>OY728126.1:2015287894-2016537894 GCA_963277665.1 Viscum album
ACCCATACTCATCCATGGAAACACAGTACATCATCATCGTCTATCGTCCAACCCGGAGGAGGGTCCTCACTTTTCACCGACTCCCATAAAACTAGGCCTTCTGAATCAGATAGTTGTCTCATCCTTACTCTGTCCACGAGGGTAGAAGTCACAACTAAAGATGAAAGATAGGTATTCCCCTGTCTGTCATGCACCTCCAAATGCATCTCAAAGAACAAGGACATGAGATGCCACTATCCACTGGCCTCCTGTACCGCCTGTATCTGAGTCCTCCTGCTCAGTGCATCAGCTACAACATTACCTTTACCAGGTGTATAAGAAAGCTCTAAATCGAAGGACTAAAGGTATTCGACCCACCTTCGATGCCTCAGATTCAAGTCATGCTGAGTAAAAATATACCTGAGACTTTTGTGGTCAGTGAAAACCAGAAAATTTTCTCCCAAGAGATAATGTCTCCAACAGCGCAACACATGCACAACTTCAGCCAAATCGAGATCATGTGTTGGGTAATTCCTCTCATGTGGCCTCAAATGCCGAGACCCGTACGCAACAAATCGATCACCCTGCATCAACACTGCTCCTATCTCAACACCTGATGTGTCACAGTAAACTGTATAGCTCTTTCCTTGCTCTGGAAGTATCAGGATCGGTGCTGATGTCAACCTTCCTTTCAAGTCCTGAAAGGCTGTCTCACAAGCTTCTGACCAAAAGAAATCACACCCTTCTTAGTCAGACCCGTCAACTGTGCTGATAAGCGGGAGAAGTCCTGTATGAAGCGTCTGTAGTAACCAACCAGCCCCAAGATACTCTGTATTTCAAACACGTTCTTAGGCTGCTCCCAGGAAACTACTGCTCTCACCTTCTCTGGGTCTACTGCAACTCCTGCCTCTGAGATGATATGACCCAGGAAGTGAATCTGGTCCATCCAAAAGTGGAACTTTGAGAGCATAGCATATAGACGATGATCTCTCAATGTACTCAATACGATCTCAAGATGGGTGGCATGGTCGTGTCGAGTGTGAGAGTAAACCAAGATATCATCCATGAATACTACCACAAAAGAATCCAGATAAGGATGGAACACATGATTCATCAGATCCATGAAAACTGATGGCACGTTCGTGAGTCCAAAAGGAATAACCAAGTACTCGTATAAACCATACCTACTCCTGAAGGCTGTGAGAGGTATATCAGATGGTCTAACGCGCAACTGATGATATCCCGATCTCAAGTAAATCTTCGAGAACACTCATGCCCCCCGAAGTTGATCAAAAGTATCATCAATCCTCGGCAAGGGATATCGGTTCTTAACCGTCAACTGGTTCAGCCTCCGATAATCCACACTGATTCTAAGGGTACCATCCACCTTATTCACAAAAAGGACAGGCGAAACCCAAGGAGAAGTATTGGGTGAGATAAAACCCTTTGAATGTAACTCCTCTAACTGCCTCTTAAGATCTTGCAGCTCTGGTGTAGCCATCCTGTAAGGAGGAATGGACACTGGTGCTGCTCCTGGCACAAGATCAATAGAGAAATCCACCTCTCACTCTAGAGGTAGACCTAAAAAGTCGTCTAGAAAGACGTCCCTGAAACGATCAACCACTGGAGGGAAATCCATCTGACAAGTCCCCTAATCATCCAGATATAAACTCGCAATCTGGGCTGTGACTCCACCTCGCCCATGATACTCTGGTCCACCTCGACTCGCCTGAAAATCCCATTCGCCCTTGTATATAAACTCTCTGCCCTATGATGATGTGAAACTCACCTTGCGACGATAGCAATCTACAATGGCTCGGAATGGAACCAACCAGTCCATCCCGAGAATGACGTCATAAGTTGTCATCTCTAAGACATAGAGGTCCCAAAGAAAGTGACACCCAACAACCTTCAGAGGGCACTCCCTGCACTGACGCACACACATCGTTCTAGTTCCCAACAGAGTGTCTAGCGTCATAATAGCAGAAGAAGAAGAAAAAGAAACACAGAGCCCAAGGCACTCCCCAACGGGAAAAGATATGAAACTACGTGTAGCACCCGTATCGAAAAGTACTGAGGATAAGATAGAAGCTACTAGAATAGTACCTCTGATAGTAGAAGTTCTGGGATCCTGCTCCTACTGGGTCCGTTGCACTACATATGCCTGCCCAGTGCCGCGGCCCTGTGACACAGCCTGGCTACCCTGAGCTGTTCCGCCCTGTTGCCTTTGAGATCCTGGTGTCTGGCTACCATGACCACGACCACTATCTCTGCCTGCACCTTTTGACGTATTCCAATTTACCGACTAGTAAGAAGTTGTTGGCCCTTCTCCCACTCACAGAGTCTTCACAAAACCCCTCTCACTAGCCACTGGTGGAAACACCCTACAAAAGCGCTTCAGATGAACCATTTTTCCGCAAGCTTGACACTCAACTGGATCATGTGGAAACTGCGGTCTGTTGTGCCCCTCTATACCAAACAGGTAACAAAAGACCAGGCCACCTAAAGAAACTATCTGGCTAGTACTACCACCGTGATAGAAACTCATCTGTCGCTTCCTCTTCCTGGTAGAAATAGTACCAGAAACTGGTGCTGAACCACCCTGGCCCACACCATTAGCCTCCTGCAGGTTCCTCTCTGTAATTAGCACCTGGTTCACAATAGCATGTACTATAGGCAACCTGAAAACGTTTACCAGTGCTCGGATTTCATATCAAAGACCATACTCAAAGCTTATGTCCCTCAACGTCTCATCACCCACAAGAACGGGTGCAAAACGCTGAAGCTTGGTGAAACGATCAGAATAATCCATCACCGACATAGCACCCTGCTGTAGGTTCATGAACTCTCGAGCTATATATTCCCTCAGTGTCTCTGGGAAGAAGAAGTCATAGAAAGATGTCTGAAAATATTCCCATTCCATGTCTCTGTGATGCTCTGACTGGGTGGTAACATCCCACCACCTCTTGGCGGAATCACGCAGCATATAAGTCACAAGCTTGACGCTCCACCCTGGAGGCGTCTCAAGATGCTTGAAAATAGTCTGCATAGAATTCAGCCAAGACTACGCAGCCTGTGGTCCTCCATCCCCTAAAAACGTAGGAGGATGCTGCTACAGTAATATACGAGTCAGCTCAGCTATAGATGTGGTAGCTGGCGGTGCTCCCTAAAAGGTCAGCATAAACCACATAAAGCCTTCACGGAATTGTGCCTCCGCACCTGTGTCCAGAATAATAGCTGGCGCCACATTTGGGTCTACTGGAGGATCCACTGGTAGCCCATGGCCCACCATCTCTAGAGTATAGTCGTTTCCACTCTCCTGGTGAACAACACGTGGTCGTCTCGGCGGCATGACACTACAAGGTCAAACACACACCTTAGATCCACATTTATCACAGTTTGAAAAATGAGGGGACCAAAATGGGAACAAGAGGAAGAGATCATTTCAAGATTTTCAAAACAAAGCTACACGGTTTGTATAATGACTACACAGCTTGTACCTGACTTCTCTTCCCCTGCCCGGGTCCTTCTACACGTCTTAGCCACACGACTCCCATTGAACAAAACTACACGACATGTATATAATCTACATGGTGTGTATAATGTAATTTCCAACTTCCCGTGTCGTTTGTGACATAGTCGACTACTCAGCTTGATACTACACTACGTGTGACACCCGAACATGGCGTGTACTCCACCCCGTCTTCCCTGCCCCACAGTTAAAACCACACGGTCTGTCCTCAGACAAGAGTACACAGCGTGTACTAGATGAGCTTCGTCGACCCATGTTGTTAGTTACATGGCCGGACACATGGCTCACACTACACGACATGGTCTTTTTTGACATGGTGTGTTCAAGAAAATATTACACCGGCCCGTGTTTGTTACTTACACGGCCTGGTCTCCGGGTCAACACTACACGACATGTACATTAGGTACACAACATGTTTTACCCCAAGCTTTTCCCTTCCCTGTGTCCCCGTCCACACCGTCTATGACACATAAATAGAATACATGTCATGTACTGTGGGTACACGGAGTGTACTCAAAAGTTTTCTTTTTCTTCCCGAACAGAAGGCCATACAAGGCATGTTGAAGGTAATACAGGGCGTGTATATTGGCTTTTTCAGACAGTATGCCTCAGAAACTTCTCCGAAACCCAGAAAAATTGAAAAACAACACCTAAGTTCCCAATTCCAATCAGTGAGGTCCCATACTACCCACGAATCAAAGTTTGGCATCTCATATGTGTTATAACAAAAACAGTCAATGGTCCACCAAATTCCGGTCAATGAGGGCCCATACTCCCCAAAAACCAAAGCTTGGCGTCCATTCTATCAACATCTTGTACAACAATACCCAATCACATAGCAGGTATTTTATCAAAGTAGCTATCATAACAACATGATTTTCTAGTACAACAACTATCACAACAACATGAAATTTCTAATGCGCCTACATGGCATGAAACTATGCATGGCATGTGATTTCTAGAATGTGCCTAAATGATTCATGAGATGGAATACCCTCATCTCATTGGGTTGCAACTAAATATAACCCATGGATAAAATATAAACAACACAATCACAAGTGCGTCACCCAACGGTGAAAATCAAATCAACTGTAAAATTTGCAAAATCAGAAAAATTGAAAAAATACGAGGTAGACTGGATTTTCCCTGTACACAGGTTAGCTATGCCCGAGCACAACTTATTACCAACTACCGTTCCTGTCCTATCCTTGACTAAGGCTCAAAATAGTAAGTCAAAGAAAAGAGCCTCCTCTGATACCACTTTGTAACGTCCAGGATCTGGGTGCCACTCAACGGGTGCCCCGAACCCGGTTGGTCACATGAACTCAAGCACATTTCCCCAAATGCCAGAGGCTGCCAACTAGCAGCGAAGTCCCAGGTCTGATAGTGGGAAAACTATGCCCTCATTTTTTAAAGTGTAGTGGAGTGGAACCAAATAAAAAGCATACAACAACAGCGGAAGCAGTAAACCATACACAGCTAAAGTAAACATCTGCAGAAAAAAAAAACCAACAGTTATATAGTTAATGATGCAACATGTCTCAAGTTCTAAGAAAACAACCAGAACATGTTACACAACAATACAATACAATAAAACTGAAGTAAATGTACAGAAAAGCAAAACAGAATGGCCAGCGGCATCGCAAGCCTAAGCCCGGTCCCATGCTCCCCTACTCCTCAACAACAATCAAGTACCTGTATATGGACCCTTGCCCCTATCAACACCTACAAAAACGTAATCTGTTTGGGCTGAAGACATGACCCGAACAGGGTGTGAGAAATAAATATTAGTAGGCACCCACCAAAGGCCCGTGCCCAACTGTGTGAAAATATGTAACAACAGTGTGCAGTAGTAAAATGTAATAAACTAAGCATCACTAAAAAGTAACTATCTTAACAAGTTATATTTCCATTTTAATATTCAATTTATCCATTTAATATAAGAAAACATCATAGTGAATTTCTAAGTAAACAGTTAGTGTCCTCAGACACACAAACATTTACCCTCAGGTAATCAAAATCCAACCCGCAGGTAATTTCCCTCAGGCATAACAAATATTTCCATCAGGCGTACAAAGTGTCGCCCTTAGGCACAAAAGTCACTGCCCTCAGGCATACGAAAGGTTTCCTTCATGTGAAATAGAACGTTTCCCTTAGGCTAATCCAGTCATGCCCTCAGGCTATAGTAAAACACCGCCCTCAGGCACAAGTAATCAGGCCGAGCCCAACATGTAAATAAACAATTCACATAAAATTACTCTCAAGTAAATTTAACAATCATTATTACAATGGCATACCCTCGGGTACCCTGAAAAAATGGATAAACCGAGGAACACACCCCTAGGGTGGTCCTGGATCCAAGAAATGATCCCAAACAATAGTTTTACAATCATTAAATTTCCTATACAATTCTAGGTATTTAAATATCCAAGTCCTCAGCCATACGACACCCCAACATGGGTTTGTAGAACAATGGTACACAAAAACACACGAAAGTTGGAAATTAAACACCAAGACACCTACCTTAAACACCGAAGAATGGTATAACCGAATGATACCTTCTGAAATTTACAAGAACATCATAGATCTGAGGTAAAATAATTCTCATTCAACCTCAAATAACTTCCCTTAGAAGAATAATTGGAAAGAAACACATAAGGATAAGGAAGATCTTACCCGTGTGGTTCCAACGAAATCGACGATGGAAGAATCTGATTCCCGACGTGAGATCGGGAGCTCTTCAAAGCTCCGACCTCCTCTCTCGGATCCAAAACACGTCCAAAGCCTCCCCTTCCAAATGAGTAGGCTACTGCCCATTTTAAGAAAAAAAACTACACGGCGTGTACTATAGACTACACCACGTATACTTTTCTCATTTAACTATTCCTTTGGTGGCACCGCCAAACTCTTCATCTGTTGACATGAGTACACGACGTGTATTCTTGATTACATGGCATGCACCATCACGTAGCTAGCGGCTACTTCCACCACCTTACTATTTCCCTGCCAACTGATTACATGGCGTGTAAATACCACTACACGGCGTGTAGTCAGTTTTTAAACCCTTCATCGCCGACATGACTACATGCCCTATGTACTCATCCCACACGGCCAAAAGTACACGACATGTGGAATAGTACACGACATGTAGTTCCAAATTTTTGGATTTTCCCCATTTTCCTTATTTTCTCAAAAACACTTAAGGAAAAGAAAAAAGAAGAAACCCGTACCTCAAAAATAAGAACCGGGTTTTTACAGATTTCATCAGTATAATTTCTACAATACGAATTCATCTGTACAATTTCTTTAGTTCCAAAATCTGAGTATGAAAATCTCAGTATGGAAATATGAGTATAAAAATATCAGTATGATTTTACCAGTACAAAAATCTTAGTATGAAAATCCCATTATAAAAATTTTAGTACGAAAATCCTAGTATGAAAATATCAGTACGAAAATATCAATATGATTCTCCAAGTATGATATTTTTCTTCCTTAGGCTTAAAAACAACTTTTTATTCATAAATATTTTATCATAAGTTTAAAAAATAACTTATGATTTATGAGAAATTAAAAATAAAAAATAATCATCATATTTATAGTGTAAGTTATTGCAACTTCCAAAAACTATAACAACCATATTTCTTTCCAACTCAGCCAGAATATGATTGTTCTGATTACAATATTTCTATGTATGATAGGAATAGATACGATCATCCTGATAATGATTATTCTTGGTAAAATCATTATGAGTTTGGTTGGCTTGGATACAAATTCTTTAGTATGATCTTTTTCTTCCTGAGCCTGTATATGATTTTAAAGAATTCCTTTGGCCTGAATATGATCACCCTCACCCTTTTCTTATCATCCAGATCTAATAAATCTGAGTATAATAAGAAACATAGTTTCTTCATTCAGTATAATCACTATTTTTATCTATTAAAAATAAATACAAACAAAAATCAACAGGGGTCTAACAATCACCCTCTTTGTGTTTGTTGTCAATTCCCACTTCAATACCTACATTTAACCTCTTTAAAACAATAAGAGGTATTGTTTTATTTTCTCAATTTCTCTTTACCATGTATTCTTTTGTTTATCCCCATATTCCTTTACTCTCATTTAAATATATTATCTCCCCCTTATTTGAAATCAAATTCCTAGGGGACACCATGAAAAAATTCCTTCATTATTTGAAAATTTTATCTTTTCCAAAGGTTGGAACATTTTATCAAAGTTTCCCATTACAAAACCTTCATGTAATACTTTTTCATGTTTCCTTCACTATTCTCATTTTTTGGAAAATCTTGAAAACAATTTATTTATGTTAAAAGTAACCTGCACCCATCTCTACAATTACATCATAATGTTCAAGAGTATAAAAAACATTCAAAACAAATATTTTAATAACCTCATTACTTTCTTTTGTAATAATAGTAAGAGACTCACCATCATCTTCCTTACTAAAACTCCTTCAATTTCCAACAAGTTAGCACAAATACCCAAATGTTTTAGGAATAGGAAAGAACCTCATAGTTTCTCAAAAATAATGGTTTGACTAAGAGTCTTCTTCCAGTCTTTAATTTTCTACTTCTTATTGTATTTTTCATTGGATGTATTTTATTTATTATATTCATCCTTATCAGATTTTATAACAAGTTTCTCTTCTTATATGGACTCTTCTGATAAGTTTGTCAACTTGTTTTCATTTTTTGGAATATTTTTGTTGTAGTGAGTTTGTGATGATTCTTTCATGCCTTCCGCTTGTTTTGGAAGGATATTCAAGTTAATTTTAGTAACATGACTTTTTTTCTCACATATCTTGAATATTTTTTAAATTTTCAACCTATATATATTGATACTTATTTATCAACTTTTCTCATATCATCAAATAACTTAACCTTTTATACATCTAATTTTTGTTCTTCTTCTAACTTTCTTTCCATATCAACTTGTTCTGGGCAAAAAACTACGCACTCTTTCTTTTTGGATTCAACATGTTTTCTTCTCCACTTTGTTAACATACTAATCATTCTTAACATACTCATCTTTCTTCATATTCAGAGTTTAATTTTTTGGTTCTACTTAATTTTTAGGAACATTTTATCTTCCTTTCTCATCATAGCTCCCCCTTGATTCATTAATTTTTCTAGGTATAGAAATGTTTTTCCAACATTAATAAGCTTCGTGTTTGAAAATTCCCCAACGCCAACAATGACCTTTGAATCTTGATCTTTTTGATTGAGAGTAAAACCTATCAGAACTTTTTTATTGTTGTTTCTTCACAAATCATGGACCAATTTGATCAGGAGAACACTTTCCTAAAGAATTCATATCTTTATTTATGAAATATCTTTTCTCACAAGCCTTATTTTACAATCCTTTTTTCACCCTATTTAGAAGTTTCACCTTTAACTTCAATTTTCTTGGTGATGTTTTCCCTCATCTTTCATGTATCACTTTGTGCTGTAAGAAATATTGATTGTGTTTCTAAAAAATATTATTCTTTCTCATGCAAAATACTTTTCAAAACATCAATGATTTTTTTTTGGATTCATCTATCTTTAACTTGTTATGTTTAGTTTCCTCAACAAGAGTAGATTATATCTGGTTGAGATTATCATTTCTAGCTGACTTTTCTTAAGAAACTTTTAGTTTTCTTTCAATCTCACAGTTCCCAAAATTTATCCTTTTAACATCTTTATTCAGCTTCATTATTTATTTCTTAAGTTGAGTATTCTCCTCAATTTCTTTCTCCAGAAAATTTTTCAGAATAAATTCCATTTTTTGCATCTCATTATTCTTATCATCATTACTAGATGAATCAATTCAATTTATAACTTAAGGAAAAAAGTTTTAGTTGATGATAAAATTCATCATCATATGTGGAATCATTCTTTTTTATTATGATTGGATAATTATTCTTCTTTTTATCATAAGGAAATCTTTCTTTATGCTTCTTCTTCTTTTGTTTATGAGGTTTCTCATAATCATATTAAAACTCATATATTCAATTTTATTCCAAGTACAAGTCTATGTGAAATTTCTTTTCCCTTCAAAATTCCCACATTTTAGAGTTTTACTTTTCCATTTTCCCTAATTTTATTTTTTGAAAGGTGGGAAATAATTATATTGAAATACTTATCTTCTTCTTATACTTTTGAATCACTTGATTCTTATATAGTTTCCTTATGTTTGTTTTTTTCCTTTCATCAAAGATTTGAAGTACATTTACCAATCAACCTTTTCTTTATTTTCCATAACATTCACTCTTATCATTTTATAAGTAACAAGAATACTCTGTAGATCATCTAGAGATTGGGTTTTGCGATATCAGTCTTCAAAAGATGAAACTTTGGCATCAAACTTAAAAAAAATCTCAATATCTTTTCAACAATAGTTGAGTCTTCCAATTTATCACCGAGACATCTCTTTTGGTTCTAAAAATATCATTTTATCTTATAAAAGAGTCACCAATAGATTCATGCTCATCCATTTTTAGATCTTCATATTTTGGCCTCCAAAGTTGTAACTTTTCTTTCTTCACCTTGGTATTTACTTAATAAATATTTTTCAACTTATACCAAATAACTTTTTCACTTCTAACTCCCGTTACTATAAGAAAATCACTTTCAGTAAGTGATGAGAGTAAATTAATTTTTTTCTCTTCTATCATTATGAAGATTTCTGTTATTAGCAGTAGTAAGAGGAGTATTCTCAATACGATGAGGAAATACTTATATAGTAACTTCCAAAAAATCATATCCAAGGTACATATGATATGGAAGAATTCTATCTTTCCAAATATGATAGTTATTTCCATTTAAAATGGGATCCCCATATAGTTCATGGAATTGAAATTCTCCATTCCTAATATGGATATTTTATAGGTAACCGGCTCTAATACCAAATGTTGTTCCCACGTAAGATCGATATCACCGATAGGGGGTGAACCAGTGGTTCCTTTTTCTTTTATAAGAATGTTTCTTAACTACTTAAAAAAAATTCTTAACATATGAAACTTTTTAGAGTTAATATCCACTAAAATATATATCAAAACCTCACTTTTCATATGCATAAAATATATAGAGAAGGTAGAACATGATATTAATAAGGTTCGGTACAAAGACCTACTCCTTTCCATTTTGGATAGTCCCACCAACATGGATTCTTTCACTATCTTCTTTTTGGAATACAAATGAACGAGTAAAGAAAAATTCTACAATCCTAGTAGAAAAATTTCTATTATAGTTGGTTATACCCCCAACTATCCTTTCTAGTATCGACTTCCCACAAACAAGAATTTTTAGCAACAGGTAAGCATCCATAGTTACAAGCTTCAATTTCTTATTCTTTTCTGATTCACTTTAGAAAGTATTCACTTCCTCCACAAGTAATCTCAATCATACTCTACCTTTATACCTTCTTCAAGAACATAAATAGTTCAATTAAAGAATATGTTGGTATTGAATAGTCTTCCTGAACCACAGTCTGAAAAACTTCCTCAATAAGGTCAGCCTAATCTTCCTAGTCTGGTAACCCCAATAAAATGGTCTCCATTCGATGTTCAATCCAATCCAATTATACTTTTACACTTCCTTCATCAATTGACTATAAAATCAATCGGCATCACACAATACTGAGTCTGATGAAACTTGATCTTATGATCTTGGATACAATGAATGTTGCTTTGATGGCCATTCTAGTTAGATTTTACTTTTTCACTTCCTTAATTAATTGAGTAAGAACTTAATTGGCAGCTCACAATTCTGTGTCCGATGGAACCCCGTCTGATAAACATCCTTAGATGAATTTTACTGAGCTTCATCATAAAACAAAAAGTTTGTATGGGTACTCCATTCCTTTACCACAAATTCTAGAGTTAAATCAATTGAACAGTTTAGAGTCACATTTACAAATGATTTCAACTCTCCTTTTATTGGGACCTCAAAAATGGTTTCTGTGGGGTTCTAAAAACCTTTACCGTTTAAATTTTTTCCTGAATCTTCAATTCTTCTTAAATATTAGTTATATCTTTAAATCATTCAATTAATTATCAAATATTAAAATCTCTTTGATTTTAGGATCTTTTTTTGATAGATTCAATTTCTTTTCGATTCATAAAATCTACTTGATTTTTGGATCTTCCTTTGTCTCATTCAATTCCATTTCAAATCTTTAAATCTCCTTGATTTTCCATTATGATTTCACATTAGGATTTTTCATTAAGAAATCCCAGTATTATTTTTTCCTTACAAAATCCCAAAAATACTATCACGATTTTTTCCTTAAGAAATCCCAGAAATACTAGTACAATGTTTTCCTTAAGAAATACAAATATGATTTCTATAGTACAATTTATTTAGTATGAATTATTTAGTACAAATTATTCAGTATGATTTCTTCAGTACAAATTATTTTGTATGATTTCTTGAGTATGAAAATATCAGTACATAAATTCAAGTATGAAAATATTAAAACAATTTTCCTAGTAAAAAATCTTAGTATGAAAATCTCCCAAAGAAAATTCCAGTACAAAAATCTTAGTATGAAAATCTCAATACAAAAAACTCAATAAGATTATCCCCGTACAATATTTTTCATCCTTAGGCTCAACAACATATTTTTCTTTATAAATCTTGTATCATAAGTTTTATAAATTAGGATTTATGAGAAATAAAAAGAAACAAAGCATCATCATAATTACAAAGGAAAGTATTGCAACTTCCCAAAACCCTAGCAACAATCTTTCTTTAACTATCAGGCTGAATATGATTGTTATGATTTTGTTATTTATGATTACTATTGGTCTAGATACGATCATTCTTGGTACAATTGGCCTAGATATGAATTCTTCACTATGAACTTTTTCTTTCTGATCCTGAATATGATTGTTTAGAATTCATTTATCCTGAATACGATCACCAACACCCTTTTATTTTCATCCAGATCCGATCAATATAAATACGATTGTAAAAATAGTTTCTTCCTTCAGCATAATCATCATATTGATATATTGATAACAAATACAACAAAAAATCAACTAGGTTCCAACAAGTAGGAAGGTCTTCACCTTCTCTCTTGAAGGAGAGGCCAAGGAATGGATTTAGAAACTCAATCCTAGGAAAATTTCTACATAGTGTAGGCTATAAAAGGAATTACACTATAAGTAATTCCCTATATCCAGGATTACTCAGATATTTAACGAAATATATGGGGTCAATCAAGAAAGTGTAGAAACTCTCTATGATTTTAAGGAGTGATTCAAGAGATTAAAATCCTCTTTCCCACAATAACCTTTAAAACATCACCATTTCTTGGTATTCTTTTACCTAGGATTGATGGATAATGACAAAAAGAATTAGATGCTTCATCTGGATGATCTTTAATAGAAAAATACCCCTGTTGAAGTCATAGAGATAATTAAGATGATCTCACAAAATTTATGTAAATTCATTACAAGATCCCAAGAAATAGGAGTACATGAGGTAAAAATTTATAAATAACAATTATTAGAAAATAAAATTGAATAACTAGCCTCTATTGTAGGAAATTTCAATTTGAACAAGGTATAAGAAACATCACCTACCACACCTCCAAGAGTTTTCCAGTTATATTATTCTCAAGAGCACTAGAAAAATGAATTCCATTAAGTTCAAGGAACAAAGGGATGTGGTTCCATGTACAAAATATAGTTCCAGAAACCACTAATAAAAAATCTAGGGTATGTGGAATATTATATTACTTAGTTTGGATCTAATAATCAATAATAACAAAGAGAAAAATTCTAAAAATATTTTAACCATATTTCTAATCCACACCCTTTCTAATAGGTAGCTCTATGCCCTTTATAATATAACAATAATAACAATATCAAGAACCTACCATGATTGACAACGAGCCTGTAACCAAGTGGTACAGGCTCCTGCTTGGAATCCAAAAGACCCAGGATCAAATTCGGGCAGGGGCAAAATTCTGGGTACTGGAGAAGTACTGTAGTAAGGCACTGTAGCAGCACTATAGTAGTGAAGACACTGTAGCGGTAGAGGAACTGTAGCAGGTACTGTAGCTATGGCTATACTGTAGTAGGAACTGTGGCTGCATAGGTACTATAGCAGTACTATTCCCTTAGAAGTCCTTTAGGCCAAAAAATGGGCTTTCAAGCCTAGTGTTTAGGTCATTTGGTCTTGGGCCTTCGGGCTATGTAATGGGTCTCCCTCTACCCCCACAAAAGAGGTATTTTCTTTAAATAATAAATTCAGGCTTCTGGCCCATCTTTAAAAAAAAGAACCTACCAAGATGAAATTGCTGAAACAACTTGTGGAGTCTCACACTACTCAGAAAACTACCCTTAACACTCATGTTTTAGCACTTAAAGAGTTATAAGGATAGCATATCAATGTTATTAATATCATTGGTGACTTAAATAATGAAGGATCATGTAGGATTCATATTTAATTAATTCTTAAATCCAAGTAAAATGTCAATTATATTACATTAAGGAGTGATAAATAGTTAGAAATGAGTAAAGAATCACCATCTTGAAAAAGAGGGATAAGTAGAGAACTCAATATATCTAATGAATATTAATAGGAAAAAAAGCTGAATCACCTATGGAAACACACCCTATGAATAAATATAAAGTGAAATCCAATTTAGAAGACAAACATCAACCTTAAAATACCTTCCCATCTATAGAAAGTCTCTCCAAGATACCCAGTGATGACATACTATAGTAATATATTCTAGATATATTTAGGAAGATATATATTAATATCTATTTTTTGGAAGAAATATTCCAAATTCCAAGGTATAAAAAATTCATTAAATATATGAGCACTGGAAGGGGTAGATTTCAAGTTAATGAGAATGTAACCTTAGGTAAAAAACCCCCTCACTTTTAACCCCACAAATACACTAAAAATGTTAAGATCCAAGTCTCATCCCTACCCCCCTACACTATTGGAAAGCTAAATTTTTCTAATTAAATTTGTGATTTAAGAGCATCAATTAATGTAATTACATATTTACTGTATTCATATATATATATATATATATTAGAGAACTCAAAACCACCTAAGTGGTTGCAAAACTTTCCAACTAAACATTTTGTACCTAGTAGATAGAATATTTTGAGGCAAGTGTGCAAGGTTTTTTATTCCCTAGTAACTTATATATACTAAACATAGAAGAAGAAAAAGGTAAGACTCACTACCCAATCATTCTAGGTTGAACATTTCTAAAGACTTCCAAAAAAATTATTAATGTTAATAAGGGTACACATTCCATGACTTTTGATTAACAAACTATGGATTTTAATATTTTAGATTCAATGAAATACCCCCATGAAGGGAAATATTTTTTACATTGAATCATTTTGAATTACCTTATTTATATAAATAATAAATTTGAATGTTTGAGGAAATAATCCAATTATGAGAAGCTATGGAAACACCTGATTTTACAAATGAATATATTTTTTTAAATTATCCAAATCAATACTCTATAATTCATACTAATTAAATCTAATTTGATGCTAGTTATTTCATAAATTTACTCAAAAATATCACTGAAACTCGTTCTTTACATGTACAGGTTTCCATCATGGATACAAATTCTCTATAAATATCACTAAAACCCCCCTTGAACTATAATTGAAACTACTTCCATAAAATTTAAAATATGTTTATTTAATAGAAAATGAAAAACTTCCTATAAATATTTCAAATAATTATAATCCCAAACAATAGTATCAACCATAAGAAATTTTACAAAACTAGTGACTTCCAAGCCTAAATACATTGGACCATCTCATAAATATGAAAGTCTACCACAAGAAATTCCCCAAAGGAACATGTTTCATCTTCATCACATGATCATGCTAAGAAATATTTTATGTCTAGTGGGGATATGATGAACTAAATAAATTACACTTCAATTCTTCTCAAATAAGTATGGAGCTCGGTCATGGGAGAGACAAAAAATATTTATTGAAGATTTATGATGCCCAGGGAAACCATTGATGCCTTAGAAATGGAAATTTTTCAATAAACTAAAAGAGAATAATTCACTGAGGCTAGGTATTTAAATCAAAGAACATTCTCAAATTCTGGAGGCACTCAAAGGAATCAAAGAAATTTTTGCTACTCACATGGAAGGAATTATAAATCTCACCAAGAATTTTCATCCATTCATCTATAACTAAAAAACTAATACTATTGGGGAGGCTTCTTCCATGATCACTAAATAAAAAAATATTATTTTCCTTAATCTATTTCATATATACTATTGTAAAAACTCTATTTATAGAACATTATTCCATTAGTGGATGAAATGATGAGACCTTTTCCATCTATTGATGAGTTTAATAGTAAGTTGACAATTCTATTATTTTTCTCCCTATAATTTTTTAGATGCGTTTTATTTTAGGGAATTTCCTTTTATTCAACTCATTAAAATTCTTCTTCCTCTACCTCTAGTTTTCACACACATGATACCTGGATCTTCTTCATAGATACAATAGTTTGTAGGTTAATGATCCATGAGTGGTTATATATTTATGATCACTATGGAAGAGTATATTAAAGGTTATATTAATTACTATGCATATCTTATTACTCTAAAATTTTTAGGGGTTGGTAGTCATATGATATTTTGTTTTACTAGAGATAAAATAGGGAGAGAAGATAAGAAATAATGATTTAATAGAAAAGGGAAGGGTTTATCTGAGGTATGGCCACCTTTTTATTAAATTGAATTTAAAACCAATAAATATCATTCAATATTTCTAAAAAATCAAAACCATTAAATAAAATAAAATCGCACCTATAAAATCATATTCTCTAAGAGATAACCTGAGTCCAAAATACTACATTTATTTGAGTTCAAAATTTGATTTGTTGAGGGGCTCATGATAGGTTGTTCATCAGTTTTGAGACCGTTAATCTATTGGAGGTTGGTTTAAATTTTTCATTTCTATTACTAGTCCTATTAGAATATAAAAATTTTAGTAATTATATGTAAGTTATATTATAGATCTTTTTTATTTTACTAGAATGTGATGTATTAATATTTTTTTTTTCATATTTTGATGTATTGGTAATTTATGTTCGATCATCATTATTATTATATGTATTATATTGTGTTATTATTTTCATTTTTATGAATTTTTAGGTATTTTAATTTAATTATGATCACCCTTTTCCTTTACTCATGTAGAGGTATGATTGTGCGTGTATGAGTGTGTGTGTGTGTGTGTTAAAACAATAAAAGGGAAAAATGTGTGGTTTATTTAAATTTGATTTTTATAAAATGTTTCTTTTGAAATATATTTTTAATACATGTGATGGTTTAGTTTTCAAAAGGTATTTTTAAATAAAAAGAGAGTTTTAATTTTTTTTGAAATAAATGTTCATTTAAAAATGTAAATGTTTTTTTAAATAACATTACCATGGTGATTCCTCTTTGAGGTATATTTTATAAAAATTGTGTTTTAATAAATGATATAAGGTGAGGTTAGTTTTTTTATTGTTTTTGTAATTGAAATGAAAAAATATTTTTTAAATACTTTCAATCTAGTGGAATTATGTTCTTTATAAAAGTAATTTAATGGATTTATGGTGGTATCTCACTTTCCTATGTCTCACACTCTGTATACTAATGTTGGTGGGTATGTAGTCTTCATGTTTTTTGCAGGTTTCTAGGTTAGGGATTGTAGGTTGGATTGATACCACTCTCCCTTGGGAATTTGGTATTTTTGGGTTCATGGTGGTATGTTGAGAGGCACACGGTGATGTTAGGGTTTATCTTTGAAGTTTGTTTGACCCGTTGGGTTTTGTGGGGTATCAGCCTCTCTAGCCTTCAGCTTTGTTTAGGTTTTTTTCCTATTTTAGATTGTAAAATATTTGTATAAAAATGGTTTCATTTATGTAGAAAAATTTTTTAAAAAATATTTTTATATCATTTATTTATTTTCATTTCATTTTTCAGAATTGTGTTTTTGGTTTCAATTTATTTATTTAGGCATGGTTTCCCAATGCATGGAAACCTCATATAGGGTTCTCGATTGGAATCAATTTTTGATCCTAGCTTTAATGAGGGTGAAATAATTCCCATGTGTTCACCTTAAATACCCAAGAAATTTTCTCTATCCATGGGTAATAAATAATTAACCTTAGGTAATGTGGTGGATTAACTCAGGTGACATGTCTGGTTGAATTGGGTTTATTCTATATGGGTATACACTATTAGGTTGTGAAAAATTAATGTATTTATATTTAATAGTTATAGAAATTAATTAAACTTTTCCACTACTTATATGATTATTCTAAGATGACTATGACTTTTCTTAAATATATTTTTCATAATGAACGTTCATTTTTTTCAAGGGTCTTATTAGCCTTAAAAACATTAATTTAACTATTTTATGTTCTTACTTTTGAGTTTCTATCTTCTTATATGTTTATTTTATGACTCATTATTACTTAGAAACATTCACCTTAAGAACATTGATCTCCTAAATGCATTCATTTTATTTAGCATGCAACTCATCATAAAATTTCCTTAGCCTTTCAAATTACTTCTTGAAAGTTTTAACTTCCTTATTGAGCCCAATGTTCCTATAAAGATAGACTTCATGTTCTATTCTCGACATGTGAATCATGTATGAATCATCTCCTTCCACTTCTCATTCACTACCTAAATTATCTCCTTTATTTTCAACACATTCCATAATGTTAGTGTCTTTTCTACATTCTTCTTATAATTCATTGATTGAGTTGGATTTATTTTATTCCTTTTTATTTAGTATGCTTCTTTTCTTTTTCCTAGACATATTCTTTATCCCTTCATAAAATTTTTCGTATCCTCTACCATATTTCCTTTAAGACTTTATTTTTAATTTATCTTCATTTTATTTATCCTAAGCTCCATTTTTTTTCTTTTTAGGAAAATCTCCATTAAATTTTCCAATTCATCCACATATAAAGAATATAATAGGAAACATTACTTTATATATTTATTTTCCTTTATTAAGAATTTTAAATATGAGATCCATGAGTTTATTATGATTTTCATTACTCTCATCATATCCATTTGAGTCTCTTGATAATTCATCTTCCTTTTATTTGATTTTCAATTTATTAATGGATTTAAAATTCATTTCTTCCTTCGCATTCTTCTTAAAAATGGGAGCATTTCTCATTTTATAATTCAAGAGAGAATTATGAAACTAATAAAGTGAAAGGTATTCCCTATATTTAATGGATGAAATATTTGGGTCAAATCTATCTAGAATATTCCTAATTACTTTATTAATCATACTGAAATATTCTTATTTTTATTAAAATCCTCTAATATGACTAAAAACTTCATTAACCCGTGTGTAAAAGTCATCAACGGTTTCATCCTCATCTATTCTAACATCTTATAACTTATTCCAATAAAGATATAATTTTTATTACTTGATCTTAAAGTTCCATTCATACATTTTATATGGTTTTTCTCACATATCTTTGGTTGTCTTTAACCCCATATTTTTTTTGTAAACATTGCATGACAATGATTAATACATAGAATTCATATATTTTCCATCAATCCCAAGGTTTGTATTGTTAGCCAAATTCATGGATCAATCTTCTTAAATGGGTGGAAATCCAACAGTAACATGATCACTATCTTCCAAACCATGTGAGAGAAGATAAGGTAACATTTGATTATTTTAACAATGAAAATTAATCCTGTTAAAAATATAAAAATCCTATATTATTCACAGAAATATGAGCTTCCATATCTGATCTCAAAACAAGTAGTATGTTCAGGGGATGTGGATATCATACCTCTTCAAGATAATGGATTAGTCAGTATGCCACTGATGGGGGGTGGTGAATCTACGGTTCTTTTAACAAATTCATTTATTTTTCAATTAAAACCTTGTGAATTTTTAATATCACAATCCACTCTTAGGAGAAGTTCCTCACCCATATGCAATAATAAAAAGAACAAGAAACACATATGAATTTTAAAAGTTTTGGCCTTAATAATGGATTCTAATCCTTATTAGGTTTGGTTGGGATCTGAGACCTAGACTATCGCTAATAAAGTAGTGATTAAAAGAGAGGCACAATGTGTTGACTACAGAAGTCTTTTCTAACAGATAGTATAATGTAGAGGATAGTGACTTCCTTGAACTTTCACATCAATAGTATATTAATGGAATTGTTTACCCTGGTACCACTAGTATTGAAAATTTTCCTCCTCGCTCTTGAATGAATCAGATCTTAAATGTTATTTAGGATACCTTTTCATCATGGATTAGATCTGATTTATGAGAGAATATGAATGCTAGATGAGTATGAGACCAAGAATAGAAAATAGATCTTCTTCTTACTATGTTCATGGATATATATTAATGTGTGAGATAATTCACACATAAACCAACCACCTTTCTCTTTGATGGAATCCACCCAGATGATTGACAATAGATTTATCTTACCTTCTCACATTTCATGATATCAATTTTCATTGATATAAGAAGTTTTAAAAATATAAAAGTATCAACTATATCTCAATATATGAACATGTATTTATTCATCTCATTTACCTTTTCATTTTATCATTTATTTGAAATAAATCACAATGATTTATGGGAACCCCTATAATTTTCAAGTTCATTGAAAATCCTTGAAGAATCACAACTTTTACCATTAAAATATTATTTAAAAAAATGATTGAAATCTCATCTCCTCACTTATCCCTTAAAAGTTATATTGAAATAAAAATTTCAATTTAGTACTAATACCATGATAATTAATAAATTCTACATTATTAAAGAATCATCGCAATTAATTTCTTCAAATAATTAAAATTCAAGAAACCATGATTTGACACATCAAACTCATAAAAAATTTCTAAGTATGTGACCGAACATGAGCCAATCAACCTACCAAATAAGGTGACTATGAGGAAAGAAACCCTGTGAAAAAATTATACTTTCATGATCGGCCACACATATGGATTAACCATGTGAATCAACCACATAAAGAATTCTATATTGACTATATTTTATTATATTGATCACATGTACAAACATATTGACCTTGTTGAATCAACCACACATAGAACTCCAAGAGAATGTGTATTTCTAGATTGTATAAAGGTACACACTATTTATCATAGAAATCGATCAACTAAATGTACAAACTATTATGGTTAGTGGATCGAATATGTGTGTCCTTTGATCTAGTATTCACTCAAAACTTCCTAGAAATCATTCAACTCATCTCTAGATCATATCAATTACTCAAAGTATCTTCCAAGATGATGTAGAAAATTTATCTAGATACATCAACACATTTCATTAATTTATATGAGGACCATCATATCAATCATCTCATTCATAAAGCTTCTTTGTCTTGAGACATTTAATTTACAGCCTTATAAACCCCTTATAGGCTCTATAGGCATGTTGAAAAAAAAACATACCAAAAAACCACTTTAATATAAAATACAAGGGTAATTCCATCTTCACATTTTTATGTGCTATACGAACCTCTAAACTCTTAAAAATAAACATAGTTCTATATTGACTCACTTAGGATGCCTGATAATCATTAGGAGAAAAATATTTCACCACATTATTAGATAAGTTTATGTTTTTTAGAGAATTTCATCCCTTGATGATAAGAATTTTTTTCCCAAGTGATAATATATTATCCCAATCAATCAATGGAATCAAAATTTTAAAAAACTCCCCCTTTTCACAAGAACACATCTGCCTAAACTAGATAGGTAATGAATGAATGTTAAAAGTTGTACACCTTTTCTTCCCCATTTTCAACACAATCTTTATCTCAATGGGGATCCCTCCTAAAGTTTTAAATGTGGGAGGGGTTTAATTCCCATATTTTTCCTCAAGATCTCAAATCTATCCATAAGGATATCCTTAGTAAAATTTTTATCAAAATAATATTTATTAAGGATATATTCCAACTTGATATATCCAGTTTCAACATTCTCTCTACCAAATTGTATTTGATGTCAATGTGCTTAAACTTTTAGTGTTACAAAATTTTTGTTAGAAATTTCTATAGCACTTTGATTATTAAAATTAATTTAAGATGTTTATTAACTATCCCTCTGAAATTATCCAACTAATACATCATCCAAATATTTTGGGCACTGGAACTAATATTAGAAATATATTTAGACTTTGTAGTACTCAGTGTGACTGAGTTTAGTTTCATACAGTTCCAACTCAAAAAATTATATCCCAAGTTGAAAATTACACCTAAATTTTAAATTCTATCATAAAAAAACCTACAAAATTATTATCTATAAACCTATAAAATTTAAATTATTTTACTTCTTATAAATCATACCATAGCGCATAGTTCCTTTGAGATACCTTAGAACTGTTTTAGTAGCCATAATATGTGACTCTTTTGGGTCACACTAATATCATTCATAAAATATCATATAATAAACTATATATGGACTACATGTTGTGAGATATAGTAGGTTTATAATCATTCTTCTAAAGTTTCTTTGGTTTATGCTCATACTTTCAGCATTTTTTAACAATTTCAATCCCACTTGAAAGGGTGTAGATACAAGTTTGGATTCCACCATCTCAAACTTCTTAAAAATTACTATAGAATACATTACTTGGGGATAAGAAGATAAAATTTTATACTTTCATGAATTTTAATCCCAAGAAATATCCCAACTCACCTTGGATGGAAATCTCAAATTATTTCTTTAGTTGATCGGAAAATTATTAAAAAACATTCTCATGATCACCAATAAAAATGATATCATCAATTTATATAATTAAAATAAGTGTTACTATATTAATTTATTTGATATATATATATATATATTCAACTTTTACTTTGGTAAATTTTATCCCTTTTATGTAGTTTTTTATCATTTAATGATATGAACTTATGGATTATTTAAACCCATATAGATCCTTATTCAATTTACACTCATGTGCCATCATTATGAAGTAAAAATCCATTAGGTTTCTCAATGCACACCTATTCTCACTAAAATAATAACACTTCTTAGCAGCGGTTTATTAGAGACAATTATAATAACCTCCATGAAATAAATCCTATTAAAAAATATAATATAGTGGTGGTTTAATCAAAACAACACTATTTTTTTTATTTTAACAATTAGTAGTTGTTCAATTAAAATTGTCACTAAATGTTATAAAAAAATTACCTAATTACTCCCCCTACCCCACTCCCTCTGCGCGGACCTGACCTCGACCTTAATCCCACCATCCCTGACCTCCTCCTCTCTCCTCCTCAATAGTGACCCCAACCCCACCACCTCATTGGCGAACACCGTTTTCCCCACCCCTCTGACCTACCTTCACCCTTAGTAGTGAACTAGACCCCCCAACTCCCCTCCTTGGAAGCAACACGAAACCACTATCCTACCTACCTCTCTGTGGCTCAGTTCCACTCCTCATAGGTGATGTGGACCCCATATAACATCCTCGACCCAGGAGCCACTAAACTGGTGCTCCGAGCTGGGTGGTTACATTACTTTAAGTGCACATCCCTGTACTCCAAAGGTTTCCGACTAGCAGAGGCTGTCCAAATAGTCAATTGGGGAGACTATACCCTCTTTTATCAGAGTAAGACACAACAGAAGATAAACAAAATAGTGTAATAACAACCAATAATACCATATTATGCATAAACAACCATTCCCCAAACGGGGTATAACCATGCCCAACAGTAAATATGTCATTCCATGCTACAAGTGAAAAAGTGAACAAAACCAAAAATGAAGACAAACTAAAAATCCACAAAATGGTCCTGAAACCAAGTCCAGGTCCTCCTCCACGCACACTCGTGTCAACCCAACTGCCTAAAAAGGCCATTTTCCCTTCTACTAACCTGAAAACATGAAGTCTACTTGATTACCAAATACAGGCCCGAGCAGGGTGTGAGAACAACTTAGTAGGCCACCACCAACAGTTTCTACAAAATATTTAGTATAAACAATTGTGCATGAAAAAGGGAAATGAATAATAAATGAAAAGAAAAGATTTAGTGCCCCAAAGCAGTTTATGTCCATTACCAAAATTTATTACCATTTTCTTTATCTTAAAATTTCATCCCATTTCCCATTACTTATCATTTCCAACGCATTTACCATGGGTTCATCACACACAACAAGATACATGGCTTAAAATACACAATCATATACATGAGGAAAAACTCACATTGTTCTATCTCACTAGGAACAACTTCTTCATGTCAACCATATCCTCACCTTGAATCCTAAATCCAGGTGGATGCAACCAATAGGGAAACATAGCATCCGTCCTCTTCCCTAACCCATGCATTAGGGGTGGAGTTTAGAGCCTCAGTCTAACTCGACCCGTGGGCGTAGAACCTCAGTCAATACCCCACACTACCAAGCTATGTGCACATGCTATACGTATATGTATCCATTAACCATTCACACAACATCACAACCATTTCCCAAGGAAAACATAAATCATAAAAATAACATAAGAGTTAATACCATTCCTTAACCCACTAACACATTTACCACATTTCACATAATTTAGCCACTTAGCCCAATTTACCTTTTATTATGCTTATCTCACTAAGCATTCATTTATTATGCTTATCTCACAAGGCTTTGTTCATTTTTCCCAACTCACTATGCTTCATTACCACACTCACAATACATTCCATTATGGTCTTTAATCATTTCCACATATTAACCAAATATCCCTTAAGTTATTATCAAGCCTAGGTGCATCACCTAGCTTCTTTCCCAACACTATTTATCACATAAACATGTTTATCAAGGGATCTACATGATTACACAAAAATATCACTTGTTATTCACAAATCCATAGGTCTGGGAGAATCAGCATACCCCATGGGTGGCCCTAGATTAGTGTCATTACCCTCAATGCATCCCATGGGGATCAAGAGGGTCTCAATTTTACCTAAACATGTCAAGGGTGGTCAAAACATACCAAGGGAGACCCAAGAATAAAACCACACATGCACAAATCCTCAAATAAACCATGGGATATAAATTATAGACCACCTACCACGATTCCGTGGATGAACACAATATTATTCATGCCCTTAGATTCCAGTTCAACCATCCTTTGAAGCTTCAACCTAGATCTCACCCAAAGATTGGGGTTTTAGAGCTTTAGAAGGAAAAGAGAAGAACATACAAACCCTAAACACAAAAGAGAAGCAAGGATGATATTAGCCTTACCCAGAGCTTAGATTCGCAACCAACAACACATAAAATGCCTTGTAAATGATGTATATTGATATATTGAGCTCTTGGGAGAGTGTGTTTGTTCCTAGGGTGAATAGGAGTGAATGGGAAGGAAATCCTGACTTGGGGTTAAAAATCCCAGAGTGAAAAAATTGTAATTTTTTTAAATATTCTAGGTTGCACGGTTTACCCGCACAGTTTTCCAAATAGTGTGGAAACCATGTGGAGGCCACTGTCCAAAATATGACCTCTTGCACAGTTTCCTAGGTTTTCTGTATAGTTATTACTAACCATGCATAGGCCGTGTCGCCTACCCATAAAATACCCTTTTCTCTATTTTTTCGTGTCCTGAACCATCAGAACACCCCTGAGCATCCTTAAGGACTTTGGTAAGCTCTTAATTAACCAAAACAAGGGATTAAAAGAAAAAAATAAACTAGAACATAAATTTCCAAGATCTAGGATCTTACATCCTCCCCACCTTATAATGGCTCATCCTCGATCCGAGCTCCCAAGCTTTATTTCCCTTCCAAGGTAAAGTGATCGGGCCACTGAGCCACCATATCTGATTCTTGCTCCCATGTTTCTTCATGAAAATTCCCATACTACCACAGTAGTCGCAGTAATGGAACAAAATTTCCCCACAGAAATTTCTCACTATGATCCATGACATGAACCAGATGTTGCTCAAAGGACGCATCAGCCTCAAGCTCAACATCCTCAACATACACCACGTGAGTTGGGTTAGAGTGATACCACCGAAGCTGCAACATGTGATAAACATCATGCATACCACTATAATGCAATGGAAGAGCCAATTGGAATGCCACCGTCCTGATCCTCTCCACAATCCCAAACAACCCCACATACCTGGGTGCCAAATTTCCTTGAATTTGAATATGTAGGTGACCCAACCTTGGAGACACCCGATGGAACACACTATCACCCACATCAAACTCAAGAATTATATTCATCCAATCCACATATGACTTTTTCCTACTTTTAGCCATTTATATCCATCTATGAATCAACTCAACTTTCTCTAAAGTCTCCTGCACAAGACTTGGTCCCAACAGCTCAGATTCACCAGCCTCCAACCAACACAACAGAGATATACACGGTCTCTCATAGAGAACCTCAAACGCTTCCATTTAAACCATAGCCTGGAAACTGTTGTTATAGGCATTCAAAAAGAGACATGTGCTTTTCCTAGGAACCACCAAAGTTCAAGACACAATACCTCAACATGTTATCCAACACTTGGATTATACACTCCGATGGTCCATCCATATGTGGGTAGAAATCCATACTCAAAATCACCTGTATATCAAGCACCTTCTGTAACCCTTTCCAGAAGCGCGATGTGAAAAGAGGATCACTATCCAAAACTATAGTTCATGGAACACCGTGCAACCTTAATATTTCCCGAACATATAACTCACCCAATAGATCAACTTTGTAAGTCTCCTGAATCAGTAAGAAATAATCCCCTTTTTTTAGCCGATCCACAACCACCCAGATTGCATCATTCTTCTGAGGAATCTTCAAAAGACCCACCACAAAAATACATTGTCACGTCATCCCACTTCCATTATCGAATGATCAATGGATGTAATAAATCACCTGGGAATTGATACTTGGCCTTCACCTGTTGATAGGTAAGCCACCATGCCACAAAGCCCGCAACTTCCCTTTTCATTCCAGGCCACCAAAACTAGCCACAGAGATCATGATATATCTTGGAGAAAACAAGATACACTACCCATTTCGATGCATGTAACTCCCACATCAATTCCTCCCACATGCATACTGGCACAACCACATGACCATGAGTACAAACAACCCTGTCCACACCGACGACCCAACCAGAAGGTGGATCCCCACCTTTAAGTCTTTGCTTCATGGAAAAACATTCAGGATTGTTGAGATGACTTTCCATAACTCATCTCAAAAGTGTCGACTAAAAATCTATGGAAGTAAGAGTCACCTGGCCGTTTTCCTCCCACACCTCCAGGTGAATCCCCATGAACAAATCCATCACCTTCCACTCAGTGATGGATTCCCAAACCATCTGGTTCTGAGACTTCCTGCTCAAAGCATTGGAAACACTGTTCCTTTTTCCTGGTGTATATACCATCTCAAATTCGAAAGACTGGAGATACTCAACCCATATTCTCTACCAAATATTCAAATCCTGCAGCAAAAATATATACTTTAGACTCTTGTTATTGGTATACATAGTGAACCATTCCCCTAAAAAGTAGTGCCTCCATCACATTAATCCATACACTACTATAGCCAACTCAAGATCATGAGATGGATAATTCCACTCATGGGGTCACAATTTCCTCGACCCATAAGCCACAACCTACTTATCTTGCATCAACACAACCCCAACCTGATACTGGTCACATCACAAAATAGGACATACTTCTTACCAGGATCAGTTAAGATCAAGATCGGTGCAATTTTCAATTACTTTTTCAACTCTTGAAAGGCATTATCATAAGCCTCAGACCACTAAAATCTGATTCCCTTCTTAGTCAAGCTCGACAGTGGTTCTTTCAAATGAGATAAATCCTAGATGAACCTCTGGTAATACCCAACCAAACCCAAAAAACTCTGAACATCTGAAACACTCTTGGTCTGCTCCCAAGATACAACAGTATACACTTTATATGGGTCCACTAACACACCTTCCTCAGAGATTACGTAACCTAGAAAATGCACTTCTTCAATATAGAGCTGACACATTGACATCTTGGCGTATAGATGATGCTCTCTTAGTGTACTCAGAATGATGTCACAATGTTGGGCATGATCGTCATGAGTTTATGAGTACACCAAGATGTCATCAACAAAGACAACCAAAAAATGATCCAGATAAGGATGAAATATTTGTTTTATCAAATCCATGAACACTACTAGTGCATTGGTTAAGCCGAAAGGCACCACCATAACCTCAAACAACTCGTACTGACTCCTAAAGGATGTCAGCGGTATGTCCGAAGGCCTCACCATCAACTGGTGATAACCCAATCTCAGATCAATATTAAAAAAACACTGATGCATCTATCAACTATTCAAACATGTCATCAATTATAGGAAGTGGGTTCCAATTTTTCACCTTCATCTGATTTAACTTTTGATAATTAACACACAACGTTAACGACCCGTCAAACTTATTTGTAAAAAGAAAAAAAGATTACCAAGGAGACGTACTAGGATGTATTAACCCCTTATGCTCCAACTCCTCAAGCTGAAACTTCAACTCCTGGATTTCTTCCGATGCCATTCGGGTTGGTGTAATAGAAACTGGATCTCCTCCTGGAAGCAACTCAATCATGAACTCAACATCCCTCTCAAGTAGAAACCCTGAGAAATCCTCAGAAAAAACATCTTGAAACTAATCCACTACTAGAGGGAAGATAGACCATTACCCTCTTTCATCATCAAACACAAGGTAAGCTACTTGAGTTGTAATCCTACCCAACTGCTGACAAAACGGTCCCATAGGACCTGCTCGAACATCCCACTCTCCACGATGGACATAAGAATCACATTCAAGTGACCTGAACGATACCTTTTGATGATAACTGTATATGTGTGCCCAATACAACACTAACCAGTCCATACCCAAGATCCGTTCAAATCCCGACATCTTGAGAATGAACAAGTCCCATAGGAAATAATACCCACTGACTTCTAAATCACATTCCTTAAACTTTATGATGTCTTTATTTCACACCCCCAACAGAGTTTCAATCGACATAACTCCACACACACTCTCCATGGAAAGACCCAACTCTACCACAATCTGAATAGAAATAAAAAAGTGCGTGGAACCAGGGTCAAACAATACACTAGCAAGTGTATAAACTTCAAGGATTGTACATCGAATAGTTGATGGCCCTACTTCGCCATCACCAGGTGCTGACTGAAATAGATGAAGCTGACCTACTCCTATACCCTAGAACCCAACCTATGTGCCCTGCACTGCACTGCCCTACTGATGTGGACAATCCTACCCCGTAGTTCTACATCCACCATCCCTACCAGTACGACCAGTGGAGTTTCAAATGCATGTCTGATATGTAGAAACTGATCCCTTATCTCCACTTGGCTTCTTCCTGTCACCAACATTCATACTCTCATACTGAGGGTTCTTGCAGAACCTCTGCACATGTCCCAATCTACCGCATGACCAACACTAAACTAGAGGTTGAAGAAACTGGCCACACATGTGCCCCAGCCTACCACACTGACAACAGAACACCCGATCACCACCCTGAGAGTCCAACCCTCTCTTCCAACCACCTTGAACACTTCCACCCTTCTGAAAACATCCAAAACAACAGTTTCGTCCCTCAGAAGCTACACCACTTGTCCGCCTAGCTGGAAATACAATCCCACTACCTAAAGCTCTCATCAGGTCCCCTTATGAGTTTAGTGCATGCTCCACTACCTCGTTAAACCTTTTGAAGAAAAAATATATTCACCTGATACCTAATCTTGTGTCTCAGTCCATCCTGGAAATTCCTCGTAACTGCTGCCTCCTACCCTGACAGTGCTGGAACAAAGCATCGTGGGTCAGTGAAGCGGCCAACATACTCCATCACTAACATTGATCCCTGATTTAGGCTCATGAACTCTATAGCCCGCTCTTTCCTCTAAGTCTTAGGGTAAAAATGATTCAGAAACTTTTCCTAGAAATCTTTCCACAACATCCCCTCAGCCTGCTTAGTCTGATCCAAGATGTCCCACCAATTATTTGTCTAGACCCACAAAATATAAGCTGCCAACTTGACTCGCTTCCCCACAATAGTCTCTAGATGATAAAGTATCATTTGGACAGACTCTATCCAGAACTATGTTACCTCTGGACCACCATCTCTAGTAAAGGTTAGAGGGTACTACAGCTGAAACTCTCTAGTTAGCTCAAACATACTTGGTGTGACCCACCCTGAGTCCTGATCCATCATCTTCATAAAATGATCCAAGTTCTATCGAAACTGCTCTTCCACACTTTCCTAGTTCACCATATTCTCTTACTCCACTACTGGAGTAGTGTTCTTAGCAGCATCCTCCTATTTCCCAACCGGAACTCGACATCGTGGTGGAATTTATCTACATTTCCAAACATGTGGTTTAGAATACATACCATAAAACTTTCACAACTTCATAAAAAGAAGGCTCTTCACCAGCCACAACCACCCACTATACATGCACCATCCCAACAAACATCACTATTCTAAAAACAACACCCTTACCATCCCTACCGCAGACCATGGTCCACAAGGGGTAAACAACTAGACACCACCACAAGGCTCACACAACATGTTGCAAAAAACATTTTGAATTCATTACAAACACTTAATTACACATATTTCATTAATCATTATTTATCATTCTTTTATCTTCACCCACTTGAATTGTTTTGTTTTCGACATTTTCCATTTTTCAATTATCAATATGCAAGGTGCATATTATCTTTCATGCCTCACACACCCAACCCATGTGTGACTACCATGATGCATTCCACCTATCTCTATTGGTGCCTATAATGATGCATGAATACACAAACTTGTGCCATTGAGGCCACAATCCAAATATCATAACTCATCACATCACATAACATGTTCATCACCCAATAGTTAAATATCATCAACTATAACATCGCACAGTCAAGAACAACAATTCCCACCCTGGGTGACTTGGGTTTTCCCTCATATATGGGTTAGCTACTCCCAAGCACGAGATCATTACCAAGGCCCAACACATCCAAACTTCCATCTACCATACCAAATAACAAGATTCCAGATAAAGAAAAAAACATCCTTTAATACCACATTGTAACATCCTCGTCCCAGGAGCCACTAAACTGGTGCTCTGAACTAGGTGGTTTCATGACCTTAAGAGCGCCTCCCGTACGCCAAAGGTTTCTGACTAGTAGTGGGGGTCCAAAATAGTCAATTGGGGATAATATACCCCCTTTTATCAGAGCAATACACAATAGAATATAAGAAAAATATTGTAATAACAACCAATAATACTAGAGTATGCATAAACAACCATTACCCAAACATGGTATAATAATTCCCAATAGTAAATATGTCATGCCATGATACAAGTGAAAAAGTGAACTGAACCCAAAATGAATACAAACTGAAAAATCCCCAAAATGGTCTTGACACCAAGTTCAGGTCCTCCTCCACACACACTCGTGCCAACCCAACTACCTAGAAAGGGCCTTTTCCCTTCTCCTGACCTATAAACATGATGTCTTCTCGGGTACCCAACAGTGGCCCGAGAAGGGTGTGAGTAAAACTCAGTAGGACACCATCAATGGTGTCTACAAAATATCCAATATAAACAATTTTGCATGAAAAAGGAAAATTAATAATAAATGACAAGAAATGATTAAGTTTCCCTAACCAGTTTATTTCCATTACCAACATTTATTAACATTTCATTATCTCACAATTTCATCCAATTTCCCATTACTTACCATTTCCAATGCATTTACCATGGGTTCATCACACAGAAAACGATACATGGATTAAAGTACACAATCATATAAATGAGAAAAAACACACAGTTTTCCTATCTCACTAGGACCAACTTCCTCATATCAACTATATCTTAACCTCAAATCCTTCGTCCGGGTGGATGCAACAGATAGGGAAACAAAGCATCAGTCCTCTTCCCTAACCCGAGTATTAGGGGTGGAGTTTAGAGCCTCAGTCCAACTCAACCCATGGGCATAGAACCTCATTTAATACCCCACACTACTAAGCTATTTTCACGTGTTATATGTATATGTATCCATTAATCATTAACAAAATATCACAACTATTGCCTAAGGCAAACATAAATCATAACAATAACATGAGAGTCAATACCATGCCTTAACCCAATAACACATTTACCACATTTCACATCATTTATCCACTTATCATGATTTCCCTTTTATTATGCTTATCTCACTAAGCATTCATTCATTATGCCTATCTCACTAGGCTTTGTTCATTTTTCCTAACTCACTAGGATTCATTACCATGCTCACAATCCATTCCATTATGGACATTAATCATTTCTACATATTAACCCAATATCGTTTAGATTATTATCAAGCCTAGGTGAATCACTTAGCTTCTATCCCAACACAATTAATCACATACAAATATTTATCAAGGGATCTACATGATTACCCAATAATATCACCTGTTCTTTACAAATCTCCAAGTCTGGGAGAGTTGTCACACCCCATGGGTGGCCCTAGATTAGTGTCGTTACCCTCGACACATCCCATGGGGATCGCAACAGTCTCCATTTACATTTGTAATAACTATTTTACCTAAACATGTCATGGGTGCACTAGTGGAAAAACATATTTTAACGTCGGTTTTTTTTAATTTTTGACGTCGGTTTTAAACCGACGTCTATAAAGGCGACGTAAAAAATATAGTTTTCGGTAATTGTTTCGGAATCGGTTTTACATAAATACGACACCGAAACTAATTTTCTACAGAATATTCGGCGTCAGTTTTAGAAAAAACCGACGCCGAAGCCCTGGTCGAACCCGCTTTCGGCGTCGATTTTACGTAAAACCGACGTCGAAGTTAATTTTTTTTAATCTTTTGGCGTCAGTTTTTTAAATAACCGACGCCATAAATAAATTTTTTTCATCATCGGTTGTTTAAATAACCGACGCCCTAAATAATTTTTTTTATAAAATATTTCCAATTAAACTTACCAAAAAATTCAGAACCCCTGTAAAAATGACACAATATACAAAAAAAATTAAATTGTATTTATCATCCAATGCCTCGTATAACTTTAATGAATATATCTAGTTAATGAAAAAAATCTATGCATTGTTATTATAAAGTAAAATTAAAATACATGTACCTGCAATCAATGACTTCAATAAATTTTGTGACATTTACAAGTCCCACGACTCTAGAATTTACAGCATGCTCATTGTTAGTTATTATTGAAGCATTCATTTGATTATTAGTAGATTAAAACACCAAATATATTAAAAGAGTTAGGTTTTTGTACCCATATGTATTATTATTTATAAATATTAGAATATACATACCTCAAATCTTAATCAGACTTAAAAAGTAGTTCGCAAAATTAGATTGAATATGGGTCATATCAGATTCGGAATAAGGCTGTGAATCATTGAATGCCTACAATAATATTGAATGATATGAAATTAAAAAATAGAATAATATGGGAGAAACTATATAAAAAATTAATACAACTAACCTTATGAAAATCAGTAGTTTTCCTAGTTGTGATTATCTCATACATGAATCGTAGAATATAATAACCACATTCAACATGTCCATTTTGATGATGACACTGCAGTTATAAAACATTTAATTAAAAAAAACAATATATAACAAAAATATAAAAACTAATTACCTGTACTTCCACATATTTGATTTTCGTTGGTTTCTTTTCTGACATGTATTCCTTATTAAAATGTTTCCATGATCTTCATTTTTTTATATATGAACTAATAATACTTGTGTAAACAATGAAAATTAAACATAATGATCTTATAAAAAATTAAAAAATTACCTGTTTAATAAGGTGAGAAATGGTTTACGCACTCCTCCCAATAAGGAGAAAAACCAATATAAGGTGCATTCACTTGGGAAAAATACGCCTAACATCCAATGCCCCCTACAATACAAAAAGTTTACAATTAATGACATTATAATGATAGTTAGTTCATAAAAATGTTGATGTTCTTACTTACCAAGAAATGGAAAAAACCCACACTGAATCTCTTTCTGTGTTAATCTCTTGGATATATATTGAACCCTTTCATGATTCTTCACATGTTTGACTTCCAAGGAAATATACTATGGATCTATAAAGCTGTAAATGACTATTGTTTCCGTTATTAACATAATCTTGTATAGATACCTAATTTAAAAAGAAAATATAGTTAGTCAATGACATAACAATCTTTTATTAAAGAAATAGAAATTCAAATGTCAATTTTCTAACATGATAAACAACTGAACCACACTATGCGTGATCTTTTCAAAATTAACTAAATTCATGAAATATTCTTTCATTAATTTCAATCCATAATTTCTTCCACAAATATCGGGCGTCATCTGAAACTCATAGATAAAATTCCAGGAAGAAGAGGACTCAGATAATATTTTTAACCCATAAGAAATATCAGAAGTATCTACAAACAACTGTTGCTGAACATTTTGTTGCATTTGTTAAGTTTTTTTTCTTTCAGATATTCCTATATAAGTTAAATGTTAGAAAACATTATAAGTAATTTTAAATCATTTGTAATTAATATTTAAAAAAACGCATACCTCAAGTGAAATATAACGAAGAAGGGCAGTTGGCCAAAGTAAAAAATGGCCCATACATTCCCCAACACTGGTGATCTCCACAGTAGGAAATGGTAGTAGAGCAGTAGGATCTATAATAACAAGTATTGATACTCTAACCTGACCCATCTGGATAGGCTGATGATGTACTGAGTCCCCCAACAAATGCAACTATCCTAACGTAATAATATGTAAATGAGGATCTCCCGCAAACAACTCACAATATAAGGCTTGATCCGAGGGAGGAGGTGGAGGCTCAAAGTAAGCAGGTGGGGAAGGGTAAGCAGATGGGGTAGGGTAGTCCGGGTGAGGAGGCTGAGAAGCCAGAAAAATGAAAAAGTAATATTAGTGTTTAAAATTTATAAAATTGAAAAATTGATTAAAATAAAATAATATACCTCAAAAGGTTGCGCAGATGGGAGAGGGTAAGCAGATGGGGCAGGGTAGTCTGGGTGAGTAGGCTGATAATGCTGAAAAATGAAAAACTTATATTAGTGTTTATACTTTATAAAATGGAAAAATTGATGAAAAATAAATAATATACCTCAGAAGGCTGCGTAGATAGGGCAAGGTAAGCAGATGAGGCAGGGTAGTCTGGGTGAGCATAATGGGAAGGCTGAAAAATGAAAAAATTATATTAGTGATTATAATTTATAAAATAGAAAAATTTAAGACAAATAAATAATATACCTGGGAAGGCTGCGCAGACAGTGATTGTCTTGCCAAGTGTTCTAATAAATCCTTTTGCACTGCTGCTTGAATTTGATCACACATAGACTGTTTCATATCTTTCAACTCTTCTTTTAAGGATTCTATTTCTGGGTCTTTTGATTGCTTACTCTTACCAAAAACCTTCCGAATACTAACACCCGCCTGATATCCTATAACACAGTCGGGGTGTTCTACCTTTCCCAAAGCAGTGGCTAGGATGTCCATCCTACCCTCAGGGATAAAAGAGACCTGTGTCTCTTACTCATGAAGTTCATCCTGAAATGAAAAATAAAAAGGTTATATTAGTGTTTATAAATTATAAAATAGAAAAATTGTTAAAAAATAAATAATATTTACTTACAATTTTATCCGCCACTTTATGAGCTTCCTCTGTAAGATATTGTTCATTTTTTCTTCTTCTTGCTCATTTGCATTTCTCATGGCGAGTGGGAGGAGATGGAGGACCAAACTGGACCTCTTATGAACCACTACTTGATCGAGCTCGTAATGCTTAAAATTTTTCTTCAATCATTTTCTACTCTAAATACGAATACACTCCACGTGATAAAGTATGAGGGTATACGTTTTTCAACTAGATCTCCTGATGAGATCTCCTGGAGGCATGTTATATAAAAATAAACTACTAAGTAATAAGAAAAATATAGAATAAATTTTAAAATATAAAACAATTACCATACCTGAAATTTCTCTTCCTGATGATTGTCAACAAATCACTTCCATGTTTCTTCATCTATATATGGATACTTAATACATGGGCTTTCAAACATTCTCTTTCCAAAAACATAATTTTTTGTCAGTTTGTTTTTAAAATCTCTCCATCGAACCACCAATAAAGAGAGATGTCTTTTATTAATTTCTTTGGTTTCCTCAAAATTGAATGTCATCTGTAATTGAATAAATTAAAGATGTCATTTAAAATATATAATATTAAAAAAATGAGATAAAAGAAATAAAGTAAGATGTTTTACCGTCACATCCTCCCAAAGCTGTTGCTTCGACGTCCTGTCCACTGACTTCTAATCAGGATATAAAATACTAATCCAACAACGGCTCTGCATCGCTATATAACTGACAAAATGAACTGCATTTGGACTAACTACATTATTATTATCATCAAAACGGATGTGTACTTTGTTATCATCACGAGCAAGTGATAGTTTTGGTAAACGTGTAATACCATGTTTACCAACTTGAGAACTTGATTTTTGAGTAGTAACAGGAGAAGTCTCCTCCGCTGAGGACGCATCAGTAGTCCTGCAAATTTTGTTTTTGTAAATTAACAGTTTTATTTCATTAAAAAAGTATATTACTGAATATTTAATAATATGTCAAAATAGATATACCTCGGTAACTGCTCCTCTCTATCTGTATCTGACATTGCTACTAGAAAGTGTAATGAAATTTTGTGTACCTACATATCATTAGAAAACTGAATAATTAGAAACAAGGAAGACAAAAATAAATATGAAAAAATAGATGCATGCATTTGTAAGTTTTAAAAATAGACACAAAATATAAATATTTACCAGAAAAATTAGGAGACTACTTTAGTGTTTTCCCACATGCCTTCATCATGATCGGTACGTAATGCATGCACTATGTCTATCTTATACTAATTGTAATCATTTGGAAATTGCGTAATAGATGAATAAGGCTCATGTAAATCACTAGCATCATCAGAATCATCCTCATCACCCAAAATGGTATCTTTTCCCTTGAAAAACAACTGCACTGATCATTCGACGGATCAATGACATAAAATACTTGTTTTGCATGTGTCGCCATGATAAATGGTTCCTCATTGTGATTAAATATTTTCAAATCAACCAGTTTAAACCCATATTCATCATGTTTCACGCCACTATTACTATCAACCCAATTACACTTAAAAACAGTGACTCGAAATTTAATATAATCAATTTCCCATATGTCTTCAATAACTCCAAAATATGAAGTTGATGTAGAAATTGGTTTTTTATTTTTGGCACTCGAAAAATGAATTGCTTCAGCGAATACCATCACACCACTATTCTGAACGGTACTCTTTTCATCCAGGTTTTTTCTGTAAAATGTGTAGCCATTGATATCAAAACCAGACCATGTGATCACATTAAGAGATGGTCCCTTTCTAACCACTTCAATGTTTCTGATACAGATATATATGGGGTGACTTTCTCTTTAAACCATGAAACAAATGTCTTCTTATGCTCAATCATTAACCAATTTTCGTTTCTTTTCTGATATCGTAACTTTAATTCAGCAATATGTGAGGATATATATGGTTGAACCTCATCTGTGTTGTTCAAAATGTATAAATATGCTTGCATCACTTCATCACGTGGAATGAACTTTACCTTTAAGTCTCGAACCCCTCTACCTTCTCTATCAACTGTCATATGTCGAGATACAGGGATACCAATATGCTCCACCTCATTCAAATAATCAGTACAGAACTCAATTAACTCTTCTGATACATATTTTTGAACAATAGAGGCCTTTGGTCGATAAGGATTTTTAAAATATACTTTCAAAATTTTCATATATCTTTCAAAAGGATACATCCATCTTAAATAAACAGGCCCACATATTCTTATCTCACGCACCAAATGAATCAATAGATGAACCATTATATCAAAAATTGTGGGTGGGAAATACATTTCTAGTTGACAAAGAATAAGAGTTGCTTAATTCTCCAACACATCTAACAAATTTGGATCAACGACTTTACTACAAATGGATTTAATGAAATTACATAACCTGATGATTATCTTTCTGATAGCTTTCGGTAATACACCACACACTACAACTGGTAGAATTTGTTGCATCAACACATGGCAATCATGAGATTTCATACCTATTAATTTACAATTCTTCAATGACACAAAATTATTCACATTTGAAGAAAAACCGCTGGGTACTTCAATGACAGTTATTATAATTTAATTATAATATCATTCTTTTAAAATTTATTAGGTCATTTTACATAGTTGAAATATTTCGATGTTGCGTGTGTCAAAAATATTGAAGAGTACATTAATTTAAAGGATGTAATAAGTAAAATGTGGGAGTACATGGAAATATGTATAAATTATTGACGATTTTGTGGTATGATCTATACCTATGTACTAACAAATACATGTATCGAGATTAATATGACAGTGAATATAGTAGCAATTATAGATAGAGGATGAACCCATTATAGGGTTTAGTGATGCAGATGATGTTATTTGAGAGGATGGATGGACATTGTGGAAAAAATTAAAATGAGAATTTGGGAGGTAGATCTGAAGGGAACACGGTAATTAAGTCAATTATGGAAATGAAGGTGGAAATGGGAATGAAGGTAGAAACATGAATGTTGAGTTAAAGGTTGGTAGGGGGAAGGTAGAGTCCCAGTGGGAGGTGGGTATGTAGTGGAGAGGCTCAGAAAGGGATTGGGAGGGAGAGGTAGAAAGGTGGTGAGGTGGAGAGTATGTATAGGTGGAGAGGTGGGATTAGGGAGGAGGGTCGGGATGGGGCAATTTTCCTGGGAGAGAATGATCAACAATGATACGAGCTATAGCCAATAGAGCTACCATAGAGGCAACCATGTAGCAAAGAATCAATATAGTGGTTACACTATTATAGAGAATGAACATCCTATAGAATACATAATAGATTCTACTAAATCCATTGAAATATCTCTTACAATAATTAAAAATTTACTCTTTTTATCATTTTCATATTTAATTATATGATTAATTAAATATCAATTTTAATGTTCTAGATATGTAGTCAAAGGAATCAATGTTTCTTTAATTTGAGTCCTTATAATGTCAACAATGTTGTAAGAAAAAACACCATTAGATAAAAAATACATTCATACAATGTATAGAAAAAAATAAACCAACAAAGAATTAATAAATGTTGGTGTGAAATGCAATCCATAGACATGGGTAGTTAATTATTAATAAATCTCAATTATTTATTGAAAGTAAAAAATATAATTGGTTGTTTTAAAATTTAAAATATCAATCAAAATGGGTGTAATGTAATTTTATAACTTCAATCACATTTAATACAAATTCACTAATGAAATAAAATATTCACATGTTAATCCCAGATAACACAACATGACCTAAATGATAAATATAGATACAAAAAAACAAGACAAACTACAACCAAACCACACTAAGTTCATCAATAAATAACACAATAAAATTATTTTTTTGAAGAAGAATTAATTAAAATAGAAATTTATTTAAAAATATATTACTTCATAATGTAATGAAACATCATTTTAAACTGAAATAATGATAATACAAACAAAATATTTGATCTTCAACCCAAATGGAGATGTTAAATCCAAACTACTCTCGGTATAATGACTTCAAAAAAAAACACCATAAAATCTATACCAACAATGATAATACAAACCAAAAATAATGATAAACAACAACTAAAATCGAACCAATAATGAAAATTGCACAAAATAGGGTTCTTGAAGAAGAAATAAACAATGGGAGATGAAACAAGAGATAAAAAAGAAGAACGCATACACGAAATTGTGCAAACGGTATAAAACCTTCAAAAATGGTCATCCAAGATCGCAAATCAGGTTCGAAGGTCGTTTGGAGTCCAAAGCGCCATAGAAGAACTCGATTTTGACGATCGAACAAAATGAGGGTTTCGGTCCCTGAATAATGTTAAATGACTTTTCGCGTCGGTTTTGGAGAAAACCGATGCCGAAAATTTTAAAAAACATTTCGGCATCGGTTATTTTAAAAACTGATTTCGAATGTTTTTTTAGTTTCTGCGTCAGTTTTCTCCAAAACCGATGCCGAAAAGATATCTTATGGCGTCAGTTTTCAAAAATACCGATGCAAATTATTTATTTTTTATTTATTTTTGGCGTCGGTTTTCCTAAAAACCGATGCCAAATTTTTTTTAAATTATTTTCCACGTTGATTTTCCTCAAAACCGACGCGGAAATTTTTATTATTATTATTATCGGCGTCGGTTTTCTTCAAAACCGACGAGAAATATCATCGGATAATTGTTTTTGGCGTTGGTTTTACAAAAAAATGATGCCATAAATTTCCCTCACATACTATTCGCATCGGTTTTTAAAAAACCGATGTTATTACAACGATGTTAAAACCTGTATTTCCACTAGTGGTGATCAAAACATACCAAGAGACACCCAAGAACAAAACCACACATGCAAAATCCTCAAATATACCATGGGATATAACTTGTAGACCACCTACCTCAATTCCGCAGATGAACGCTCTCTTAATCGTGCCCTTATATTACACTTCAACCAACCCTTGATGATTCAACATAGATCTCACCCAAAGAGTAGGGTTTTAGAGCTTCCGAAGGAGAGGATAAGAACATACAAACCCTAAACATAAAAGAGAAGAAAGGATGAGATTAGCCTTACCCGGAGCCTCAATCCGCATACAACGACACCAAAAATGCCTTAGAAATGAAGGAGATTGATCTCTTAGAGCTCTTAGGAGATTGGGTTCGTTCCTAGGGTGAAGAGGAGTGAATGGGAAGGAAATCCCGAGTTGGGATTAAAAATCTCAGAGAGGAAAAATTATAATTTTTTTAAAAGATTCTGGGTTACAAGGTTTACCCGCATGGTTTTCCAAGCTGGGTGAAAACCATGTAGATACCACTGTCCAAAATCTCGCCTCCTTCATGGTTTCTTGGGCTCTCCACATGGTAAGCACTAACCATGCACAGGTCATGCGATCTACCTAGAAAATCCCCTTTTCTCCATTTTTCATGTCTCGAACCCTCAGAACACCCCCAAGCCTCCTTAAGGACTTGGATAAGTACTTAATTAACCAAAAAAAGGGATTAAAAGTAAAATTTAAATGAAAACATACCTTTTCCAAGATCTGATATCTTACACCCCCTCTGACCTCCCTCTCCTCAACTCATATCCCCTCCTTGATAGAAATGCACATCCCCCAACAATGGTTTCATCATCCTCCCCATAATCACCCTAAATATATTATTCCTCAAGGTGGTTATTTTCTTGTAATTTCTCTCAACATTTAAGATTTTATGTATACATGGAATTAGATTAAACTTTATTTGTTAGTGAATAGGTAATTGTAGTTGTGTCCTTTTGTAGTTTCTCCTAGAAAATTCCCTCATAGAAAATTTATTTATATACAGAATAGCATGGGGGGGTTAAAGGTGTTATGTGTATGGATTTGGTTATCACACTTATAGGCTATTAATTCCCTAGATTAGTTGGATATATATCATTTGATATATTCTTTAATAAAATAGATAGAAAGGTTGATTATACAACTACTGTATGAATAAATTGGAAATATTCATGGGCCAATATAATTTACCACTGTCAAATCAATTATAAATCATCATTATTTCATGATACTTATTTAGGAGTTGAATGATTTTATTACAATAAAGTTAGAGGGTTTCATCACCTCACACCCAAATACTGATATCAGAAACTTAGCATGGAATTACTAGGATGATCCGGATAGGTAGCCTATTTAGTGAGGTATGGTTTTCTTTATTTTCTAATTGTCTATTAATGTAGTGTTGTTTTGGTTTTTTGAGGTTTTACACTTTTCCCCAAAGAGGCATTTCCTAAAAAATAAAATAAAAATTTACTTTGGTAAAATTCATGGAAGCATTAAAATTGGAAATAGAAACACTATGTATATCCTAAACAGACGGTGTTCTCTGGGGTGCATCCTCTATAGTGGTATAAGGGAGTGTGTTATCTTTTATAGCTAAGGTAGACATATAGTGTTCAATATTTTGGGAATGGATGACAAATCATGAACTCACATAGAGTCAGATATTTTTATAACAATAATTTCATGCGAAAACACATTTCAATATATATATAATTTTTTTAATAAAGATTATTAATTTTAATTTTATAAAATAAAAATCATTTTTTATTCTAACATGTAAATATTATCATATGAATGTTTTTTCATAATTCTCATAAATAATTGTTTTTCAGCTAAATAGTGAAAAAATACCAAGATTTTTAAAATAATTAATTTCATTACATTACTATAATGGAAGAATTGATTGAATTTTTTTAATAATTTTTATATTATAAATATATATATATAATAAATTCAATTTTTTTTATTTATAAAAAACTTGTATATAATTTTTCAAATATATGAGATATTTTAATCAAAATACTCATTTAGTTGATTAAATTAAAAAATTATTTTTCTTCACCTATTGAAATTATATCCATAAAATGTAAACTTTATTTTAGATCAATATTATCATTTTATATAATAATTATAGTATATATTTTTGGAATAAATTTATAATTACTATGATTAATGTTGACGACCATGATAATGATAAAAATATTATTTTTGATGAATTGTTTTATTAATTTTTTGTAACATTTAACTAATAAATTAGATTGATTTATTTAAAATAATGACACTATAATGATGTTTAAAAATATATTTGATTATATTAATAGATATTATATTGGTAATAAATGAATTATGATATTAAGAAAAAATAATAGTAAAAATATCAATTTTTATAGAAAATATTTTTCCCATTAATATAATTTTATATTTTAAATGTTTATTTTATCATGTTTATAAATTGAATTAACTTAAATTCATAAAAAAGGTTGATAGTATAAAAAATTTAGTTATATGTGTGATTTTATATATTTATTAAATCATAATTTAAATAGGTAAAAACATGTTACCATGGTAAAAATAAAAAAAAGTAAAAAGTAAATTTATAAGAACAAATAATTTTATATTTACTAAGAATGAAAATTCATCTTCAAACTATAAATATTTGAATATATATTTTATATCCTATAGAATGTTCATGGGTTTTGTTTTTGTTAAAATGTATTATTATGATATTTATGTTTAATTCATTTCTTTTTAGAATTACCCATAAAATAATTTTTTTATTATACATGTATATTCTTTTGTTCAATTTGGGGTGGTTTGTTTAAAGATACTCATGTTCATGGGATATTGGACTTAGATCCTACAACTGATATAATGAAAATAATAAAATTTGTCAATAATGCATACAATAATCATGAAAATGTGAATTCCAACTACTTATTTAATTAATTTTGTCATTATTTTTATACTATTTGTAAGCAAATTTCCATATCATTTTTATCTAATACTTCTTTATTATTTTCAAATATATTTTCAGAATTCATATATTTCTTTCAACTATCCAAAAAAAGTCCCAAAAGATATAAAATATTTCTTTCTACCAATGTTACCATGGTTTTTATTTTCATTTCCTTTGTTTTTCGAAAAACCAACACTACATACTGAGTTGATGTTATTAGCTAAAAAAACCTTTCTCATTGTTGAAGTACAAAAGAGTAGAGGAATATCATGTGCCCATTTTGGTGAATTCTTGTGATATAATGGGCACATGAGCTTCCCATTCTCTTCTAGCTTTCAAAAATGAGAATGTTTTTTCGGCTAAGAATATTATGCCAATATGCAGTGTTGGAATTTCAACAAATAAAGACAATGGAAATTATTGTAACATTTGAAGTTAGAATTATTTTGAGACTTTGGGACATGTAAGAATCAATCACACCTCAATCCAACAAATGGTGTGACTGATATGATTCAAAGTGATTCTTTTTATTTTAAATTGACCTTAATTTTAGTAAAAATGACAACTGACATACTCAAAACTGAGAAAAAAAATATTCCAATTGTTTTTATACTTTAATAAAATGGACTATAAGTCATTTTTATGTGTATGAATCATTTGTACCTCAATAAAATACAAAATGTGCCTTGTATAACTCAAAGGGTCTGTTATGAGTTTGAAATCAATATTTTAGTTAAACAAGTGTCACTCATTTAAAACTAGTAAAATGTGCTCTTATATTATGGATAATTTAGGGAATTCATACATAAATCATTTTTGATATGTGGGAATCAGTCTTAGGTCAAACTGATACACTATGTGATATGTTTGAGTCAATGTGTGTGTTTTCAGTTTAAAATGAAAATTTACTAAAAAGAAAAAGTGACATAATCAAAATCAAGAAAACTCATTTGAGTTATTTTGATACTTTAAAAAAATACATTACTCATTTGAGACATGTAGGAATCAGAAGAACCTCAATATAATGCATAGTGTGACTAGAACAACTCCAAGTCTGTATTTTTATTTAAAATTGACATCAGTTTTAGTAAAATAAAAAAATGGCCCACTCAAAACCGAGCAATAAAATATTTATATTATTTTGATACTTTAGTAAAATGATACATAAGTCATTTATGATGTGTAGGGACAAACTGAACCTTAATCTGATACACATTGTGCCTAGTATGACTCCAAGTGTGTCTTTTTTATTTAAAACTGACATCCATTTTACTGAAAAGGAAAAATGAACTAATAAAAACTAAGAAAACGCATTCATATTGTTTTGATACTTTATTAAGATTATCTATAAGTAATTTTATATTTTTAAGAATAAATTGAACCTCAATCTGATACATGATGTGCCCGGTATGACTCAATGTGTCCGTTATTAGTTTAAAATTGATATTTTAGTTCAAAAAGTATCACTTAGTGAAAAATGAGAAGACACATTTGGATTTTCTTAATAATTTAGGAAATAAATTCATAACTCATTTGTGATTTTTAAAAATTAGTCTCATGTAAAACTGATAAACTATGTGATCGATATGAGTCAAAGTATGTTTTTCTAGTTTAAAATGATAATTTTGTAAAAAAGACAAGTTACATAAGCGAAACAGAACAAACATATTCATATTGTTTTTATACATTAATAAAAATATCCATAAGTCATTTTAGATTTTTAAGAATCAGCTACACCTTAATCCAACGCATTGTGTGACCGGTATGACACAAAGTGTATCTTTTTATTTAAAATTGATGTTAATTTTCATAAAAATGACAACTGACCTAATCAAAACCAATAAAATTCATTAGTATTGTTTTGATAATTTAGGTAAATGATCCATAATTCATTTATGATGTGTAGGAATCAACTTCACTTAAATCTGATACATGATAGTCCCAGTATGGCTCTAAGTGTGTATTTTTATTCAAAATTGACATCCATTTTAATAAAAAGAACAACTTACCTACTCCAAAATGAGAAAAAACATTTTTATTGTTTTTATACTTTAGTAAAATTATTTATATGTCATTTTTGACATGTAGTAATAAACTAAACCTCAATCTGATACACGATGTTCCCGTTGTGACTCAATGTTCGTTATCAGTTTAAAATCAATATTTTAGTTAAAAAATTTCCAATCATTGAAAACCAAGAAAAAACATGAATTTTATTGATAATTTAGGAAATATATTCATAATTTATTTTTGATGTGTAGGAATCAGTCTCATGTAAAATCGATACATGATGCGATTGGTGTGATTCAAAGCGCATGTTTCCAATTTAAAATGACATTCTTGTAAAAAACACAAGTGACATAATCAAAATTGAGTAAAATAATTTGGATTATTTTTATACTTTTGAAAAATGATAAATAAGTCATTTAAGATATTTAGAAATCATCCTCACCTCAATCTGACATACAATGTGACCCGTATGACTGAAACTGCATCTTTTTATTTAAAATTGAATTGAATTTTAATTAAAATCATAACTAACCTACTCAAAAATGATAAAACAAATGAGGATTGTTTTTATAATTTAGTAAAATTATCCACAAGTAATTTATGATGTGTAGGAATCAACCATACATAATTATAAATTATGGTTTTCCCTGGATGGATAAAAATTCATTTTTAGTGTTTCAAAACACTAAAATGTGCAGAGAACGGTGAAAAACACAGAAAACAACCTCATATTGATGTGAAATCATGGAAAAAACCACTCTTGATTTTTTTTATGTTTACTTACATAAAATATGTCAATTTGACGTGTTTTGTGGTTAGAATTACTCATTAAACACTTCTCAAAGGTACAAAAGACTTTAAAAACAAGTGATAGGGGGTCAAAACTTAGAAAATGATGTCAGATTGCCCTAAAATCATGGGAAATAGAACATAGATTTGATTTTTAAATGTATTAACTAACAAAATATCATTGCAAATTACAGATTTTCTAGGACGGCTATAAATGTGTTTTTAGTGTTTTAAAACACTAAAACATGTGTGGAACATTCAAACCCATAGAAAATGACCTCAGATTTATGTGAAATCATGGGATAACAACCTATGAGTGTTTTTTGTTGTGTATTCATAGAAAAAATTTCAATTCGATGTGCGATGTGGTTGGAATTACTCGGTAAACACTTCTTATAGGTAAAAAAGCCTTTAAAAACAAGTGTCGGGAGGTCAAAATCTATAAAACAGTATTTGATTGCGCTAAAATCTGGGGACATAAACCTTAGTTTTAATTGTGAAATGTAGGAACTGATGAAACCTCTTTGCAAATTAAATTTGTCCCAAGATGGTCGTAAGCACATTTGTTCTGTGTTTTAAAAAACTAAAACATCCATGGAATGGTCAACCATAGAAAACAACCTCAGATTAATGTGAAATCATCGAAAAATAAGTGTTGAGTTATTTTTGATGTTTAAGAATTGAAAAAATGTCAATATAATGTGTGGGGTGGTTGTAATTACTTGGTAAAAACTTCTTATAGGTAAATAAGCCTTTAAAAATAAGTTTTTGTCAGTCAAAACTAGGAAAATGACATCAGATCACCCTAAAATTAGGTAACAATGACCGTATATTGAATTATTAAATTTAATAACTAAAAAAGCATCATTATGAATTATGTTTTGAATGTGATGGACTTAAACTCTTTGTTAGTGTTTTAAAACACTAAAATGTGCGTGGAATGGTCAAAACCATAGAAAATGTTCTCATATTTATGTGAAATCATTGAAAAAATAACCAATAAGTTGTTTTTTAAATATATAACATATTGTGATATCAAAGTCTTTAAAATTTGTTTATTAAGTCATGTTCAAGGAAACCACACATCACTTTAAAAATAAAATAAAATATTTACTTTTCCCTTTTTAGTTTCAAGTGTTGAATTTTATCTTAAATAGGTAGTTTTATGTTTAAAAAGTGTTTTTCATTATATATTATTTTTTATGTTGAGATTTATTCTTTATGATTAAAAAATAACAGATTTTAAGCGCATCATTTTGAATATATTTTGTGTCTTTTTTCTTTATCATTTCATTTCTTAAATGTTCTGGTTTTCATTGTAGGTGGGTGATGCTGACAGTATACAAGGGGTTGACCATTTTGATCCATGACCATCTTCAGGTTTTCTAATGAAACTATGATTTATTATGTTTAGTTTTTATTTTCGTTTTCTTTTTTGCTACAATTTATGAGATGACGTGGTTGGTTTCAGTTGATGAGATGATGTGGAGGCAGACAGATGCAGCGGAGGTCGTGATGTGGTTGTATATTGGGCATGACTTATTGTTGGATATATATTATATGCATATATTGATGACTAAGGTATTGGTTGATAAATTTATGGGTTGATTGTGATTGATGTTATCATGATTATGGATTTTTTTATATATAACTACGGATGTATGACCTATATATGACAGGCTTATCATATATTCCTATTTTAGTTTATTTTATGTCAGTTTTTTATATTAACAGGTTTTTATTATATTTTTTAAAAAAATTATGATTTATCATCAGTTTTTTGTAACCACCACTAAATACATTAAATAAAATATGTTTTAGTGGTGGTTAAAATTAACTATCTCTAATATGTTTAGTGGAAGTTAGTTTCATTTTATTTATATTTCCCCTAGATATTTATTTAAATAAAATAATCATCTCTAAATAAACATGGAACTGCCTCTAAATGATATAGAACTGAAACATAAGAAAAACACTGCGAAATTAATAAAATTCTGCTAAATGACTGGCGAACATTTAATACGCAGCGGTTCTATTAACAACCATTATACTATTAGGCAGCAGTTTAAACCGCCGCTAGTCTAGAAAAACCACCAATAATGACATTTTTTTAGTTTATTAAATATCAACATTAAAATATATATAATTGAGATATATTTTACAATTTTTTTACTTCTTGTTGGATACTAAGACTAGGAAAATCCTAATAAACTTTGGCCTTGAAACTAGAACAAACGTATCTTCAAAATCAATACCTTATATTTGATAGTATCCCCTAAATAAATTATATGTTGGTTTTTAATAATTATTCCTTGATCATTTATCCTATTCCTAAAAACCCATATGATTCCAAAGACTTTTTTATCACGTCTTAGAACAATATCCCATGTGGAATTATTTTTAATCTATAATATCTCTTCATCTATAACTTAAATCCACTCATCATATTCAAATGATTATCTCACTGATTTAGGATCAATTTTATATATAAGTGATGTATGATTTTTGAAAATTGGTGTTATTTGGTCGTATTTGTTTTGTGCTTGTCATATTTTATCTTTCTTTTGGTCTGCATAGGTTTAGACTCTTGCCCAATGATATTCTATGTATCCATATGCTTTTTTAAAATTTGTTGCGTCTATTTTACATTCTTAATAGCCTCCTCCTCATAAATAGATCAAATTGAATCAGTTATAACTATATCTGGCTTAGATTATACTTGAAAAACACATTTTTCTTTATAATTATTCATTTAGTTTTTATCCCCAAAGTCAAAATTTTCTACATTTAGATCATTAAAAAAAACTTATTTTCAATAATTTTCACATAAACACATTCAATAATGTTGTATAACCACTTTTTGTATCATTTATATCTTTTTATATTTTATATATATCCCAAAAGATACTCTCTTCATCTTTTTCATCAAACTTTCCCATCTTTTAATTTTTAATTTTTATTAAATGGGGACTTTTAAAAAATCAGAAGTGGTCCATGGTGGGCTTTATTTTGTTCCATAATTCATAAGTTTTCATGTTAGAATACGGTATTATAAGATATCTATTTTTAATACGAACTATTTTGCACATGTATTGTAACACCCTGATATTTTATGATATAGTTCTCTTCAAAAAATCAATTTCCTGGATAGCTTACTTAACATTCAACACCGAGTTTAATCGAACCATGATTTACTATTAGAATATGATTTTTTAATGTGACATTTATCGCCTAACTGATGGATTGGCATGTATAAATATTTCTAACTAAATTATTGAAAATTTATGGTTTTAATATTTATAAAATTAATTCATTGGTTACTAATTAATTAGAAATGAAAATAAAAATTATTTGAAAATAATGGAGATTTTTTTCTAAAAAATAGTTTTAATGTGCGAAATGTGTTTTTATGTTAATAAATTAAATTAATCATTATTGGTGAATGATTATAATGTCATTTATAAATTATATAATCAATCAAATGTTTTAATATTCATCTAATGTTTTTTCTCAGCATGGGCTTTGAATAAATCTAGTTTTTTCTTAAAAACTATTTTTCTAAATTACTTTCTTTATTAGGGTTTGTGTACTTATTTTAAAATGAATTTATACCACTTATATAAGTTGAATAGGTAAAAATAGATTAAATATTTCTAATTATGAAGCCCAAATTTTTATTATAGGCCTCTTCTGTTTTTAGGAATTACGAATAGTAACCGTGGTAAAATGTATCACCTTAATAAAGGTTAAATCAGGTTATCATTGGTTAAAAGTAAATTTTATGGCCACCAATTTTCATATTAATTATTATTGGATTGATATAATTATACCCTTATAACCTTAGGATATAAATTAATTTTTTAAGGCACACTTACCCATGAAAATGACCTATATAATATTTAAAGCATGAAAAATACAAAACACCACTCCCTTACGTTTAAATATCTCTTATACGTTCACAAAAGAACAAAATAAAGTTTTGAACAAATATTAATGGTTATTTTGATAATAATAAAATTATTTTCATAATGGAAATGTATTTATAATTTTAGTGATTATATAATTTCCTTAAATTCCTATGCAATTTTGACGCAGTATTTTCAAAAATATTAAAGGTAATACAATTTGATAAATTTATAGTGTTACAAAATACCAGTGTTTTATACCAGTGTTTAAAGTAAAATTATAAACCTTTAAGAGTAAAAAAGTTGTTACCACATTTAAGGTTAAAATAGGTTTACTAAGGGGTTAAATGAAAAATAAGATTTGAAACACCATTTAAACTTGTAAAAAAATTATTGGTCAATGTGATTTAAACAACATCAAACCTTATATTTTAATATCTATTTATTTTGAAGAATTTCTCTAGATAATGTAATTTTTATAGTTTAATCTTTTAATAAATTCAAAGAGTTCCCCTCCCATTACTTATTAAAGGGCCCCCTCCTTTCTCTTATTCACACAAGTTTTAGCATTTTGTCAATATATAACTCTAAAATATTATATTCTTAAAATTCTTATAAAAATTATAGAGTTTATGTTCTTCTAAAAATATAAACCCTTAGATCCTTAATATGATATCCGGAAGAGTTCTTTCAAAGAAGAGGTAATCGCCTTAACTTGCCACATTATTTTTTACTTATTCTTTTACCCCTATAAATATATGGTGTTTATAATAAAATAAAAACATAATTATACTAAATATACTAAAATTTTATTATAATTATGAAAATTCCATTATCCACCCTCTTTTCCATCAAATGCGAAGTGAAAGTATCACTTGTGCATACGTTCAACTCGTCATCTCCATGTACTGATACAATTAATTTTAAATCACCATATATTATGGATGGGTATTATGATTAGTTAAATGTTTATATATTTTATTTATTTAATAATTATTATTTTGTAATTATAATATCTTATCAACCTTTTTACCTTCCAGTCCATTGGAAAACAATAACGTCCTTCGTGCGTACGTGTGGACTACCACCTCGCTGAAGTAATGTGATTGATTTTTCAATCCCTCCTTACATGGATGGTAACAAGGATGGATTTGATGAATATATATGACGAATATAATATAATAATGATTATTTAAAGTCTATTTATTATTTTCCCTTCTTTTGTTCCATCTTTCGAAAAGTGAAAATTGCGTTCAAATGTACGTATGACCTACCATCTCTATGAATGGTATAATTAATTTCAATATCTCTAAATTATATATATATATATATAATGAATATAAATTATATTTATATCTTGATTAAAATATATTATATGATTGAAACATGATCAAATTAGAAGGACCTAAACTATAGAATCAAAATTCTTTTTAAAAACGAAGTAGTTAACACCCATAAATAATGAATTTAATATGGAATTGTAAATAAATGGGAATTGAAATTTTATAAGGGGGTAATATATGATATTATATGTATGTAAATAATTATTTTATATAATTATAATAAATTGAAATTTATTATAAATAATGATAAATCACTTTTAAATCAAGTGGAACTCGAGGAAATGAATTTTCATCTCACTTTTATTTATATGAGTCACATGCCATATTCAAAACTATTATATTTTATATGGTGTATATGATACCCATGAATGTGTTTTATGATTCTTATCATGAAAATTATGTGATATAAATTTCCATATAAGGTTATTTATTTCACTGGTCTTATGATTCAAAATTTTCGAAAGTGCTACAGGATTTATGTTTCAATTCTATTTTAATCGAGATTGTTTATGATTGAATTTTTGTAGAGTAAATTATATGATCCTTATCTGATAAATCCATTTAATTTTATTATCATATGGTTATTTCTTTAGAATGAATATTTAACTTTCACGTTCACCTCTTCAATAACTCAATAGACCGAAAGAATATTTTTTAAAGAAATATGGCATTATTTCTTTCTTCAGTCAAAAATTCAGTTACATCCATATCCATGTTTTCAAACAATATTTTCAAGATAGTTTTTAATATTATTAAATGGTTGTTTAAAATTCATTTTTACACATGATTTAATTTTAAAAAATAGTTTAATATGAATCTCTTTTTCATTTTCCAAATAAGATACTTTTTAAAAAAATTTATAATGTCATAAAAGGAATACTTTCTTTTAACTAATATGGCATGAAAAACATTTTCTTCCATCATGGAAACACTACAATTTGAAGATTAATTTACAATTTTATGCAGTTATATTCAAATAAATTTTTTTCCATAATATTTTTTATAATTTTATATTTTAAAAAATTGATTTCAATTTGAAAATATTATTTTCCTCAATAAATATTTCAAGTGATCTTTTAGAGGCACTTTTATCTAAGATGACATCCTTTTATGTTACTTATTCTTTAATGGGGATATGATCCAATGATACCATCATTATTATTTCTATATATGGTTTATGAAACTCATTCATTTTCTAGGGATTATTCTATGATGAATTGATAAAAAATTTATGAAACACATTTCTTTTCCACATGTTAGTCCATGATAAAATGTTTATAAAACCTCTTTTATTTTCTCATGTTATGATATGATGAATATTTTATCATCTCATGGAACAAATTTTTATGGTTTTTATTATGTGATGGGTGGGCCTATAATTATATTACCCTATAATTCATTGGTTAAATATGATATCTCATGAGATAAATCGGGCTAGAATGGAGAGTGAACCAAGTTCAGTAAGGGACTCCATCCACTTTGATAGTATTGGGAGTGAACCTTGAATACTAAAATAGAGTAAAGAGGGAACCCAATCAACTATTATACTATTGGAGTTTATCATTGACTACTAAGTAAATTATTTTCTATGATTATTCATATTATATAAATCTATTTCTTATGAAAATGTTTTTCTCTCACGACTCATGTTATTTGATTCATTTATGATTCATGTCTTATGAACTTTCATGATTTATCCCATGAGTCAAGATTATAATATTAAATATTCAATGTATGATTTTCAAATGCTAATCTCATATAATCATGCCCTTTTTCTCATTATATATTTATTTGATCAATTATGTCTCCCTTTTTGATCCTTACTGAACATATGATCTCACTCTTTATTATGTTTCCATTCCCTGGGTTACGAAGAATGGTTTTCGGTATGATATATATAAGAAAGGTTCTTGTTATTAAGAAATAAGTGAGATATTATGCAGGTATATTATTAAAAAGTTTCTTATATTTCTATGTTTCTAATGATACTAGACCTATATGATTTTATAATGGATCATTATGTTATGCAATGAATACTAATCTAATAAGATTTAATATCTATGCATGAAATGTATGGGTCACTATAGTTGGTATCAGAGAAAGTTTTAGTTACCTTTGGAAACTAGGATGATAAAATTAATTATGAATCCTAGGTATAAGTTTATGTATAGGATAATATCCTAATGTTTTGATAATGATCATGGATGACTTAGGTTAAACCTAAGGTGTCATGGATTGAGAAAAATGTGTCATGATTTAGATATCCTATGAATGATTTTTCATGATTACAATATTGATCACTCTAATTAATGATATTTTATTTTCATGAAATCCATTTTGGTTTTATAAATGGATAGAGGATAGAATTATTAATTTGAGGTGTAACGGGTATGATCAAATATTTAAGTACCCTATTTAAGATTAATAATATGAATTATTCTATATCAGGAAAAGTATCAAGGAATTTTCAATCATATTATCAACAATTATATATTGAATTAGCTATTAAAAAACCTAATGGTATGATTATTTCATCACATGTCTGTGATTCTTCTCTGATTTATGTTTATGGGAATGTACATCCTAAAAATATCATTATTCCCCCTCTAGTTGAATTTGTTGTTATTTTGGGAATGGATTTGAATTTTTTATGTAATGTGAACATCAATATACAAGGAAGGAAAGTACCATTTTATATTCTAAACAAACTTATGATCGTCTATTGGTGAAACCATAAATATGAACATCTAATGGAAACTATATCTGTTGTATGGGTCTTGATTCCTATTCAAATGGGTGTTTATCTCAAATAGTTGGGGAGAAACTCAACATTAATAAATAACCAATTATGTGGTAGTTTTTTGATGACTTTATAGAAGAGTTTACTAGTCTTAAAAGGAATCATGATGTTGAGTTTTCAGTAGAACTCATACCTGATGCTACATCTATTTCAAAGAATCCATATAGAATGGATTCAATTGAGTTACAAAAATTGAAGAAAAAACTCCATGAGAATCATGATATAGGGTTTATTCAGACAATTGAGTCACCTTGGGCTGTACCTATTCTTTTGATTTATAATAAATATAGATCAATTCAAATATGTATTTATTACCAAGAAATTAACAAGATTTCTATTAAGAATAAGTATCCTTTACTCTTCATTTATGATTTGTTTGATCAACTACATAGCACTCAATACTTTTCCATGTTTTACCTTCTATATGGATACCATTAATTGAGGGTCAAGAAGCAGAATATATCCAAGATAGAATTATTAACATGGAATGGATGGTATGAATTTATAGTTATATATTTTAATATTAATAAATCCCCCACTGCCTTCATGGATCTAATGAATATAGTCTTTAAATTTTATATTGATTAGTTTGTTGTAGCCTTTATAGATGATATTATTACATATTAAAATATTCATTAATATCATTAATATCACATGAGGATTTTACTAAAGATCCTAAAGAAGGATAATTTGTATGAAAATTTTAAAAATTTCAAATTTTAGAGAAAAAAGCTTCACTTATGGGTCATATAATCTCAAGAGGGGGTATATTAGTGGGTCCATAAAAGATAGATGTTATTAAACATTATCCTAGACCAACCACTATGAATAAGAACTATTGTTTTCTTAGTTTTTCTTGATATTATCAATGATTTTTTTAGAATTTATCATTAATATATAATCCAATCACTACGTTAACTCGGATGGGAGTTGAGTTCCTTTAGACATATGAATGTGAGGAAAATTTCAATGAACTGAAGAGAAGATTATTCAGTGAACCTTTTACTGCTCTAACCTATAGTGGATAAGGTTTTGTGGTCTATTGTGATATAAATAAGAATATACTATGATTTTTATCATGAATATTTCTATGGTTATTTCTTATACATCATGAAAATTACTGGTTCATGAGAAAAATTACCCAAATCATGATTTGGAGTTAGCTGCGGTAAATTTTACCTTGAATATTTGGATGCATTGTCTTTATTAAAAAATGTGTGATATATATACTAATAATAAAAGTTTAATTAATATATTCACACCTAAATAGTTGAATATGTGTCATATAATATGGTTCTAGATGGTTAAATATTACGAATTCTCAATACATTACCCCTTTGGAAAAGCGAATAAGGTGGTAGATGCTCTGAGTCGAAATAATCATACTATATTATCTATGATACACATTGAAAAAGATCCAATATTTCTACTTTTTTAAAGGATGGATCTATAAATCTTGAAATAATGGTATAAATATTATCTTTCTCTAATTATTTTTTAACCATATATCCATGTGAGGATTAAATATTTGTAGAAGGAATATGTTGAACTACATAAGATGGTTAAAAATATTCATAAGTTCAACCTTGATTGTAATGGAATGGTAGGGTTTTTAATTGTGTAAATGTTACTTCCATTCCATATTTGAATAAGGAGCTATTAGATGAGGATCATAGTTCAAAATTCGTTATTAGAATTCTGAATATGTATAAAGATCTAGAAGAGTATTTTTGGTAAGACATCATGAAGATAGATATTTATAACTATGTATCTCAGTACTTGGTATGTTAGATAGTTAAGGCTTGTAGATAGAATTATAGGGGTATGTTACAACCATTACCCATATCATAATATAAATGGTAAAATATCACCATGTATTTTTTCATTGAACTCTACAATACATCTAAAGGCCTTAATGTTTATGGGGTTGTAGTTGATCAAATTATAAAGTCAGCACACTTCATTATTATCAGAGAAGATTTCTCTCTTGATCATCTTGTATGAATTTATATTAAGGAACTACTAAGGTTATATTAAGTACCACATTTTATTATATCTGAATGGGAGCCAAGGTCTTCCTAAAAGTTATAGTGAACTATTCTGGAAGCTTTGGATACATAGCTGAGTTTTAGTATTTCTTATCATTCTCAGAAAAAATTTATGCCTGATAAAACAATTTAAACCATTTAGAATATACTAAGTTCATGTTATATGGATTTTAAAGGTGTTTGGGATCAACTCATTCCTCTTGTTAAATTCACTTATAAAAATAGATTTTGCTCAATAGTTTAGATAGATTCTTATGAATCCCTCTATGGAAAGAAGTATTGAACTCCAAAATGCTAGAATTATGTTTGAAAAATAAATCTTTTGGGACTTTAACTATCATATTAAATGGAATAAAAATTCATAGCCATTCAATAACATATCAAGGAAGAAAAAACTCTATAGAAAAGTTATGTTGATAATCGTTGGTGAGAACTAGAGTTGAAAGTTAGTGAGAAGTTGTTTCTAAAATTTATATATGGAATAAGGTTATGTGATTTGAAAATAATTTATAGTTAATTATTGGGTATATTTTCCCCTTCTATATTATTGATCAATTAGTGATGGTATTTTATCTCTTGGTTCTTCTACCAAACCTCTCTCAAGTTCATGATGTGTTCCATATATCTCTCATGAGGAAGTACATACCTGATACTTCACACATAAGGAACTAAAAGGTCATTCCACTAGATCATGATCATTCAAATGGTTAAAAACTATTATAAATAATTTATCATAGAAATAAATTTCTATGGAAAAATACTCATCACCTGGTAAAATTTCTTTGGAGGAATCAAAAATTCGAAGAAGATACTTGAGAACTTGAGGATGTAATGAAACAAAGATATCCTCATTTGATTTATCAGGGTAAAAAAATATTGAGGTTTAAATTCATTTTAAGGGAGTAAAATGTAAAAAAAATATATTTCATGATATATTTATCTATTAAAAAATTTATTTCGTTGATATATTTCATTACATGTAACACCAAGTTTAAACGAACCACGACATTCTGTTAAAATGTTATTATTTAATGTGATAGTTATCGCATAGTAATTAGATTAGTGGGTATGATAAATACTAAATAAATTTAAAAAACTTATATTTTACAAATTTATAAAATGAATTAATTGGTCACCAATTAATTATAAATGAAAATAAATATCATTTGAAAGTAAGGGGAATATTTTCTGAAAAAATTCCTTTTATGCGAGAAATGAGTTTTCATCTTAAAAATTAAGTTAATAACTATTTAAGAATGATTTTAATTAAAATTTTATATTATGTATTCAATTAAATGTTTTAACATTCATCTATAATTTTTTCTAGGCATCAGAAAGGAATAAATCCAGTTTTATTCTTAAAATGTATTTTTCTCAAAAATGGGTTTCATCGCCTTTTGCGCACTTATTTTAAAATTAATTTCTAAAATTTATATAAATTGAATTTTATAAAATGGATTCCATATTTTTAATCATGAAGTCCAATTTTTTTAAATAGTCCTCTTTTATTTTTTGGCAATATGAATAGTAATTGTGGTATAATTTATCACTATATTAAAGGGTAAATACGATAAGCCTAGGTCAATACTAAATGTTAAGATCATCATTTTTTTATGTTAATTATTATTTTATGAATATAATTCAACCCTTATCACCTTATACACAAAAATTAATTATACAAGGGACAGAGTTTCATTAAAATAACCTATATAATATTTCAAGAAAATAAAAATACAAAATGCCACTCTCTTACTTTTAAAAATCTATTATGTGTTCACATATGGGAAAAAAGAAAGATGATAACTAAAATTAGTGTTCATATTGAGTATAATTAAATTATTTTAATGATGATAATTTATTTTTTATTTTTAATAGTTATTTAATTACATTAAATGACTATGAAATGCCAATATGGTATTTCTTCAATTAATAGAAAAATGAAATAAATGAATTTAAAAATACTAAAAGTAATATAATATGAGTGATTTATAGTGTTCCATAAATTTTATTCATGAATATAAAATATTAGTGTCATTTAAAATAATTTTACTCAAATTCTATATTTTTCTTGTTGTCTTTAGTGTCAAATTAAATGAATAGTGTTAAAAAACATTAATGATATTTTATGAAAATAATTTTTTATTAAATTACATAAAAATAATAAAATATTTAAAGGGGAAAATTTAGATAATATATGGTATTTAATTTCATCCCTTAGGTATTTATGATCCAATTTTTACCTTATGAGTAAAATTATAACCCTTTAAGAGTGAAAAAGATGTTATTGCAATTAAGGTTAAAACAGGTTAACTAAGGGGTTAAACCAAAATATAATGTTTAAAACACCAATTAAACCTATATAATTAAACAAAATCATACCTTTTATTCAAATATTTAGGCATTTTAAAGCATCTTTCTAGAGAATTAATATTTTATATTTTAATCAGTTAAGAAATTCCAAGAGTGCCCCTCCCCTCACTTATAAAAGGGAACCCCTCCTTTCTCTTCTTTACACCACATTGAGTCTTATAGCTCAAAAAAATACAAAACAATTATCCTTTAAACATCTTTATACATATTATAGATGTTCTTTTCTTCCCAATTACCAACCCTAGTATCCTTAAGAAAATATCTATAGGATTCCTTTCAATGAAGAGGTAATCATCTTAACTAGTCACATTCTTTTTACTTATTCTTTTGAATCCTCGAAATATATGGTATTTATCATAAAATTAAAAATTAAGTATCATACATATAATTAAATTTGATGATAATTATTAAGACACTATTATACACCCTCTTTCTCCCCAAATTAGAAGTGAAATTATCGCTCGCGTGTACATACGTCTTACCGTCTCCACATAGCGATACAAATAATTTTTCATCAATATATTTTATGGATGGGTATTATGTTTGGTTTAATTTTTATATATTATATTTAGGAAATAATTATTTTTTATAATAATAACAACATATCTACATTATTACCTTCCATCCTTTAGAAACTGATTATGTCGCTCCTGCATACGTGTGGACTACTATGTCCACGAAGCGATGTGATTCATTTTTCATTTCTTCATTACATGAGTGATAATAATGATGGATTTGATGAATATATATGATTTATACGTTATAATAATGATTCTTTAAAGATATATTGTTATTTAAATTTTTTTCATTCCATCCTTTGAAAAGTGAAAACAACGTTCATGAATACATACAGTCTACTATCTCCATGAATGATGTAATTCATTTGTCTTTATATAAATTTTATAAATAACTATAAATATATATATACGGAATATATATTATATTTATATCATTATTAACATGTTGGATATTATTTAACCATGATCAATGTACAAGGACTGGAACTTCCAAACTGGAATTCTTATGAAAAAATGAAATAGTTAACACCCAGAAAAAGACAAATTTAATAAAGAATTATTGATAAATGGGTGTTGAAATGTTATAAAGGGATTATATATTATATTATAAGTATATAAATTACTATTTTACATAATTATAATAAATTTAAATTTATTATAAAATTTGGTAGATTACTTTCAAATCAAGTGGAACTCATGGTAAGTGATTTTCATCTCACTTTTATTTCTATGAAACACATTCCATATTCACTAGTTATATCTTTTATGTGGTGTATATTATTACCATTAATTTATTTTATAATTATTCTCATGAAAATTATTGAATATAAATATCCATCTAAGCTTCTTTCTATCATGGGTATTAAGATTCAAAATTTACCAAAGAGTTAAGGGATTTATGTATCAATCCTATTTTAATTGGGATTATTTATGCTAGAATTTACATTGAGAAAATTATATTATCTTTATTTTCTAAATAACTTTTTTTATTATCTTCAAGTTATTTCTTAAGAATTCATTTTTCACCTCCATTTCTCTCTCTTTAAGAACACAAGAGACTAAAAGAACATTTTTAAGGAAATCTAACTGAATTTCTTTCTTCGGCCAAAAATTATTTTTATTCCACATCCATTTTTATAAAAATGTTTTCAATAATATTTTTTATATTATTCTATGATTGTTTAAATTCATTTTCACCCCTGTTTTACTTTTATATAATTGTTTAAAAGGGTTATTCTTTTGATTTTCCAAATGAGGTACTTTTTTATTTTTTTACAATGGCATGAAAGGAATATTTTCTGTTCACTTATAAAGCATGAAAAAAAATTTCCCACCTTCATGACCATTAAATAATTTTAAGCTACTTTTACAATTTTCCAAGTTTGTTTTTAAATAAATTTTTCAAATAATATTTTGAATTTTTTAAGATTTTATGTAAGTTATTTCAAGGTGAAAATGGTATTTTACTCAACAAATATTTAAATTGATATTTTAAGGGAACATGAGCCTCAACCCTATTGGTGAGGAATCTACAAGTGTATCCATGAGACCCAGAAATGAATTTGGGTGGAGAAATATTTATGGGGTATTGTAGAAGGTACTATAGAAGAATTGTAGCATGTATTATTATAGAACTCTAGTAGGTATTGTAACATGTATTGTTCGGTACTATGGAAACCAGAACTATTCACATTCGGGCCGCTGGTTTGGGACAATAGTCCATAAGTCCTTTAGTCTACCCAAGTACTTTGGTACAGTTAAGGCTTTTAGGCCACCTCAAGGACTTCGGTCCACCTCAAGGCCTTTGGGCCACCTCATTCAGATCACATAGTGTAGATGAAACCCAACATACCAAAGGAACTTGCTCCAGACGAGGACACAGAGAAAGTGGTTTCACAAGAATAATTATGTATGTATATGGAATAATTAGAGGGTATATAAATTTATATTAGGACCAGGAATGTTCACCTCTTCACATGTATTTCTAGTCAAACAAGAAATGAAAAAGTGGGATGATGACTTCAGGATCTAGGCATTAGAGAGGCGCATTTACAAGTAGTCATGTTTGGGATGAATTCCTATAAGACCTTTGGGGCATGTAATCCTCTAATATTATATGCCTTATAAATTTTAACCATCATCTATTGAAGGGGGGTTATCAAAAATCAGTAAAAATAAGCCCTTCGGGCCATTCAGTCAATTGGTCTTTTTAAGTGAATTTTTATCTAAGATGATATCATTTGATGTTACTTATTATTTACTAGGAATTTCATCCAGTGATATCATACATATTATTTATTTAGATGTTTTATTATTATGATGAAAAAATGTTTATGGAACTTTTTTTTTCTATGGGTTATTCTATGATGAATTGATGGAATTTTTATAAGACCCATTTCTTTTTGAAGGGTTATTATATGTTTAATATTTTATGCCCTTGTGGAAAACATCTTTATGATTTTCACTATGTGATGGGTGGGACCAAAAAAATTTATCCCTCTAATGAATTGGGTAAATATGGACATCTCATTTGATAAAAAATATTGTAATGGGGATTAAACCTAGTTCGGTAAGGTTATTTTTCCACTATGATAGTCTTGCGAGTGAACCTTTAATAATACGATAGAATACGGAGTGAACTCAATCTACTATGATATTATTGGAAGTGAACATTGAATACTAAGGAAATGATTTTATATGCATATGTGTATGCCAAAAATCTATGTATTTTTTTGATCTTATGACCTCATGGAATATTTTATTTGATTCTTTTATGGTTTATGTCTTATGAACTACCAAGATTTATGCCATGACTCAATATTATGATATTTTATATAAAAGCTATGTTTTTCAAATGTTAAGATCATTTTAACATACCATTATGCTCATGATATATTTATGTGATCAGTGATGTCTCCCTTATTTACCCTTACTGATAATCTGATCACAACCCTTCTTATGTTTTGTTTCCCAAGGTAATGAAGAAAGGTTTTATATAGGATATTTCTAAGAAGGTTTCCAATTATGAAGAAATAAGTGGGATATGATGTATATGTCTTATAAAAAGTTTTCTTATGTTTCCATGTTTCCAAATATACTAGACCTATATTATTCTTGCACGGATAATTATTTTATATAATTAATATTCATCTAATAAGATGTCAATATTTTTATGAAATGTTTGGGCTGCTATATAGATCCTCTCTAATATAATTTTGTGAAATCATATTTTAGTAATATTTTTTATTACCATATCTACCAAGAACTCATTATTTCTTTTAGAAACCCCATTTTTTTAAGATTATATAGAGTGGTATATTAATTATTTATCCCATGTTTTTAAATATAGGATTCAAAATTTATGCATGTAAATTATTTCCCATTATCATACCTGTATTTATTTATACACATGATCAATTTTTTCATAGTTATTATTCCATATTTTTTTAAAAAAATTACTAACTTAGAATGATGTTTAATAAATATCACCTTAGTTATTTGTTTCTAATCATTAGTAAATGTGGTGAAATTTAGATCACTTTGAGTGGAGTTATTTCTCATGGGTCTACAAAAATATGAATATATGAACTCAAGAGGTTTGGTGGTCAGGATATCAACTATTTTACTCCTTCGTTGAGTGATTTTCCCTTTCTTTCATGTTTCTTGGACTTATTCCCTTTCTCTTTTGAGTTTGGGTAATCTCTCACAATATCACATTTTGATATATTTCTCAAAATTCTTTGACATAGATGGCCCAATCTTGAATTCCATAGTTTATTTTTATCTTTTGAACTCAAGTAATAGGAATATTATAAATATCTAATATAAGAAATATGTCTACTAGTTTTTTTAGCTTAAGTAATTATCTTCTAATATTTGATTCTTTTGATGAGAGAAATATTTTTACTAAAAAATACATTATTCCTATCATCACATATCTGACTCATATTTACTTGGTTACTTTTTATCCCATTAATAAATAAAATATTTTTTTGATTTTAACTTTTGGGCCTCAATCTCAACTACACCGAAAACATTGATCTTTGGAGATCTTTAATTTCCAAAATTTTGTGCAATAACATCATGAATATCAATATTTTTTAAGATATTTGTATCTCCAATCATGTGTGATGAGCACCCACTATCATGGATCCATGGATTTCCCTCCTTACTAGCTTTGAGAGCACTTTAATAATGAGTGGTATCTCATCCATGAAATCCTATTTTATCTATCCTTAGTCATCCATGTTGTTAACTTGGTATCATGGCCAAAAAATCCTTGTAATGGTGACCATGATGATCACATATTCCATAGGTCTTCTCAAGACATTCAAACCTATTTTGGGTAGCATCATATATGAGTTATCGTTCTCTGTTTACCTCTTTGCAAGTTTATTACTTATATCATCTATATAAACCCCCCTATATTATGGTCTTATATAAATACCATGAATATACATGCTGTACCAATAAAGATATTCCTTATTACCTTAAGTCTCATAGCACCAGTAGTAGCCCTAGAAATTGGATCTACCATAAAACTATTGAGATTGTCCCAGAAACATTTCTCACTATCTGGATGTAAAAACTTCATTATTTTCCATTTTTCATGAATAACCTTGATTCTAATTATCATTATTCAATACCAAGGTTTAATTAGGATTCCTATGGTGATCTTTATCTACCAGATGTTTTCCTTAATTTCATGTGGTCCAACACTGTTAGGCTATATATATTTAATTTTTTCATATTTATATTTACAGAAATTACTTGACAATTCTCACTACTTTTCTGATCATTCAAAGATGACTCTGAATTTATTTTAATATATTTTTTCATAATTATAATTAATTTTTTCAAGGGTATTATAAATACTATTATTCTATAATTCAATCATTTATGTTATTCATTTTGAGTTTTTATATTCTTCTCTAATTTATTTATGAATATTTCATTATTAGCTACTTTCACATTGAGAAACATAATCTTCTTTGTGTATTCACTTTATTTTCTATGAATCTCATATTCAACTTTCTTCATCCTTTCAACTCCCTTATTAAAAGTTTTAACTTTTTTCTTGAGCCCATTTTTTCTCTCAAGATAGACTTCAAGTTCTATTCTCAACATGTGAATGAGGTAGGCTTCATCGTCTTCCTATTATCCTTCACTACTTGAAGTGTATCTATTTTTAGCATGTTACATATTTTTAGTAACTTTTCAGCATTCTTGTTTAGATTCATTACTTGAGGAGAATTTTCATTTTTAATTCCTATTTTGCATACTTATTTTATTTTTCTTAGAAATATTTTTTCCCTTCATTAATTTTTTTGAACTCTAGTCGATTATCCTTTATAATTTTTTTGGAATTTCTCTTCATCTTCATCATCCTAAAATTCCAATTTTTTGTTATCTCTAGGAAAATTTTTAAAAAATTCCCAATTTATCCATATCTAAAGAATTTAAGAATAAATTTTCCATTATATTTTCTTTTAATTTCTTAATACATTTAGATATTATAGCCATGAGTTTCTTATGATTTTTATCATTCTCATAATCTCTATCTGAGTTACTTGAGAACGTATATTCCTTTTATTTGATTTTAAATTAACTCATTGCTTTAAAATAAATTTACTCCTTGGATTTGTTCATAGAAATGAGATATTTTCTCATTTAAAAATTCAAGAGAGTATTGTGAAACTTTTCCAGGGAAAGATCTTCCCTATCTTTAATGACTAGAAAATTAGGTCAAATTTATCTATAAAGAAACTCATTAAATTTTTTACCATGGTAAAATCTTAATTTTTTTTATCCAAATACTATAATATTACTAATAATTTCATTAAACCTTGTGAAATAGTAATCAATGGTTCCATCCTCATCCATTTTTATTTCTTCAAACTTATCCATACAAAGCTATTTTTTTTGTTCTGAAATTTTACTTCATATATATTATCTAGTTTTTACCACATTTCTTTGGATGTCTTTAACCATATTAATTTGGTGTAAATTTTTTCTAACTAGGGTGAGAATATACCACTACTCAATTTTCCATAAATCTCAAGGTTTCTATTGTTAGCAAAAATCATGGATACATGTTATAAAATGGATAGAAATATCATAGTGACAACATTATTAACTTCTAAACCCTGTGAAAGAGGATAAAGTAACATTCAATTCTCCCGACCATCAAACTTAATCTCATAAAAATTTGGAACTCCTCTATTATTCAAATAACTATGACCTTATATATCTGATTTTAGAAAGAGTTGTATCTTAGGGGGTTAATGGATCTCATACATCTTTTAAGTTCTTGGATTAGTCAGTACACCAATGGGGGTGAATAAATAGTTCTTTTTATAAATTATTTTATTTTATAATTAAACCCTTTTGACTTCATAGAGTCACAGTTCAATATTAAGAGCTCTTTCGCAATCGTATGCAAGAATAAAAAAAAATGGAAACACATGGGAATTTTACAAAGTTTGGACTCAATAAGAGATCCTAATCCTTACTAGGTTATATAATGTTATGAAACCTAGATAAACACAAATAAAATTGTGATTACAAGGGAGGGGTAGTGTTCATCCTTGAATCTTTAAGAGATATATAATTTCTATAAAAAAATTAAGGGTGGGTTAATTCCTTAAACGTGAAAAAAAACAATAGATGAATCAAATTTTTTACCCTGGTACAACCAAACTTCAATATTTTTCTCCTCAGTCTTAAACTAATACAATCTATAGAGTAATTTAGGATAACTTTACATCAAGGAGTAGATCATCTTCAAAAGTGACTTCGACTTCTAGTTGAGTATGAGAGTAAAAATAACAAATCGATCTTCCTATCACCTTCTTTATGGTGATATATTCATGTGATAGATCATGTACACATGAAACAACTTCATTCCTCTTCAGTGGAATGTTCCCAGATGATCCACAACATATTTATTTTATCTTCTCACTTTTATCAATATCAATTTTCATCGATATGATAAGTTTTTAATATATAAAATTATAAGTTATATCTCAATCTAAAAACAGATATTTATCCATATTTTTTCCATTATTATAGTTTCATTTTTATGAAAAATATGTGTCATTAATGATTTATGGAAACCCCCATAATTTTTCGTTGTATTGAAAATCCCTTAAGAATTGCACATTTGATCACAAAAAGATGATTTCAAAAAACAAGTGTGAAATACCATGAAATTTTCCACAATGCTTCTAATTAAAACCTATTAAAACTCCTATAAGACTTGTCTTGAATCATGGATTTTAATAAACTTGTGATGATTTAGAAATAATCAACCTTCAGAGTGTCATCATAATTAATTTCTTAAGAATATAAAAATTCTGAAAACCATGATTTTTTCCCAATGGGCTCATAAAAAATTGATAGGTAAATAACCGACTAGGAGTTACTCAAACTACCATATAAAGTGATTGTGAGGCAATCAATCATGTAAAAAAACTACACATTCATGATCGACCATACATTTGGATTGATCATTTGGAAAAACCACATGAATGATTTTGGATTGAATGTATGTTACCATATTGACCACATATATAGAACTATAAAACTTGTTGGATTGACCATAAAAAAATTAAAGTGATTGTGAATTTCTAGATTGACCGCATGACCAAGGAAGGGTAGAGGTTTATCACTTCCTCCCTTAGGAGAAACATCCATTATATTTTATTAATTTGTTTGAAGAGATAATTTTCATAGTACATGTTTAAGACCAATGAGGGAGTTCCATTCATGTAGAAGGATGGGTAACCGATAGAATTTTTGTTCAAGGATGTCCCAACTAGGTTGGGATAGGGGTTCTTGGTAGATTTAATTATATCATTCCTCGTTAGGAAAACTTCAGAGGATGGATGGAAGGGCTTTTTATGGGAGGTTGGATCATGTAATTAGTCAAGAGTCTCTGAATAAACAATAGTTGTAGATTCTTTAGGGGTCTTTCCATTATGATAGTCATAAATCACGGGGTTAAGACCATACATCCAAGGCTAGAAAAGTATATGCATTGTATTATCTTCTAGCTAAAAGATCAGAGGGACCTTCTACCATGAGATATGTAGTTTTAGTCACTTCTATACTTTTGGTTGCTTTGTTTGATACATTAGTGTCTTATTCCTTCAAATTTTCTCATATGGTGTCTATATTAGGGTTGGATATAGATTTTCCTCCAGGTATGTTGGCTCTTAATAAACCTACTAGGAATAGGTTACATCGTATCCGAATATTCCCCAGGTGTATCAAAGTGGTTGGTGGATATGGGTACTTGTAGAATTTCCTCTTTTTAGATATGGAAAATATTGACATCATCTTTGGGATAGATTGACTAACACCCTTCCAAGATCCAACTGATTTATACTAAAAGAGCATGTCTTTCACTTTCCTATTAGGGATGGTGAATGTTCTTGTGGGTGAATTGGATGTTGATGCAGGAAAATTGGGAATGGATCTCATTTAGTTATGGGATATTATAGAATAAGTGGTACGGATGGTCCTCATAACAGATCTAGTGACAATTATGGATACTTGGTAGTGGTCCATTTTAGGATGAATTCCCCAGTGATTTCTTGGGGTTTCATATTAATAGATAAATAGAGTTCACAATCAACCTAGTGCCAGGTGTGGATCCCATATTGATATTTTCTTATCATATATCACTGAACAAGTTGATAGAGTTGAAGGTGTAGCTCAAAGATCTTGTGGTGAAGAGTTTTATTTTCTCGGGTACCTCACCTTTATGTGTTCCTACTTTGTTCTCCAAGAATGTGGATGGTAGCCTGATATTATTAATGGATTACCAGATGATGAACCAGGTCACTGTGAAAAACATGTATCCATTTTTTAGGATAGATGAACTATTTGACCAGTTCATAGAAGCCTATGGAACATTAAGGTTAATCTTATATTGGGCTACAATAAGTGATGGGTTAGAGAATAATATATACCAAAGAATCAATTTTAGACAAATTATATGTTATACGAGTACCTTGTGATGTAATTTGGTCTTATTAATACACCAATAATTTTCATGACTCTCTTGAACTAGATTTTTTATCCCTATCTATACATCTTCATCATGGTATTCATTGATTATATTTTGGTATATTTGTGGACATGGGAGTTGCATGTTGAGAATTTGGAAATCATATTTGGTAAACTTTGAGTGGACCAAATTTATGTAAATTACCTAATGTGTTATATTTTGATTCAAGAAGTGAACATCCATAGATATGTGATATCATAAGCGGTGATCTAAGTTTATTTGAATAATGTGGAGGACGATGCCCGAGGTCAGTAATTGATGGTTCATTGGTGGTTTGGGGTTACAAATTTAGTGGTTGGTAGGGATTATGGAAAGGGAAGGGTGTTTCAACATAACTGTCTAGACCTTGGAATGGTCACAGTTAAGAAAAGATCACTACATCATGATAGTATGTAGTTGGGGAGGGTCATGGTGTAGCCATGGGAGTTACACCATGAAAAAGACATAGTGTGGAACATTATGGCCTGAGACTGAAAGTACCACCATAATGGGGGATACTGAGTGTTTGGTCCCTCTATTATGGGGTATTTACACTATGATCTAGAGGCCCATGCCACAACATGGACAGATTGGGGGAGTGTTTCACCATGGCCATCATAGCCTCATTGCATATATTGGTCTGTTTTTTTATAATTTCTATTAAAATTAATCAAATGGGGTAATTTATTAGACCTCTCCCCCCACTAATCTAGAACAAGTTTCCTTTCTATTTTAGTGACCTCTATGTATTATCAAGCTCCTTCCCTCCCATTTCATTATCTTTTGAAGTATCATTAATTTTGAGGGTTCTATTTTGGTATGTCTAACACTATAGATTCCCTAGAATCATTTCTTATTGTTCTTCCCCTTAGTTGATTATGAATCCCTAATTTAAATGGTTATGTGTCTGATTTTTGGGATTATATAGATTATACACATTTTAGGTGGTGTGGATTGGTGAGTGAGATCCCTTAATATTGATATTGGATTTCCTTACCATGTTATGACTTTTGAATGTAGTTTTATGGGATTTCATGCATGTTGGGGCATGAGTTTTACTTACACTATTTTCCTTGGGTATTAAAGTGGACAAGAGAGTATAAATCAATGTAGTTGACCCTTTATCGGGTATATCTATGGGAAATGTCTTAGGTTTAATGAAACCATGCCTTGAAGGATGACTTGAGGTAGGGTTTTTAGGTAGGGTTGTTATTTTGGGTTAGTTTGGCTAAGGGTGAGCTAGCCTATGATTGGTTGATATTTAGGTGAGATTGTGTCTTAGCATGTGGGTTTGAGTGATAATGTTCTTCAAATATGAAGGTGTTAAGTGAGAAATAATAGCCAATGTGAGGTACCTAGAAGGGTTGAGTTAGGAGTTTCCAATGGGTTACTATTGTTTCATCTTTTTTCATGTGGTGTCTTGTCAAAGCTAGTAGTTGACCCTATGGGATTATGTGATGTCTAGGTAACCATGCCTCCAATTGGCGTGACCTTATTTTTTTATTGTTTGTCACATCATTTTATATAATTTTCTAATGATTTTTTAAATAATTATTTATGTTTGTTCAACCTCTATGAAAATGTTGTAACCATTAAAAAACTAATTGAAAACATGATTTTGAGTGGTTTAAATGATTTATTGTTCTGTATTTTAGTTTTTTAATTTTATAAAATCCTATAAATATTTTTTTTAAATATTTAATATGTGAGGGTTGGGATGGGGCCAATCAGTGTTTTACTAAACACATGTAGATGATAATGTGGTGTAAGATTTAATAGGGAGATTTAGAAAAGAAAATAAGGAAACAAATAGAAGCATAACCAAATAAGAATAAAAAAATGATAAATAAAATGTTGAAAATTAAATGAAAAAAATGGATTAATGTGTTTCATACCACATTAGTCCTAATTTCATGAAAATCAAAACACCACCAAATTATTATTTTTAAAAACCAATAGGTACAAGGTATAAAATAGAAGAGAGAAAGTGGAGAAATAAAATACACTCGGACTATAGAAATTATCCAAGAACAAGTACCTCATCGAAAAAGAACCTCATCACTCCAGGAGCCATCAGTGAACCCTGGACCAAAAATGGTAACATAATTCATCAAACTAAATAGATTCATGCACACAAACCCACATAGACCATAAATAATAATAAGAATAATTATAGTGTGATATTGAAGAAACATAAATAAAACACAAGCAGCTTATAGTCTCAATGTTAAAACATGATCCCAGGGGGAATTCTTATCAGAGGATGTCATATGTGATGTCCTGTATGATCTTATTTGGAAATTTTCATTACCTAAATAGAGATCACAAGAAATGATCTCTCTACCAAATGTCATTTTTGGGAGTATGGATGGTGTGTTGAGGCTATCAAAGGGAAGCCGAAGGACATTTCTCTTGGTTGGGATATTTCTCTAGAATAAAATCTATAAGGACCGTGGGGCTCAAATAATGTAAAGGTTGAGCACATTACATGGCCAATAAAGGGAAAATGTAGTTATAATGGAAGAGTAGTGGAGTAGGTGGAAAGGCGATGGATACGCCATGTATAATAGTAGGGTGGACATGAATTTAATGGTAAAAAAAACTAAATATTTTCCCATAAAATGTATAATAATAAAATATAAACTAATTTTCCATATAAAAAAAGGGATAAAATAATTTATATAAAAATAAATTCAAAAAATTGAAATAATATTTTTTTGATGAATTTAGATATTTGTGGGACTGGAAATGATTCTTTATGATTAGTTTTATTTTTTTGAAAATATATTTTTAAGTGTAATTGAATTGGATTTTATGCAATTCAAGGATTGATTTATGATTTTAATTATTTTTTGAATTATTTTTAACTGATTTTCAATGTGGATAATTTTGGAGAACTTTTATCCTGTTATAAAAATAGTATTGATTTCTTATATAATATAAATTTAAATGAAAAGTTTGGCATAGAGTAATAAAACCATCAGCGTGTAATATTAAATTAAGTGGAGAATATGAGTACATAATAATAAGAAGGCCTATTCATAAGAAGAACCAAAGTAGGATTAGTTCTTAACATGTACAAGAATAGTGATAAAAAGATAAGAATAAGTTGGGAATCTAGAAGGGGATGTAAGATTAATTTTCACTAATACATAAGAGTAGCTGATCAAATTCTCATTTCACAAATGATTATAATATAGAGGAATTGGAGTATAATTCAAATATGAATTTGAATCTCCACTTCATTCAAATTGAGGAATTGACAATCAAGAAAATGATCTGATACTAGAGCTAAATTCAATATCTAGAAAAATGAAGTCTTTCTTGATATGTGAATTTACGATTTAGTGAATAAAAAGATTTGAATGTAGTTTTTGGATCGAGTATATTGATGATATCACTGTTTCACATAAGATTTGGTGATGAAAGAGATTTTTAGAGCACGATTGAAAAAAAATCATCCAAGATTCAAACTCAAAACCAATCATTGAATGGGGGTTGGTCAATAAAGATTCCATTGAAGGAATATATTTTGTTGGGAATGATGAAAAGTGATGAATGCATAAAAAGAGAGAGCTTAAAGTAGAAATGAAATTTTTTCCCTTATAAATAATCCTGGAAAAGTAAATATATATGAAATGGGAAAAGACATCTGTGTATAAAATTAAAGGTTGGCACCAAATATTTTTAATGTGGAAAACCCAAAAACAGAAAACCCATGGGACTTATTCCAGAAAAGTGTGTCCACTAAAATTGATGAGTACATGACAAAGACTCCCAAATATGAAATAGATATCAAAAGTAACACTATTAAATATATCAAAAAAATACCTACAAATAAGAGAGATATATATTATATCTAACAAAATCATAGAAAAAAGATAAAATAATAAATCTTACCGGATCCGAAGATCACTAACTAAATAACTGAGTGTTTAAATATGACAAAGGTCAAAAGTAAATTCGTCCCAAATAATGTTGATCCCAATATGAAACCTTCACCTTATCTATAAATATCACACAATCCATACCTACAATCCACCAAAGCAGGAAAAGATATTTCCCCTACCAAAACCATCTTTCACGTGTCTAGAAGGATAAGTTGCACCTCGTTTAAAAAAACTTCCACCCAAAAGATATGTTACCCCCTAATCTCATATCTATTTTTTGTTTCATTTTGTTATAATTCACATGAAGTACCCACTTATGAAGGATTTACAAGAATTATCATAAAAGGTATTCCTGGAATACTGATGAAAAATTACATATTAAAACTTTTTAAACCACTACCTTGGAACTTTCTTCAAACCATACAATGTCTTCTTTAACCTAAAGACAAAATTATATTTACCTATTTCAAAAAATGCCTTAGGTTACTCTAAATAAATCTACTCCTCTAAATCACTAAAGGGGAAAGTTGTGTTAACATCCATATATTCAATCTTTAGATCCAAACTACCATCCAAACAAGAATTAACTGAATGGAAGAAATTATGACAATAATTGATAAAATGTCATCAAATTGAATACCTTTCTTCTAAATGAAGACGTTAACAACTAACATTTCATTGTATCATGGTACAAAATGGGATTATGAATTTTTATTTAGACAAATCCTGGGTTTAATTTACAATAATATGATTTAATAAAAGAGGTAGAATTATTATATTTGGTTATTAAAAATTAACGATCAGAACCAGCCATTGATACAAAATATTGGTAAAGAAGGAAACTGAAGAATGCATAGATGAACAAAAAAGAAAACATGTAGTGGAAATAATTTTTTTTTCCTTCTGAGTAATCTTAAAAAATAAATCATTGTGCAACAGACTAAAATATGTGGGCAGAAAAATAAAGGACAACATTGGGTATGAAGATTTCTAAATGAATAACTGGGTGTTGAAAAATCCCCAATATTAGAAAAAAATTAATCTTTGATCAAATCCGATCAGAATATGAAAATTATTCCTCATATGGACACCAAAAAAATCTCTAACTATAATCCATCAAAGGTAGAAAAGAGAGTTACCCTATCCAAAACATTCTTCCACACATCTACAAATAGAATCTATGAATTCTTTTAAAAAACATCCACCAAAAATATATATAACCCCCTCATCTCATATCTTATTTTTTTGTTTCCTTTTATTTTATAAAGCATGTGAAATCCCCACATAAGGAGGACTCACAACATATTTGTGTTAAATATGGAGATATTTGGTTCATTGTTTATTCTCTATGTTATAAGTTCCAATTGATTTGGATTTTTGGTTTTTGGTGGGATCTTGATGTGGAATATTTACAGGTATTCACAATAAGGTGTTTAATATATTTCTTAGTGAGTATGGTAGTGTTTTATGAGTTTAAGATTCTTTGATAAACTAGGTAATTAATACACTTAATGAAACACTAAAGTGTTGAAGTCGAAATTCGAAAAACCTAGGATGATGATGACCAATGAATTGAGACATCAATCTATTATGTCAAAGTATAGAGGTGGAATTATTGAATGTTTAGTATGGTTTATTTCATAGTTAACTATTGGATGTTGAGTTGAGGTTAGTGAGGATCTAATGATTTCATTTTATGTTGAACCAATTCTAAGTGATACCAAGGGATTGAGTAATTTGAAACTAAACCTTGTTAAGACCAACATATGAGAATAATTATACAACTGGTTATTCCATGGTTGAAAAATTTAGTACACATGGATTATAGAGAATATGAATGCAGGTGAAAAAAATATAATAACAATAATAAATTACGGCCTATTTTTATAAAAAAAAGAGAGACGCTGGTTATCTCATTGGGTGAACTAGATATTTTTGATTAAGTAATTAATTAGGAAAATCTAAAATTAAAATTTAGTATATTAATTGTGTATATGTGGATTAATGGTGGAAATGAAAAAATTTGAAATTCATAGGAATATATGGTTTCATTTGTAATGACTTAAGTCGACTATTTTAATTTTGTGGATAAGAAGATATTAAAGGGAGTTTAACCACACTTTGGAGGGACTTAAGAGACCTTATACATCCATACAAACTAACATATTTTAGAGGAGATAGGGTAGATTCTTGGCAGACATGATTGGTGATTTTCTTGGAGAACAAAAGTTGAAGACGAATCAGGAAGAAAAAGACACTCTGAATATAGAAGAATCTCTATTCTTCCTTATTTTTCTTCTACTTTATTTATAATATGTTTTTTGTCATAATAAATGACTTTTTTTTTGACATGTCCTTCTGCTAAAATATTTAGGTGATGAAGATTATATATTTTTATAATTCATTTTATGTTCTTGAATTTTTCTTTCATGACTGCAATTCATTCTACTAGGATTTTCATTTTATAAATCTAGTTCTTGATAATGTTTGATGGATTGATAAATGAAAATAATTTTCTAGTATATTTTATAGAATCATTTTATCCTCGACAAAATATTGAAAAAATGAGTAAGAGAAACTATAAGAATGAACATTCATGAATGAATGATATCTTATTTCAGGAATGAATCTTCAATCACTTTCTTTTTCATTATTTCATAAAATATATTCTTGAAAAAGATTGAATTTGTGTGTCATAGTAGTTATAATTATTGATAGATATTAAAAAAAATAGTGATATTTTTTGCAAGTTATGTTGAAACCTTTCTCAAGAACAACATTTTTTTAGTAAGCTACATCAATCAGACTTCCCCTTAATCATATTTTTGGTTCCTTCAATACTCTTTATAACTCTTTACGAACATTATTGTGTTTGTCTCATTAATTCAAGGATTTTAATTAATTTTTTATCATTAATCACTATTTTTTCTCTCACTTATCACTTTCACTTGTTTCACGATTTCATCTCATTGCTTTTCATTTTTAAATATCTTGTAAGTACTGTAATTAATTATATATGGGATTTTCCCTGCTCTAATATTGTATTATCATAGTGAATATAAAAAAATATTATTATTTTAAAAAACATACCAAAATTTGGAACCTTTACTAGGGACAACATGGAATATTTATATGACCATTTATACTCTGTTGTGCATGATTTAAATAGTTGATCTAAAATTGTGGAAATTCACTAGAAATTTTAAAAACTGAGTGTATTTTGGTTATAAAACATTGGAATTTTCACCACTTTTAAATGCTAAAAATTTAAAACTACTCAAATATCTTATGAAATCTCCAGAATTATCTATTTCAAGTGTTTATTGACAGTTAAAAATCGTCACCCATGTTGGAATTGATCATTATGTGTTAATAAATTTGAATCTTCTTATTGTTTTTTAGTTACTTGCTGATAAATAAAAGATATAAATGGTAGGATTTGTGAATTCAAGGCATAAAAAATGAGAATATAAAATTTTTGTGGCTATTATGGACACTCTTTATAGTAGTTTAAACATAATCTGCGAATGAAACCCTTACAGAATAAAATGACATAATAGAATCACAAGATACTTTCTATATTATATAAAAAAATCACATGATTTTCATGGAAAACTTGAAAGTGATTAAATAAGAGTTTAAAATTATAAATTTTTTCTTAATAAATCCTTTAATTATTTTCCTAAAACATTGAGAAAAGATAGAAAGTTTGATGTTTGGGAATTAGTGGAAGAAGACATTAAACTGGAAATCATTGATTCAAATTTTTTTAACTTAATTTGAAATGTGATCTTAATTAATTTTATAGTTTGAACCCAATATATTTTCAATTATCTCTTGATTAGGAGGATGAGGGTGTGAATTTTGAAGAAATATTAATTTATGAACAATCACTTATTTATCCTTCCACTTGTGATTGTAGGATCGAAATAATGATGTAGATGTTCAATATACAAGAGGGGGGGGGGGTGAATTGTATACTTTAAAAATTCCTTTGGAACCTTTAAAGTTAGTTACGATTAACTATGTTTTCCTTAAGCAAAGGAAAGGGATAATTTTAACAAAGTTAAACTAAGCAAATTCACAAAACCTCTAACACCGAATGCAAACTTGGAATGAGATTCCGAAAGTGGGTTCCGGAAATATGGTTCCGGAAAATGAAACTTAATGAAAGATTACAAAGTGAGATTCTACCTTAAAGCGTATAGAATCTAAATGAATCAGAGTACAAATAAGGAAGTATAAGAAAGTTATACTTTCCTTATAATACAAAGTGCAGCGGAAATAAAACAGGTAGTTAAACTACAAGTAACAAGATATAAGTCTTTTAACCCAAAGAGAAGGGTATCCAAGAACCTTGGATAAAGGTCCCTTGATTTATACTTTCAAGAAAGTCTGTCTTACCCACACCAGGGTAAGCCCTCGATACAAAGATCAGAGTCTCTATCTTGCTATCCCCGCAAGCCCTCAACTTCAAGGTAGTTGGCGACCTCTGTCTTCCTCAGCAAGGAAGCCCTCGAACTTCAAGGTAGTCGGCACCTCTGTCTTCCTATCCCCGGAATCATTCGAATGTAATCACTAACATTCGGAGTCGCACGAAGCTTCGAGAGTTAATAAGAGCCTCTCTCTCTAGAAATCACTTGAACAGCATGTATGCACAAAACCAAGTTGTTCATCTATCATCAGTATCGAGCTCTTTCAAATGAGCTCCTATTTATAGGTAAGGTTGTCTCCTTCTCCAACGGTCATATTTTCCTTAAAGATCGGAGGGACCTGTACACTTGTCACTTAGACAACGGTTAGTTTATAACAAAATAGACGACATCGTTTTATAACAAAACAAGTGTAACTGAAAGTACGACATCGTTTTAATTTTAACTCAAAAGTTCAGAATGAACGCTTCAGAGTAAATGTTCGGAGTGTAATGAAAATAATAAAGAGTAGAAAAATTATAGAAGTGTAAGTAAAATAAAAGTTCGGAGTCTAACCAAAATAATTTTCGGAGTCTGAATTAATTCAGAGTGTATGAAACAAAGATAATCAGATTCTTTTTAATAAGAGAATTCAGAATGAGAGTTCGTTATCAGAATTCGTAATGAGAATTCATCATCAGAATTTGTAATGAGAATTCCTCATCAGAATTCGTAATGAGAATTCCTCATCAGAATTCATAATGAGAATTCAACATCAGAATTCGTATTGAGAATTCCTCATCAGAATTCGTAATGAGAATTCATCATCAGAATTCGTAATGAGAATTCATCATCATAATTCGTAATGAGAATTCATCATCAGAATTCATAATGAGAATTCATCATCAAAATTCATAATGAGAATTCCTCATCAGAATTCGGAATGAAAATTCATCATCAGAATTCATAATGAGAATTCAACATCAGAATTTTTAATGAGAATTCATTATCAAACTTCATAAGAATTTGTATCCTGAATCTGGATTAAAACCGTATCCAGAATTCGGAATGAAACTTTATCACAGTTCTCATTCTGGATTTCGAAGTGAAACTTTATCACAGTTCTTATCCAGAATCTGGATCTTAAAACAGAATACTTCATATCAATGTTTCAAGAAATTCCGAGAAAATAGAAATGAATCCGAATCTCATACTTAAGAAAAATCTAGATGAAAATATAATAAGGATAAATTTCCTTATAAAAGCATTTTCCCTTATAAAAGCAATTTTCCTTAAGAAAGCATTTTTCCTTAAGAAAGACTTTTTCCTTAAGAAAGCATTTTTCCTTAAGAAAGGTGTTTGTGATTTTCAAAACAAGAAGGAATGAAAAAGTCATAAGGAAAACCTTATTAACTCAACAATCTCCCCCTTTTTGGAAAGCACAAACATCCTTACGAAAAAGAAATTCTAAGAAGAATGAAAAACATTAAGGCTTATCTCCCTTTTATTTGAGGATATTGATGAATACGACTAACCCCCCCTTAGGCTTTGAAACTCTAAGGATCGTATTCTAGATTTACGGAGTGGCATTTCATTATGAATAAGAAAGTCTTCTTAAATGAAAAACTCCCCCTTAAACAAACTCTTACTAGAGTTCTTTTTTCCTTAGGGATCTTTTCCTTCTCCCCCTTTGTTAAACTTTCTTCTTTTTCTTAAGGATCTTTTCCTTCTCCCCCTTTGTGATTTTCAAAAAGAAATCGAGGGAATGGAAAAAAATAACAAAGTACCTGAAACATTAGTAGCAAAAGGAACGACAAGCACAAATTTCACTAAGTTTGAAATCTCGGCAACAAAGAAAATTAGATACAACAAAAAGATCGGATTTAGTTATTTCGGATCTTTTTCCTTCGACATGAGCCCTTTAAGAATAGTCTTGATCTTCTTTAGGTCTTTATGATCTTCTTCATCTTTCTTCTCTAAGACCACTATTCTTGTACTTTGAGCTTCAATTCTTTCTTCCTAGGCCTGAAGCTTTTCTTCCTGAGCTTTGATCTTTTCTTCCTGAGCCTTCATCTTCTCTTCAAACTCAATCCGATGATCTCTTTCAAATTTCCAGTTCTGAGAAACAGAATTTAACTTCCCATTCATATCTCTGACTTGTTGAATCCGGAAGTTCGTTTCATCTGTCAGCTTCTCTTCAAAGGATGAAGTCAGGTCATTTATCTTCTTGTCCTCAGTCTCAAAGGCATCCTTGACATTGTCTTGAAACTCATCGAATAACCTCATCTCTTCAACAGTCTTTTTCGACTAGTTTGTCATCTTCTTGCAAGATTTTCTATGAGCTTCGTAGCCAACAAAAAAAGTTTTGAACTGAGCCTCAATCTCAACGCACTTGTCCATGACCATAGACACAGAGTCTATTTTCTGATTCAAAGCATGTTGGAGCATCTGGAATCTTGAATCAATACTTGAGAAGGTCGGAATGGATCCCACCAACTTCTTTAAAGACTGAACAACAAAGTCATGTCCCACCGAAGATGACTCCGAATCCGAAACTTTTCTTGGAGAAATTTCTTCTTCAATAAGGTCAAGCTTTCTTTTCGAAGAACTACCAACTTCCTTCCTCTTTCTCACTTCTGAGCTCGGAGTATCATCAAGAATTTGCTTTCCCTTGTATTTTTCCGGAATTGAATCTTGTTCCGGAGTTCTCTTCTCACTATCAGAAACTTGAACAACATTATCTTCCTCACTAGTAACTTCCTGAACATGAACCCCTATGTTTTTCTTCTGAGCAACATCAAGTAAAATATGTTCTTCTTCTCTATGATAAGTAACTTCTTCTTCTCCTTTCTCTTCTTCCATTGCTGGAGTAACTAGCTTCGAAGATTCAGCTTCTGAAGTTCGGAGTGATAAGTGTTCCGAAGGTGTCCCCTTGTAATCATCTACTTGTTTCAGCACATCTCTGGTTTCACCACTTCCTTCAGCACCATCTTCTTCTTGTTCCACTTGCTCAACTTGCTCTACTTCCTCAGTATTCTTAGCAACATCTTCTTCCAGAGCAACGAAATTTCTTCCTGGAGTCTCAGGTAGAGATTCCAATGAGAAAGATCTCAGAACAGGAATAGTTTTTGAAACCATCTCATTGAATTTCAACAAAGTCTGAGCTACCTCAGCCTCAGACATATTCTTCTTGAGATTATTTTCCTTTACTTGTTTTTCAAGCTCATCAGTAGTTCTTTCCTTCAAGGCCTTTGCCTCCGTAGGGTCCAATCCGAACTGTGTATCCCCTTCTTTCCTTTTCTCTTTATCTGCTCTCCACTTCGCAACAACTTCATCAGGATAGGCTTTCTTCTTCTTTGGTTTTGGAGGTGCAGAATGGACTTCCTTAATCTTAGGATTCTCTGCTTCTACTTCCACTTCTTTTAGCTTTCTCTTCCTTACTGTCTTAGAGGATTCCGGATCAGCAAATTTCAGAACTGCTTCTCCTTGAGCAGGTAAATCAATAAACTATCCAGACTCCTTGTCAAAAGCTATATCCATTCTCTTAAGAGTACCATCACTCACCAGCATAATCTTGCAAACTCTTGGATTAGATTTGCAAGCCTCATTGAAAGACTCAAGGCACCGAACTATCAACTTTGAGAGGATTGCTGGATACATAATAATCTGAGCTCTCAGATTTCCTTTCTTCAAATTCTCAAGAGTGACAAGAATGTGCTTCATCAAGTTAAACTTCCTTAGATTTATCAGAAAATCTAGGATATATATTTCACTCTTCTTCAAGCTATCTTTTTCACCTTTCCTTGGTACGATAAGACCATGTACCCATAGCTCTAGAATCCGGAAATTTGTAGATAAACTAGCAATCTTCGGAGCCTTGTCATTAGCCAGTCTGAGAGTTTCTAAAGATTTTTCCTTGTCGAAGCTACCTTTAGAATCCGGCAACACATGAGAAACAAACTCAGCTTGACCTTCATTCTTTAGCCCTACTAAGCTGGCTGCCTTGGCATATGAAAGTTTATAAGTCTTCCCATAAGACTTAAAAGACAATTTGTCCTTTCCATCTTCCTGAAGAAAAGAAACTGTCTCATAGAATTCAACAAGTAAGTCTGAATACACTTCATCTTGGTTCCCGGGTTTTCACACCGCAACATCTTCCCAACCATTAATCTTGATATTCTTAGAAGTAAGAGAATCATACTTTTTGAAGAAATCTGGATGAACCAGCCTCTCTCTATAAACTAACCACTTCGAGATCGGCTTAGATGAAGACATATCTTGAGAAGCTACTTCCACAGACATTCGGATTTGAAAACCTTTGAGAAGATCGGAACAGAGACAACTGAAGTTCGGAACGACCTTAAAACAGAGAGGCAGAGATTCAGGACATGAGAGCTTGAGAACCGATGTGGGACGAGTATTCGGGTCCCCTTTATATAGGCAATGAGATGACGGTTCAACTTCCTCGGTTGATCTAACGGTTGTGATAAGCTGATATCAGATCTAACGGTTGAAAACCAATTCTCTAAAAAACTTGAATCCGATATTTTTGAGGTTTTTTTTATTAAAACAGATAATTAAGAAAAGTATAATCCGAAAACATAATACAAGAAAATGCCAGCATGTAAAATATGACTACAAAAACTTGAGTAAGGTAATCATACCTTTCGGATTGGATTAGGAGGATTATTCGTAATGGGTAATATAACAAAGACCAAAAAAACTTTATTATGAGAAGACAGATTTCTCAAAAACTTTGCTTCGGAAAATAAGCTTAGTACGAAAAACTCATTACGGAACACTCATTACGGAAAACTCAGTACAAAAATTTTGTTATGAAAATACCAGTACGAAATTTTCCATTCCGGATGTTTTTAATACGAATAATTCCATTCGAGAAGTATTATTTACGAAAATGTCCATTCTGGAAAATTTTAGTTCCGGAAATTCCATTCCGGAATTGTAGTTCCGAAAAGTTTGAAAACAAATTTTGAAAAACTTTGTTAATCTAACAAACAGATGTACTCCCCCTATGAAAAGGAGTTTATTGTTGTAAGGAGAGTTTTTCAACAGAAAGTTACTTAAGGAGGATTACCTTACGGTTATCATTCCTAACTTCTGTTTAATGTATTCAAATCTATCAGAAGGCAAAGATTTTGTGAAAATATCAGCAAGTTGATCTTGCGTTCCAATAAACTGAAGAATAATATCTCCTTTAAGTGTGTGATCCTTAAGAAAGTGATGCCTAATATCTATGTGTTTTTCACGAGAGTGATGTGCAGGGTTCTTACTAAGGGAAATGGCACTTGTGTTATCACACAAAATTTGAGTTTTGGTAAAACTCAAGCCATAGTCTATGAGTGTGTGTTGCATCCACAACACTTGAGCACAACAACTTCCAGCTGCTACATATTCAGCTTCAGCAGTGGAAAGTGCTACAGAATGTTGCTTCTTGAAGGACCAAGAAACTAATGAATCTTCTAAGAAGTGACAAGTTCCGGATGTACTTTTTCTATCCATTCTACATCCACCAAAGTCAGCATTAGAAAAGCTTTTAAGAACAAAATCATTTCCAGAAGTATAAAATAGTCCTAGATCCATGGTTCCCTTAAGGTAGCGAAAAATTCTTTTTACTGCCTTTAAGTGAGATTCCTTAGGATTGGATTGATATCTTTCACATAAGCATACTGAAAACATTAAGTCTGGTCGACTAGCTATTAAGTATAGTAGGCTTCCTATCATACCTCTAAAATATGTTTGATCTACTGTTTTCCCAGCTTCATCAAGATCTAAAGAGTTTGAGGTACCAATGGGAGTACTTATACTCTTAGTGTTGTCATAACCATACATTTTAAGAAGATATTTAATATACTTATGTTGAGATATGTAGGTTACTTCTGGTTTTTGAGAAATTTTAAAACCAAGGAAAAAAGTTAACTCACCCATCATACTCATTTCAAACTCAGATTTCATTAGACTTGCGAAAGATTCGGTCAAAGATTGTTGAGTTGAACCAAATATGATGTCATCAACATAAATTTGAACAATCAAAACATTTATCCTATCTTTATTTATAAAAAGGGTTGGATCTGAATTTCCCTTAACATAGTTATTTTGAAGCAAAAATCCAGTAAGTCTATCATACCATGCTTGTGGGGCTTGTTTAAGACCATACAAAGCTTTGGTAAGTCTAAAAACATGATCAGGATGTTTTGTATCTTCAAAGCCAGGAGGTTGTTCAAAAAAAAACTTCCTCTTGAACATAACCGTTAAGAAAAGCACATTTCACATCTATTTGGAAAAGTTTGAAATTAAAGAATGCTGCAAAGGCAAGTAGAATACGGATAGATTCAAGTCTAGCTACTGGAACATAGGTTTGTTCATAGTCTATTCCTTCTTGCTGATTATAGCCTTTAGCAACAAGTCTAGCTTTATTTATTACCATGATTCCATTTTCATCACATTTATATCTGAAAACCCATTTTACTCCAATAACAGAAGTTTTCTTAGGTCTTTCAACCAAGGTCCAGACTTTATTCCTTTAGAATTCATTTAGTTCATCTTGCATGGCTTTAATCCAATCATCATCACCTAAATCTTCATCAGTGCTTTTAGGTTCTAATTGAGAAAGAAATGCTAGATGTTCTACTTCATTTCTTAAGGAACTTCTAGTCCTTACATGTTGATTTACATCACCAATGATAATATCACTGGGATGATTCTTAAGAAACACCTGATTTGGGTTTTGTAAAACCTGTTCATCAACATAGGGTAGAAATTCCTCTGGGGTAAATGTTTCAGAAGTATCTTATAGAACATCATCCTTATCAGAAGGTTTTTCTATCAAAGGTTGACAATCAGTTTTTGAAAACACATCCGAGGAAGAAGGTAGGGATGGTTTAAAAACAAAAGGATTTGACTCATCAAATCTTACATGTACTGTTTCTTCAACAGTACAAGTATTTTTATTAAAAACTCTATAAGCCTTAGAGGTTGTGGAATATCCTAAGAAAATTACTTCATCAGATTTTGGTGCGAATTTATGTAAGTTATCTTTAGTATTCAAAATGAATACTTTGTAACCAAAAACTTTGAAGTAGGAAAGTCTTGGTTTTCTACCATTCCATAACTCATAAGGAGTTTTATTAAGAAAATGTCTAATCAAAACTCGATTTATAGTATAGCAAGCAGTACTTACAGATTCAGCCCAGAAATGTCTAGCAATAGAATATTCACTCAACATGGTTCTAGTTATCTCTTGAAGAATTCTATTTATTCTTTCAACTACACCATTCTGTTGAGGAGTTCTAGGTGCTAAAAAATTGTGAGTAATACCTTTCTTACTACAAAAAGTTTCAAAATCAGAATTTTGAAATTCTCCTCCATGATCACTATGAATAGTTTTCAATGGAAGGTTTTTCTCATTTTTAAATTGAGGTATAAAACTTTTTAAATAGGAAAAATCTTCAGATTTCTTTGCTAGAAAATAGACCCAAGTTAATCTAGTGTAATCATCAACTAGAACAAACACATAGTATTTGCCTCCAATACTTCCAGTTTGTGTTGGACCAAAAAGATCCATGTGCACTAACTGTAATGGATCAGTTGTTGAGACTTCACTGATTGATTTAAAACTAGATTTATGTTGCTTGCCATATTGACAAGGATCACAAACTTTAGAAGATTCAAATCTAAGCTCCGGTAGATCCTTAACTAGTTTCTTCTTAGAGAGTTTACATAGGTTCCTATGGTTACAGTGACCTAGTCTTCTATGCCATAACCAAGAATGATCTTCCATTGCACTTAGGCAAGGTAAATCTTGGCTTCTGAGGTCTTCTAAATTTAGAGTGTAAAAATTCTCTTGCCTATTGGATTAGAGAATAAATTCTTCCTTGGAATTGTGAACTAAGCACTTGTCATTCCTAAAATTCACAAGGTAACCTTCATCACATAACTGACTTATGCTAATGAGGTTGTGCTTAAGACCTTTAACAAAAAGAACATTTGAAATCAAGGTTTTACCAAGAAGAACAATATTACCAATACCAACAATCTCTCCCTTAGCATTATCTCCGAAAGTTACCTTTCCTCCTTTCGTTTTGATAATCTTTTCGAAAAAGCTTTTGTTACCAGTCATGTGTCGGGAACATCCACTATCCATGTACCATGTATTGTTGCTGGTACTCTCTTTGTTTTCCTGAAATCAAAAAGAAAATTAGATTTTTGGAATCCAAACTTTTTTGGATCCGAGATTTCCAGACAATAAAATTTTAGGAACCCACATCTTCTTAAAAAAGTAAGCTTTGTGAAATCCTAGAGATTGGGTTTTGTTTAAGGAACAATTCTTTACCCAGTGACCACCACATTGACACTTGGTACAAAATGGGGCACTTTGAGGAACAAAATAATTGTTACTGAAAATAGGTTTTGCATGGGTATAACCAAACCTGGATTTATTTCTTAAAGGTCGTATTTGGGAATACATCTTATCAAAATTTTCCTTACCATGGGTAAAATTTGATAAAAAATTCTTTAGGGAAAAAATTTCAGACTTTAGTTTTACAACCAAGTTTTTATCCTCAAAATCATTAGTTTTTTAACTAGAGTTAGGCTCGAAAACATTTTTCTTAGAAATTACTTTTTCTAACTCTTTAGAAAGTTTTTTCTTCTCAGAACTTACTTCCTCAAGATTTTTTGAAATACTTTCAAAATCAGTATTTTTCTTATCAATATCTTTAGAAAGATCTGATATCTCTTTTGTAAGAATAGAATTCCTAGAGTTTTCCTTATCAAGCTTCTTATTGAGTTTGGAATTCTCAATCTCAAGAAGTTCAGCAAACCTAGAGACTTCTTCATAAGTAGGTAAAGTATTTTCCTCATCAGAAGATGATTCTTCATCAGAAGAGTTATAATACTTACTATTATTAGAATTTAAAGAAACATTGGTCAATGATTCAGCATTTCGTACCTTAGCCATAAAACAATGATTATCAATAGGTAATCTGGCTATAAGACTAGGATTCTTCTATCCTGAAGATTCATAATTAGAAGATTCATCTGAAGAGTCACCACTACTGGCACTCCAGGTGTCATTAGCTTTCAGAACTTTCTTAGCTTTAGCTTTGTAATACCTTTTTATTTTCCTGTCTGAATGCCTTTATTTTATTTCTTTCTTTTTGAGCATAGGGAAATCTGGTCTAATATGTCCAGCTCTTTTGCATTCATAACAAGTAACTTCTCCATCTTTATTATATTTCCTGTCCTTTTTCTTATACTTAGATTGGAAATTCCTTCGGCCAACTATCTTGTTCATCCTTCGAGAAAGATTTGCTAGTTCATTTTTGGAGACTTCACTCTCACTAGATTCGGATTGGAAAATAACTTTCTTAGACTTGGATCTGGTTACTCTCTCAGGAGTCTTAGCTTTCATCTGATTTGAAGTTGTTGTAAAAGCAACAGTACCATTTCCATTCTTCTTCTTGATGTTGTCAGCATCTCTCTTCATTCTGGTTTCATGTTGTAGAAGAGTTCCAAATAGCTCATCAAGAGTAATTTGAGTGACCTTCCTGTTCTCATCTATAGCTGTTCTCTTGGATTCCCACTCATTGGGCATAATATCAATTATCTTGTCCACAAGAGCTTCATCATCTAAACCTTTTTCTCCCATAGACTGTAGACTGTTGACGATAGTCATAAATCTCTGTTGAACTTTACAGATAGGTTCACCATAAGGAAAATTGAATCCATGATATTCAGCTCTAAGCATAGCTCTTCTAGTATCAATCACTTTAGAAGTTCCAAAGTGTGTAACCTCTAACTTCTTCCAGATACAGTTAGCTGCTTCACAAGAAAAAATTTGGCTATACATATTTCTGGTCATTGAACATAGTAGAGTATTGGGTACCTTATAATTGAGTTGATATTCTTTCTTTTCCTGGTTAGTGAAAGTTCTAGCTTCCTTGTCAGGAATTTTATAATCACCAGTGAGCATTACAAAGTTATCTACTCCAGTGTTGATAACAAAAGTCTTCATTAGATCTCTCCAGTACTCATAGTCATTACCATCAAAGATTGGTGGTCTTGTAGGATTTAGATTATCAATCGAACCAACATTAATTCCTGCCATACTTAAAATAACCTTTGGCACACAGCCTTGTTAGTAGCAAAAGTTTTGTAATAACAAAGTTTGGAATGGAAAAGTTCGGAATGAGAAAAGTCGTAATAAGATAGTTCGGAATGATAAAATGAGCCAGAAAAACTTATTCTTGAGTATAAGTATTTCAGAGACCTCCTCTGATACCAATTATAGGATCTAAATAATGATGTAGATGCTCAATATACAAGAGGGGGGGTGAATTGTATACTTTAAAAATTCCTTTGGAACCTTTAAAGTTAGTTACGATTAACTATGTTTTACTTAAGCAAAGGAAAGGGATAAGTTTAACAAAGTTAAACTAAGCAAATTCACAACACCTCTAACACCGAATGCAAACTTGGAATGAGATTCCGAAAGTGGGTTCCAGAAATATGGTTCCGGAAAATGAAACTTAATGAAAGATTACAAAGTGAGATTCTACCTTAAAGCGTATAGAATCTAAATGAATCAGAGTACAAATAAGTAAGTATAAGAAAGTTATAATTTCCTTATAATACAAAATGCAGCGGAAATAAAACAAGTAGTTAAACTACAAGTAACAAGATATAAGTCTTTTAACCCAAAGAGAAGGGTATCCAACAACCTTGGATAAAGGTACCTTGATTTATACTTTCAAGCAAGTCTGTCTTACCCACACCAGGGTAAGCCCTCGATACAAAGATCAGAGTCTCTGTCTTGCTATCCCTGCAAGCCCTCAACTTCAAGGTAGTTGACGACCTCTGTCTTCCTCAGCAAGGAAGCCCTCGAACTTCAAGGTAGTCGACACCTCTGTCTTCCTATCCCCGGAAGCCCTCGAATGTAATCACCAACATTTGGAGTCGCACGAAGCTTCGAGAGTTAATAAGAGCCTCTCTCTCTAGAAATCACTTCAACAACATGTATGCACAAAACCAAGTTGTTCATCTGTCATCAGTATCGAGCTCTTTCAAATGAGCTCCTATTTATAGGTAAGGTTGGCTCCTTCTCCAATGGTCATATTTTCCTTAATGATCGGAGGGACCTGTACACGTGTCACTTAGACAACGGTTAGTTTATAACAAAATAGATGACATCGTTTTATAACAAAACAAGTGTAACTGAAAGTACGACATCGTTTTAATTTTAACTCAAATGTTTGGAATGAACGCTTCGGAGTAAATGTTCAGAGTGTAATGAAAATAATAAAGAGTAGACAAATTATAGAAGTGTAAGTAAAATAAAAGTTTGGAGTCTAACCAAAATATTTTTCGGAGTCTGAATTAATTCAGAGTGTATAAAACAAAGATAATCAGATTCTGTTTAATAAGAGAATTCGGAATGAGAGTTCATTATCAGAATTCGTAATGAGAATTCATCATCAGAATTCGTAATGAGAATTCCTCATCAGAATTCGTAATGAGAATTCCTCATCAGAATTCATAATGAGAATTCAACATCAGAATTCGTAATGAGAATTCCTCATCAGAATTTGTAATGAGAATTCATCATCAGAATTCGTAATGAGAATTCATCATCAGAATTTGTAATGAGAATTCATCATCAGAATTCGTAATGAGAATTCATCATCAGAATTCGTAATGAGAATTCCTCATCAGAATTTGTAATGAGAATTCCTCATCAGAATTCATAATGAGAATTCAACATCAGAATTCGTAATTAGAATTCATTATCAAACTTCATAAGAATTCGTATCATGAATCTGGATTAAAACCGTATCCGGAATTCGGAATGAAACTTTATCACAGTTCTCATTCTGGATTTCGGAGTGAAACTTTATCACAGTTCTTATCCATAATCCGGATCTTAAAACAGAATACTTCATATCAAAGTTTCAAGAAATTCCGAGAAAATAGAAATGAATCCGAATCTCATACTTAAGAAAAATCTAGATGAAAATATAATAAGGATAAATTTCCTTATAAAATAATTTTCCCTTATAAAAGTAATTTTCCTTAAGAAAGCATTTTTCCTTAAGAAAGCATTTTTCCTTAAGAAATCATTTTTCCTTAAGAAAGCATTTTTCCTTAAGAAAGGTGTTTGTGATTTTCAAAATAAGAAGGAATGAAAAAGTCATAAGGAAAACCTTATTGACTCAATAGTTATTTCTCTTAATCACTTCTCAAATCCATTGAAAACCGTGTTAATATTTGGTAGAGAATAATCGTAAAATGGAATTTATTTATTCAAATTTTCTTAAAATTGAAATATATTTTTTCCCCTTTGAAATTGAAATGGAACATTCAAATTATCATGTTATTTATTTATATGATGATGCTTTGGAATTTGAACTTGAATCAATAATTAAAGACCCTTTTTATCCATAGTCACAACTAATTTTTCAGAGTAATTGAGTGTTGATAATGTTTTATCACATAAGGTTTTTGAGGAAGAAAAAGTGAATATATCTATAATTGTTCTATAAGTGTTTGAAGTTGAACTGAAAACCAATATTACATGTTTTTATTTTAATTTATTAGCTACTAAATCATTTATTAAAGAAGTTGACATAAGCTTCTGTGAAAATTTTCCAAATTTCAACAATCCTTTGTAACTATTTTGGAAATAGGGGTGGCTGAACTTGACTATAAAGTTGAAGAAAATATGGAATAAAATTTGGGATTTGTTTTATATGATCTAAAATATTTTATATCTAAATTTGAAAAACCTCCTCCTAAAACTAATTTTCAATTTTTTTTAATTTCAACACTGTTTCTAATTATTGTGAGGGGGTTTAGCGAGGAAACATTTAGAGTGACGATGAAAACTTGTAAGTAGCATATTCCTAACTTAAACATCAAAGTGGATTAAAAGGGATCAAATATGACTTGAAATTAGTTGTGTAACATAATTTTATTAGTGTTCTAAAGGAGTATTATATGTTGTTCTCCATTATTAAAGGGGTCTTCCAAGGTTTCTTATTTATTTCTTAGGAACTCAGATTCCTACCTATAAGGTTTTGATCCCATTATGTAGATTTTTCATTCAAAAAAATAATTGTAAATGAACATGTAGTGGCTCCTAACTGGAAAACCACACCCCCATCATAAATTAGTACAATTTTTTGGTATTTTGGCTAAAGTCTATAAATTTATTATTGCATGTAAGGTAACAAATGTTTTTCTTTATTTCAATAATTTTTAAGCTTTTTTCTTATGTTTTTTTATTTATTAAAAATTTATAATAATTACACATCTATTCCACTATTTGAGCTCAAAGTATTGGATAATTTACAAGATCATGTTGTGCAGGAACCTCTCAACATCGAATAAGGGGATATATTCCTTTATTTATAAATTGAAATCTTATTTTTAAATTTTCTGTCTTTTGAAGAATTTAATGACAATAGCTTGAATGAATTTCAAGTTCAAGAAAGGGGATAAAATTTAAATTTCACATATTTCACCTATCAATCCCTCTTAAATTATAGTTTTCTTAAAGCTAAGGATACACTGAATAATCATTTAACTAAATATTTACTTCAACCCCCTATTTAACATGTAATTGGGTTACAATATGATTGTGTTTAAATACATTAATCTAATATGTATATTTTTATCTTAATAGATTTAATAAAAGAGACAAAGTTGGTTAAAATGAATAAAATAACTGTTTTGTATACTTTTAATCACATTCTCCACTTTCTACACCTTATTTAAAATAGAAAATCAGGACTCGAAATAATATTTTGAGCTTTATAGATTTTCCTAGTAGGCAACGTGCTTCACTCCACTTTACTAAACAAAATATGATTGATTTTATTTTGATATATTTTTTTACTTATTTTCAATTTATATTCTAAGAGGTGAAGTATAAAAAATTATATGGTTATTCATTTTTTTTTAAATAATGATCTTTAGTACTTAATAAAATAAAACAATATGTTGTTCATGAAGGAACTCAGGCATTTTTAGAAGCATGAAAAATGGTATTTTAAAATTATTGGGTCTGAATTTATGTGAAAAAATTGTAGTAACCCTAGTATTTATTATATAACCCTTTATTTATTATTTCATTTTTATAAATTATAAGGGTGGAGGTTGGAGCATCTGAGGAACTTTCATGGATTTTTTGGGGCTAAAGGGGAAGTGCACAGGCTATGCACGATTTGTCTATGCCGTACGAAAATCCTAGGAGAAACCGTTCCCTTTGGAAGATGTTGGAAAATAGATTCAGCATGGTGTGTGAATAGTTATGGATATATTTTGAGTAGTTCATGCGAGGGACTTTTTAGATAGTAGCTAACTCACAGTTAGCACACGATTTTTCTAACCATGCGAACTAACTGTGCGTGAGGTGAAAGTGAGATCCAAAAAGTGGATCTTAGATGTTTTTTACTCCAAATACCTCATTTTTTCTCCTATTAATCCCTAAATCTAGATTATATTACATTGAATGTTGGAGAACCTCTCCCAAGAAAATTGGAATTGATATGGATCCTTCCTTTGGCATTTAGAAGCCTGATTCTTACGGTATGTCATCGTTCTACATCTTTCTTGTCATGTTTCCATCAATATACTTTTACCCTCTTCATGGATTCCTAGATCTACACCCATTGTGGTAATATATAAGATCATGTATTCAAAATAAGTTGATATTTGGTCTTTATTATTTTAGTTGAATATATCTAAGGAGGTTTCATTGAGAATCAACCTGGTTTCTTGAGCGTTCTTTATCTATTTTCTGTTTTCTCCCAAACGGTCAAGGTAGGTGACTTCACTCTCAAATCCTATTAGTATAACTGATTTGTATTCTTTCAAATTTAATATTGTTTTTGAATTTATGGTGAATTGTATGTTTAATAATTGTTTTAAACTCTCTTTAGTTATAGTTTGGTGAACGGTGAAAATTTGGAAAATTGATGTTCTTGAAAATGTGATTTTGATATTGATTTTAAAATATGGATTTTAAAATGGGGATTTTCTAGATTTGTGGAACATGGATTTTATTAATATTATTTAAATAAAATGAATTTTTTATTTAAATGAAATGGTTGATTGGAATTGTTTTGTTTAATGGTTTTTAATAAAAGAACCATTTTATTGAAATGGTTTGAATTGGTTTTTTGAAACTATTTTGGAATAAATTGGGTTTTGGGTGAGTTCATGTTTATGGGACCGAAATAAAGGACATGAAAAAGTGGGGTACAAGGTATGTGACCCTGGATCAAGGGCTTTTGTTAGTGGGATACAAAGTGATTTGGATGAGAGACCTGTCAGGAGTATGGAACTATCAAACATGCATGCATGTGTGGGTGTGTGGTGAAAAATGGAATTTTTATGCCAAAATAATATTGATAAATGGTTTCAATTATTTTTTTGGTTTATTTTCTAGAAATGTGACTTTCTATAAAGTTGGTTAAATAAAACTTCTGTACTTTTGGTTATAAATGGTTTTGGAAATTTCTTATATATTGTTTTAAACTTTTTTGGGAAATTTTTTTATATAAAATATTTTATATAAATGTTTCTAAACTTTCTATCCTAGTAGAGTGAGTATAAAAGTATTTAGGGAAAACCAACTGAGTTTTATACTCACTCATACTTGGTCACTTTGGTTCTTTTATAGATGTTATCTTTCATGACATTGGAAAAGGTAAAGTATCCCACATTTTTAGCACCACATCATGATACTTAGTCTATTTGGTGATGTTGGAGCATGGTGCTTGTGGAGCATGGAGTCTTGGCCGTCTTGGAGTCTTTATTTTTTCCACTATTTACTCTGATATTTTCTTTGTCTTCTTTTTTAGTAAACTCTGGTGTGGTTTTGATATAAATTAATTGGTTGGGTTTTATTTCATTTATTCATGCATCATATAGTGAGTTGTTTGGTTATGGTTTGTTGGGTTAATGATTTTGTTTATTAAAGGGTAAATCATCCCACAATTTTATTTTAAACCATTCTACATTTATTACCAGTGTTCTTCATCCTGTGGATGTATCTTAAGTCCTAGTATCTTCCTCCCACCTTCTCAAATCAATGAGGAGAAGAATGGATGTTACAAATGGTATCAGATTTTTTGGTCTTTACCTAGAAAGTGCTCTTCAGTTTTTTGGTAATGGAGTTAAATATATTCTTATCTATTCCTTGGAGTGGAATATTAGATAAAAGTAGGATTTTTAGGACTTAAAGTGTAGAGCATAAAAATATTTATCTAACCATTTTATGCTAAACTTCATGTTACCAGGGAGTTGGTTACATAAGTGTTTTGGAGACACTTATAAGATTATGGTAATCTCATTATCATGGTTTTAGCCAATTAGAAGAGCATGACATTCATTTGACAAATGACTACCTACTAGGATTTCATATTTCATTTCAGAAAAATGATATATGATGTGATGAATTTTTTTGATGTTTAAAAAATGCTGAAATTGTTTTCAAATGAATGATTTTGAAAAGGGCATGATTGGTAAATTTTGAAAATGGGTTGATTTTCAAATGAAAGAATGGATTTTTCAAAAATGGTTAAACTTGGAAAAGGTTGATTTTGGAAATAAATTTTCTGATAATTTATGTGATATAATTTGAAATGATAAGCCTTCAGTTTCAAGATATTTATCCTTATAGATTTTATTGTTTTTTTAGAAATTGATACCCAATAGGCATCATAGAAACCAACTAGAAGAAGATTCGGAGAATTTGGCTGTACCTAAACCACAGGTGGACCAAGAGCTGGTTCAAAGTATCATCTAAGTATTCCAAGCTATGAACATGAGGAACTTGAGGGATGAACCAAAACATGTGGATCATTCCACACCGGTCTTAAAGCAGAATCCACCCATTTTCCAGGGTAATTTTAAACTCGAAAAGGTGGAGGTGTGGCTGAATATAATGAATTGTATATTTGATTTCATCAGTGCACCAATAGAGTTGAAATTAAAACTAGAAATATATATTCTTAAGAATCTTTCACACCTTTTTTGGGACCTACCGGTCCAGGTTAAACTAGATTAAGGCCTTAGTTGGGTGGATTTTGAGGAATTTTTTAATAAACAATTCTATCCTCACACATTCATGATCTATAGAATGACTAAATTCTTCATTAGGATGTAGGGAAATCTATCTTTCACATAATATGTGGCTAAAATCATGAATTTAGTTCTCTTTGCACCTGAATTTGTGGAAAGTGTGGCCTTGAAGGGACACATATTCAAATCATGGCTATAGAAGTAGATTCTATAGAAGATTTTAGTGCTTTGGATTACAGATTATACACTGATGGTGAATAGAGAGGAAATGGTTGAACGTGATATCTCATGAACAATGGGAGGAGGAAGTATGATGATACCTATAAGAAATGGTGGAAACTCAAATACTGGGTGAAAGTGAAAGAGTGACACATATTTCAAAGGTGGGAGAGGGACTCAAAATCTGATGGTGGGATTGGTGAACATTTCTCCACAACCCAATAGAAAAGTAGACTATTTCCAATCTTTTTCACCTGACTATATAAAGAGGGAGTGTATGAAACAACCTAGAGCATGTCATTACTGCAAGAAGATGTGGAATCTTGATTGCTATTGTCTCAATTATCTATGTTAAGGTGCTCAAGATACTTTTCAAGTGTCACAAGCATCATATGATTCAACATGGTGAAGACATCAGAATCAGACTCATTAGTAGAGTAGAGATAGCCATATTGATTCTAGGAATGCCATGACTCTTCATTAAGAGAAAACTCAATAAGGAAAGAAGGAGAAAAGTGTAGCAGTGAAGAAATTTATGCAGTTTACCAGGAAATTGTGGATTATCAGGATTGATAATCTTTTGTGATAGGTAAGATTCTACTGAATTATATCCTTATGGAAGTGTTGTTTGATACTAGTGAATATAATTCCCTCATTACTTATTTTTATATTTATTACCAAACTTTGAAACTTGAGATGATGGCCTCCATGTTAAAAATTCAAACTCATCTTGGTAAAATAGAATGTCTAGCCTTTATGTGTACAACATGTTCTATAACTGTTGATGGAGATGAGATGTAGTGGGACTTGTCAGTTTTGGAGATGGTTGTCTTTGATGTAATCCTGGGTATGGATTGGTTGACAACATTCAAGGATCACATCGATTGTTATAGAATAAAATTTAGTTTTACAACAGAGGACGGTGTTGAGTATCTATTTATAAGACAAAGGGTTGTAAAGATAGGTGCAACGAGCTTGTTGGCACTAGCAGTGGGAATAATTTCTTACCAATTGGTAGTGTTGACCTTGGCATCGATATAAGAGATCGAGGATATTAGTTTTCCAGTAGTTTTGGATCAATTTATAGATGTTTTTCCCAGGAATATCTTAGGGTTACCTACTATAAGAGATGCCAATTTTATGATTAATATCCTCCCAGGGACCAATCCTATTTCACTCTTGTCTTATATGATGGCACCAATAGTGTTAAGGGAATTGAAAGTGCAGTTGGAAGAGCTAGAAAGAAAAGGTTTCATTTGGACGAGCATGTCTCTGTGGGCAGTATCATTCTTGTTCGTGATGAAATCATATAGAACTCTAAGGATATCTGTTGATTATCATAAGCTTAACCAAGTTATGATAAAGAATATATATCCACTTCCACACATTTATGAACTATTCTACTAATTGAGGAGATCTTAGTGGTTCTCTAAAATATACTTTCGATCCTGATATTACCAATTACGAGTTCAGAAGGATGATATTTTGAAGACAACTTTTATAAGAAGATATGGCCATTATGAATACATAGTCATGGTCTTATGAATGAACTGGTACTATTTATGGAATTGATGAATCAGATATTTTAAAGAATTCTAGATTACTTTGTGGTGGTGTTTATGGATGACATATTGGTGTTTTCAAGGACCCGTGATGAGCTTGAGCAACACGTGGAGATAGTGTTGGGAATCTTGAGAGATCATCAGTTTTATGACAAACTATCTATGTGTGAATTTTGAATACAATAGGTATGATTTATTATCCATGTAAATTCTTGAAAAAAGGTGTTTTAGTGGATCCTGAAAAGATAGAAGTTGTTACCTCTTAGCAGCCTCCAAAATGGGTCTTTGGGATACAATGCTTTCTTGGTCTTGTTGGTTATTATCAACATTTTTTCATGAATTTTCATGACTATCATTTCCTATGAATGGTTTGAAAAAGAATAATGTTCCATTATGATGGACCATGGAATGCCATAAGTCTTGTCAAGAGCTAAAGGTTCACCTGATATCTGCACCTATCTTGTTTTTTTCTGAAATCAGGACTGGGTTATGTGGTGTATTATGATTATTCGGGATCTGGGTTGTTATGTGTTCTCATGCAAGGATACCAAATGGTTTCTTATGATTAAAGGTAACTGAGAGTGAATGATAAGAATTACCCAACACATGATTTGGAGTTTGGTGTGGTGATCCATTCCTTTTAGACTTTGTGTCATTATCTTTTTGGTGAGAAATTTACTGTGTTCACAAATCATAATAGCTTGAAACACATTTTCTTAAAAATTGTATTTGAATATGAGTCATAGGAGATGGATGGAATATCATCGTATTTTTTACATTGAAATTATGTATACACTAGGGAAAGGTAATTCAGTGGATGTTGTGTTAACAATAAAGTCATATACTTAGTTAGCAAAAAAAAGCTTCATATGAGTGCTAGTTAATCATTGTCCCAGCTAATATGCATGTCTACTATGAAGACTGAGGTGATGTTGTAGTTTTTTTTAGTTTTTTTTATTCCATTTGGTCAGAATGGTTAAATAGGCACAAAAATCAGATTCACAATGATTGGTTATAAGTTCAAAACTCAATGGCGGGGACACCATTGAGGGCTGGAAACTTAATTGGTGTTTAGTTTTATGGTTCATAAATTGAATGGATATACCTATGCCTTATTATGAACAACTTCTTCATTATTACCACCATTCTAGATGGGTTGTACATCTGGGAATACAAAATATGTATAAGGAATTTAAGGGGAAATTTTGGTGGATTTTTATGAAATGAAAGGTGGATGAGTTTGTTTCCATGTTCTTAACATGTCATAAAGTTAAGTCAGAACATCAAAGAACATCATGTATGTTATAATAATTACCTATCCTAGTGTGGAAATGGGAGTAGATGACCATGGATTTTGTTATAGGTATCCTGATAATGGTTTAGAAACACTATGCCATATGCGTGATAGTGGATCGACTCAAAATATCAACTCATTTCATCCCTATTCGTGAAACTCATATGGTGGAGGATCTGTCTAAAATATAAATCCAAGAAATAATAAATAGACATGGAATTCCCATTTCAATAGTATCAGATAGAGATCTAAGGTTCTTGTCTCATTTCTATAAATCCTTACAGAATACCCTTGGGTCTCAGTTGACAATGAGTACGGCGTATCATCTTCAGACGGATGGGAAATATAGAAGAATGATAGAAATGTTGGAAGACATGTTTCTGTCTAGTGTAATTTAATTTGGTGGCTCATGGGAGGGGCATTCAACCTTAGTGGAGTTCTCATATAATAACAGTTATCAGGCCTCAATACATGTGGATCCTTTTTGGAGCATTTTATGGGAATCCTTATTGTTCTCTACTTTGTTGGGTGTAAATAGGTGAGACTTCATTAGTTGGGATGTGAATTATCCAAGAAATTATAGAGAACATTCAATTTATTAGAAAGAGGATGGATACAACTCAAATCCCTCAGAAATCATATGTGGATCATCATCAAAGATCGTTGTCATTCACGTTGAGTGATCATGTGTTCTTAAGGATCTCTCCAAGGCATGGACATCATCATTTTTGGAAGTAGAGAATGTTATATCCTTGATACATTGGACCTTTTGAGATACTATAATGTGTTGTAGAGGTCTTATATTGGTTGACATTTCCACCATGGTTTAGTTCGATGCATAATGTGTTCCTCGTATCTCAATTGAAAATGTATCATCTTGATCCAGACCATGTGATCAAATGGGATCACATTGACCTAAGGCTAGATGATTTATTGATACATATCTTGGTATTGATTATGGATAGGAAGGATAAATTATTATGTGGAAAACAAATCGTTCTTGTACAAGATTTGTTGAAACATGGTCAGATTCAGGAGGAGAGTTAGGAACACGAGAAGGAAATGAAAGAGCAATGGTCGGAACTCTTTCAGGGCAATGATGTTTTTTTACATTACTAGGATGAAAAGACCAATGGTATGGATAAATGAGTACCCATAGTTTTTGGTATGTAACCCTTTATTTATTTTTTATGTATATAAAGTATAAGGGTGAAGTTTGGGAGAGTATGAGGAACTTTCTATGAGTTTTGGGGCTAAAGGATAAGCACACGGGCAACACATGGTTTGTCTAAACTGTGATGAAATGCTAGGAGAAACCATTCACTTTGGTATATGTTGGATAATAGCTTTAGTGTGGGGTAAACATGGGTAAGGATACTATTCAAGGAGGTCATTTTAGGGTATGAACATATAGTATCTAATGCATGGTTAGAGTATGGTTTGTCTAACCGTGCGAACTAACCGTGTGCGGGGTCAAAGTGAGATCCTAAAAAAGTTGATCTCACCTGTTTTTTTTCTAAATCCATTGTTTTTTTCTCATTTAGGTCCCTAACACGTTATTATTCTCCATTTAAGTTTTACTAACTCCTTCCAAGTGAATTGGAATCGATTTGGGGCCTTCCTTTGGTGTTTAGAAGACCGATTCTTACGGTACGTCATCATTCTGCATCTTTCTTGTCATGTTTCCTTAGATCTACGTCACCCCTCTTTATGGATTCATATATATACACCCTATATGGTAATATATTATATTATTGATTCTATATAAGTTGAAATTTGGTCTTTATCATGTTAGGTAAAGAGATCTTAGGTGGTTTTGTGGAGAATCGACTCAGTTTCTTAAGCATTCTTTATCCATTTTATGTTTTGGCCAAAACGATCAAGCTAGGTGGGTTCACCCTTGAATCCTCTTAATATAACTAATTGGAATTATTTGAAAGTGAATATTTTTTGTTTAATTGATTTTGAATTTTCTATTTAAAATTTTTTGGAAACCCTCTTTAGTGACAGTTTGGTGAATGGTGGAAATCTGGAAAATTAGTGTTCTTGAAAATGTTCTTTTGATCTTGATTTTATAATATGGATTTTAAAATGGTTTTTTTCTATATTGGTGGAAAATTGATTTAATTAATATTATTTCAATAAAATTAATGTTTTTTAAAATGAAAAATTTTATTGGAATTGGTTGGTTTATTGTTTTTTAATAAAATAATGATTTTCATTAAAGGGTTTGAATTGGTTATTTGAAACGGTTTTGGAATACATAGGATTTTGTGTGATTTCATGTCAATGGGACTTGAATAAGGGACGTGTACCAGTGGGTAATAATTTATGTGACCCTCGATCGGGGGCGTGTGTCAGTGGGACACAAGGTGATTTGGATGAGAGACCGGTCATGAGTATGGAACTTTAACAAAAGCATGCATGTGTGGGTGTGTGATGAAGAATGGAATGTTTCTGCCAAAGTAATTTTGATAAATGGTTTTAATTCTTTGTTTTGTTTCTTTTTTGGAAATGTGACTTGTTGTAAAGTTGGATAAAATAATACTTGTTTACTTTTGGTTATAAATGGTTTTGGAACATGTTTATATCTAGTTGTAAACTATTTTGGGAAATTATTTTATATAAACTATTTTATATAAATTTTACTAACCTTTATATCATTGTGGTGTGGGTAGGGAAGTCATAGGGGGAAAACCTACTGCGTTTTATACTCACCCCTTCTTTGTAACTTTTGTGTTTTTATAGATGTTGTCTTCTATGACATGGGAAGAGGTAAAGTATGAAACATTTTTAGCACCACCTCATGATACATTAGCTGTTTGGTGATATTTGAGTATGGAGATTTTGGAGCATGGATTCTTGGTCGTCTTGGAGGCTTTAGTTGTTTTTACACCATTTACTTTGATATTTGCTTTATCTTCAACTATAGTATACTTTGGTGCGGTTTTGATATAATTCAATTAGTTGAGTTTTCTTTCATTTATTCATGCATCATATATTGAGTTGTTTGGTTATGGTTTTCAGGGTTAATGGTTTTATTTCATAAAGGGAAAATTGTTCCCCACTAGTATTTTAAACCAATCAACATTTATTTCTATCCTTTGGTGTCATGGGGATGTGGCTTAAGGCCTAGTATCGTCCTCCCACCTTCTCAATACAATGAGGAGAAGTAGGGATGTTACAAACATCATATTTAGTATACCATATCCTAGTTTCAACCATGGATTATATTTAATATAATTTTATCATAAAGAAAAAAATTAAAAATTAAATTGAAATCATACCACACCAGATTTCTATTAGAAACATGTTTTTCTCATCATCTACAATTTTTTCTCAAAGGAACTAAACCAAGAACCCTCTAGATCATCCACACATGTTTTATAAGCATTATAAACTTCATCCTACGAAATTCAGGTGCTATTATGGAGAATCTAAGGCTCCTCAACATCTTTATAGTCATAACAGATCAAACTATCAATCCTTAAACTTGGTTCATTTGATCCTTGATTTTTTCCTTCACTTTCAATCTCTATTACTTGAAATAGATGTTTAGTGGAGATATAATTAGATAAATATCTTATAAATCTAATTTTTTTGTTTTAAAATATTTAAATATCTAAGTTACAACTTCTATAAATTGGACTTAGGTTCTTATGGAAGTTAACCTTTCAAATTGATCAAAAAATGAAACAAACGACATTAAAACTTCTCAAATTGTCAGGAATATTTTATAACTTTCTTTTAAAAATAAATATATGTTTTGTGATAAAATAAAATTCATTAACTTGACTCAACGCTCCCAAAAAAACTAAATAGACCTTGAATATTAAATATTAAATATTAAATATTCATTCAAATTTTTTTCGTTATATTCATTGAATAACTTGTGAATATGATAAGAAAATAAATTCAACAATTATTATTATAAACTAAAATAATATAGAATTTATATATCTTATTGTGATCATTTAATCTTAGATATTACCTGACCCCCCACCATGGGTCCCACAATGTCCTAAAATCCAATTCACTAGAATTGTTCATGCTTTATAATATTCTTTATGTGTGAAACTCTAGTACATTATCCGGATAGTATTGAGTAATAATCACATGCTAAGAGTAGATTATAGTAACCCATCAAGTCCCATAAGGAGATAATGTTTTGTCATAACAACAAAAACCTCCTACGAACACATGTCATGTAATATAATATCTTTGTCTCATAATATCTCATAAAGTAGGATGCACACTTCATTTTGTCATTATTTATTTCTTTATTTATTCATGAACTTATATAATGGACTTAACTTTGATCACCGTGGCCATGGATTTAATAATGGTACTATAATCCTTGCCAACTGGCCCCAGGATATCTCCTCCTTTTAGAAGAAAAAAAATTCTTTCTTGAACATTCAACCAATATCATACTATCAATGACACACCCAATATGAGATACCTCTCCATAACCCCTAAAAAATATTAAAATTTTTCCAAAATGGTAATATCTATTTGAAAAATCACATTTCTGTAGGAAATTTTTTTATGAATACATATGTTTCTCTCACTGGATTATTGGTAAAAAAATTGTCTCTAAATGTTATCGTGATACATAAAAATATTATATTGCAAATATACTAATACCAATAGATGATATATATGCTGCTCAAAATTTTTAGAAATATATTCATACAACTAATATATTTGTTGGTAATATTATTAACATTTATAAACAATAACAACAATTAATATATGTTTTTGAATTATATTTTAAATATTGGTTTTCCAATAATTGTAGTTAAAATTTTATATTATATTAATTAATGTGATTATAATAATATACTATTATCTTTATTGTATAATAATTATAAAATTATCTTATATGAAATTCCCAAAAACAAATATTTTATTTGAAAATACATGTTCAAATGTAATTAAAATACATGTTCAAACTTCATGAAAAGAAAAGAAGTTCTAAGTAACATATTAAAAAAATGTTCAAACATTAATGGACTTTACATGGAACTCAATGATAATTTATCTATAATTTATTGCTTGAAAACATTGGACATCGGTGTCATGGAACCCCCATCTGAACATGAAAAAATTCACCATCATCCCTCTGATTTCAATAGAACACCCTTCTATGTTTTATGAAGAAATTTTATTAGCTTTGATTATAAGAATCACCTATCCACCTTAGACATACAGTATCACAAGCAATGTTCTGGTCATACCAACATAATAATTTGAAAATAACTTTCATTTAAAAGCATGATATAACAATAGTAAAGCATGATATAAAAATATCTTATAGTGACCACAAAAATAATATATAACCAATGACCACAACTACTTCCATAACACATTATATAAAAACAAGTGAGAAAAAAACAACATAAAAATTTACTAGAACCAATGAAAAAAAAGAATATTATCTAACATGTGACCAAAAACCATTGAAAATGAAACTAATTTCAATTAAGAGTGATACATAAATGAAAATTATTTAATCTAGTAGCACTATATTAAATTAAATAATTAAGTAAAGTTGTTTTCAATTTATAATGACACTCCTTTTCAATTGAGAATGACGCATAGTTCAATAGTTGAAAAACTATTTAGTTCAACGAAAACCTCAGGTGCAATGTATAGGGTTACCAAGATGGTCATGAAGGAAATAATCAAATTGTATAAATATAAATAGGAACTTATTATCTCCTAACTATTGGTATGAGTTAAAAGTAAACACACCTATATATGTTAATGGAAAGATGTTACTTTTTATGAGGTTATGGAGGTGTTCTCCAAGTGAGGGATAATAATGGAGGACCCTAAAATAAAAATTCCCCAAGTGAAGATCTATGTTGAAATGGGACATGAAGATAAAAAGTGTAATTCAATTATTACAAATTTTAAGGTACCTTCAGTTGCTTTGGCTTTACAGATCTTGGATGGAACACCTCTTAAACTAGGTTGTAATACCCCCATGTCAGTGAACCAAGATAAATTTTAGAAAAAAAGGTGAGAAATTCATAGCCAAAAAAGTGGATAAGAGAAAGAAAAAAGAAACTTGGTTAAATAGAAGATTCTTCATTTGGGTGGCTGTGATGATTCCCATCTATTGATTCCTGCTATGGTTATCCTTCATTATATGTTGAATACTGCTGAAATGAGATCTGATGTGAATCTATCATCATATTTAATGCACATAAAAATACATAATAAAAAATTCACATTTTAAATAAGTATTTATCTGTAATTCTATGTTATCTAAGTCGTTTTAAATTCAAAATTCATATCAGAACATGATGATAAAAAAACACCATAAGTGCATATAAAACATGGTAAGTGATCTAAGTAGTTTTACTAGGTGCACTAACTTGTGAATAAGTTTTTTTAGTAGTGTTAAGTATTTATTAGTAGTTATTAATAGTTATTAACTTTGGTAGTTATTATAAATTATTAGGGGTGGTAAGTACATATGAAAAAGTTTGTTCATGAGTTGTGGATGAGTAGTTATTAGCAGTGGAAAGTGATCTAACCATTTTTAATAGATGGTGTAGTATAGTCCCTTGAAGCCATTAAATACATTTTAAATAAAGCAATAAATTATATATGTTAAATTTAATATAAATTTTAAATTGAAAATATTTTTATCTAATGTCCTAAAGTAGAAATCATAAAAAAAACATTTCATGTGTTTATATGTAATATTATCTTCATTGAAAAATATGTGGGATACATGGTTGAACACAATTTCATAAAATTTATGCAAAAAAATTTCATGAATTTATATTTAATATAGTTTCCATAATTTTTTTTGCACTGACACTTTTATAAATCAATTTTGATTCTTTCATTGATGACTATTAAAAAATGATTAAAACTTTGTTAATGGGTGATTGATATATTTCAAATTTAAGTTAGTTGTACCACATTAATATATAAGGTACTCTTAACTATAGTTTAAATATAAACTTATTATATTTCAATTAAATTAGTTTATTTTAAATCTAGTTTAAAATTAATGATTATAATCTTATATGGTTTATTGTATACATAAAAATATGATCAGTATTTTGATTGAAAGAAATATAGTGTAGAGTTTAGGCAAGTACCTTTGGTGATCTACTTGGTGAAGATTTATTGGTCATGTAAATAAAGAACATTAATTTGATTGTAAGAAATATAATGCAAAGTGGAGGGAAGTTAACTTAGGTATTCCACATGGAGATGATGTATCGGTCGAGTAAAATGTTTGAATATTTCATTTGAGGTTTCACCAAAGTCGTGTTTCTAAAAGTATCATATAAATAATGAAAAATTAAATATAAAGATAATTTTAGATGGTGGTGATGGAAAACAATGATATTAATGTAAAAGTGTAAGTGTTTTTTAGAAATAAAATTAACCCCACTTATCATGAATCTGAAATAGATTTATTATTATTGTTTGGTAAACAATTATAAATAACCACTTCCAAACTGTTATTTTAATGCCATTTTTTTATAACATGTAAAAATAATGGTTGAGAAATAACCAATTGAATTCTTGTAACGTAATATCCATAAATGAAAATTTTGTTCTAAGATACATTGAGATATAGGGTGTACCTAAATTTCTTTAGTTGAACCACAATATTCTCAATTCTTCTATTGAATTATGATTACTTACACCTGAATTTTGAACTAATTTTTTGAAACATAAATCATCAATAATGTGTGGTTCTATAAAATATTATTTTTATAATTTATTTTTAATATAATAATTCAATACAATTAGTCATATTGATCACTCACTATTATGATAATATGAACAGCATCATAGATACATCAAACATAGAAGTAATGAGATTGAATTAATCAAATAAAAACAATGAACATTAATTAGAAAGAAATATGAAGAAAATAAAACTAAGGAGTTTGATATGGAAAATAAATAAAACTATAAGAAAATAATTAAAACTAAATGCATAGACAATATTATAATCCATTTTGTCTATTAACTTATATTTATTTTATTTCATATTTTTTTTGAAACAATCAAATTAATATATGAATGTTGTAGTTAACTTTATAATGTTAAATTTTATTGATAAGTTAAAATGGAGTAGCTGCTATTGGAATAGGGTCTAGAATAATATTATTAGATAATAGGTTTGTTGAATCTGAAAAAAAAAATCTAAAAAACATATACATTTATAAATATATATCAGAATGTAATTATAAAAGACATGCATTTTTGTATATAGAAATTATTACCAAATTGTATAAAAATAAATATATCAAAACAAATATATAATTTAAAGTGTATAATTTCGTAATATAAAAAATCATAAATATATAAATACAGAATATGTATTTCTGAGAAATATATAATTAATACATATACAAAACACATACACATTACATGTATATAGAATAATATGCATTATTTAATGATCACATACCAGAGTCTTGAAATTGACCAATTAAATCTATCACTACAACAAAAATATGTAGTGAACAATTAAAATTCTACGTTGCATCAAAAAATATAAAACTGATTCATTAAGACAATGTTATTGGACATTATAAATCAAAACAATGAATAAATTATGGGGAAAAATATTAGAAAATTATAAATGAATTAGTGTTGGTCGGAGTAGATTACTCAAGAGAGGAGGGGTGAATTGAGTAACTATAAAAATTTCTGTAAAAATTATTTCTAAATGGGTTTTCCCCAAATGATTATAAATAGTCCATTTAATCAAGGTTATATTGTTATAAGAGTGTGACTGTTTAAATAACTTCTTATAAGATTGATTGGTTCTCAGTACTCTTAATATTAATTATTAAAACCACTTTTGAATTTATTCTACTAAGACAAGACAATTATAACATTTTTCCAAGACTAACTATCAAAGTGAATTTAGTGATTTATAAGTTATGAAGAAAATCAGTAAAACAGAGGAAACTAAATTAAGCAGCACAACAGATAAGAAATAAGTGGTTCAGTCTCAAGACGAGACCTAATCCACTCCACTTGGTGATCACCTGCCACCAAGCAGTTTATATAAATAAAATTTGATCCACAGCCTTGATCGGGGTTAACAACAGTATGCAGGACTGTCCAGGCCACACAAGGACCTCTTCCACAGTTCTTCAAGGTTTTAAACTACCCGACCACACATGGACCTATTTCACACTAATCTATGGGTATAAACAATAGTAAATAGAATGTTTGAGTAAGGATATATTGTATCCTTCAGTTTAATGTGGGAGATAGAGTGTGTTATTATACAGAGACACACTCTTCTCAAAAGTTAATAAAATGATACACAATCAGAGCAAAAAGACTGAGATAGGTTTATAAGTTCTCTGTGTGATGGTCTTTGCAGCTCTATACTTATGAGATAAAGAAGATGTAGAATTCGAGTCCTCATCTGTAAAATAGAGTGTTGCAATTTCGCTTATGTTCTTAAAGGGGTTTGACAATGAGAAGATGTTCTCTAGGTTTCAAATATGCTTTGTGTGTTCTTCAGTAGTTTTGAGTTGCATGAAATATGAATTTCTTTAAAAAAAATCTCGAAGTGTGTTTTTCGATACGGTGCTCACGCCCGTTTGGTTTTCTTTCTCATGTGTTCTTTATTTCAAGGCAGCACTTTTCTTTTATCTTAGAAAGATATTGTTGGGGGAGACTTGTTGCATGTATTCTTCACCTCGTACCTCATAATGTCTGATGATATGTCTACAAAGAAACATTAATTATGTTAGTGCATTAAAATCTTCAAATATGACCATATGAGATTAAATTGAAAGATGAAAAATATATATTAGGAAACAGTGTCATAGTATGTCATGGAAATGGTGTATCCTTCACACGGTGTCTGGATTTGTCATAGTATCTGAATGTCACGGTGTCTCATAGTCACGGTGTCTCATGATCATGGTGTCTCAATGTTTATGGTCTCTGCTTCACTGTGTCTGCTTCATGGTGTCTGCTTCATGGTGTCTGTTTCACGATGTCTGCTTCATTGTGTCGGCTTCACAGTGTCTACTTCACGGTGTCTGCTTCACGGTGCTAGAAAGACATAAGCAGTGGCAGACTCACAATGACTTAGACTTTTCAAGATAACTGTATTCATACTTAAGCAATGATGATCATAGAATGGATTAGAATTAATTTTTTTTCAGAGAAATCATTATAAAGTGAGTCAAAATATAGTATAATTTAATTAAACTTAATTTAGATAAATTAAGATCTTGAATGGATCTTCTTAAAGAGTGAGAATACTTTAAACATTAATACACATGATCTGATATAATTTATAGGATTTAACCCAGTTGAATAGGATTTGTAATCATTAAAACATGATTAGTACATGAGGAGGCCAATAATCTCCCCATTTTTGATGATCACAAATCATGTAAAGTTAAAGTGTATATTTTATTCCACTATAGATATAGAGATACATTTTTAACATATAACATATATAGATTTCTCCCCATTTTGGGATTATAAAAAATATGGAATAAGAGAAGTCATGAAAGGTGCACATGTCATTAAAGAAAATAAGGTTCAGTACAAACAGAAAGGAGCAAAACAAAAGCAATATCATTCCTATCAAAAAGGAGTTATCGCTGTTCTTCTTTAGGGGATGGCCTTCTCTTTGAATTTAAGAGAAGATTTCGAGGTAGAAGAAGGGATTGAGGTGGTTGATTGAGAGGTTAAAGATAGGACTTCAAAAACTGACTGAGATAGAGTAGGATTAGTAGAAGATCAAGTCAGTTGTTAATCAAGAATCACAGGCTGGATCAGACTCGGTGTTTGACTGATAGACATAGTGACGGAGGTTAGGGCAGAGGTGAAGGTAGGCAGTCCAGGTCTTAGAGGTTCTGCTGTAGGAGCAACAATGGATTTACTCTGTACATGAAGGTAAGGCCTCAGAATCTTAATGAAATCCATAATGATCTCCCCACCATACTGCATGTATTTCTCAAAATCATCCTTGTTTTCTGTAAACTTTTCCAACAATCAAGTAAACTCTGTGAACTTTTGGACTTGGGTCATGAAAGCTTGAGTCACATGAGGAATTATCATATTTTCCAAAAGATACTTGAAATTATTTGTCATATCAGTCTTTGAGAAGATTCGATTGAATTAGAAATCCACATTCTTGGCAATCTCTTGCTGAGGATCGTTAGCAATTTTTGAGTGGATTTGGACTTGATCAAGAACTCGGTAACTATTCTTGATAACATCAGAGAGAGAAGCTGCATTGAAACCACTGAGTACATTCTGAATCTCTTCTTTAACTACTGTTCTGAGGAGATCACTATCTTATAGAGGGTTTAGAGGATTGACCAGAGGATTTAGAAGCATTAAAAGTGGTGGTGAGAGATTTTAGTTAGTTCAATACTTTTTGAAGACACCTCATATATTCATCAGTGAGTTTGTTAATATTTACAACAATCTCTCTCATCTCCTTCATGATCTGTTTATTTATTTCAGGGACCTTTTCATCTTAGGAAGGTAAATAACCACAACAACCTGTGGGGTTTGAGTAACAGTAGGTTCTACAAGAGGATAAACAAGCTCTGATCTATTTTTCATCTCTTTTTGCATGTCCTCAATCATACCTCTCAGAGTCTTCACTTCATCACTAAGTAGTCAATTTTCCACTCTAACTTCCTGAATCTCATGAAGCATTTTAGGTTGAATCTGCCAGATTAATACCATCTTTAGGAGTATGGCCTTCTTCTTCAAGAAATTCATGAGGAACAGGAGGACTATCTTCCTCAATAGAAATAGTTTCTCTAGGAGGCACAATAGCCTCTTCTTCTTCTTCAGAAGAGTAATCAACAATATCATCTAGTTCCAAACCAGGATCAGAAATATTTCTTGGTCTTGAGGGGTGTTCCACTAGATTTAATTTCTCATAAATTCTATCATTGTCTTCCACCCATTCTTTTTTCCAAGGATTTCAATTTATCTTCATTCTTTTGATAGTGGATTTTGAGAGGTAGAATTAACAATCATTAATTAGTTCCTCATTAGGTACAACCATACCTTTGGAAAGATGTAGGGATGATATTATCCGAGAGTAAAATAGGGAAATTGACTTGGATGTGAATCTGATCAGCTCACACATATGGTGTATGATATACTTTCACAGGTTGATCTTATTCCCATTTTTCAAAAGGTTGATCAGAAACAAATCCTGATATTTCAAAATAGAAAAATCACCTTTTCTGGGACAAATCAAATTATTTATAAACTTGAACATAATCCTTGATTATGCATCTAGTTCAGCATCAATGGCTCTCCTCTAGGTGCCATTTTCAATTAAGGCTTTCAAAGCATCCTCCAGATCAAAGAATTCAATTGAAGGTGGGGGTCCTATATGATAATCCTCACATATGCCTTTATGAGGTATCCTAAGGCATGCATCCCATAACCTCAAATAGAATGAGAATCTTTTACCATTGATCCAGCTTCTTATGAAATATCCATCTTTAGACTCAAAGGAGAAATGAACATATTGACAAAACTGAGCTACCAACTTTGGATAAATAGGTCCGTATTTCTTCGAAAACCACTCTAACCCACCTTTATGTTCTAAAACTTTCAAAACCAAAGACTTACTTGATAAAAGTCAATGGGGGAAAACCTCTTTTTTAGGTATGACAAATCGGTTTGTCAGATTTGGGTTTAGAAGTCCTTTGGGTGCTAGCTTAGGGGAAATTTTCTTCTTCTTTGAGATGCGCTTCTCAGGAGTCGACGATGAAGGGAGTTTCATCCTGGGCATCCACCGATGGTTCGATAGAGAGAAAAGGGTTGTAGGGTTGAATAAGGGTTCGAAATGAGTGGATAGAAGAAAGACTGAGTGAATAATTGAGTGATACTTTATTTATTTTATCATTTAGGAATTATAAATGTCGCAAAAGTAAAAGTGTGAAAAAAGGTTAAAAGGATAATTACTGCGATATGGGTTTTTACTTAAAAAAATCGTAAAGAATTTTACGGTGAGACCGTGTATGGTCATTACGATGAGATAGTAACTGAGCGTTACAGTGAGACATGAATACGGTGAGACAGTAACTGAGCAATACGGTGAGACAGTAATACAGTAAGACAGTAATATGGTGAGATAGTAAAGTATAAAACAGTAAGATGTTGAACAATAAGACATGAAATAGTAAGATCTATTTGAGGTTTATCATGCCTAGTTCATGTATGATGTAGTCTATTCTCTCAAAAGTTAGTGGTTTGGTGAATATATCAGTAATCTGATACTCAGTACCAATAAATTCCAAAAGTGATATCACCTTTTTGATAATGATATCTCAAAATGTGATGTATTACATCAATATTCTTTATCCTAGAATGTGAAACATGATTTTTCGAAATTTTAATAGCACTTGTGTTGTCACAGTTTATAGGTACATGACTGAATTGATATCAATAATCTAGTAATGTGTGTTTCTTCCACAAAATTTGTGAATAACAACTACCATCAGCTATGTATTCAACTTCTATAGTAGATAATGCAACATAATTTTGTTTCTTACTACACCATGATACCAATGACTTTCCTAAAAAATTACATGGTATAGAGGTGTTTTTTCTATCTAACTTATAGCCACTGAAGTCAGTATCAGAATAACTAACTAATTCAAATTATTGTCCTCTAGGATAGAACAGTCCTAGATTGAGTGTATGCTTGAGGTATCTGAATATTCTCTTTACAACATTTAAATGAGATTCCTTAGGATTTTCTTGAAAACGAGCACACATACACACACTAAACATAATGTCAGGACGACTAGTAGTTAAGTAGAGTAAACTTCTGATCATTCCTCTATAAGTGTTTTGATCAACAGATTTTCCATCTTTATCAAGATCCAACTTACAAGTGGTACTCATGGGAGTGTCACTACTTTTAGTGCTATCCAATCCAAAATGTTTTAGAAGATATCTATTATATTTACATTGAGTTAATATAATTCCATCATTATTTTGAATGATTTCAAATCCAAGAAAGAATTTCAGTTCACCCATTAAACTAATTTCAAATTCATTTTTCACCATTTTAGAAAAATCAACACATAAAGAATTTTTTGATGATCCAAAAATAATATCATCTACATAGATTTGAACAACTAAAACATCATTAGAAGATCTTCTTATAAAAAGGGCAGGATCAGCTATTCCTTTTGTAAAAACTTTGGAAATAAGAAAAGTACTCAACCTATCATACCAAGCTTGTAGAGAATGCTTTAAACCATATAAATATTTTTATAATTCAAAAATATGATTTGGAAAGTGGGGGTTTGTAAAACTAGGGGTTTGTTCCACAAAAACATCCTCAGCTATATACCCATTTAAGAATGCACTTTTAACATCCATTTGATATAGTTTGAAATTAATATGTACAGCATAGGCAACCAAGATTCTGATGGCTTCAAGTCTAGCTACTGGTGAAAATTTTTCTTCATAATCAATTCCTTCTTATTGACTATAGCATTGTGAAACTAATCTAGCCTTGTTTCTAACTATGTTACCAGCTTCGTCTACCTTATTTCTGAACACCCATTTAGTTCCTATGATGAATGTGTCCTTAGTTCTTTCAAAAAGATTCCAAACTTTGTTACTTTCAAACTGATTAAGCTCTTATTGAATAGACATCACCCAAAATTCATTATTAATAGCATCATTAATACTTTTAGGTTCACATTGTGACAAGAAGGCTTGATGTTCAACTTTATTTCTAAGAGAATCTCTAGTATGAGTTCCTTTGTCTATATCTTCTACAACAACATCTAAGGGATGGTTCTTAAGAGTTATAAATACTCTAGAAAATGAGGGACTAGTGATTTCAGGTTCATCAACAGATTTAGGTTCATTTTGACTTGATTCTAAGGAATTTCCAGAACAGGAAGTTTTCACAGATTCTTTCACATAACGGTTTGAAGATTTTAGATTAATGTTCAGATTTGATACATTATCCTCAGGTTTTCTAGAATAGTTTTAGGCTCATGTGGATCTATTTCATCAAATTTGACATGAACAGATTCTTCCACGCATTTAGTTCTTTTATTAAACACTATATAGGCTTTACTAGACAAGGAATATGCTAAAAATATACCTTCATCACTTTTGGATGAATTTTTTTCAATATTTTCATCACTATTAAGGATATATGCTTTATAACCAAAATCATTGAAGTAGTTAACCTTGAGTTTTCTATTGTTCCATAACTCATAAGGAGTCCTTTTAAGAATAGGTCATATCAACACTCAGTTGATTATGTAGCATGTTGTATTGACAGCTTCAGCCCAAAAATAAATAGGTAGGTCATATTCACTAAGCATTGTTCTAGAAATCTCTTGCAGGTTTATATTTCTTCATTCCACAACTCCATTTGCTGAGGTGTTCTAGGGGAATAGAAAATGTGACTGCAACCATTTTGTGAGAAAAATGATCCAAACTCTTGATTTTCAAACTCATGGCCATGATCACTTCTTAATGATTTAATTCTAAGTCCACTAAGATTTTCTACATACTTGGCATATTTAGTAAAATATGAACAAGATTCACTATTTTGATCCATAAAGAAGGTCCAAGTATATATAGAGAAGTAATATACAAGAGCATAAATATAGTGCTTCTCATTTAAACTAGAAACTCTAGATGGTCCAAACAAATCCATGTGAACCAGTTCAAGAGGTTGAGAAGTTGACACTTCTTTCTTTGGTTTGAAGGAAACTTGGTGTTGTTTTCCCTTTTTTCAAGGATTACACACTTTGTCATTTGGAAACTCAAGTTTTGGTAAGTCTTTAACTAATCCTTTTCTAGTTAGCGTTCAAAGGGTGTGAACATTACAGTGTCCTAGTCTCTTATGCTAGATCCAAGACTCTTTATGAAATACAGTTAAGCATGAAACATTTTGAGAAGCTAAATAATCTATGTTAATAGAGTAAACAGTTTCACTTCTTAAGGCAGAAAATACTAATCCACCTTTAGAATTAAAGACACTGCAAGAATCATTTTCAAATCTAACATGAAATCTATCATCACATAATTGTGAGATACTAAGAAGACTATATTTTAATCCATCAACAAACAGTACTTTAGAAATTAAAACTGATTTAGAGTTACCAATTTGGACAAGGACAATAATCTTTCCTTTGGAATTATCACCAAATGTGACATGTCCTCCATCTACTTTTATCAGGTTCTTGAAGCATGAGTAGTCTCCTATCATGTTCCTTGAACATCCACTATCCAAGTACCAAAGACATTTATAGGAAATCTTTAAGAACATTTCCTACAAAAAGATTAAGAAAAAATAGATTTTGGTACCCATACTTGTTTGGGTCCAGTAATATTAGTGATAAGTTCTTTAGGAATGCATATTTTCCTCATAGGTTTCCTATAATAATTACATAAAATATTTGAAAAATAGACTCTATTTGGTCCACAAAAACTCAAAACAGTAGAATATGTATCATGACTTGAACTAGATGATTTATGTCCAGAACTGGGAGTAAAACTGTTTGTTCTAGATTTTGAAACAAAATTTACTCTACCTAGATTTCTTTTTACAGGTTGATAACCAATGCCAGTGTTGTATTTAGGAGAAATTTGTTTTCCTAGCATTTGAGTAAGTGTATTTTTTCAATTGGTAAACTTTTCCAGGTCACTCTTTAATTTCTCATTAGAAATTTTTAATTCATTGTTTTCTTTGAGAATTTGATCATTTTTCTCTTTTTCAGTTGTGAGTTCAGATTTAATAGTTACGGTAAGAGCATGTTGTTTCTTTAATGATTTATATTTGTCTTTTTGTTCATTGCATGTTTCCTCAAGCATGTTACAGTATTAAAACATTTCTTCACTAGTCATATTTTCAAAGTCACCCTCATCTCCAGAATAGTACTAATTATGTACATAAGATTCTAGTGTTACCTCAGATGGGTTTGTCATAAAACACATATTGGCTTTGTTAGCCTATTCATCATGTGTTGTCTCTAAGTCACTTGAACTATCCACAGAAGAACTCCAGGTTGCTCTCATTGCCTTTTTATACTTCCAGTCCTTGCCCTCATATTTCTTTTTGTATTTGAGCTTTGGAAAGTTAGACTTTATTTTTCCTTTGCACTTACATTCATATCAGACAAGTTCATCAGTATTTTCACTTCTTTTCCAGTCCTTCTTCCAATTTAAACTTTGGTCATATTTTCCCTTGAAGTTTGGCTTTTTGAAAAAGTTATTCTTCTTGTAAAATATTTTAAATCTTCTGGATAATTGAGCCATTTCATCATTAATATCAGATGATGATTGTTCATCACTAGAACATTCAACAGAAGCTTCAAGTTTCCCTTTTTCTTTGTGCTTAGAGGTGGTGGTCCTGAATGCAACATATTTCCTCTTTGGATCATATTTCTCCTCCTTGTTGACTTTCAACTCTTCCTTATACATCATCAGTTTCCCAATGAGTTCTTTTACAGGTAGTTTTCTGATGTCGAATGATTCTATAATAGAGACAGAGGTTCCCCTCCATCTGTCAGACAGACATCTGAGAATTCTCATGATTTGTTCCTTGGAAGTGACTTCTCTTCCAAGAGAAATCATTATGTTGAAAATCTCATTGAACCTAAGATATATGTCAGAGATAGGTTCATCAGATTTCATCTTAAAATTATCATATTTAATATTATAAGTATTAAGTCTCATTTTTTTACACAAGATGTTCCTTCATGTGAGACAGACATGGTATCCCAAATTTCATGGGCAGTTTTACAAGCAGAAATTCTATTGAATTTCTTATCTCTTAAGGAGTAGTATAAAGCATTAATATCCTTTCAGTTTTTATTATAGGAAGTTTTGGTAGGTTCATCCATGTGATTCAATTAGAAGTAGGAATCTTATATTAATCTATAATGGATAACCAAATTTCAAAACTCATACACTCTAAATGCATTTTCATTTTAATTTTCCATTGAGCATAATTGGTTCCATTAAAGAATGGTGGTCTGTTGGTTTCAAAACCTTCCAATCTATTATCCATAATAAAGTATTACTTTAAAAGAGCTATAAATTTAGAATTAACATAAATTTACAGATCTTTAAGGTTCAACTACAATCACAATTGAATAAGATTAAACAGAGTCCTAATAAACAACCTCAGATACCAAATTTTGGTCGGAGTATATTACTCAAGAGGGGAGGGGTTAATTGAGTAACTATAAAAATTTATATAAAAATTATTTCTAAATGGGTTTTCCCCAAATGATTATAAACATCCCAGTTAATCAAGGTTATACTATTATAAGAGTGTGACTGTTGAAATAACTTCTTATAAGATTGATTAGTTCTCAATACTCTTAATATTAATTATTAAAACTACTTTTGAAGTTATTCTACTAAGACAAGACAATTATAACTTCTTTCCAAGACTAACTATCAATTTTAATTTAGTGATTTTTGAGTTATGAAGAAAAGTAGTAAAACAGAGAAAACTAAATTAAGCAGCACAACGGATATGAAACAAGTGGTTCAGTCTCAAGCTGGGACCTAATCCACTCCACATGGTGATAAACTTCCACCAAGAAGTTTATATAAATAAACTTTGATCCACACACTGGATTGGGGTTAACAACAGTACATAGGACTATCCAGGCCACACAGGGACCTCTTCCACAGTCCTTCTTGGACTCAAAATACCAGACCACACAAGGACATCTTCCACACTTTTCTGTGGATATACACAAGATTAAATAGAATGTTTGAGTGAGTATATCTTGTATCCTTCAGTTTAATGTGGGATAAAAAGTGTTTTATTATACAGAGACACACTCTTCTCGAAAGTTAATAAAAAGATACGCAATCAGAGAAGAAATATTGAGAGAGGTTTAGAAGTTCTCTGAGTGTTGGTCTTTGCAGCTCTAGACTTATGAGATGAAGCAAATGCAGAATTCGAGTCCTCGTCAGTAAAATAGAGTGTCGCGATTCATATTGTGTTCTTCATGAGGTTTTATAGTGCAAATATGTTCTCTAGGAATAAAATATTATTCGTGTGTTCTTTAGAAGTTTCGAGTTGCATGCAATAGGCCTTTCTTTAAAAAATTCTCTAAGTGTGTTTTTTGCTATGGTGCTCACGCCCCCTTGATTTTCTTTCTGATGTGTTCTTCATTTCTGTGTAGCACTTTTATTTTATCTTAGAAATCATGTGTTGGGGCTGACAGGTTTCATGTATTCTTCACCTCATGCCTCATACTATCTGATGATATGTTTACAAAGAAACATTAATTATGCCAGTGCATTAAAATATTCAAATATGACCATTAGAGATTAAATTGAAAGATGACAAAATATATATTAGGAAATGGTGTCACAGTATGTCATGGAAATGTTATCTCTTTCACATGGTGTCTAGATTGGTCGTAGTGTCTTAATGTAATGGGGTCTCATGGTCACATTGTCTCGCGGTCACGGTGTCTCATGGTCATGGTGTCTCAATGTTTACGATGTCTGCTTCACTGTGTCTGCTTCACGGTGTCTACTTCATAGTGCCAGAAAGACATATCCAGTGGCAGACTCATGGTGTCTTAGACTTTTCAAGATAACAGTATTTATACTTAAATAATGATGATCATAGAATGGATTAGACTTAATCATTTGTCAGATAAATCATTATAAAGTGAGTGAAAAGATAGTATAAAGTAATTAAACTGAATATAGAGAAATTAATATCTTGAATGGCTCTTTTAAAAGAATGATAATACTTTAAACATTAATACACATGATTTGATATAATTTACAGGATTTAACCAGGTTGAATATGATTTTTGATCATTAAAACTTGATTAGTACATGAGGAGGCCAACAATTAGTTACTCTAAAATATAAATGTTTACATTACAGAAAAAAAAATCAGAAACATTACATCCATTACATGGCTAGATGGTTCTGCAAAGACATCCAAAGTATGATTATTAGATATCAAACAACAGATTGAATTTTAGAATAAATTAGGGTAAATCCATTACATCGTACCGTCAAGAACATTTTTAATTTTAAACCATCATGTGAATCTTTGATTGATGTAGGTTCCACGCCTAAGTGTGGGATTTCCTCCATAATAGAGACTTTTAGTGTTCCTAGAAGAAGTCAAAATAAGGGAACTGTTTGAGGTTGGTGAATTAATTGATAGCATGGAACCAAACCTATGAAGTATTCCACTCAAGAGGTGAACTGACTGATTTGAAGGTAATTTTCGGTTGATGCTGCTTGAAGATGATTACCGATACTTCATACATAATATTAGCTGAGATGATAAATATTCAAACCCGATGGAAAGTGAAAATCAGATCTCGTATGAGGGTTTGTGATAATTTGGTGATTCTGATTGACTAATAATGTGACACCCCAATTGAGAAATTCTGATTGGATCATGAAGAATGAACCAATGGTATTAGGGTTGATAAAAAGTATGATGAATATGGGAGGATCAATGAAGAGTGTGGTTGTGTTGGAGTGTCATTGGCAGTCGACGATGAGAGGGCATCTGATTAGGTTATAGAAAACTAGAGATATTCAAAACCCTATTTGAAAGGATGCAGACGATACTGGTAATGGAAAATCAGTTGAACAGAAGGATTCTGAATATTAATAGAGGATGACTACAGAGGACTAGAGATAAATGGCCACGAAGATGGTTAACTATGAAGATAGGGAGGTAGAGGCTCTAAAAGTAGGTAGTCGAGGATCCAAGGGCTAGGGTGGTAGATGTGGTGATGTGGAGGTGGGAGCATAGATGAGGAGGAGAGATGAGGCATGTGTAATTGAAAAATCCATTTTTAGAATAATAGTAGATATGTAAATATGTAAATATATGAAATATTGTAATGGTTTAAAATAATTTTTGATAAAAAATATTTAAATTTCTATTAAATTAATAACATTGAAAAATACAAACATCGTTTCTATTTAGATAAAATTTAAAATTAAATAAATAAATTATATATTTTTAATAAAACCCCATGAAATTGATACTGAATTTGGATTAATATATATATATATATATATATATATATAAACCTAGTTTCTCTTAATTTGTTATTGATAAAAAATTTATTATTATGAAATGGATTATTGTAATAATTTTTTTATGAATGGTAAAAAAATTTAGTAATAATAATAATTATTAATATATGCATGTGTTTGTAAAAAATGTTGGTATTTTCACGATAAAACAATATATTTAACTCTTTCTAAAAGATTTGTTAGAATTGAATGATCAATATCAATAGATAACTGTTGGTAAAAATAAGTGTTTGTTCTTGAAATTAATACATGTAAAACATAATATCTATTGGAATTGTTCAATTTTACCCCTAGATATGTTATCTATCAATAAATTTTTGTTGGTATAACTCGTTAATTTGTAGTAAACATAATTGTTATAGTTTTCATCTAGAATCAAGTATGTGATAAAATGGTATGCATTAATAATGATATCAAGTGGAGAGACCAATACACATTCTCATAAATAGAAACATCCAATAACACATGAAACATGCAATGTTCTTGTTCGCAAGTCAATTCTCATGATCTCCTCTACCTGGGATAACTAAGTATGAAATTCAAGAGAATAATCCTAAATGATTATGAGCCCTAAGTACCTAATAGTCAAAAATTATCTATATCTTATTAGTATGATGTATTTATACCATATGATATATATTATAAGAATATTTTCATAGTATCTTAAGGTTCTATTTATAACTGGTAATTGCTATAAACTTTTAATATGAAAAATAATCTAAGAAATTACCATGTAAATAGTGGATTCATAAGTACCAAAATTATTATGGTAATTATACATCATACATCACTCTATGTATACATGATATGGTAATCAAAAATTATTTTTGAAGTTGGGTCTAAGAAATCTTCTTTTACAACACTCTCATTTTCACTAGAACCAACTTTATAACCATTACCCTATTATCTCTCATGTGATATGATCATTCTTATACTGAGGTGAAAATTTATACATGGATCTTGCCACAATTTTCGATATGGATTCTATGATATTTGATGTTTCACCTCCTTGAGAAAAAATTCCTAAGAGATGATATCCTCAAGTATTTACCTTTTTACATCTATCATGATATCGATATATTTTTTAGTACCTTTGAAATGATTCCAAAAACTTGAACAAATTGTTATGTATTTTATATTTATTTATCTACATCAGAAGTTGCAACATACTCGGTATTTATAGATCTAGCTACCACAAGCTTGAATAAACTTCTATTTCTCATTTCCTTAGACTAACTATGCTATTATATCAATTAATCCTTTAAAATACTAGTATTTTTTCTCTTATAATTAGTGTTTCTTCTTATCTAAGTATTATGTACACATCCCTTGAACAGTTTCATGTACTATTAAATAGTTCTGAAAACTTCCCATGTTATTCTCATAGATTATCTAATATTTTAAAACCTTAATATATGTATTTTCAAAATCATATATAGTATTTATAATATAATATATGATAGATCCATCGATAAAGAATATATAATTCTCCTCACTATTTTAATAACCTCTGATGTCTCACACATGTCTTCTTGGAGAGATTTATGCAATGTGACATGAGAAACAATTCCCTCTTTAAGTGTTTCAAATTTAAAATTTTAGTACCTTATCAGTATATTTAATTTGATTTAGTCAAAGAAACCCTTAGATCTACTCATTATATCTTTCTCCATAGAACATAGGTTGCTACATTAAGTTAATATTTGGAGAGTTACTTTCAACCTAGTCTTAACTAACTATAAGACTAACAATTTTTTTCTATATATTATTGATATATTTTTACTTAAAAAACTGTGGTGCTCCCACTAACCTCATATAGACACCTGGAATACTTTTTTTCAAGAAATTGGTCTATGATCATGTTTCTTACTTTAATCTATAAATGGATCTCTACAAATTTCATTCATTATTGGCATTATTTTGTGTCACTAAACATTCTTGATTACGTAATATAAACACCTTCCAAGATAGGTATTCTTGAATTATAATTCTCAATATTATATTCATATAAATTCTCTATGAAAAGTATAATTCTAATGGATTTAAGCATGAATACTTAGCATAACCAAAAAATAATTATTGGTATGACACTTGTACCACCCATGTATATTTTCTCTTGAACACCCACCAACAACATTATATCAATTAGAGAAATCACCAAAATACTAATATTATTTTGGTACATGGGATCCATTTTTATGAATTTATATGAACTTGTAAAACATACCATATTTTCCATTTATTTATTCCTCATATGATTGAAATTCATTATTTTTATTGAATAATATATCACCTTTACTTGGTGATAATAAAACCACATCACTTTGGTTTTATCTTTCTTACATTGTATGTGTATTTAGAATAATTCCTCTTAAATTATTTCTTATGGAACTTTTTACAATGCCAATTATTTGTGTATCTCAATAATTTAATTAGAGTAAGTCAATCTTTATCCCACTATCTCAAATAGAGATTTTCCCACTTTTATAGAAATATAGTATTTTGCTAGAATATAATTTTTCTGTCTTATGGATTTATATAATATCCTAAAAAATCTTTAGGTAATTATCTAAGATGTAATTTATGTTATTTTTGATAAAAGTTTGTTTATTTAATTATCCTTTACAAAATATTTACATCTGAACACATGATCTATAACATAATGGATTTAATTTATATTATAACGCATGATATGCATTAATAATTAAAGGTGGAATATTGTTATGGGTTAATGCCACTATTTTTTAATCATTCCTTGAAAAGATAATGGAAGACATTTCAAGGAATATATGATTCATCAATGAACTTACTTTTACTAACATCATGGATCTGATATGTATAATTAAATGTAAGTTTATAAATTACACCACTCTACATTTTAATGATCAATGAATTCTTGTAAGACTAACCATTAATCCTCCTTTTATTAATAACATGGCTCTAATGTGTAAAAAGAAATATGAATTTGGGAATAAATCCACTCCCTATTTTAATGATTAGTGAATACTTGGTTATTATATACTATCAAAATACCTCATAGTGTATCAAATATATTTTATAAGAATATTTATTTATTCACTTTTACATTCCTTAAATATCTTAAATAAATCTCATGAAGAATATTATCTTACCTCTATCTTCTATTGAAATAGTTCACAATACCTATCTATTCTAATTACAGAAGCTTTTTGGAGAACGATTATTTAAAATTTTTTCTTTTTATAAAACATGATAATTAGGTTTTCCAATAATACCTAAGTTTATTACTTCTAAAGAGTTTAATATATTACTCGGTATATCCTTGAAAACTACTTATAGTTTTACTTATCAAATATTTATCCTGCAATAATTGGGTATGAGTCATACATTTTATATTTATTATTTATTAACAATGATTCTTGTATTATTTAACTATCAATTGTGTATTAAATACCATAAATATATTTCATTCTTAAATGTTATGATAGCATTCAAAAAACAGTTATAGTTTCACAAGAATCATTCACTTGGAAATAATTTTTTTTGCCTCCATCCACTGATATTGGTATCATCCTTTCTCAATCACTTGTAGAACACACCTTGACTTATAGTAATTTTTCTTGAATTCTTTGATTCTTTTATTTAGGAAAAAACATTTAAGTGACATTTTTCATCTAATACCCAAGTAGTATAATTACATTTTAATGTTGAATATACCTTAAATAAAAAAACATGTTTGGTTCTTCTTCAATTCATTGAAATTTTTATTTCAGTGACATATATTTCCATATGTGAAGCAAATAGACCACTATTAAATGTTACCCCTCTTTCTCATTGGCTTCTTATAAGGGAATTGTGAAGGTTTATTTGGCAGTGTACTTGCAATTGGCCTTTTATCCTTATATTTATTATTATTCTCCATAATATTTAAATGTTTAACTTTAATTAAGTTCACATATTCATAGTGAACCTTTCCCAAAATATACTGAATTGGTTTCTTCATAATATTAATTTTATAATTATAAATGAAACAAGAAAAACTTGGTGGTAAGGATGAGAGAATGAGATGAACAAGATGTTCATGATTCGACTTGAATCATAATTCTTCTAGTCAATCAATGTATTATATAAACTTGAGTATATGAGGATGAGAATCAATTAAATATTTCAATTTATATGTGATCATTGTGAAAATAATATCATTGATATCTCACTTCACTTTTTTCTCACCAATTTCTCAGAGTTGAATCAATAAGGTATAGCCATTGTTGTCCTCATATTGCTTTTGAATTATTTTAGACATTGATGATTGAATTATGATATAGACATAAAATGTGTCATACATGAATATCTTATAAGAATCCTTCTTATCCTCACTTTATTCATGAAGTGGTTGATCAGGTAGTGGGGACTCTTGGAGAAATAAATTCCTTTCATATTGTAGTACTATACACAAGTGCTTATACCACTCTTAGAAATTTGGTTGGGTAAGTACATGTTCTTTGTCTAGTATTCATCACAGTGCACATGTCGTATTGTATTTCATTATCTAAAAAATAAAAAATATCCATATTTGTACTTTTATATTTATTACCAAGTATTATAGACATTATTGATTTTTTATCTTTTAATTTCTTGCATTATTTTATCAAATTCTATCAGTCCACAAATACTAGATTAAAAATACTCAGTTGCTTGGATATTCTAGTGGAATTTATCCTTAAAAACCCTTCTCATGGTCCAAGAAACAACTATTCCACTATGCAATGAGTATCAAGGTAGTATTTTCTCTATTCAACCACATTAACTCAGGGCTCCTAATCTATTGAGTGGAGTCTCATATCTTGAAAATCAAAACCTTTCATTAATCAATGCTTTTCCTCTAATGTTATACCAAGATATTTATGGATATTTATTTTCTTACAACTTTTGTTATGTTGGACCACATCTTTCATAATAACTCCCTGGTAGTAAGAGGAACCTTCAACTAAGGACGAAAAACACCTCTAACATACAATTTTGTTCAAACTCAAGTGGTGAAAATCCTTAATGACTTAATATTTTCTTTAGGGTTTTTATTTTTCTTGTTGAATATAATTCATTTCTATTTACACTAGATTATTATTTTTGATAAAACTCACATTTTAAAAATGTTATAAATATAAGAAAATTCACCATGAATGTTAATTTTTATCTATGAAAAATTATTTATTATTCTATGTGATTGTGTGTATAAACACATACAAAAAAATAAACCATGAATAAATAATTAAATAAAATGGTTTAATCATGATCCCATTATAATGATCGGTCCATTAAGTGAATAATGAATTAATATTATTCCCAGGGGTAACTATTTGAGTCACATGATGATGTATCTAACTTAAGTTACATCACTTACCATGTCCAATGCATTGAAATATCATCTGGTGAATTTTCATGTCTCAGTTTGAACTGAATCACATTTTGTTCTCCTCGTTATACATCAATAATATTGGAACATGGGAAATAGGATCTCAGGAATGAGAAATTTAGATAAATTATTTTTATTATGGATGTGTAATACCTCATAAATTTAATGAGGATAAAAATGATACACATGTAATCATTTATTAAATAATTATTACAAATACAGACATTGTAATAAATAAATAAATAAATGAATGAAACAGACATGCACTGGTTAGTCAAGGCTTGTGATTAGTTGGTACACATTAAACTCATGTAACAAAATTTAATTTGAAAATAATTTCACTTGAGGTTATTTTTAATGAATGATAATAAATTAAATTAATTTTAATTCAAGAAATACTATTTTCATGATCCCAAAATTAATTTTAATAAATTTCATATTTTTGAAAAAATATTTATGTTTTTTTGGGATTTATTTGGTCCTCCTAAGGCTTATCGAACACCCTTAATAAGTTTTAGGGTCATGAGGCAACCTGGAAGGGGAGAGCAGGTCAAGTAGATCCCAACCTAGCCCACCTCAAGTTGGTGGGTAGCGAAGCCTTCTTTTGGGGCATGGGTTTTAGGAGGGAGAAGCATCTACAGATGATGTAGTTTTTTTAATAAGAATCTCGGATGCGATGTGCTGGTTTCCCCTCTAATTAATTGGGGAGTCTCGAAAGGAAGAAGTGTTTTATTGTGTCACCCACATGAATTTTATATTTTTTTAACATTTTTTAGAACCACATGTTAACACAGTGACCCATACCTCTTATGTTTTTTTTGTTTTTTTGAAAAAGGATATCAAATATCCTTTTTATTTTTTTATTAAAGTCTGCATTGACTCATACTTACCAATATTTTAGCTCGACTGGGCAGATGCTACACTAACACTATTTTATCCACCGGCTCTAACCTGATGTTTATGGTCACCGATGAAAAAATCACACACCATGTATATATGTATTTGTTCTCCATATTTAGAATAAAAAATTATATATTGGATCTTATAATAACCATAACTTGAAAATATGATCACTTTTAGATTCATTATTTGAAAAATCAAGACTCTAATGACTCCTTGTTCTTGAATAAATGAAAATAAGTTGTTAATCTAATTTAATTAAATACATGGTAACTATGATACCAATTATAGGAACTAAAAGCTTTACAGAAGCATGAAAAATGGTTTTTAAATTTTTTAGGTCATAATTTATATCAAGACATCAAATTTGGTATAAACATACCTGGATACAATCCGGAATCACATTCGATTTAATTTAATCACGAAGCATAAAATCAAATAAATAAAATCAAAATTGTACCTTGTCAGATTTTGATCAAAAAAATGTTTCATTCATCATCATTTATTATCACTTGAAGGAACCAAACCTGGAATTGATGAATCATACACACATATTCTAGAATGTTGATCAAAAATCATCGAATGAAATAAATGTTCTATCATGGAGAATCTATGTATCTTTGACATCATCATGATTTCGTGATATCAAATTATCAATCCCTAATCTTAGATCGAACGATCCTTAATCATCCATTTTATTTCTTACTCTATGTAGTAAAACATATGTGGATATGCGGGAGAATAAAAGATCATATGAATATTATTTTTTGGTCTTCAAATATTTAAATATCACTGTTAAAACTTCCATAAATTTCTCTTATGTCCTTATGGAAGTTAACCTTTCAAACAGACCCAAAAACGACACAAATTCCACTTAAAACATGTTGAAAATATCATGAATATTTTATCACTCACATGTAACATAAAATTTATGTTACATGATAAAATAAAAGTCATTAAATCAACTCATCTCGACCAAAAAAATATTTAACGAACCAAGCATATTAACTATTAAATTTTCATTTGAAAAATATTTTTCTTTATATTCACTGAATAACTTGTGAATATAATAAGTATATTAATTCATTGGTTATTATTCAAAACTTTAATAACACTGATTTTTTTAATTTATTATGATCATTTAAAATTATACATTACCAGACCCCCACCATAGATCCCACCATGTCTTGAACTCCAAATCACTAGAATTGGTCAGGCTTTTGAATACACATTGTGTGTGACCTTATAGGTCCTTATCCCGATAATAGTGAGTGATACTCATAGAACAATAGTATAGTATAACAACCCATTAAGTCCCCTAAGGAGATAAGGTTTATTCATATGAACGATTACCTTCTATGAACACACACCTTGTAATCTGATCTACGTGTCTCACAATATCTCATAAAATAGGATGTACAGTTCATGTCATCATCATTTATTTCTTTATGTATTCATGAAATTAAATAATGGACTTACCTTTGGTCAACATGGACATAGATTTAATAAAGTTACTTCTATTCTGGTCAACTAGTCCTAAGATATATCTTCCTTTCAGAAGTGAAAAATTATTTCTTGAACATCCATTCAATGCCATACCATCAATGACACACCCCGTGAAAGTTACAACACAACATAAATGTCAAGGTTTTTGTCTTAAATCAAAATATGTGATCAAATGGTATACATTTATAATGATCTCATGTTGAGAGACAAATAAATTTTCTCATAAACATGGATAATCAATGACACCGGACACATGTGGTGTTCATATTGGTGGGTTAGTCCTGATGATCTCCTATACTCAAGATCACCATGTGTGTTCTCCATGAGAAATATCAATGCTTATGATCCCCTAGAACCTGATACTCACATCATATGTGACCCATCAGTATGATGTATCTAGACCAAATGATATATATTTTAATATTACTATCAAATTATCCCATTTTTCCATTATAACTAGGAACTACTATAACCTTTTGATACTATAACTAATCTAAGGACATTACCATTTGAATATTGGATGTGGGAGTATCAATGTTATTATGGTAAGTATACACCATGCATAACTCTTTGTATACATGATATGGTAATCTAAAAGTAATATTCAAATTAGTTATAGGGAACCCACTTTTACAACACTTCATGGGAGGGATGTGAATGACTTAGATATTATTCACTAGAAAAATATGAAACTATTAGGGGAGTATTATTTTTATTCTCTCTTAGTTTTTATAATTGTTAAAAATAATTGTATACATTCCCTATTGATTACTAGTTATTAATTTGAAATTGGTGTTTTTTTCTGTTTTAAAATTGTATCATATTGAAATAAGTGTCTTAAATGCTGGTTCTTGGATAGAACTAAATATATGTTTGAGATTTTACTTTGAACCTAGGTGAATATAGTGATTTTTTTAATTTTTTCTAGAATTATTGGAGAAAATGCATTTTTGAACTTTATTATGGTGTTTGGAGTTTAGATTAGTGGTTACCACTTGGTAATATTGCATGAAAACCATAATTAAAACATATTAAGAGGAGAATTATTGTGACATTATAGCAGTATTATATAACTATAGAATTTTGGTTACTATAGAAGGAACTGTAGTGGGGTACTATAGAAGTACTATTCATTTGAAATGGGATTTTGGGCCATGTATTGGGATCTTCTGGCCACTGAGGACTTTGAGACTTCCTAGGACTCTGGGGAAATAGTCCTTCTGGTCATATCTATCATCTAATCCCACACTAGAGAATATTCTCACTGGTGGAATGAAAGATAGGGGAAGCGATGGTCACTAGAAGAGTGAGATGGAAGTATGTAAGTTATCCTTAGGGGAAGCTAGTCTCCCACAATTGGAATTTAATATCATCCATACAAGGCCTTTTCACGGGGTGGTGATTATAAACTAAAGGCACAACATCAAGGATAGAAGACTGGCATAAACAATTAACAACAATATGGGAAGGGTATATTATAGTGTTGGTATTTGGGATTCTATGTAGGCCTTTGGTCCACAGTTTGGGACTTTTGTCTATATATCCTCTAAAAATGTGTTCATATGGTCCTTAAATCAATGAAATGGTTCCCTGTTGACCTAGTTAAAAAGAGGTCTTATGATAAAATAAAAAAAATTGAAGGCCTTCAAGCTGAGGAAAACTTTTTTATGACCCTTGTGAATATTTTGGACTACTAGTTTGGAAAATATTTTTTAAATTTTTGTATATTATTCTTTTCCTACATTAGAGTTAAAAATTGTGGAAAATATTGGGTTTTAAGTGTGTTATAAGGTTCTTTATTATGATAAACTGTATTTTATGGAGTACACGTCAAAATTTCTGTGATTTTTTTTCAAAATTTCATGTTCTTGAGTATTAGTTTTCATGATCAGTGAGTGAAAATGTTTCTAAATATTAAAGGTTTTTTACTCACTTTGAGGTAGTTAACCATTTTTTAGCTTCTCTATATGGATTTAATATGATCTCATTTTTTAAATTTCTCTCTTGAAAATTCATTCTTAGTGAAATTTTGGGAGTTTTTTTTCATTTTCAAATAAATATGAGGTTCTTGATTTGAATTAATCTTATCTATGTTGCATTCAAGTTTTCTAGAAATGAACTCATAATCCATGGATGATCTATTTTGTATTGATGTTAATGGGTGAGTTTTTTTAATTATATTGAGCTATTATTTATTAATTGAACTCACTCATCCTTCATGATTATTTTGTGCTATTTAATTAATTATTTATGTGTTAATTATGGGTTAATTATTAGGTTTTGTGTGTGTACACCATGGAGGAAAAGAGAAGTTTAGAAGAACACTTAAAATTATGAATTAAGTCGGTTCAATTCCTCTAAAATATTTAAAATTTGATCATAATTTTTAAAAAATGTAAATAATCTTCTTACCAAACATTTCAATTTGGAGGGAGTAAAAAGTCATTTGTAATAGTGATATTCCATGCAGGAAATACAATTTATTAAACTACATCATTATTGGCATTATAATCATTAATCTTTTTAGATTATTTATCATTTATCTGAGCATGTTAATAGATTTCTTGAGGAAAAATAATGCACTAAGTTGAGGTAATTTTTTGTGGATTTATTTTTTCCATGTTTTATATATCCTTCCATATCATTTCTTGATTAATTTGTGGGACAACCCAAGTATTTGTGGTAATATATCGGTTTTATGTTTTATTAATACTCATGTTATGAATTCAATAAATATTTATTTTATAACATGTCTGTGTGTTCATATTATGTCATAAAATATATTATATAATCAAATTATATACACATTATACATTTAAAAATATCATGTATTCTTTATGATAGAAAATATGTTTTACTTAAAGGCTTAATATGGTTTCTTAAAATGGTTTATTATTTTGATATATTTAAAGAATTATTTTATTATTATATATTTTATAAATAGATACTTATGTTAAATATATATATTTATATTGATATATAATATTATGTAATCATATAAATAATATTATTAAGGTATGAAACAAGAATATGGTTTTTTAAGAAGAAATATTTGTTGTTTGAAAAAATATATTGTTTTAATATAAAATGCATTTTTATTTGAAAAGTTATTATTTAATGATTTTATATTTATTTTATAAAAATTAATAATAGATTTGTAGGATTTATGTAAAAATTAGGTGGAATGCATTTTGTTTATTTTTTTTAAAATAAGATATGATAGTAAATTGTAAATTTGATGTATATTCACAATTTTTAATTAAAAATTGATATAAAATATTGTAAATGATATTTTTATTTCAATTTATATTTTTTATAGTTTTAAATTATTTATTTTTAAATTCAATATTGGAATTCAATGTGGTTATGTGTTGAGTGGTGAAAAATCAATGATGTTGATGTGTATTTATTAATTTTAAAATTATATAATAAAATTAAAATTTCAAGGGTACAATTTATGAGGAGAGAATCTGACAACTCAGGTATTTGTAACATCATATCAGTTTTATATTTTTTTTGTTAGTCGTATTATGAATTCAGGAAATATTAATTTTACATTATATAAATATATATATATATATATAATGACTTCTGGTCAAAAAATACATCATATAATCAAATTATATTCTCATTTCACATTTAAAAATATTTTGTTCACCTAATCAAAGAAAATATGTTTTATTTAAAGGTTAAATATATTTTCTTAAAAAGATTTCTTATTTTGATCAATATAAAAAATATTTAAATATTTAATATTTTATAAATAAATATTTATTTTAATTATAATTAGTTATACAAATATTTAATAGTTTGAGGATATTAGAAATAATCATATAAAGGTTTGAAAAACAAATATTTTTTTAAAGAAATATATATTGTTCAAGAAAGATATTGTTTTAATATAAAATGATTATTTATTTCAAAATTAATTATTTCATAATTTTATATTTAATTTAATAAAATTAATAATGTATTATTAATCTTCATGTCAAAATTATGTGGGAATTATTTTGTTAAAAATTTATAAAAACTATATATGATAATAAATAGAAAATTTGATGTATATTCACAATTTTTTACTAAAAAAATTGTTATAAAATCTTATAAATATTTTTTTATTTAAATTTATGTTTTTTATTATTTTAAAGGATTTTTTTTTAAAATTTAATATTTTAATTCAATGTTGTTATATTTTGAGTTATACATTTAAATTTAAATTCCTTGGAAAATGCTAGTTTAAATTCAAGTGGAATTTTACTTTCTATTATTATATTTTTATTTAAAATAATTTATAACATTATAGAAACCTATTTAATGTTTATTATATTATAATATATCCAAAATATTATTTAAATATTATCTAATTAATATAAATTATTATTTATGTCAAGATAAATATGAAAACCTTTATTGGTGTTAACGTAGTGTTTGCACGACATTTGAAAGGTCAAAATTGGTATCTTTGTGATAATATGTAAGAAGTGATAAGGATATGATAAAATTTAATGATATATACTGTGAATAATTAATCATTTTAATGTATATTTATGGATTTTTAAATTATATAACAATTTAATTATTCAAATGTTTACTCAGTATTTATGTAAGGTAAGAAAAGTCAGAATTATTTTTTTAAAAGTGTCTTCATGATATAAATGAGAATAAAAAACATAATTCATAGTTTTAGATAATTATATTTAGGAAAAATAAATTATATTTATGTTATTATAATTTTTTAATTTTAAATAATATATTAATTACCCAAAACGCTTACGCAGTACCAACACAATGCTTGTGCATGCATGAGAAAAGTCAAAGATAATAGTTTTAAAGTATTATAAATGATAATATTTAGATGAATTAGAGTATTTAATGGTTTTGGGAGATGAATATAATATTTATGTAATTATTTAAAAATTTAATGTCTAATTTTATAGTTATCTAGTTTTTTAAAGACAAAATACAAGAATGGCCCTAAAATGACATTAAAGGGTGTTTCATGTTTGAAATGATATAAAAATTAATAAAAATCATAAATCATTATATTGAATCAATTTTATATGATTAATTGTTTATAATATCATATATTATTCATTTAAGTGTTTCTTTCAATTTTAAAATTATATTCCTGGTCCTTAAAGACTGGATATTTGTGAAAATACGATCTAATTTTTCCTATAAAAGGGGACTCATTCAAGGATTTCCAAAACACATATAAAGTCTATTTTTATTATTTATTCTACCCAAATACCTATTAAAATAACCTTTTTCATGTTCAATAGTAAAAATTCCTTAATCTGTTGTCTTAAGACTCAATCCAAATGAGGTGATTTAAAGAGCATGGTAAGAGTTCCAGACTCAATCTTTCCTTTCTTATTTGAAATTATTCAACCATAAAATTATTTTAAAATATTTCTTATTTTATTTATATGACTAAATTATCATAATATTGAAATCCTTTTTTCCATCAATTATGAGATATCATCCATTATTTCCTACTGAACTCTTTTCATTAGTCGTTACTATGTCAAAAATATGATTTCCTTCAAAGACTGCATCTTTTCATTTCGATTATCCTCTTAATATTTTAAATAACTTGAGTAAAATTTTAAATTAAACCCTAAAAAATAGTTTAAAATATTATGTTGTATAAAACATAAACATTTTTTTGGGTTTTCCTTTTTTTAAACTCGTGAAACATATCACCCACCATGGCGGTCTTACGCCACCTAAGTAAACAATGATGCTTTAATAAACTTGTATCTTTTATGGATATTCTTAAAAAATTATTTCATGAATAAATATAACATTAATATTCAAATAGTTTCATGAATATGATTTTAAAAATATAAAATAATCATCATAAAAATAAAATTAAATGGTAATCCATCATAATCATTTTTTTACCGTGAAAAAATGCTTATTGAGAAAGATTCTATGAATGTTTAATACACAATGGCCTATTGAACTCCTTAGCTTCTAGAATGAAATAAAATATATACCTTGGAACATCAATATAATATTTTTCTATTGTACAAGGATCTTTAGATGTTACCATTACAGCGAAACTATTTTGGGGCTATGGATCGAAAAATCACAAAATGTTCGGTGCACTAAAAGTTAATCCAATAAATGTATAATACATGATAAAAAATGAATAAAAAGATATAATAATAAATTAAAATTAAAATTAAAAAGTTTCCTAATAAACTAAAAAATTAATATAGTTTTTTTATTCATGAAGTTAGAGGATTTATGAGGTGATTCAGGACTCGGTGTAAGTTTTCTTTTAAACCAATGATTTGAATGTTTTTAAGTATTTCACTAAGATCTCTCTAATGTTTTCTAAGAATTTTATTTATACTATTATTATTTATATTTATAATTATTATATGCTTCTCTTTCTTTTTTACTCCCAATATAGAACTAGTTAACCCATTATTTTAAAATCATTTTTCTTTGTATAGGCTAACTAAAAATGTCTGTGCTTATGAGTTCAAAAGTAAGTTATTATGAGTTTTATATGGAAATTGAAGATGTGTGTTTTTTAATGTTATGGTTCTTTATAAATATATATGATTATAGGTGGGATAATTATATAACCCTATAATTCATTATTTAATGATTTATTATTCATAAAAGACATGTTGGAAGTAACTGAATTGGTTATTTCATTGTAAGGGTGGTTGTAAGAGCAATTAAGAATATGATGTACCGATTGATCTATTTCCTCAATAATTGATTATGGTATTTTTTTATTGAATTTTTTAAACAAATAAGTTTATTTCATGATTTTATACATGTTTATATGTGCTCAAAGTTTATTATTTGAAGGGAAAACATTTTTTTATAGGTTTTAAGTATTTTAATTGTGTAGCGAGTTTTCTGTTTCTTCTATACCCCTTACTAAACTTTATGTGTTCAAACTATGTTTTCAAATTATTTTCATAAGGATTAAGGATGAGTATAAATGATTATGAATAAATTTTTTAATTATGTGGCTTTAGACTTGAATAAAGCAAGTTCATCATTTAAAGAATTTAGATTAGTTTAAAAAATACAATTTGGCAGAAAAAGTACGAGTTTTATTATGAAAAGTATTTTTTTAGTTCTTTGAAACGATAAACCTAAATGGACTTTGAAATGTAAGTGTTTCAATATTTGATATAAATAATATAATTATTAGATGGTTATGTTCTAATCTATACAATAGGTCGTTCAAGTGATCATTTATTGTTAAATTATTTATGTTTTTCATCATGTTTGATAACGTAATAGTAATCTATAAACTGATTTAAAACATTATTTTCTGTGGTTTAAAATATTATTTTTTCTGAAATTTAATTTTTGAATTTATTTTGAATAATTTTATGAATATGTTATGTGAATTTTACTTGAAATAATATTTGTTGACGAAATTGGGTGTTTGCGGGACATTGAGTGATTATTTGTGATTGGTTTAATTTTATGAAAATATCTTTTAAAGAAAATTGAATTATATTTTCTAGAATTAAATAATTCATTTAGATTTTAATTTTTTTTATATATTTTTTTAATTCAGTTTCTATGTGGCTTATTCAGGTGAATATTAGGTTCATTGGAGAAATGGCGTGGAAGATTAAAACCATTTTTTGTGTAAAATAAGTTTTCATACGCATAAGATTAATTCATTCTCAAAGCCAACATAAGATTAAGTTTTCACGTAATATTAACACTATGTTTGGTGATATATTAGTAAAATAAAAAAAATAATTTCTGAATTCAGAAAAGAAAACTAAAGAAAAAAATGATTTTTATTTCTCTCCCTTTTATTTGGTAAAATTTTCTAAAATAAAATAAAATTATTTATTTAAATATAAATAAAAAAAATAATATTTATTAAAAAAATAAATTTATGTTACTTTTTTGCCATATTTTAAAATAAAAATATTGATTTAAATTTTTTTCACTATTTTTAAAACAAAATAATCATATATCCATCTAACTTTAATTAATATTTTAATAAAATTAGTTAGTTTTTAAAAAAATTAATTTTAATGGACAATTTATTAATTAAAAACAAGTCTCATAATCATTATACATAATAATTTTTAATTAATTATATTTTAATTTGATACATAATTTTCATTATAGATTCATTTTTTAAAACATTTAATTTCAATAATTATAAAATATATTTATATAAAACATCCAAAATTAGAAAAAAAATTATTATTTACATATAAATTAAAGTAAATATAATTTTAAATATTAAATATCACTTACGAATAAATACAATTTTATATAATTTATTAATAAATATTAAAATAGATATAATATTTTTATTTATAGATAAATATTAAAACAAATATAGTTTTATCATTTATGAATGAATATAATTTTTAAATAAATATAATTTAAAATAAATATAATTTTATAAAAATATAAATTTTATGATTAAATTCAGTCTTGTATTATAATAAATATAATTTTATCATTCATGAATAAATATAATTTAAGAATATATAATTTTAAAAATATAATTTTTGAATAAATATATTTTAAAATAAATATAATTTATGAATAAATATAATTTTATAATTTTATCATTTATGAATAAATACTAAATATAATTTTATCATTTTATGTGTCATTAAAATAAATATTATTTTATATTATTTTAACTTTCAACAACTATCAAAATGTTATGAACCATTATTTAATGGCTGTTATAACTATGATAATAATGGTCATGACTCCTGATTACCCAAAGCAACCCTTTATGTGACCAAATTTTCATATACCATCTTTTGGTATTCTTATGTACTCTATAAATACATGGAAATGTTAATGAAACAGAATGGTTTTTGGGATCTACATTGTGTTCTTTTTCATTACTTCATGTCTTTCTTTAATATTTGTCTTTTTATTTTTCATCGTCATCATCATACGTAAATTTGACGCTTGCTTCATCAATAAAGTGTTTCTCCTATGATCAACCTTATATTTCTAGTTTCAAAATTCATCATGGTTTCAATCGATGTTTGATAAATTTCAAAACATCTTATCGACATGATTTTCCTCTTTTCATTGCGCATCATGATAAAACATTCATCAACTTAAATTAATTTATACATGAAAAAGGTATGTTTTCCAGACATCCATCATTTGACATGCTTCTTTGCGTGCACATAGACTCCACTCATTCGAAGAGTTATATCAACAAGTGAGTATTATTTTGTATATCATATATATTTCTCCCCTATTGATAAATTTGAAATTAATATCTGATTTTATTAATCTTTTATTCTAGGAAAATTTATGATCTCTTGAAGAGCTGTAATGACTCACGGTTGAAAAATTTCACTCTATTATCTAAAGGGAATGTGTTTGATTAATAACTGACATGGTTGAATGACAAACTTCGTGTACCTACTGTACATTGAGTTAAAGTTTTCGAATCAATAATGAACATCATGTACCTATCATAAGTTGAGATAAAGATTGGCAATCATGCTATAAACCATGAAATTTCATATCTCTTATTCCTTATTCACACTGCAGGTGTCAAATTTAGATTATGTTGTATAAAGGCTCATGGTGGAGATAATATTTACTTTAAATATTTTTAAATATTTTATTGTTTTATTTCATTTATACTTTATTTTATTTCTTATAAAATATTTGAGAGAAATTAAATGTTAATGACAAACAAGCATTAATATATTTTATATATACCCATCCCCTAAAGTTCATGAAATTGATGAAATTAATGAATTAAATATTTATTTTATTTTCTTGAAAGCACTATAAAACTCGAACAAATAATTTTATTTAATTACCTGAATTGAGTGAAAATATTTATTGAAAATCATTTATTTCATTTCCCAAATTGAATAAAAGTATACATGATTTTATTTAAAATAAAGTTCAATGTGAATATGATATTTTATGATAATCATTGTGTCTTATTTGTTTGTGGAGGAAAATAATAAAATAATAATAATATAACCACCCTAAGTGGTTTGATGAAAATAAATATATACATATAATAATGAATTTTATTAATATTTATAAAATGATGCATCCTTGTAGGATGATATTAAAATAGTGTCCTTTTAAATTATATTGAAGGATATTTTCATTTATCAATTATTGTTCATGAAACAAAAAAATTAAGGGGAAAATTATTATTTATCATGTTCTTATGGATTATCAATATTATCCCTTATAATTCAATTATCTTATGAGGTGGATGTTGTTATACATATAGTTCATAAATGAGTTGATTGAATTACATAGTTTTTATAGTCTGATATATATTATGAAAATTATTTGACCAGCTAATGTGGTTAAAACAATGATTATCATAATCAATAAACATTATTATTTTATAAAAGAAGATCATTATTGATAAATAATGAATTATTATTCATAGATCACGAAATTCAATGAATTAATTCATTCCCTAATTTTAATGTATTTTTAAGTACTCTAGTTAATTCCATCAAGAGAATGGAATTATTCATGAAAAAATTTATATTATTTTTGATACTCGTACTTATTATTTTATCATGAATATTTGAGATTTGATGAAATTTGATCATATTATTTATCCTTCATTTGGTAAATTGATTTTTTTTATTCAATGAATTATGATTTTGGATGGCCAAGAGGTGTGTGTTGTGAATGTAGAAGATTCTTCCACATTGTTTCTCGCTACCACTTTCACCATCTCTAAAATATATGGGGCCTCCACTCTTAAGTAGATGTATTTTAAAATAGTTTTTGGGATATAAGCACCAAAATATTTGGGTAATAAGTTTTTAAAAAATAAAATAATTCACTTGGTGATGCGACAAACCTATTATGATTATATTATGAATTCAACAATCTCCATTAGTGGAAATTATAATTACAAATATATGTATGCAAAATGAAAGATCCTAGAGATCTTATATACATCAATATTGAAGAAAAATCTTTATAAATATTATTTTGAATAAATCCTTCAGAAGAACTCATATATGAGTTAGTATATGATCATGTATGTACATTTACCAGTAGAGAAAATTAATTAAAGGCTCAAGAAGAGATAAAATATTCCTATCTAGTAGTAAAAATTCATAATGATTTTTTTATATTTATAGTTTCAATGAGATATATCAATGGTATCGTTGAAAATGAATATCATACAGGGACATTAGATAAAAGAGGTACCTTTATAGGTAACAAGAATTTATAAAAAGTGATTATAAAGAATTTTTTATGTACAATCGAATAAATAATGGTAAACCAAAATTTTATCAATCCTTACACTTTACATATATGACATAATGGTTTAATCCATCCAGGATCAACTATAATGAAAGATATTAATTCATGTAAACATGAGCATCAATTTTTTGATAATTTAGTGGATGTCTGTTTGGGGAGAATGATGAATTTATTTAATGGATGAATCTTTATTATATTATGAAGGAATTCATTCTCATTAAGTTATTATGAATTCCACTTGTATAATAATTAACCATGAGGTACCCATTTTGAGGTAAATTATTTATTTATTAGAAGCTATTTTAGAAAATAATATCCCATGTCTTTATGAAGAAAAAATTATGAAGTATATTATAAAAAACTGACTCAGGATACCCTCAAAACCAGCACTCCACCTGTTCTGTTACATACCCAAAGGGCATTCCCGGCCCCCATAGGGTGGCATCAAGAACCTAGGAATTGAATGACAAGGAAAAGGGAATGATTTCACCCAACTTGAACAACCACATGGAATATATATATATAGGTAAATAAAGAAATAGTAGAGGACTAGTGAATATATATTTTATAACATTGAAAAGACATCAAAAACAAACAACTAGAAAGTAGCCAAAAACTCCAAAGGACAAGTCCAACTACAAAGGAATAAAAACAACAGCTACTCTAAGTGATGGAGTGGATACACTCCCACCATCTCCCCACCAGCTACCCAACTCAATTGACATAAAACCATGTCACCTCACTGTGGCACATTTCCTTTCCCTGCACCATAAGACATACAATGGTGTATGAATCACTGAAGAGGTGTGCAGGGGTTGAGCTAATAGGATCATAGGATCTCACCCAAGTGTTCCATATCAAGTATATGTATAACAATTTCTATATTATTATTTTAAATAAAACATGGAATGATAAGTAGTAAATAGGTTTTATTGAAAACATGGTAAATATTTTCCTTTTTCACAGTTCTAAACCAAAGCACATATAACATGCATATCAAGGCTAACTCAGAAATCCAATTAGTAAAAAATTTAAATAGTAGAACAAGCATCAGTACCAAGGAATTATATAGGTAAAACTAGGAGACTACTCATACCACAATAAATAAATTGCACAATCTAATTCTTAGAACACAAGACAATGAAGTAGGGTATTACCCCATGAGTAAACCCCCCCCCCCCGAAAATGTCAATATCTATCCCCTAGAACAACAGGCCTAGGAAACAGAAGAAATTCCCATGTGAAAAATTCTTGATAATTACAAAACATAGATGATGGCCTCAAGATAAACCTTCCACTTAAGTACCCAAGGTAACCCATATGCACATTTTCACACATCAATTTCAATGTTTCAAAAGTACTCATTCCCTTTTAAATTATACAAAACCATGGAAAACACATTTCTATTTTAAAACCCATTTTCAACACACAAAAAAATCATTACCATTTGATAAATAAATTTATAAAGCAAGAGAAATCAGGCTAATTATCATAGGCTAGACACAGAACCACCCACCTCAAAATTCGGGTTGCATACACCCACAATGGGATCCACCAACAATGAAACCTAACAACACTAGTGGAGACCATATAATCCAATCCATACACCTTATCATTGATTTAATTGGAAATGAAAAGTGTTGGATGAAAATAAAAAACCACATAACTCAAGAATGAAAGCATATCATTCCATGACCAACAAGGAACATCCTCTGCAATGAGATCACACAATGAATCATAGAATAAAATCAGATAAAACACCAACTTAGATCAAATGATTTGATAATGAATCCTAAGGGTGATACCATGATAAAATAGAAACAAAGAATCATAAATGTTACCCACCTAGAGAGACACACCACAATTGAAATAGAGATTGAGTGATGATTGGGTCGATCAGGAAGGAATGAAGTCTCTCAAAAATTCCTGGAGAGAACTCTAGGTCAAGGGTGAAGAAGCCTAGAGAAAAGAACTGAGAAAGAACTATTGTGTGTGTGTTTTAAATTATAAATGGTCCATTTCACAATGTGTAATATGATTACACATCGTAAAATCCATGGTGTATATGTACACCAAAAAATTAATCACCATAGATTAAAAATATTTTATTTAAAGAAGTCGTGACAAGAAACCACTCTTCAAGATGTGTAAAATTTTGCAGTGTGAATCCCCTTTCACGGCTTATACCCAGCAATAGTTACATGACGTGTAACCCAGTTACATGGTGTGAAATACTTCTGTTTCCTATGAAAAAATATTTTTAATGTTGAAATTACAACAAATATCTGACATCACCATTATAGGCATCCACCCAATATCAAAGGAGTGGAAAACCACGATGAGGTTAAAAGTGTACCTAATAAAATGATAATAGTATGTTACAAAATCCACAACATAAATACTTTATATCCCCAAGAATTCATTTGGAAGATATAATACCTAGAAAAATATGAGGTCACTGATCCCTCATCAGAAATTCACATTCCCAAGTTTCATGAGAATCTGATCCTTGTTTTCATAGAACTATGACCAACAGAATTGACTTCCCATGAAAATTTTTCACTTGAGAATCAAAGATCTCAACTAGTTTCTCTAAAATAGAAACATTAGGCTCTTACTCAATTTCTTCCAAACTAAGAATGTGAGTGGGATCGGGATGGTATTTCCTAAGCTGAGACATGTGGTAAACATCATGAATACCCTTCAACTAACTGATAAGAAACCTTCTCAAGCCACTCAGTAACCTCAAATGGTCCAACGTATCTCAGAGCCAACTTTCCCTACTTTCCAAGTCGATGAAGACCCAACCAAAGACAAACTTTCAAAAAAACCCAGTCACCTATGAGAAACCCCAAAGGTCGACACCACCGATCCGCATACGATTTCTATTGACTCTGGGATGTAACCAGACATCGATGTAAATCCTGAATCTTTATAGATGTTTCCTAAACCAAACATGGTCCAACTAAAGATACTTATCCCATCTCAACCCAACAAAGAGGTTATCTGAATGGGAAACCATACAATGCCTCAAAGGAAGTCATTATTATTGAAATCTGATAACTGTTGTTATAAAAAAACTAAACCATCCCCAAATGGATATCCCATGATCCTTAGGAATCTAAGACACATGCATGGAGCATATCCTCTAGGATTTAAATTACATGCTCCATCTGACTGTATGTATATGCATGGTAAGTTGTTCTCAACTTGACATGAGTTCCCATTTCCTTTTAAATACTCCTCAAAAACCTTGATGTAATCATAGGATCCCTATCCAAAACAATGACTGTAGGAATCCCATGTAACCTCATGATCTCATGTACATACATCTTTCCCATATCTTTAACCATAGTGGTCTCGTTTATTAGAATGAAATGAGGATACTTCATCAATCGATCAACAACCACCCAGATAGCATTCTTCCCTTGGGGATTTTGTGGTAATCACACAAGAAAATCCATGGATACCTCATCTTATGTGAAAACCAGCACTAGAAGAGGCTGAGTCAACCCAGAGGGTTTAAAGTGCTTTGACTTTATCTGTTGGTAGGTGTAACCATGGGACACATAATCTGCAATGTCACGCATCATACCCGGCCACCAAAATCATCACCTCATATCATAATACATCTTCTTAGTTACTATATAAATGGCCCACAAAGTGTTATGATAAGAAAACAAGACTAAACTCCTCATAGATATTTGGATGTCAATCATTTTTCCTAAGTAGAGAATACCATCTAAAGGGAAATATAAATCTGAAACATTCTCCCCTCCATAAAGGCTTTCTAAAGACTTCTGAAACTCATCTTCTTGCTACTGACTCTAAAAATATAATTCAATAGATATGATGATAATTGAACACTAATTAGAACCATGTATGATGAATTATCCTAAGAATCCAAGTGAAACTAATAAAAATCCCTATAAGGTCTCACTTCTCCTTAGATTCCAAAAGATCCTAAAATGGTACAATCCTACAAAGATTATATACATCTACGTTTCCCTTCCTTTTGGTTTAGGAGATAATGGTATGAAGGTAATCTACCCAGCATCTCTATCTTATATTCAAGTCCTTCTAATAAAATATATAACTCGGACTCTTATGATTAGAGAAGAATGTGAACTTCTCCCCAAATATATAGTGCTTCCAACATTTAAGTGCATTCATAACTACAGTAAGATCAAAATCATGAGTTGGGTAATTATTCTCATGCAGTTGAAGCTGGCAAGACCCGTAAGCCACCAAATGGTCATCCTGTATAACCTCACATCCCAAACCAACACCAAAATCATAAAAAAACACCATGTACCCATTAACAGGATTAAGAAAGATTAGAATAGGATCCGATGTTATAATTCATTTTAGTTCATCAAAGGAAGTATGAAACTTCACATCCCATTTTAATTTCACCTATTTCTTGGTAAGAGATGTTAAAGGTGATTATGGTTTAGAGAAATCCTTAACAAACTATCAGTAGTATCCTGCAAGACCAAGGAAGATTCAAATTTCAAGAAATTTCTGCAGTTCCTTCTAGGAAATAACATCCTTCACCTTTCTTAATATCAACTGATAAGACATGTTCGTAAATCGTGTTCCATAATGACTTCACATCTTGAATCCATAAACTACATTTCAAAATCTTTCCATACAAACAGTGAGTTTTTAGGGTTCCCAGGACCAAACTTAGATGGTTCTATTGTTCACACACATATTTTGAATAAACTAAAATAACATCTAGGACCACTACCACAAAGGTTCAAGATATTTTTGGATGATTTGATTAATCAAATCCATAAAAAATAAAGGTGTGTTAGTTATACCAAGAGGAATCACACGATATTCATAATGTCCACACCTCCTCCTGAAAGCTGTCTTCGGTATATAAGACTCTCAAACTATGAGCTGATGATAACCAAACCAAATATCAATATTCGAAAACTACTTTCCCCCCTATAATTGATCAAATAGATCATCCATATGAGGAAAAGAATATTTGTTCTTAACCGTTACCTGGTTCACCATATAATATTCTAAACAAAATCAAAGTGAGCCATCTAGTTTCATGGTAAAGAGCATAGGGGTTTCCCAAGTAGAAACACTATGGTGAATGAACCATTTCTCCAAAAGGCCATCAAATTGAATCTTGAGCTCTTTCAACTCTAATGGTTACATATGATAATAACACATCGATGTCACCAGTGTTCGTGGAACTAGGTCAATTGTAAAATATACCTCTCTCTCTTGCTCTAGAGGGAGACTGGAGAAGTCTCCTGGAAAGGCATTGGGAAAGTCTAGAAAAATAACGGGAAGATTAAAAACATGTAATAAATCATCAGGTTCAAACAAAAAACTAGATAGCAAACTCTTGACCTCCAGGTAGGAAGGCCCTGCACAACTAGATCTTAGATCCCACTCCCCTTAAAACACAGGAGACCTCCCATCAGCTGCAATAAACAAGACATGCCAATGATAACAATCAAATTCCTCTTGATGAGTGGAAATGAAATCCATACTGATGATGATGTCAAATAGATCCAGATCAATAATGATAAAATCTCATACCAACTCCGTATCGGCTATCGTTAATGACCAGGGACACCAAAACCCCCGCTCACTCCTCTTTCCAAGAGGTGTCACTAAATCCATTATAAATGAAATAAGTTCCATTAGAAGTTTAATCATATCAATAAAACATGAAGATATAAATGAGTGGGAGGAACCAATATCAAAAAAGAAATATACTGAAGATGCAATAAGGATTGTACCTATCACTATTGTCAGACCTGCATCGACTTACATTGGACACCCATCTACTACATGTAAGTGCTTCATTCTTGATTCCTATGGCTAGAGTCCTATAGCCTTTGAATATTATGACTACACTGTAGTATCCTTTGGAGCTAAAGAACATTGACCATAATAAGGTGTAGTCATAGCTTAACAAAAGAGTTGTAAGTGACCAACACATCCATAGTTATTTCACGTATTCATGGGCATAAGACAATAACATCTAGTGTTTCCCCCCTTTATTCACTGATAGAAAGTCATAGGAACACTACCAACTACAACATAAAATGTAGAGGAGACACGCAACTGAGACCCACCTCTACCACTTATGCGATTATCCCGCCGCATTCTCTTCTTCCCATGTGTGCTACTGAGGATGCCATTGGATGGAAGAGAAGAGGTGGAAAATCCAACCTTGCCATCTATATTCATCTCTTACATCATATCTCCTCCCAACAACTTCATATAGGTATAAATATTTACCATAAACACCTACAATCTATTATACGGTTGCAAACCCTGTAGTTACTTCTAGGCTTCAGCTAGTCATTCTTCACTGTGTCCAGTGCAAAACATACAAGCTCAACAAAATGTTTGGTTTATGCCAACATCGAATGTTCTTCCTATTGTAAATACATAAGCGCTAGATACTTTGCTAGAATCATCTACTCTAGAAAAAACTGTCGAAAGAATAGGATTTTGAAACCCTTCCAATCCAAGTCCACGTGTCTATCTTCCTGGACCATAGATCCCCACCATCACTTGTCGGACCCCTCAAGTCAAAACTCTATTCACTTTACCCTAATGTTATTAGGTGTCTCCAAAAAGTCAAAGATTTGATCGATCCTATCTAGCCAGTCATCCTCCTCTTGAGGTTTAATCATTCTTTTAAACGACGATGGCTTCTTACGGAAGAACTCTTATGATCTCTCTCTCTCCTTTAGCTCCTGGTTGTACCTCAATAATAGCATTTTGAACTCATGATACATCTTGATCAACAACAAAGACTTCCTATATGATAGTCTCAATAAAATTTTGATATACAGGTGGATTCCCTTGAGGGGAATCAGTTACACCTCCCTGAGGAAATCATGGAAGATGTATCGGAGGCATATTGATGCACACTGAAACATAAGAATGATCAGACAATGGAACAAATATCAATTCAAACTAGAAATTTCATAAGAAAAAACTGATATTTTAAAACAAAAATCCAATACTAAAGACACACATCCCCTGAAAACTTGAGTCTCATTACGAAAAGAGCTATCCAGACACTTATCGCAACATATATCTCAAGTCCCAACAATCATATCTCTAGTATAATAGATTTACCAAGACACGGAGTCTTGATGTCATACCTATGATACCATTTTTTAATTAACTAACCTAGTTTTCCCTCAAAACTAGAACTCTACTCATTTTGTTACATATCCAAAGGGCATTCCCGATCCCCACGGGCTGGCGACAAGCACCCAGGCATCAAATGACAAGGTAGAGGGAACTATTTTTCCCAAATTGAACAACCACAAGGAATATATATATATTTGTGTGTGTGTGTAAATAAAGAAATAGCAGAAGACTAAATAATATATTTTCCATAACTGTGAAATGATAGTATAAACAAACTACTGGAAAGTATCCAAAAACTCTAAAGGACACATCCAACTACAAAACACTATAACCAAAAACTACTCCAAGTGATGGTGTGGATGCACTCCCACCATCTCATCACCAACTACCCAACATTGCTGACATGAATCTTTCCACCTTCTTATGGCGCCTTGCCTTTACCTACACTGGAAGACATACAAAGGTTTACGCACCGCCTATGAGGTGCATACGGTGTGACCTAATAGGCTAAGTATTATCCCACCCAAGTGTTCCATATCAAGTCTTTGTATAAAAATTCATGTATATTTATTTTAAATAAAACATGGAATGATAAGCCTTAAATCAATTTTATAGAAAACAAGGTAAATATTTCCATTTCTCACAGTTCTAAACCAAAGAAGATATAACTTTCATATCAAGGCTAACTCAGAAAGCCAAGTAGTAAAAAAATAAAAACATCAACATAGGAATCAGTACCAATGAACACTATAGTTCAGACTAGTAGACTAATTGTACCAAAATAAATAAAGTTCACAAACTATTTCCTAGAATAAAAGAATAGAAATCAGAGGAATTTCCCATGAGTAAACCACCCCGACAATGTCAATATATGTCCCCTAAAACAACAGGACTAGGAAACTGAGGAAATACCCATGATAAAACCTCCTAATAATCATAAAACATGGAATATGGCATCAAGTTAAACATTCTACCTAAGTAACCAAGTAAAAACATGTGCTCATTTTAACAAATCAATTTTAATGTTTTAAAAGTACTCATACCATTTTCATTTATCCAAAACTTGGGGAAAACCATTTATTTTTTAAAACCCATTTTCAACACACAAAAACAATCATTCCAATTTGATAAATCAATTTATAAAGCACTAGAAATTAGGTTAATTATCATAGGCTAGAGACGGAACCAACCACCTCAAAATTCAGGTCGCACATGCCCGCAATGGGATCCACCAAGAAGGAAACCTTAAAACACCAGAGGAGAACCTAGAATCTGATACATATGCCTTGGGAATAATTTAATTGGAATAGAAAAGAGTTTGAAGAAAAGAGGAAACCACATACCTCAATAATGAAAGCCCGCCACACCATGACCAATAAGGAATGGCCTCTGAAATGAGATTTCACAACAGATCTTAGGAAAAATCAAGAGAAAACACCAACCTAGATCAAAGGATATGATAACTCGACCTAATGGTTCTATTGTAATAAAATAGGAACATAGAAGTGGAATGGTTACTCACCCGAAAAGACGCACTACAATTTGAAATGGATATCAAGTGCCGATTAGATTGATTTATAATGAGTGAAGTCTCTCAAAAATTCCTGGAGGAAGCTCTTGGTAGAGCATGAAGAAGTCGAGAATAAATAACCGAGACAAAACTATTGTGCATGTGTTCTAAATCTAGATGTGGTTCACTTCAAAACATGTAATATGGTTACACGTTGTGAAATTCATGGTGTATATATACGCCAAAAAATATTCCACCTCAGATTACAAATCTGTTATTTAAATAAGTCACGACTTGAAACCACTCTTCATGATGTGTAAAATTTCACAGCATGAATGCCCTTTCATGGATTTTACCCAGAAATGGTAACTCAGAATGTAACCTAGTTATACAATGAGAAATATTTATGTGTCTTATAGACAAATATGGTTAAATTTCAAAGTCTAAAAAATCTATGACTTCACCATTCTTGGTATCCTATCAATCTCAAAGGAGGGGAAAACCATGACGAGGTTAAGGGGGTACCTAATAAAATGGTAACGGGATGTTACAGGTGCACCCACCTACCATCTGATCTATTTAAATACTATATGAAATATGCATCCACTAAATGTCCATGTGTATTATTTGTTGTTGGTGAGTATACATTACATGCTATAAATGTTGATTAAAATAAAAGAAAACCTCCTCCCTCATTTACTCACACCACATTGAGCCTTCTAGATTGAAAAAAACCTTCCCAAATAATCTACCAACATCACTACCCTCATCATAGAAGCATCTTATATAGAATAATTCCTCCCAAAGAAGCATTTTTTTATAAACCAAAACAAGTTACCCGATTAAGAGGTAAGGCCTTTTCTCTTGATTTTTAGTTTCACTTCCATTATACACTCCCTATAATTTTATTATTATATGATTACATTACAACACTAGTATCATAAATATACTAGTATTTTATTCATGATATAGTTTTTAACTACACTTACACGCACCTTTATTTAATGGGTAACAAACATATTGTTTCTATGTACGGTGAACTACTGCCTCGTTAAATGATGATTGTTCAATTTTCCCATACTACCTATCATGGTTCCCATTGTGATGAAACATATATTTAGATATTATATATATATTATTTATAATGTATCTATTCTTGTTTAATTTTTATTTAAAACATACATTTATGCTTTCCAAATTGTGTAAATACGATAATTTCATTTGAGGAAGTGTGGACTACCTCCCCCTCAAAGTGATATGGCTCATTCATGCTATACATGGAATGTATAAAGGATGGTTTTATTAAACCTATGATACATATATCAAATTAATATAATACTATAATTATAATATACATGTATATCATTTAATTATTATATGACAAAGAAATTAAAGTAGTGTTCATTCGTACGTATAACCTAACGTCTCCATGAACGGTGCATTTGATTTCTTATCTCCAAGTATTGTGGATTATTCTAAATAAATTTATACTATATATATATATATATAATATTTAAATCATTTTTTAAATTCTTTATATGATGAAAACATGATCTAATTAATGGAAACAACAAATAACAAGTCAAAACTTACTTGAGAAACTAAGCGATTAACACCAAAAATATTGAAAATACGGAATGATTACTAACAAACGAGTAATAAGATATTATAAGATGATAATATATGATATCATAAATATGGATACTGTTTTGGTATAATTTAATAACATGATCTAACCATTATATTAGAGGTTAACACACCCTCTACTAAGGAAAATATAAGGTAAGGATTAATTTCACAATCTCTTTATTATCTGAGATTGTTTATACATAAGTATGTAATGGGAAATTCTTATCATTCACATCCATGTTTCTTAAAATTTATTTCAAAATATTATCAATGTTTTATTAATTAAATTTTTACCCATGTTTTACTTTTCATAATGGAATCTTTCCTCTGTTTTCCAAACGAGGTACTTTATGACATTTTCGACAAATTAAGGAAAGAATGTTTTTTTAACTTATAAGGCGCAAGAGGAAATTTTCTGATATTATGATGCCTTATCATTTTGAATCTTACCTTAAAATATTACAAGGTTATTTTCAAAATAAGTGTTCTATTTTATAATTGTGCAGCTATTAAATGATTTCAAAGTAAAAAATGTTATCTCCCTCAAAGAGTTTTAATAAATTTATTAAAGTATTTTCATCTATGTCAATATCCTTTATTGGATTTTATTCTTTATTGGGATTGATTTATTATGATAAAATATTCCATATTGAATTAAAGGTTTTATGATATGTTTGACTACTGATGTGCTATTTTTATACCATTCATGATTTATGATAAAAGTTTTAACATTTCATTTGCTAGTTTTAGTACAAATGTTTATGTTATGTTTCACCCTTTTCATATGAGGAATAAATTGGACTTAGTAAGTGACTAGTGGGTCCCACTATAATCCATTAATTCATTGGTAGGTATTATGAGACAAACTAGATATGGACTTGGCTGAGGCTTTTCCCATTTATTTTCAGATATGGATTTGGCTGAGGCCTTAACAATTTATTTTTAGATGTCTTGGACGAAGCCTCAACGGTATGTTTCAGATGTCCGGAATTATGAATTTATTCATTATTAGATTAGTTATTGATATTAAATGTGATTATTTGACTATTATAATATCAATGTGAATGTTTAAATGTAATTATTTGATTTATTCTTTCCATATTATTTTCAAGTTTATGTTTAGAAGGAATGTTTTTTTGTTTTATACTTGCCTTAATGTTTATGGATATTTATGATAGCTTCTTCTATATTCTTTAATCATACTGAGAATTTGAGGGTACCCCTTTGGTATATTTTATTTCCCCATGATTCTAAGAAGTGTTTTATGACTGATATATAGGGTTATTCTAAAAGAATAATGGCATTCTCAAAGAATGGACTATGTTTCATATTATGTTTTGAATTGTAATGAATGGTTCATGTATGAAATATATTTTCCAAGACTAATAAACTGATCAGTCCTTTGGGACATGATTCTTTGTATCATTCCAATGTATTAAAATAATACACTAGCTCCGGTCTTCTGGGGTTTGGGAGTTACAAAAATAGTTGGTTCTAGGACACAAACTCTAATAAATCTAATTTCCAACAAATTGAAATATGGATCAAGCCTTGAATCTAGGATGGAATGAAGAAAAAGCCTTGAATGATGTTTTTGGGGATCGAATGTTGACAATATCAGCATTGAAAATCAGATCTGGAAACAAAGGAGTTCGGTCGAGCATGAATCGAACAAGGACCAGTCGATTTGGTTTTTACTAAAGGAGGTTATTCATGTTGAAGAGGAAGACATTTGGATCCATTTTTATTCTCTATGCTATAGGTTCGAATTGATTTGGAGTCCTAGTTTGTGAAGAAATCCTAAGGTGGTGGTTTTTCTAGAATGTACAGTTGGTGTTCAATGTATTGCTTAGTCGACATGTGTGTGTTTCATGATCTGAGGCTGCTTCAGATCTGATGAACCGGACACTTGATACACATGATGAGACTTTGAAGTGTTGAGATTGAAAGCCAAAAAACCTTGGATGACGATGGATGATGAAGTGAGACACCGAGATGTTGTGTAAAAGTACATAGGGTTCTCGATCAAATGTTTAGTTCGGTTTGTTTCAGAGTTGGCTATTGCATAATGATTTGTGGCATGTTAGGTTATACTGATTCTATTTGAAGTTGAACTAATTCCAAGTGAGATTGAGGGCTTGGGGCATTTTTTCAATTGATCCTTTTCAGGGATTGAGGATTGGGGGGGCTTTATAGATGGTGACACTATGGTTGAATAATTGAAGTACACGTAGAGCCTGGAGAATATGCGGCCAGATGAAAGAATATGAACAAGGGAGAATGAAAATGGTATACAGTTAAGGATCTATATAGTTATATTTTTTAATGTTTATAAAACTATGAGCATCCTTAACTAGAATAAACTTTCAATTTTGGTCCATCATTTCCATTATCACTATGAATAATGAATAAGGGCCTTAAAAAAGATAGCATATCATTGGGTGATTTGGAGCATTCATAGCGGGAAATTTATTAATAAAACAAAAAATTAAATTTTAGGAAATTAATTGGATGGATGTGGATTAAAGGTGGCATTGTAAAAATTGGAAAGAGAATGCTTTATGAAATATTAATGTGTGGACGTCATAGTGATAATAATGATGACTCTTTAGTTCACATACCCTTCACATGACATAATATTTCATATTCTCTAACCTTTGGAATTTTAGTTGTTAGATTAGATGTTGTGGGGATTAATTTCAACCATTGGATTGAATATCATGTACTCTACATATATGGTGATATATTGATGAAATTGTGTTGACTTTTGGACCCCTATGTTGCTACTTCTATTTTATAATTTTTTTCATTAATATTTATGTTCTCTATTGTCATATGAATATTCTACATTATGTTTCATCAAAGATATGTTTCAATCATGACCGATCTTAAATTTTTAGTTTTGAAATTTTTCATGATTTCAATCAGTGTTTGAATGATTTCACATCATAGTGGAATATCTTATTGGAGATGCAAAAAAATTAAGACGGTGAGTTTAATTTAGTGGATTGGAGGATATAAATAAGAGTTTCACTACACTTTGGAGTGAATTAGAAGACCTGATACATCCATAAAGATCAACTAATTTTAGAGTAGGAAGAGCAGGTTCTTGGTAGACATGAGCAGTAATTTTATTTGAGAGGAAGGAAGATGGAGGTGCTCTCTATCAAGAAAAATCTAGTATATTCCTTATTTTTCTTCTACTGTATTTCTAAAATGTTTTTCTTGAGGTAAATTCTTGACCACAAGCTACTATAAAAAGTTTTGTTGACATTTATCTCATAACCAACATTAAAATGAACAACGACCGGTTTTTAGCGACAATTATTTATTAACCAACATTAAAGGACCATCGATATCTATTTTTTCATCAGTTATGTGATAACCGATGTCAAAAACTTTTAAAAAACATGGGATTCTTTAATCATGTCTCATTTTTTGTCCAAATGATTTTAGTAACCCAAACCTTGTTGACTCACACGCATGTGATTTATTTCTCAAACTCCCTCTATTGTTGTTATTCGAGTTACAATCGCTTGATTTGTGATTGTTAGAGTTTTGTTCCGGTTGTCTTCTATATTTTGGTTTATTCATCCTTCTTTATTGGTATTATATTTTACATGCTTGATTTCCTCCCACCAATTTTTTTTTCTGATTGTCTCATTCGAGTTCCATCACAGTTGGAATTTGATATCAATTTTCATTCACACTTCTCTTTCATTGATTGCAATATGAATTTTTTATATCAGTGATTTGGAGATTTTTTTCATGGATATACTCAAGATATCACTATATTTTATTGTTAATTTTTTTAGAGGAATTATTTATTCTTATTTATTGCTAAATTGTATTCTTTCATTCATTTTTTGATATGTACATTTTCCTTATTACAAATTTTCATTTTCATAATTTTTTCTGTGGTTATAATTGGTTTTGTTAATAAATTTTTCGGATTATAAATTATGTTTATAATTTTTATGTGGTTGTAATTCTTTGTATTTATAAATTTTTTTATTTATAAATTCTACATCATTATAATTTTTTTGTGGTGAAAATTATTTTTGTTTATAATTTTTTTCAGTTATAAATTGTTTTTCATTATAATATTTTTTTGGTTATAATTTTTTTAAATTATAATTTTTTTTTCATTTATAAATTTTTTGTTATAAAATATTTCCCATTATAATTTTTTATGGTTGTACTTTTATTTACTATAATTGTTTTTCAATTATAAATTGTTTTTATGTTGTATTTTTTTTTCTAAAATCATGCTTGTTTGTATATTTATATACTTATATGTTTTAAATTTATTTTTTTATATATGTTTAAAACATTATTTGTTATCATATATTTTTTGGTCAGAGTGATTATCTCAAGAGAGGGTGAATTGAGTACCCAATAAAATTTTTGGTTAAAAAAGTATAAATAAAATCCCCAGTTTAATTAAAAATAGTCCAGTTAATCAAAACAATAGATTGATATAGATAGTGATATTTTAAAAGATTTATGAAAGAGTGATTAAGTCATAACTAAAATTATATGAAATCTATTATAAATTTTTTATTTAATTTACTTAATCAAATATTCATATAAACACTAGTTAAGACTAACTATCGAAGAAGTGACTTTGTTTACAGTTTAAAACAAATTCAGTTTGAATCTTAGAAATAAAACAAAATTAAAACACACAGTGGAAATAAAACAAGGGATTCCGTCTCAAACTGAGACCTAATATCCCCCACTTGACAAACAAATGCTTCCAAGAAGATTATATAAATATAATCTTGATCCACAACCTGGATCATGAAAACATAAAACAACTAACTAGATGTCTAGGCCATACAGGGACCTCTTCGATAATAACCATGAGAATGAAACAAACACCGGTCACCCAAGGGACTCTTCCACAACATTGTGAGTAAATAAATGTAATGAATGGTAAGAATATATGTTGTATCCTCTAGTTAAATTTCAAGATTCGGGGTGTCTTTAATAAATAGGTTAAACCACACACTTCTAAAAATTAAATTCAACAAACAGAAAAGAGTTTGTGTAAAAATGTTTAGAATTTTGTGTTTCTCTACCTGATGTACTCTAAAATCATGAGCCTCCTCCTATATAGCTTGAAGAGGATATCAATTAATCTCTCAGAAAAAAGCATCAAAATAGAGGGTCGTAATATCTCTTTGTTCTGACTTCAAGAAAGGTAATGAATGTCTAGTATGTTCTACTCTTCCATAGTCATGTGTAGATAAGGATGCAACGTGTAATATCTCATGCAAGTCGGACACTTAAAAACACTCTTATATTTCTTGAAATATTGTTCTATCTTTTGTCTTGCACACATGGGGGAGTCTTATTTTTAATACATATCACCATCATATAAGAGTATATGTTTAAAGAAAAATCATTTGGATCTTTTACTCCTTGTACTGAACATTGACATAAACTTACATGCATCCCTACAATTTTTAATAAAATAGATATAAAATAATCCATTGCATTAAATTAAATAATATGACCATTGTTCAATATGAACGTTGGGAACTGTACTCTTGATAATAATGTTAATGATATCATTAGAGTTTATAAGTAATATTTTGAAAAAGGAAAATCGATACAGATTGAAGAGTCGATGGACTCAACCAATAGATTTATGTTGTTTGAAGAACATCTGTCGTAGCTTGAAAGGGAGGTATCACAACTGAGTTTCTCCCTTGAGCATGTCCAAGATGAGCTTAAATAAGTAAATCTTGAATGAAATCACCTTCCAGAGAAGTTCAAGTTAGTTGAGATTACCACTAGATAAATGTTAGCTAAGGCACCCCAAAAAAGTACCACCATCACATACCTTACTCTTAGGGTGTATGCGGGTGTAATAAGGGGTTATGTGTACCAACATTAATGCGTAATTTTTTTTGTATATATAAAATTTTATATTCCATCATTTTCATTTTAAGAATAAATTTTCTTAAGAAAATTAAGATTAAATTTGGTAAAATTTATTTTAATGAAATTTTATGACTTAAAAACTCTTATTTAATTTTAATTGATAATATAATATTAATTTTTTCAAATATCATAAATTTTACTATGCATTTTTATTCACTATTATTTTTAATAAATAACATTTTTTATATTTTAAAGTAAAATTTATTATACTTATGCAATTATTATGATAAAATAAAAATAATTTTTTAAATTATCACCTCTAAATTAGGTTAGGGTGAATTTATGATAATTTTCTAAAATATTTAGTTTTTTGGTGAAAAATAAAAAATACAATTTTGGGTTTTCGATAAGTTTAATAAATACATAATTTTTTCATAATGATGTAATCATTATTTAACCATAATCCAAGAGTAAAAACATATTATTTTATTAATATAAAATATTATAATAGACTTTAATTTATTTTAAAAAAATCTAATTTACTTTCCAAATTCTAAAATGAAATATTTAACTATAAAAAGTTTTTTTATTGAAAACATTATTTAACTTGGAAAAATAATTAATATAACATTATGTTAGAATCTTGGGGATTAAAATAAGATAAAAGGAATCCCAATTTTCCAATACAATGGGAAGTTCCATGGTTTTTCATTTACCACTACCAAGGTGTCTAAGGAAATTAATAAACAAATCCTTCTCTTTTGATATAAATACCGACCCATTTATCCATTTTTATTCACTTACATTCATCCTCCATGAATATCTGATAGTTTTACCTCTAAATGAGTTCTCACAGGGTTTTCTAAATCCCTCAAGGACCTTATCCACACGTTTTAGGAACACTCTTCAAGGTAAAGGAAATCTCAACTTCTCTTTTCTTTTCATGTTCCCTATTTATGTAGAATGACTTTAAAATTTAAAAACTATGTTCTTTTATCCATTTTATTATATCCCTTTACTAAATTGAGATTATTTTATGAATGGGAGACCCTTTTTTCCTATATTTTTACTATTTTCAAAAACCTTGTTTCATACTTGTTATGTTGTCGAATTTTCTTCTCAATATTTATCTCTTTTTCCAAAGAAATTATCTTATTTTTTTGTGAATACCCAAACCTCTTATCTTTTTATGGGTATTCACGTAGTTGTAAAAATTATCTATTTTATTTTGGGATTAACATACATGAAACAAGACTTCCTTTTTTATCGGTTAATAATGACATAAAGATCTTGTTTTTAAGCACTTTTCTTTAAGACACCATGATTTTGATATGAAGCCTATTTCTTTTATTCTCTATGGGTTATTTATAAAATATTTTATTATGATATAGATGGATAAAATTAATTAATAAATATGAAGATTGAAACCTAATAGAACTCTAAGGCATTCATAAAGAATTTAATCTCCGAAGATGACATGTTTTACGATACCTTGGTGAATAACCTTGGAAATTTTTATGAAACCTTGGTGAAAACCATAGTGATATGATTATAAATGTTTAAAATAAATGTTTTATCCATATTTAAAAGTTATGATTCATGTTATTATATTTATTATATGCCTCATGCTCTCTTTTTCATTCTCTGATGATATTCCTCATGTTTTTATTGACTTTTCCCTCAAGATCACATGTAAACTGTTTCTCTTGTTTTCGATTAGTTGGAATTATGCTCACCCTTTCCTTTGATGTATGTCCCCAAGTTATGAGATGTAGTAATTATACTTAGTATAAGTCTATTATGAATCCTTTCAGGTGAATTATAAAAATATTTTATTTTTTCTTATATTATGTACCTTTTTCACAAGAATCTAAACTTTAAAAGATCGCCTATTTTTGTAAAATGCAATGAAAAGATTATGTAATAAAAAGGGTACATGACATATTTGGTATCAAAGGATGGTATAGTTATTTGTGGATATTACGATTTGAAAAATTTCTGAAGAACCATATAAAAATATTTAAATATTGGAAAACATCCTCATATTTTTTTAACGTATTAAGTAAGTGGTTTCCAAGAAAAGAAATACTTTTCTAGATATGAATAAGTGGATGTGGTTCTTGTATAGATGTACCTAGGGGTAACAACTCTGACAAGGTGCGTTGGTCTAGACTCGACATAACCTGGTACATGACAACATGCCTTAGTATGCACCTGGTTTGACACTCCCAAGTGATATGTTTGGTCAATCGCAATATTTTTGTGAACCATTATAAAGTAATGTAATTTTTGTTAAATAATAACATATTTAAGAATGATGTTTTAGGACAAAAAAATCCTTTAGAATTATAAGATTTTTAAAAAACCATGTTCCTCAATAAGTTTTTCTTCTTTTAGAAAATGGTTGAAAATAGGAAGAACCGAGTAAATGGGGAGTGCAACGAACCATGCACTGATGACCCTATAATGGAATCCGGAATGGAAATTTTCATGAGAATGATGAATCAAAATTTTAAAGATAGGAAAAATAACTTTAATAAATATGATATAACAAATTCACCACAAAGGGAATAACTTTCAATTGAGTCCTTTATGCATCAACAACCACCTTCTTTCAATGGATCTACCAACCCTTTGATTTATGAACAATGGATAAGCCCTATAGAAAAGATATTTTCTATACTCCATTGTTTGGAATAGGAGAAAGTTACCCTAGTGTGTAACAGTTAGAAGTAAAAGTTGATCAGTGGTGAAAATGATTAAAAATAAGAAGCCAAGAAGGGAGATTGACGCTATGGAGTGGGAAGAGTGCAGGGGGGCCTTTTAAAAAAATATTTCTCTTCATTCGATGCGAACAAAAATAGAGATTGAATTCCTTGAGTTAAAGCAGAAGAAAAATGAATATGTGGGAATCTATGAGAATAACTTTACAAGGATATACCATTACACCACTAGATGTATCATAGACCCTAATAGAAAGGTTGATAGATTCTTCAGTGGACTAAGAACATATCTATGGAAGAATCTATCCAATTGAGACTATGAAAGCTTTGAGGATAGAGTGTGAAGTGATGTGAATGTTAAAATAGAGTTTTGTGAGACACAATAGTCTCACAAATCGAATGAAAAGAAGAGATCAATATTGCAAAACTTAAGGAGTAACATTGATTATAAGAGAGGAGGAAATCAATTGAAACTTTCCACATGAAACAAATGTGGGAAGAAGTTTTTAGGGAACTTCTTTCTCAAGAGTGGGAAATTTTACAAGTGTGGAGGAGATGGCCATATTTCCTGGAATTTTCATTGTGAGGTAAAACCTCAACTTTTCAACACCAATGATAAAGGGAAGATGGTGTAGGACCTAAATGAATTCCAATTCTTCAAGTGTGGATAGCTTGGGAAGTTTTCTAATAAATTCACAAATCAAAAGTTAATGGAGGAAGATCACCATCAATCTCATCATAGACCAATGGAGAAAGGTCATGCTTTTACCATCACGAAAGCTATTGTTGAATCTCTCAGTGATGTGGTGGAAGGTACTCCCATTATTATCTCAAATCTAGAAAGTACTTTATTTTATTTTGGTTCTACACATTCATTTATTTCTTCCAAGTATAAAAATAATATAAAGTCAATACTTGAACTGGTAGAAGTGGAACTATTAGTCAATACTCTTGGTGGGATTATCCAAGAATCAAAAATGTATAGAAACTCTAGTATTTACTTTGGGGAGAATAATCTCAACACAAATATATTATCCATTCCCATGCTAGAATTATACATTATACTAGGGATGTAATGAATCTAAAAGTATAATACAAATATCAACTATCAAATTAAGGAAATATTAGTAGTCTTGAATGGAAAATCAACAGTTTTTTCAAAGGAGAGATATCACGACCTAAGATTTGTTTAGAAACACCACCCATAACCTTCTTTATGAAAATGATTAGTGAATATGAAGAATGAAGTGAAAGTATACAAATAGAAAATATCCCCATCATTCATGAATATATTTACATATTTGTTGAGGAGTTACTTAGACCTGCCACAGAAAGAGAGGTAGAGTTCTCCATTGAGCTCATTCCTGGTTCCAAGAAAATTTCAAATACCCCATATAGAATAGAAAATGTGTAGCTGGAGGAATTAAAGAAACAACTCCAAGATCTTCTGGAGAAGGGGTTTATCCGACTATGTTTGTCTCCTTGTAGAGAATCTGTTATCTTTTTGAAGAAGAAGGATGGATCAATGTTGCTATGCATTGATTATGGAGAACTTAATAGGATCATAGTGAAGAACAAGTACCATCTTCCAAGAATTGTTAATTTATTTGAACAACTTCACTCGGATCAATTCTTCTCCAAGATTGATCTTTGATCTAGTCATCATCAATTGAAGGTAAATAAAGAATATATTTTAAACACCACATTCCGATAAAGATATGGGCATTATGAGTTTGTTGTTATTCCCTTCATCTTGACTAATGAACCTGCTATATTTATGTATTTGATTAATAAAGTATTTATAGACTACCATGATATTTTTGTGGTTTTGTTTATTGATGATATTATGATATATTACAAAATTTTTTAGGAGCATTAGGATCATCTAAGGGTTACATTTAAAACTATAAAGAAGGTGATAATGTTTATAAAGTTCGAAAAGTGTGAATTTTGATAACAATAAGTTTCTTTCTTGGGTAACATTGTAACCAATGAAGGGATCTTAGTTTACTCTACTAAGGAAAATGTTGTGGAGGAGTTTCCTCATCCTACAATAGTAACTGATATTTGTAGTTTCCATGGTTTAGTAGGATATTATAGTATGTTTGTGAAAAAAAAATCATGACTTTCTAATCCACTAACTATGTTAACTCAAAAAGGGGCCACGTTCATTTGAAAAAGGGATTTTGAAGAAATTTTCCAAGAGTTTAAGAAGAGATTTATTACTACACATGTGTTAACTCCACCCTCTATCAGATATGGATTCTTTATTTTTTGTGATACGTCACTTAGAGGTCTTGGGTGCATCCTCATACAAGATGAAAAGGTGATTTCTTATGCATCTCGACATTTAATGCCTCATGAGAAGAATTATTCTATGCATAACCTAGAGATGGATGTGGTGGTTTTTGCTCTGAATATATGGAGGCACTGTCTTTATGGGGATAAATATGATATATACATAGACTAACAAAGTTTGAAGTATATTTTCACACAAAAGGAATTGAACATGAGACATAGGAGATGGTTGAATCTTTTTAAAGACTATGATTGTTCAATTCATTATCATATTTGATGATAAAACAAATTCATTGATGCATTAACTAAGAATGAACCTATTGTTCTGGCTATGACAAGGATTCAAGGAGATCCTTTTATCAAAGACCTATAAAAACTGTACATGGGAATTTTAATGGAAGGGACATCATAAACCCTATCCCAAATGATTTATCAACCATAATAGTTAAATAAGATCAAGAAATATCAAAAGGATTTTCCTTTATTGTAAAATAATATAGGGGTTGTGATGAATGAGAAGATGATAGAGTTCAATATTTATCAAGAAGGTGTACTGAAATTTCTTACAAGACTATATGTTCCATCTATTCTGGTAATAAAGAAATAATTGATGGATAAAGCTCATATCTCTACTTTATCTATAAATCCTATAAGCACTATAATGTATAGGGAAATTCATGATAAATATTGGTTGGATAACATGAAAATGAAGATTGTCGACTACTCTATAGGTTGCCTAGTGTGTCAGTAGGTTAAGGAAGAGTGACAACTTCCTAAAGGTGTATTACAACCACTACCCATACCAACATGGAAGTGGGAAAATATCACTATATATTTTTTCATTGGTCCCCCAAGAAAATCCAACGAAAATAATGTGATATGAGATATAGTGGATCATCCCACTATGACTTCCCATTTCATCATTATTTGTGAATATTAATATCTTGACCAACATTCCAAGATATACGTGAAATATGTGGTAAGGCTCCTTGCGGTACCATTTTATATCATATATGATCGTGATCCATGGTTTACATCAAAATTATGGAGAATTATTCAACATGATCTGAGTACTGAATTGAATTTTATTATGGCCTATCACCACCAAACTGATATCTAATCTAAAAGGAAAATTCAGACACTTGAGGACACACTGATAACATGATCAATGAAATTTAAAGGTTGATGGGATCAAAATCTCCCATAATTTGAGTTCTCAAATAATAATAGCTTCCATTCAAGTATTAAAATGGAACCCTATGAAGCTTTATATGGGAAGCAATGTAAAACTTCTACTTGTTGGGATGAAGCTGATGATAGAAATTTTCTTAGGCCTGATCTTGTTCAATAGATGACAGAAAGGTTCATGTCATCCAACAACACATAAAGGCTGCTTAGAGTCGACGGAAGAGTTATGCTAAAAACCATCAAAGGGACTTGGATTTTGGAATTTGTGAAAAATTGTTCCTTAAAATATCACCCTAGAATAGAGTCATGCAGTTTGGAAATAAATGGAATCTTAACCCCAAGCACATTGGCCCTTATGAAATCCTTGATCTCATAGGATCAGTGACCTATCTACTTTAACATCCACCAAATATACCTCAACTTCATGATGTATTGCATGTGTCTCTATTTAGTAAGTACATACCAAAACCTTCACATATACTAAATACTGAGGTTGTATAACTGAAACATGACTTCTCTTTTGAGGAGTAGCCGGTGGGGATCTTGGACCATGGAGATGAGGTTCTACACAACAAGACTACAAACTCATCAAAGTGTTGTGGTGGAACCATAATTATGAAGAAGCGATGTGGGAAATAGGGGAAATAATGAGAAAGAATTACCCACATCTTTTCTCAATGGAGAGAATGAGTTGAAATTTCAGGGACTGAGGGATGAATGTAATGACCTTATTTTTTTTAATAAATTTGATTTTCTGAAAATGTGTGTTGTTTATATTTTTCATCACAAAATAATGTATTATTTTATGAAGTGAATATAAAGGGAAATGTGACCATCTCATTTTTATCGTTATATGACCATTGGTCCATATGACCACTGGGAACTATATTCTTGATAATAATTTTATCATTATCATTAGAGTTTATAAGTAATATTTTGACAAAGGAAAATTTATGCAGAAAGATGATTCGATGACCCCGATCAGTAGAGTTGTTCTATTTGAATCCCATCTATTGGATATTGAGAGGGAGGTATCCCCATTATGTTTTCCCTAACCAAGTCCAAGATGAGCTTCAATAAGTGAATTTTTAACAAAATCACCTTAGGGAGAAGTTTAAGTTAGTGGATATTACCACTCGATCGATGTTAGTTGAGGCACACCATGAAACTACCATCATCATACACCTTACTCTTAGGGAGTATGTTGGAGTAATAAGGGGTTATGTGTCCCGAACATAGTGTTTAATTCCTTTCTAATAATAAAATTATTATTCTATCATTTCCGTTTTATGAATAATTTTGCTAAATAAAATTGACATGGAATTTGATAAATTGATTTTTAGTCAGAAATCATACTTTCCATAAAAGAAAAAATCATTATAATAAACTAAGATATTTTGAATAATTTATATTATAATGAAATATTATGATGAAAATACTCTTATCTAAATTTTAGTGATAAAATAATTTTATTTCTTTCAAGTGTTATAAATTTTACTATGCATTTTACTATACATTTTATATCTATTTTTTTAATAAATAAGAATATTTACATCTAAAAGATAAATTTCTTATACTTAGAGAATTATTATGATAAAATAAACATAATTTTTGAAATCATCATGTTTAAATTATGTTAGGTTGAATTATGATAACGTTCTAAAATATTTTATTTCGGTGAATAGTAAAAATATAGTTTTGAGTTTTCGGTAAGTTTAATGACTTCATAATTATTTCATAATGATGTTAAAATAATTTTACAATAATACATGACTCAGAACATGTAATTTTATTATAATAAACTATTATAATATATTTTAATCAATTTTAATAAATATAATTTACTTTCTAAATTCTAAAATGGAAACATTAACATTAAAAATGTTATTTTGTAAAAACATTAATTGTCCTTGAAAAAATTAGTAATAATTTTTTTGGTAAACTCCCATAGATTAAAATAAGATAAATGTTTCCTAAGTTTCTAATATCATGGGAAATTACCATGGGAAAGCCCATGATTTTTCAATTATCACTACCTAGTTGTCCATTTAAATTAATAAACAAATCATCCTCTTTTACAATAAATATCCACCTATTTATCCATTTCCTTTCACTTAAAATTAGTCCTCAGTGAAGATATGATATTTTTACCTCAAATTGAATTCCTCCATGAAGCCCTAAAGACTCCAAGGTCCTAATATTCTAGTTTTAATAAGACTCTTTAAGGTATGGGTAGTCTCAACTTCTCTTTATCCTTTCAAGTTCCCTTTTTATGCAGTATGTCTTTCAAATTTAAAAACACCATTCTTATAAAAAATTTATTCTATACCTTTACTGTATTAAGAGTCTTTTATTAATGTTATACCCTCTTCCCCTATCTTTTTTACATTTTCTAAAACCATGTGTTTTCCCTGTTATGTTGTCGAATTTTCTTCTAAAAATTTCTCTATTTTTCTCTATTTTTTTCTTTTCCCCTCTCATTTTCCCTCTCTTTACTTCTCTTTTGCAGGGGTATTAACCTATATTTAAAAATTATCTATTTTATTTTGGGATTAAAATATATGAAATTAGCCTTCATTTTTTGTGGGTCAATAATGACATAAAGATGTTATATTTAATCACTTTTCTTTAAAACACCATGATTTTGATATGAAACTTATTTCTTTTATTCTCCACGGGTTATTTATGAAATGTTTTATAATAACATATGTGGATGAAATTAATTAATAAATATCAAGGGTGCACCTTGCCAATAATCCAATGCATTGGGTAAATAATATAATCACTAAAGATGGAATGTTTTGTGATACCTTGGTGAATAACCTTGGTAATTTTTATGACACCTTAGTGAAAAACCACGATGATATAATTATAAATTTCTAAAATAAATTTGGTAGTTATATTTCTATGTTATTATTCATGTTATTTTATTTATTATATGTATCATGTTCTCTTTTTCATATAATAATTATATTCCTCATGTTCATATTGATTTTTTCCTCAAGATCACATGTAATGTGTTTCTCTTATTTTCCCTTACTATTCCATATGCTCACCCTTTCCTTTAATGTATGTCCCTAGGTTATGATATGTAGTAATTTTACTTAGGATGAATCTATGATGAAACCTTTCAAGTGGATTATAATAATTATTTAATTTTTCATGCATTGTTTACCTTTTTTTTAATAAACTAAAATTTTAAAGATCCTACGTTTCTATACAATGTAATGAAAAGTTTATGGAATAAAAAAGTGGGATTACATAGTTATTCATAACAATTGTGAGTTAAGGTGATGGTAGGTCATCTAGTGGTAGTTCATTGTCAACAGTGAATCATCCCTATGGTGTGTATTTTCTGGTGTAAGTTCTTTTCAACACATTTCCAAATTTTCATCCTGATAGTGACTCATCTTCAACGACAAGTCATTTCTGGTGGTAGGTCTTTTCAACACATTTTCAAATTTTCTTCCTGATGGTGACTCAAATCTGATGGTGTTTCTTTCTTAGCGGGTATTCATCATCTACTATGATTTATTTCTAGTGGTGACTCATCTACAATGGGGAGTCATTTTTGGTGGTGACTCATATTCAATAGTTATTCATTTCAATACTTATCCAAATCCTCACCAAAATTCCTTATATTATAAAATGCCATCATAAAACATAAAACTTGTTAAAAACATAATAAATAAGATTTTGTGACCATTAAAACAAGGGTTACAACAATATCCCTCCTTTTGATGGTCACAAATCATGGAATTTTGTAAACCATGTATAGAATAAACAATTTCTTAAAATATATCATCTTAACATTTTAAAAATATACTGTGAGATTGTGATCATTAAAGTTAAAACTTCTAAAATAGAAGATAAAATAATTAAAATGGTATCAAAGATATTAAATCAACAAGGATATCGAATATATGTCAAGGTAAATAACTATAATTAATGCAGATAGTATCAAAGGAATAAATTAAATACATATGGCATTATAGTCATGACATCAAGAAACAACATTAATGATGATATCAAAGGGTAACATCACTGTAAAAATAGTAAATATATTCATAAATAAATTCCATGTTAATTCTCCCCCTTTTAAGATTGTCAAAAAGTGGAAATAAAAATATTAAATACATAGAGACAAAAAATAAATGAGATTGAGAATTCCATTAAGGACAAAAAGGAATTGAATTGAAGTAAAAAAATAAATACAATAAGAATTCATAAAAAATTTCCCTATTAAATATTGAAAGTATAATCTCAACGATTCTTAGCCCAGGTAGTTGAAAAAATATGTTCCTTTCCTTTTCTGTTTTCTAAGGTAGAGGGAACATTGGTATAATCAAAGGTATATATAGTGGCAGTTGTAGGGATAGTAGTTAGAGAAAGTGTATCTCTGATAATAATATTCCTGAGATGCTAGAAAACTACTCTGGGAGTCAAAATGAAAGGCTGGAACCAATTAGGTAAAGGTGCATTAGGATCTTGGGTAACAACATCTCTAAAAAAATCTTGATCAGTGATTGAATGAGTGAAATGAGAAATCACTAGAATAGCATACCGAACCACCATTACAGTTCCAAAAACATTAAGAAAGGGCTTCATCAAAATTTTAAATTACATGATGATATCTCCTACCCTTTCCAAGGAACTGAAAAAGTCCTTTTTCTCCTCCATAAATAACATGAGGAAAATGGTCATGGATTTTAGCTTATTAACCTACTCCTTGAAATATTGACTAACTGGAGGCATTCTGAGGTTTTTAGAAAGGAACTTAAAGTGAGAGATGGGATCATTCTTAGTGAATATTCTATAAATTTAATACACAATTACCTTTGAAATAGTTTCACAGTCTCTTATGACTCCATTGAGGCTTTCCCTGAACATCGTATAAACATAGTCACTATTATGCCTAATCTTCCTCAAACTCTCTGATGGGATATTAGGGTCATCTTTTGAAACAGATCCAAGATCTTCCCTAACCATTGACCGGATCAAATAAACATCTAAATGAGTTGGAGGTGGATCACTGGAAGTAAAATTCAAAAAAGGAAATGACTCTATCCTCTCCATCAAAACATCTATATTAGTAGAAAAAGTTGTCTATATTCCTTCTATTATTGATATAAAATATTCCAACTCACTAACAAGTAATTAATTATATATCTCCACTTCCTGAATGTGATGCATCATCTTAGGTTAAATGTGATTCATCATAATCTCAAACATGTATCATACATATCATTAACTAATATTAATGATCATAAGAGGATGATTCTTCAAAATAATACCAAAATTAGAGATAAGACTTTCCCTAAAGGACTCGAAGTTAGCTCTGGTAACCAAATCTATAAGTACAAGATCTATAGTAGAAGAAGGCAAGGTTGAAAAAGTTGTCTCAATGGAAGAAACCTCTTTAGGAACATGTCTAGTAGGAATATTTTAAGGAAACCTATGAATTTATCCTACAACATGCAACATTTATTTATTCAACCATGGATCCCATAGGATATATCTCTATTCAAATAGAAATAGTAGGTCCATTGTGCTTGGGTGGGATGCTATCATCATCCGAATCAAGGTAGTCAAAGCCTAACTTCACATGCCATGGATACCTATCCCATTCCTCAAGAGATGGGTCCCCCAACCTAATAGAAGACACACCAAAAGTATCAACAACTATAAGATCAAAAATTTTAGGATCAATAAGAATATGATCATCAAATTTCTTCACATCAGCTGTATGTTTAGCAGATTCATTATCATCATGCACAAAAAGATCTCTATCAGTGAGATCAACATGGTGACTAACAAGGCGTAGTGATTCCTCCCTCTAAACAGATGCGCCCAACTAATCTCAATGATCTTTATCAATATCTTGAACTAAGCTTGGTCTCTCCTCATACCTATAAACAAATAAAAATATTGGAGAAGAAACAACCACCTAGGGCATCTCAATATCCTTATCACCAATATGGCCATTCAGACCATCATGATCTAAACCACCATCACTGCCATCTTTATCACCATCTCCCTCATCTTTTCCATTTTTTTATACTTTATCTTTTCATTCTTCTTGATTTCCATATCCTTCTTTTCCATCATCATCTCCATTTTCTTATTCACCACTATTTTCTTCTTCATCCCCATTTTATTCTTTATATTATCCTTTATCTTCTTCTTATTCTCCATTTCCATTATCTTCTTTATCAATTCCATTTTCTTCAAAAGATTTATAAGATATATTATAATATTTCTCTCCATAAACCTTAGTATATTCTTCTTTCCCTCCTTCTTTTAAATGAGTCTCTCAAAAAAAGAGGGATATAATAAGACTAGGATCACCAAAAGAGATATCTAAAGGACTCTTGGGAATATCTGGGTCACTACCCTCCTCAAGTTAAAACTATTTATCCTCATTAATAGAAGTATAAACCTCTTACTCTTCTTCCTATTCCTCATTAGAATACTCTGTCAATTCATTTGGATACAATCTAGGGTCCACAAGATTTTTTGGCCTTGTTGGGTGATAAACATTATTTAAATCCTTAGAAATCCTATCAGCATTAACAATCCACTTCTTTAACCACAAGTTTCAACTTATATTTATTCTCTTAAAATTGAATCTTTTAATAAAAAATCCTCCAAATTTTAATTCTTCTTGTTCATATTTATCTAGAAATACCTTAGCCTCAATCATGGTCGAAATTAATTTAGGGTAGATAATGGGGGTTTATCTGGATGAAGTTCTACACATCTCCATCATATGAATTATTATATATTATCACAAATTTATTTTCTACTATCTTGATAAGAAATAAGAGATATACATCTTGATACCTAACTATGCTGAAATCACCTTTCCTTGGGCACAACACATTCTAAATAAACTTGAATAACAAACAGAACTCACTGTCTAACTCGGTTGAAGATGGTCTTCTTACAATTAATTCTCTAGTAAGTTCTACCAAAAAATAATCATACATGAAGGAATATCTTCCACATGTAATTGACCCTTGATAATCACTTTAGACACCTTCATGAGGTACTTTCATACATATAGTCCATTCAGTTTAAGAGAAAAAAAACCTTTTTCCTCTTTATCTTTCTTAGAATCCAGTCTTTGTCTTTCCCAAAGATAAAATCCATAGTTTGATAAAACCAATTCACTAGCCTAGGATATATGGGCCTCTTATAATTCAGTAACCACTCTACCCATACCTAGTCTTTAATTACTTTATGTACGAAATATCTTCTTGACATCAGCCACTCAACATTCACTTCCTTTTCAAGTACTATTATTCTATTTGTGAGATGCAGGTTTCATAGTTTGACTGTAGGTCTTCTCAAGTCTCCTTTCCACTTCTTTTTAGGATACAAATCATCCAGAGATGACACTATTTATCACTTCACTCTAAAAATTAGAAACAAGGTGGGAGGTTAGAACGAGGTTGAGGGAAGCCTAACAGTTATGATAGAAAGAGTCAGAGAGATGGTTTGGGTGTGAGGAAGAGTGAGCATAAAAATTAGACTAAGTCCCCATTTTATATCATTTAGGGATTTGAAAAAAAAATAACATATTTAATTCGAAAATAAATTAGATAAATGACTTGTAAATAAAAAAATTAGTAATGGAGACTTAAGATCCAATGGTGGGTTTTTCCAACGGTGGGTAAACACCAATTGTGGTTTGTTTCAATGGCAGATAAACATGAATGGTGGGTTGTTCCAATGGTGGATAAATACCAACGGTGGGTAAATTCTAATGGTGGTTAAACTCAAATAGTGGGTCCTTATAAAATTACGTTTAACCAAAATTAATCATTCTTAATTCAGGTTTAATAAAGTTCATTATATCATAATTCAATGTCTTAGTAAAAATATCAGCAAGTTGATCTTTAGTACTAATGTATTCAAGAGTTATATCATCCTATTGAAAACTATCTCTCAAAAAGTGATGTATTACACAAATGGGTTTTTTTCTATAGTGTTATACAGGGTTATAAGAAATATTTATAGCACTTTTGTTGTCACAATTTATAGGGACATGTCAGAATTGATATCCGTAGTCTAGAAATGTGTGTTTCATCCAAAAAAAATTGAGAAGATCAACTACCTGTAGCTCCGTATTGATTTTCAATAGTAGATAGTGCAACGAAGTTTTCTTTCTTACTACACCAAGAAACTAAAGACTTTCCCAAAAGATGACATGTTCCACAGGTTCTTTTTCTATCTAACTTGCAACCACCAACATCGACATCTGAATAACAAAATAATTAAAATTATTTTCCTCTAGGATAAAAAAATCCTAAATTGGTTCTGTACTTAAGGTATTTAAAATCCATTTTAATATTAAGTAAGTGTGAATCTTTTGGGTTTTTTTTTGAAAATTAGAACACATAAAAACACTGAACATAATGTTTGGTCAACAAGTAGTTAGGTAGATAGGATTTCTAATCATACCTCTATAATTGGTTTGATCCACTAATTTCTCAACTTCATCAAGATCCAATTTATAGGTCATAATCATAGGATTGTCACTGATTTTAGTTTTATCCAAACAAAAACTTTTTAATGGTTATTTAGTATATTTACTTTGATTTAAAATAATTCCATATTTATTTTAAAAAATATGAAAACCAAGGAAGAATTTCTGCTCACCCATTAAATTCATTTCAAATTCATTTTGACACTTTTTTCAAAAGTAAGTACATAAAGAGTTTTTATAATATCTAAAGATAATATCATCTATATAGATTTGAATAACTAAAACATATTTTGAAATTATTTTAATAAATATGGTGGGATCACCTATACCTTTTGAAAATACTTTAGAAATTATAAAAGAGTTCAGCCTTTCATACCAAGCTCTAGGATCTTACTTTAAACTGTTAAAATATTTTGTTAGTTTTAAAACACGATTTAAAAAATGAGAATTTTGAAAATTGGGGGTTGTTCTAAAAAAAATCCTTAATTATATAACCATTCAAGAATGAACTTTTAACATCCATTTGATATAGTTTGAAATCTAGATGTGATGCATAGGAAATAAATATTCTAATAGATTCGAGTCTGGATAAAATTGAAAAGGGTTCCTCATAGTCAACACCATCTTTGTGATTATATCATTGTGCAACAAGTCTGGCCTTATTCATTACTATTGTTCCAGATTCATCAACCTTTTTTCTAAACACACATTTAGTGCCTATCATTAAGGTGTCTTTGGGTCTATCAATGTGTTACCAAAATTTATTTCTTTCAAATTGGTTAATTTCTTCTTGCATATCCATTACCCAAAATTCTTCATTAATTTCATTAGTGATGTTCTTAGTTTCAATATGTGGCAAGAAATCGTGATGTTCAAATTGGTTACTTAGAGATGTTATAGACTATGTACCTCTATCCAAGTATCCAACTAAAACATCTAAAGAGTGGTATTTTGGAGTCCTAAAAGATATATAAAAAGATGGTATGGTCACCTCATGGACCTCTACAGGTTTTGGTTTAGGTTATGGAAGTTACTAAGAAATGGATGATTTTTTATATGGTTTAAAGTAGTATCATAAGGTTTAGAAGTTATGTCTAGAGTTGAAAAATCATCCTTAAGGTTTTATAAAGGGGTTTTAGGCTCATGTGGATCTGTCTCATTAAACTTGACATGGACAGAATCTTCCATTGTATTGGTTTTTTTGTTAAAAACTCTATAGAATTTTCTAGAGGTTGAATAACCAAGTAAAATTCCTTCATTACTCTTAGAGGAAAACTGGTCAAGATTATCCTTAGTTTTAAGAATAAAGACTTTTAATCTAAATAATATAAAGTAATTAACCTTAGGTTTCCTATTATTCCAAAGATCATAAGGAGTTTTATTCATGATTGGTCTAATTAAAACACTATTAATTATATAGTAGGCTTTATTCACAGCATTTGCTGAAAAGTATATAGATCAGTTATATTCATTAAGCATTGTCTGTGCTATTTTTTGAAGTGTTTTATTTATTATTTCTACTACGCTATTCTACTGAGGTATCCTAGGAAAAAAGTTATTGTTCCAGACATTTTTTGAGAAAAAGGATTCAAAGTCTTGATTTTCAATCTCATGATCATGGTCACTTATTGTGGTATTAATTATTAGTCCACTTAGGTTTTATATAGATTTTTCATACTTAGTAAAGTGAGATAAAGATTCACTTTTGTGAGATAAAAAAGAATAGTAGAGTATAAATAGAAAAATCATCTACAAAGAAATAAACACAGTGATTCCAATTTAAACTATAAACATTAGATGGTCTAAAAAATTCCATGTGAATAAATTACAAGGGTTGATAAGTTGAAACTTCTTTCTTTGATTTGAAATATATTTTTTGTTATTTATCTTTTGGCAGGGGTTACAAACGTTATCATTTGAGAATTCAAGTTTGGTTAGATTCATAACTATCCATTTCCTAGTAATCTTTCTAAGTGAGTGAATATTATAGTGGCCAAATTTTCTATTCCAAAGCCATGATTCTATAGTAATGGAACTTAAGAAAGATTAATTTTGAAAAATTAAAGAATCAAGATTAACATCATACAAATTCTCATTTATCGAAGAAGTAAATAATAAATAATTTTTAGAATTTAAAACATTACAATCATTATTTTCAAATTTTACATGAAATCCATCATCCAATAGATGTGAGATGATAAGAAGATTATATTTTAAACCATCAATAAAGAGTACTTGAGAAATTAATACTAAGGTAGAGTTACCAATTTGGCCAAGGCTAATTATTTTTTCCTTAACATTGTCACAAACGGAGAAATGTCCACTATAAAACTTTAAAATGTTCTTTAATATTAAGTAATATCCAATAATATGTCTTACACATCCAATATCCAGGTACCATATATTTTTATAGAAGCTCTTCAAGTAGGTTCCCTACAAAATAATTTTATAAAAAAAATGATTTGGTACCCAAATATTCTTGGGTATATAAATTTTAGAAATTAGGGATTTAGGAACCCATATTTTATTAATGGGTTTTCTATAAGAATATTTCAAACACTTATAATGAAAAACATTATTTGGTCGAGTTGATAAAAATTAGTAGTAAAATTTCTAGAATTTGACTTAGGAACAAAAGTGCACTTAATGATTCTTCTCTGTCCAGGTTGGTAACCTAGACCAGTAATATATTTAGGGGTAATTTTTTTCATAGTATTTTAGTGAGATTTTATCTACCATTAGTGAATATATATAATAATTTCATTAAATTCTCATTAGAAAATTTTAATTCAATATTTTCTATCAACAATTGAGCATTATTTTCCATTTTTATAAAAAAATTATATTTGATATTTGTAGATAGAGCATGTTATTTCCTTACAATTTTGTATTTATATTTCAGATCATTGAAGGTATCGTAAATAATATTATAGAATCCAATAATTTATTCCTGAGACATTTTTTCATTAATATATTCATCTCCAAAATAATATGAATTATGTATAGGAGAGATAATCGGTACCTCTGATATTTTTGTCATGAGGAACATATTTTCTATGTTAGGATTTTCATAATGAGTTGAGTTTGAATCACTGGATCTTTCCTCAAAGGAACTCCAATTTGATTTTATTTCTTTATTATATTTTCTATACTTATCATCATACTTATTTTCATACTTTAACTTGGGACAGTCATCCTTAACATGTCCTTTTCTTTTAAACTGATAGCTAGTAATTTCATTTGAATTATCATCTCTTTTCCAGTCTTTCTTCCAATTTTCTATATTATCATACTTTACCTTGTAGCTAAGTTTCTTGAAGAATTTATTCTTCTTGTATAATTTCTTAAACCATTTAGCCAAATGGTTCATTTCCTCATCATTGTCAGTTGGTGATTCCTTATCACCATCAGCCGGTGATTCCTTATCACTATATCTTTCATCTTATATGTTTTCCTTTTATTTCTATTTTAATGAATTAGTATTTAAGGATACATATTTCCTATTAGGTTCATCATAATCTTCTCAATTAACCTTAATATATTCCTTATACATCATCAACTTTTCAATAAATTCCTTGACATGCAGTTTTCTGATATCACAAGATTCTTTTACTGAAACTGATGTTCCCCTCAACCTTTCATGAAGACATATCAACAATCGCATGAGTTTATCTTTGTCTGAAACTAGATTTTTTAAGGATATAATTGTATTCATTATCTCATTACACCTGAGATACATATTAGAAATAATATCACCATGTTTCATCTTAATTGTATAATATTTAATTGTATAAGTATTCAATCTCATTTCATTAATATTAGTTGTTACTTCATGAGAAAAAATAATGTGCCCCATATTTCAAAAGCAGTTTTACTAGAAGATATACTATTAAACACTTCATCACATAAATCAAAGTAAACAAAAATCATTTATTTGTAGTTGTTCTTATAATAAAATTTTGTAGAATAATCCCATGTATTTCAAGAAGTCTTAGTTAATTCATATTTATCTTCTACAACATACCATATTTCAAAACACATGTTTTCAATGTGAATTTTCATTTTTATTTTCCATTTAGAATAGTTATTCCCATGAAAGAATGGTGTTATGTTGGAAACATAACCTTCTTTTCTATTTTACATTTGAAGAACTAAATTTATAACTAATATAAATTTAACATCTTTAAAACACAACTAAAAAACATAGTTAAAATGATTTTAAAAAAACCTTTGATTCCAAATATTAGTTAGATTATGTATCTTAAGGGGGTGAATTGAATACCCAATATAAATTTTGGTTAAAAACATTCTGAATAAAATTCCCTAGTTTAATTAAAAATAGAACAATTAATCAAAAAAAAATATCGATATATGTTCTGGGATTTTAAAATATTTCTCAAAGAGTGACTAAGTATTAGTTAAAATAATATGAAAACCATTATAACTTTTGAAATCAGTTTACTTAATCATATACTTATACAATCGCTCATTAAAACTAACTATCAAAGTAGTGGTTTTGTTTACAATTTAAAACAAATTTAGTTTAAATCTTAGAAATAAAACAACAATAAAACACACAACAGAAATAAAAAAAGGGATTCGGTCTCAAGCGAAGACCTAATCCCCTCTAATTGGAAATCACCCACTTCCAAGTAGATTATATAAAGATAATCATGATCTATAACCTAAACTGGGTAAACATACAATAATTGAACATCTTTCCAGACCAAATAGGGACATCTTACACAATAACTATGAGAATGAAACAAAATAGGTCACAAAAGTAACTATACAAAAACATCATGGGTAGAAAAATGTAAATAGAATTAAGAAGATATATTATATCATATAGTTAAAGATCAGGGGTCAGTGTGTGTGTTTAATAAATAGGGAAAAGCACACACATATCAAAATTAAATGAATCAATCAAAAAATAGTTGGTGTAAAGATATAAAGAATGTAGTGTTTCTTGATATGATGTTCTATAAACTATTGAGTCTCTTCAGATGTATCTTGGAGATGATCTTGAGTCATTTCCTAGAAAACATAGTAAAAAAGAGCATCATAATCTATTTTTGTTCTAACCATAGGAAAGGTTATGAATGTTCAGTATGTTCTACTCTTCCATATTCTTTTGTAGGTAAGGATGTAACATGTAAGATCTCAAGAAAGTCACACACTTGAAAACACTCTTACAGTTCTTGAAATATTTTTCAAGCTCTTGTCTTTCATGAATGAAGGATTTTTATTTTTAATATATGTTAACAATATAAAAGAGTATTCATTTGAAAAAAAATCATCTGAATAGTTTTCTTCTTTCACTGAACATGTACACACACTTTAATGAATCCCTGAAATTTTTAGTAAAACAAATATAAAATAACATATTGCATTAAAATCAATAATATAACTGTTAGAAACATTTAATTCAAATTAAGGATAATAATGACTATGACTCTTCTGGTGGTTATAAAACTCTGGTGGTGACTCATCCTCGCAGTGAATTAAGTTGGTGGTGAGTTAGGTCAATGTTTATTTAGACTGATGGTAGGTCATCTAGAGGTAGGTCATGATCAATGTTGAATCATCCTAGCAGTGATTCTTTTCGGGAGGCATTTATTTTCAACACTTTTCCAAATTTCCATCCTGATGGTGATTCATCTTCAACAGAAGGTCATTTATGGTGCTAGGTCTTTTCAACACCTATGAAAATATTCATCGTAATGGTGACTCAACTATAATGATTAGTCTTTCCTAGCGATGACTCATCTTCAATGGTGAGCCATTTATGGCAGTGAATCATCTTCAATAGTGAGTCATTTTTGGCAGTGACTCATCTTCAACAGTGATTCATTTCAATACTTATCTAAATTCTTTCCAAACTTCCTTATATTATAAAATGATATCATAAAACATAAAACTAATAAAAAAAATAATAAACATTATTTTTTTATCATTAAAACAAGGGTCCCAACAATATTCATTTATTATATTATGATTTTTTGTAATCAGTGCATTAAAATTGGATAAATACATGAAGAAGTAGTGATAAATATGAAAAGGGGTTGGAAATTTCGTGGTAGTTTCTAATGAAATATTTAAAAATAAATATTTTATTTTATATTCATGTATTAATCGTTTTAATATGAGAAAATTAGGGTAAAAACAAATCAAATTCCATTTGATTTTCTATGGTTTTAATCATAATTATACATAATAGATCTGACATGGTGAAATAATAAAAAATTCATGATATAATGTTGATGAAGATTTTTAACATGAGATTAAAGACCATCTTGAAGAATTAATTCATGATGAAAGTATAGATATTATTGAAAAAAAAAATTCAATGATTATACTGGTGTAAAGACCTGACCCCGAGCCACCGGACTCAGACCTTACAAATGCTGTGTAATTTTTTTATAAAAGATACCTGAATAAATACACAACATAAAATAAAATATAATATCTTTTAATTGTACTATATTTTGAGATCTAGAAATTTAGTATTACATTCAGATTCAAAAGTACAAAATCTAGTTAACATTAAGAAAAGTAATATCTGAGCAATGATTCCACATTAGAAATTCATCATAACACTTCCACTAAACTTATAAGAATAATTTAAATACATGGTGTGAGCACAAAAAATTCCTAGTAAGGGGTTTTAAAACAAATACATTAAGAATTAATTTTTAAAAAAATATTTCATTAAAATACATGCTTTAAATCGTGAGTTTAACATTTATGATAACATATCATCATCCTTTTCTTAAGGGACTCTGAAAATGGGTTTTAGGATAAAATTATTCTCAAAATTTCTAAACTTATTAAAGAGTTAAAAATAAAATACATTATAAAATATTCACACACTTGATAAAAAATTCATTAAATGAATTTATAAGATAAATAATTACTATAATTAATTTTTTATGACATGTTAGGTGTGCGGATACAGTTTTGCTCATGAAAAGTTATTTTTTTGGATTTTCACAGAAAACGACATCAAAACACATGAATACAAACCATGAAATGATATATAAGTTATTAACCTTTTATTATGGATTGGATGTAAACAATTAACCCTTATTAATACATGATATACATAAGTATAAAACATTATTCCATACACACTTGAAAATGTATAACTAATTAATACATGTTCATAAGAGAATTATAATTAGCCATGGATCTTCTACTAGTTGAATAATCACATGGAATTTCAATTACTAGAATTATTATAGAGTAATACATAATTCAGGACATCATAAACATTCTATAGAGGCCTTATTCCAAGACAACAGATAAACATTTTTTCTAGGACTTGTGGCTAGACCATACATAACCATTTTTTCAGGGTCTCGTGCCAGGACCTAGTTTGTCTCCTTAGACCCACTAATACATCAAGAGGCAATGGTGGGACTCACCCATCACATAATAAGTCCTATACATTCCTCATATGTCTAATAAAAATATGACCTTAAATCAAAGTGTCCCATACTACATTGATTTATTTGAATCTTAATCATAGGTGAAATAAATTCATTAAACAATCCAAAGTGTCCCATAAAACATTGAAAAGTTTAATTCTTAATCCATATATTATCATAAAATGATTCATCTCATACTTAAATTACTTTTCTTAATTTTAATTCCTTAATAAAATTATTAATGAAATAAATTCATAACAAATCAAAAATGCATATATATATTTTTATTCTCAAAAAAATCTTAAAAAATGAATAAAAATATGTCGCTCATGAAATGATAACATGTTTCATAATTCCAAAAAATGGTAAAGTTTATCTCATATAGATTATCAAACAAATGATACAATAAATAAATAGGTTTCACCCATGAAATGATAACTTCATTCATAATTTCACATTAAATGATAAGCTTTATCTCAGAAAAATATAAAAACATAGTGAGTATAAATCTTTAACCACAAGTTTGATGTGCATTAAATACCAGTTAAAATTTTAAATAATTGAGAAAGAATAAATTTTCCTAGGGGTTTTAGACATAAATTCATATGTATGTATGTGTGTGTATATATATATAACTACATATATATACTTATATATGTATTTCTATATGTGGTTTGAAACCATTAAATCCTTCACAAATTCTAAAACAATAACCCTCTCACATGAAATAATATTGTTAACTATATGTAATGTGTGTAATTTCATGTATAAATACAATTATGTTCACATATACATATATCACCCTTATAAAAATAAATTTTGAAAACTAGGTTAACACATAAGTTTTTGGATATAAGACTCAGGGAAAATAAATTCTTAACATATACACATATATATTCTGAAAATATAAAGTTGTATATGTGTATATACACACGTATATACACACACATATATATAATTCTTAGTAAAATATCACAACATTATATTAAAAATAAAAACTTTAATTTTTTTGAAATAGATTCTAGAAAATGGAGAATGCATATCTTTTATGAAATTCGGGTTAGAGAAAGAAACATGGTTATATATATATATATATGTTTGTGTGTATATATATATACCTGATTGTGGTTTCAAATGAAAAAATAATAAAATTCCCCTACTTGTTTCAGATCGGGAGAGGGATGAGTGTTCTAGAACTAAGAGGGAAAGAGATAGCTTGGAAGATAGAATCTTCGAGTAACACTTGGGTGTGAAAAGTGAGGTTATTAAATAAAACCAATGTTTTAATTTTTTTTCTTCGAATAGAAAAAAGATAATAAAGAATTGTTAATTTGTGAAAATTCAACATGCAACCAGATTAATTGACACCCTAAAATTATAAAAGAGAAACAAGGAGTAGGATTTGAGTCATGGACTGTGTTGTTTGGTTTAAAATAACACCACTTTTGAGAATTAATAAAAGGGATGAGACTAAAAGGATAAAGATGAGAAAAATCTTGAGAAAGAGGGTATGAAGAGGGTTTGATGGCTACAAGGTCGGATGGGGACTAATATAGATCCATAAGGAAGAAGAAGGGAGAAAAGAATGGGTGGTCTGGATCAAATCTGATCTGTTCTAAGGGTTAGAAATAACCCAAATAAAATTTATGGAGGGAGACTTTTGGATGAGGAAACAGATAGTTGAAATGCATCTGAGGATCGATCAGATGACCTGTAATGATCCGGTGCATTTTAAAATGATGTACATATGAGATTACACCATAGCTTTGTTCAAACGACAAAAGTGGATCTGTGATTTTTAAAAAGGTTGAGCGGTCCAAATCTAGAACGTCCATATCGAATGGTCCAAAAAAATGTCATGATATAATATGGAGTTGGGACTTGAATGATGAACTGGTGTGGATGGCTAGGATCTTGTGTGGTAAGATCCTGCGGCTAAGATCGCGTACTGTGGAAAATTTCACATCCCACATCGAAATTCAACTGGTTTCCGAGATCACCATACAAGTATCATTGTGTGGTGCCTTCTCTCGATGACACAAGCACACACACTGAAGTCCTTACATGTCAGAATCCACCCTCGGTCACTTATCCAACCCTCTTATTGAGCCTGACTAGGCCTAATACATGGGCCTGTGCGTGGTCTTACTCCACTATTCTCACCTGGGTTCGCCTTCCTGCTTGAGCCTCCTTGGGTGCGGGTAGATGCCTCCTTGGTGGGGTTGACCAGGTCCCCCAGCATAGTTGCACTGTGCCCTTAGCCTAAGGATGTCACCCCTTTTTTTACACAATTTTCAAATCATATTCTATAACTAAAATTTTTAAACTAAAAAAAACAAATGACTATAATAAACATTATTGTATTTTTAAAACAAACCTATCTTTAAAACCATAAGATTTTAATTTGAAATAATTTTCATACAAAAACACATAAATTAATAATGATTAATACCCATGTTTTATATTTTAAAAACATAAACATTAAATAATAACCCATAAGTTAAACCCTTAATTTCATTTAACCAAAAATGTAATTTAAAAAAATTTAATGCATTTGACATTTAAAATATCTGATGACCTTAAAACATCAACGATCACTTGAAAACACCAACAACGACTTATAATGGTCATATTAAACTGCATAAATACTTGTTCAAGGTATTCCAAGGATCAAGATTATTTATAATTTTAATAGGATGGGCTCTACATTCCTTTGAACCTATGTATTTTTTATATTATTTTCACTATTTTTTGGGGTGGATTTAAGGGATGAAGACCACTTAATCGGACATGTTGTAATGTTGGGTGGTCTTCCATATATTCTATTGGTCTTGCAATGAGTTTCCTTGAGTAGTTGTAATCCATTTTATCAATGTAATATCTTAGTGTTTGAATGAATTGTTTATATTTATCTTTAGTGTATTTGAAATAAAACACACCAATTTGCATTAAAGCAAGAATAATAATGATAATAACTAAAATTATTATTATTACATTTATAATTATGTTTGGGGCATTACAATATACACCCTTAATATAATTTCATCCTCACAATTCTATTATACTCATACTCTCCCACCTGCAAGAACCTTATGACATCATCCTTGATGTCCCTGCAAAATATTTTAATTGTTATTAATTAATTTAAAAAATTTGAATGAAAAAAAATTAATTTATACCTTCAGAAGGTCCACCACTATTGAAAACTTTCCTAGTCAGTTCTTCTGGTTCGCTTAATCCCCAAAAAAATTTAAAATTTTCAATTTCATTTTCCCAAATATCCCTCAAGCAGCTTGGGTTGAACTCATGTGGACAATAGTAGTTCCTTTAGAGAGTGGACCAAGAGGTGTAATATTTAGAGATATCAGAATGGACTTGGTTTTGATAGACTAGTCAGACAACTATGTTTTCTAAAAACCAGATATCATAATTTATTCCAAATAAGAAAAACCTCCGAACATGAAACAGACAGGCTTCACAAGGGTCACCCAACTCTGCAACTTCTCAGAACCTTTCCAAGGACAGATAAGTCTCAGACAGGGTGAAACATAGGAAGAGGACTTCATAGTACAATCCTTTATGTGCATAATATGAAAGTTTTTCATGAGACATAAAGTAGTATACATGACTCGATCCATGGTGAAGTCGAAGGACATTTGGGTTGTTTGAAACCCAGTAGAGGTGTTTACATGACAAACGTAGGTCTGAAAAAGGCTGGTAAGCATCTGAACATGATTTGGTTATTATGGTCTTGAGCATCTCAGTAAGAAGAGACAAGAGTTTAGTTAGTGAACCCTCTCCTTCCATCAGAAATTGTATGAAAGAAATTTATTTAAGAAAACATAATTAAAATAGAAGATTTATTCTAATTTTCCAATGTTCACTAGGTCATTCCTCTAATAAAAACTGTAAGGACCCACCCCCAAGCCACCAAACACAACCCTTACAAATTCATTGTATTTTTTTCTTTATAAAAGATACCTGAACAAATACATAGCATCAAATCAAACATAGTATCTTTTACCGGACCAGGTTTTGGAGAATTATAAATTCAGTATTACATTTAGATACAAAAGTTCAAAAATTAGTTAACATTAAGCAAAGTAACATCAGAGTAACACTTCCACATTATAAATTCATCGTAGCACTTCCACTAAACCTATAAGAATAATTTAAACACATAGGGTGAGCACAAAAAATTCCATGTAAGGGGTTTAAAAACAAATACATTAAGAAATAAATTTTCTTTTAAAAAATTTCATTTAAATACATGCTTTAAATCATGAGTTTAACATTTCTCATTACATTTCATCATTTTTTTCTTATAAGATTCTGAAAATGGATTTTAGGATAAAATTATGCACAAAATTTCTAATTTTTTTAAGAGTTACAAATAAAATACATTATAAAATATGCACGCACTTGATAAAAAATTCATGATATGCCACATAAAATATAAATAATTACTATACTTAATTATTTATGAAATTCCAGGTGTGTGGATACAGTTTTTTCACGTAAAAATTTATTTGATCAGATATTCACAAAAAACAACATCAAAACACATGAATATAAACCATGAAATGATAGATAAGTTCTTAACCATTAATTATGGATTGTAAGTGAACAATTAAACCTTAATAATACATGATATACATAAATATAAATCATTATTCAATGTGCACTTGAAAATTTATAACTGATTAATACATGTTCATAAGAGAATTATAATTATCCATGGATGTTGTAGTAGTTGAATAATCACATGGAATTTTACTTACCAGAATCATTATGAGGGAATGAATAATGTAAGACATCATAAAAATTCTATTAAGGACTCATTCCAAGACCAAACATAAACATTTTTTCTAGGCCTCTTTTCAAGACCATACATAACCATTTTGTCAAGGCCTCATGTCAGGACCTAGTTTGTCTCATGAGACCCACCGATGCATCGAGAGGATATTGAGGGCCTCACCTATCACATAATAATTCCTATACATTTCTCATATGTATCATAAAAATATGACCTTAAATCAAAGTGTCCCATTTTACTTTGATTTATTTTAATATTAATCATAAGTGAAATAAATTCATTATACAATCCAAAGTGTCCCATACCACTTTGAAAATTCTAATTCTTAACCCATATATTATCATAAAAAGATTCATCTCATACTTAAATTAATTTTATTTAATTGTAATCCATTAATAAAATGATTAATGAAATAAATTCACAACCAATCAAAAATGAATATATTGCTCTGTCTTCTCAAAACAATCTTAAATGATGAATAAAATGATCTCACTCAGCAAATGATAACTTTTTTCATAATTCCACAAAAATGGTATAGTTCAACTCATGTAGTTGATGAAACAAATGATACAATGAATAGATATGTTTTACCCATGAAATGATATATTATTTCATAATTTCACATAAAATGATATGGTTTATCTCATACAAACGTATAAATATGGTCAATATAAATATTTATCCACAAGTTTGATGTGCATTAAATACCAATTATAATTTTTAAATAATTGAGAAATGATAACTATTTCTAGGTTGTTTAGACATAAATGAATATATATATATATATATATATACTTATATATGTGTTTGTGTATGTGGTTTGGAACCATTAAATCATTCAAAAATTCTAAAATAAGAACCCTCCTACACCACATAACATTGACAAATATATGTAATGTGTGTTTTTTCATGTAGGAATACACTTATATTCTCATATACATATATCACCCTTATAAAAATAAATTTTGAAAACTAGGTTAACACATAAGTTTTTGGATATAATACTCATGGAAAAGAAACTCTAAGCATATACACATATATATTCTAAAAATATCAATTTTTATATGTGTATGTACACATGTATATACACACACATATATATAAAATACTTGGTAAAAGATCCCAACATGGTATTAAAAATAAAAACTTTAATTCTTTAGAAATAGATTCTTGAAAATGTATAATGCATATCATTTTTGAACTTCAAGTTAGAGAAAGAAACATTGTTATATATATATAACTATGTATATATATATATATACACACATTATTATTACTTCAAATGAAAAAAATAAAATTCCATTACTTGTTTCAGACCATGAGAGGACAGAGTGTTTCTGAAACTATGGGGGAAATAAAGAGTTTGGTAGATGGAATTTTCAAGTATCAATTGGGTGTACAAAGTGATGTTTTTAAAGAAAACCAGTGTCTTCATTTGTTGATTCGAATAAAAAAAATTTAATCAAACAAAAGTGTTAATTAGTGTAAATTTATTGTGCAACAGGATTAATTGACACTGCAATATTATAAAAAAAGAATTGAGGAGGAGGATCCGAGTCATGGACTGTGATGGTTGGTTTAAAATAACACCAATTTTTGAAATTAATCAAAGGGTAGAGACTAAAAGGATCATGATAATAAACATCATAAGAAAGTGGGGATTGAGAGGGGATGACTGCTACATAGTCGAATGGGGACTTGTGTGGCTCCATAAGGAAGAAGAAGAAAGAAATGAATGGGCAGTATTCATTAAATCCAGTCTGATCTAAGGGTTAGAAATAACACTAATTTTTTTATGGAGGGAGACTTTTGGTCAGGGAAATGGATGGCTGATATGAATCTATGGATCGATCAAACAACCTACAATGATCTGGTGGATTTTAAAATGGTGGATGGATGATATTCGATCGTAACTTTGATCAAACAACCATGGTGGATCTACGAGTTTTAAAAAGGTTGAGTGGTCTAGATCAAGAGATTCCATATTGAACTATCCAAAAAAAATTGTGTTGCAATATACCACAGTGCTGGGACTCGAATGGTGAACTGGTGTGTACGACCAGGATCTCCTACTGTGAGATCATGTGGTTGAGATCACGTACCATGGAAAATTATGTGTCCCACACTGAAACCAAACCTATTTCCATACCTCCATATAAGGATTAGTGTGTGGTTTTATATCTCTATGACACAAGAATACACATCAAAGTCCTTACACATGGGACTCCACCCATAGTCGCTTATCTCACCCTCTACACGCGCCTAACTAGGCCCTGTACATGGGAATGTGCACAGTCTTCCTCCACTATGCTCACCTAAGTTCTCCTGCCTTCTCGGGCCTCATTGGGCATGGGTAGAGTCCTCCTTGATGGGGTTGACCGGGTCCCCATGAATATTTTAGGTGTCCCCTTATCCTAGAGATGGTACACCTTTTTTGCACAATTTTAAAATTAGATTTTATAACTAAAATTTTTAAACAGAAAAAAACAATTGACTATAATACACAATATTGTTTTAAAAAAACAAATCTATATTTAAAACTACATCATTTTAATTTGAAATTGTTTTCATACTAAAACACATAAATTGATAATGTTTAATTCCCATGTTTTATATTTTAAAAATCCAAACATTAAATAATAACCCTTAATTAAAACCCTTAATTTCTTTTAAACAAAAATGTTATTTAAAAACATTTAAATCATTTAACACTTAAAATACCTAACAACCATAATACATAAATGGTCATATTAAACTATAAAAATACCTATTCAAGGTATTACATGTATCAAGATCATTTGATGTTTTAAGAGGATGGTACTCTACATTTCGTGGACCGTTAGTATTTTTTCTATTCTTCTCATGATTTCTTTTTTTTGGTGGATTCAAGGGGTGGATGCTACTTAATTGTTCTTGTAGTGATTTTTAGAGGTATTATGTTTATTCTATTGGGTCTTACAATAAGTATCCTCGAGTATTTGCAATCCCTTGTATCAATGTAATATCTCAGTGTTTGAATAAAATGTTTCTCTTTATCATTAGCATATTTGAAATAAAACACACCAATTCACATTAAACCAAGAATAATAATGAGAATAACTAAAATTATTATTATGAAATTTATAATTATGTTCTATTCATTAAAATATCTCCCATTTAACATAATTGCATCCTCGAAATTCTATTGTTCTCATACACTCTCACAAGCATCAACCTTCTGACATAATCCTCGATGTCCCTACAAAATATTTTAATTATTATTAATTAACTAACAATATTTTAATGAAAAAAATATTTCATTTATACCTTCACCAGGTCCACCAATATTGGATACTTCCTCAAAAAGATCCTCTAGTTAGGTTGATCGCCAAAACATTTTTCAATTCATCGATTTCATTTTCCCAAATAAACCTTGAGAAGCTAGGGTTAAATTTATTTGGATAGTAGTAGGTCCTAGAAAGAGTATACCAGGAGGTTTAAAGTTCAGAGATATCAGAATGGACTTGGTTCTGATATACTAGTCATACAACTTTTTTTTCTGAAAATCATACATCATAAAGTCTTCCATACAAGATAAATCTAGGAACATGAAATATATAGGCCTCACGAGGGTCACCCACCTCTGTAGCTTCTCAGAACCTTTCCATGGTTGGATAAGTCTTAGAAAGGGTGAAACATAGGAATATGCCTCCATATTATTTACCATTATGTAAATAATATGCAAGTTTTTCGTGAAATGTAAAGTATTAGACAAGACTCGGTCCCTGGTGGACTCGAAAGACATTTGGGTTCTTTAATACCTGGTAGGGGTGTTTGCATAATAGGCATAGGTTTAAAAAAGGTCGGTAAGAATTTGAACATGATTTGGCTATTATGGTCTCGATCAGCTCAGTAGGAAGTGAAAATAGGTTAGTTGGTGAACCCTCTCCTTCTATATGAAAATGTACAAAAGAAATTTATTTAAGAAAACATAATTAAATTAGCAGTTTTATTTTAATTTTCCAATGTTCACTAGGCCGTTACTCTGATACCAACTGTAAGGACCCAACCTCGAGCCACCAGACTCATCCCTTACAAATTCCATGTAATTTTTTTAATATAAAAGACACCTGAACAAATACACAATATAAAATAAATAAGAGGATCTTTTACCATCTTAGGTTTTAATGAATTAAAAATTTAGTATCACATTTAGATACAAAAGTTCAAAATTTAGTTAACATTAAGAAAATTAATATCATAGCAATGCTTCCACATTATAAATTAATCATAGCACTTACACATTATAAATTAATCGTAGCACTTCCACTAAACCTATAATAATAATGTAAATACATAGGGTGAGAAAAAAATTCCCAGTAATGGGTTTTAAAAGAAATACATTTTATTTTATAGAATTTCATTAATATACATGCATTACATCATGAGGTTAACATTTCTCATAACATGTCATCAACATTTTCTTAAGAGATTCTAAAAATGGATTTTAGGATAAAATTATGCTCAAAATTGCAAAACTTGTTTAAGAGTTACAAATAAAATACATTATAAAATATGCACACACTTGATCATAAATGCAAGAAATTCCCCTCGTAAGATAAATAATTACTATACTTAATTATGTATGACATGTGAGGTGTGTGGATACAGATTTTCACATGAAAAGTTATTTGGTTGGATTTTCATAGAAAACAATATCAAAACACATTAATGAAAACCATCAAATGGTAGATAAGTTCTTAACCTTTGCTTATGGATTTGAAGTGAAAAATTGACCCTTCTTAATACACGATATACATAAGTATAAAAAATTATTCTATGCACACTTTAAAATGTATAACTGATTAATATATGTTAATAAGATAATTATGATTATCCATGGATGTTCTACTAGTTGAATAATCACATGGACTTTCACTTACTAGAATCATTATGAGGGAATGCATAATATAGGACATCATAAACATTCTGTAAAGGCCTCGTTCCAATACCACACATAAACATTTTGTCTAGGAATTGTGCCGAGACCATACATTACCATTTTGTAAAGGACTCATTCTGGGACATAGTTTGTCTCATGAGACCCATCGATTCATCGAGAGGCAATAGTGGGCCTCACCCATCACATAATAAGTCTTATGTATTCTTCACATGTCTAATAAAAATATGACCTTAAAACAATGTCTCCCATACGAATTTGATTTATTTGAATCTTAATCATAGGTAAAATAAATTCATTACACGATCCAAAATGCCCCATACCAATTTGAAAAGTCTAATTCTTAATCCATATATTATCATAAAAATATTCATCTCATAATTAAATTAATTGTTTTTAATTATAAGTCATCAATAAAATGATTAATGAGATAAATGTACAACCAATCGAAAATGAATATATATTTTTGTCTTCTCAAAACAATCTTAAACAATGAATAAAAAGATCTCACTCATGAAATGATAACTTGTTTCATAATTCCACATAAAATGGTAAAGTGTATCTCATGTAGTTGATAAATCATATGATATAATAAATAAATAGGTTTCACCCCTGAAATGGTAACTTCTATCATAATTTCACATAAAATGATAATGTTTATCTCATGAAAACGTATAAACATAGTGAGTTTAAATCTTTAACCACAAGTTTGATGTGAGTTAAATACCAGTTAAATTTTTTAAATAATTTAGAAAGAATAACTATTCATAGGTTGTTTAGACATAAATTCATATGTATATATATAACTATATATATATATACTTATATATGTATTTGTGTATGTGCTTTGAAACCATTAAATCCTTCAAAAATTCTAGAACAAGAACCCTACCACCCCATAAAAATTTGATAAATATATGTAATGTGTGTAATTTCATGTAGGAATACACTTATATTAGCATATACATATATCAAAATTGTAAAAATAAATTTTGAAAACTAGGTTAACACATACGTTTTTAGATATAAGATTCATGGAAAAGAAAATCTTAACATATACACATATATATTCCGAAAATATCAAATTGTATATGTGTATATAAACATGTATATACACACATGCACAAATATATATATACAATACTTGGTAAAATATCACAGCATGGTAGTAAAAATAAAAACATTATTTCTTTAGAAAAAGATTCTTGAAAATGGAGAATGCATATAATTTATGCAGTTTGGGTTAGAGAAAGAAACATGGTTATATATATATATATAACTAGGTATATATATACATGATTGTGATTTCAAATGAAAAAAAACATAAAATCCCCTTACTTGTTCCATATTAGGAGAGGGATGAGTGTTTCTGGAACTAATAGGGAAAGAGAGATCTTGGAAGATAGAATTTTTGAGTAGCTCTTGGGTGTGAAAAGTGAGGTTTTTAAAGAAAACCAATGTTTTCATTTATTTCTTTGAATATAAAAAATATAATAAAACAAAGGTGATAATTAGTGAAAATTCAATGTGTAACATGATTAATTAAAACCATAAAATTATAAAAAAGAAATGAGGAGGAGGATTTGAGTCATGGACTGTGATGCTTGGTTTAAAATAACACCACTTTTGAAAATAAATCAAAGGTTCTAGACTAAAAGGATCACAATGAAGAAACATCATGAGAAAGAGGGGATGTAGAGGGGCCAATATCTATAAGGTCGAATGAGGACTGGTGTGGCTCCATGAGGAAGAATAAGGGAGTATGGAATGGGTGGTCCTGATTAAATCTGGTTCAGTATAAGGGTTAGAAATAACCCTAAATGTTTTAATGGAGGAAGACTTACGACTGAGGAAAAGAAGGATGAGATGCATCCACAGATCGATTAGATGGATTGCAATGATCTGGACCATTTTAAAATGGTGGATAGATGAGATTAGATTGTGGATTTTCTTGAACAGTCATGGTGGATCCACAACTTTTATAAAGGTTAAGGGGTCAAGATCTAGCATATCTAGAACAAACGGTTTGAAAAAAATCAAGCGATGATATACCATAGTGTTGGGACTTGAACGGTGAACCGGTGTGGATGGCCAAGATCTCGTGTAGTGAGATCTTGTGGTGGATATCGTGTACCACAAAAAATTCCACGTCCCACATCAAAACCCAATCGGTTTCAAGACCACCATATAAGGCTCGATGTGCGGTGTCATCTCCCGATGACACAAGCACACACACCGGAGTCCTTGCACAAGGGACTCCATCCTCGGGCGCTTAGACCACCCTCTTCTTGTGCCTGCCTCAGCTCTATACATGGTCCTATGCGCGGTCTACCTCCACTATGCTCGCCTGGGTTTTCCTGCCTGCTCAAGCCTCTTTGGGTGTGGGTAGACGCCTCTTTGTTGGGGTTGACTGGGTTCCCTTGAATATGTGAGGTGTCCCCTTATCATGGGGATGACACCCCTTTTTTACACAATATTAAAATTATATTTTATAGCTAAAATTTTTAAACAAAACAAACAATTTACTACAATACACATGTTTTAAAAAAAATCTATCTTTAAAACCACCCCATTTTAATTTGAAATACTTTTCAAAATAAAACACATAAATTACTAATGTTTAATACCCATGTTTTATATTTTAAAAATATAAACATTAAATAACAACCCTTAATTAAAACCCTTAATTTTATTTAACCAATTTTTTTTAAAAAACCTTTAAATCATTTAACACTTAAAAAACCTGATGGCCATAAATTATCAATGGTCACTTGAAAACAACAACGACTATATATAATGGTCATATTAAACCAAATAAATACTCTTTAAAGGTATTCTAAGGATCAAGATCATTTCTTGTTTTAAAAGGATGGTTCCCTACATTCCTTTGACCCTCTGTATTTTTTCTATTCTTCTCACTACTTCTTTTTTTTGTTGGATTCAAGGGGAAAAGGATACTTAATCGTATTTTTTCTAATATTAGGTGTTCTTCCATTTATTCTATTGGGTCTTGAAAAGTGTTTGCTTGAGTAGTTGTAATCTCTTGTATCAATGTAATATCTCAGTGTTTGAATAAAGTGTTTCTCTTTCTATTTTGTGAATTTGAAATAAAACTCACCAATTCCCATTAAATGAATAATAATGATAATAACAAAAATTATTATTATTACATTTACAATTAAGTTTGGGGTGTTATAATATCACCCCCTTAATAGAATTGCATCCTCGCAAATCTATTGTACTCATACTCTCCCACCAACACCAACCTTCAGACATCATCCTTGATGTCCCAAAAAATATTTTAATTGTTATTAATAAATTAACAAAATTTGAATGAAAAAATATATTTAATTTATACCTTCACCAGGTCCACCACTATTAGATAATTTTGTGGTAAGTTCTTCTATTCTGGTTTATCCCCAAAACATTTTTCAATTCTTTGATTTCATTTTCCCAAATGCACCTCGAGCAGCTAGGGTTGAACTCATGCGAATTGAAGTAGGTCCTCAAGAGAGTGAACCGGGAGGTGTAAAGTTCAGAGATATCGGAATGGAAATGGTTCCTATAGACTAGTCGAACAATTTTTCTTCTAAAAAAAATATATAATAAAGAATTACATACAAACTAAAGCTTAGAACATGAAACACATAGGCTGCACAGGGGTCACCCACCTCTGCAGCTTCTCGAAACCTTTCCAAGGCCAGATAAGTCTCAAACAGGGTAAAACACATGAAGAGTCATTTATAGTACATTACCTCATGTGAATAATATGAAATTTATGCATGCGAAATAAATTAGTAGACATGACTTGGTCCTTGGTGGAGTCGAAGGACATTTTGGTTGTTTGATACCTATTAGAGGTGTTTTCATGACATATGTTGGTTTAAAAAAGGTTGGTAAGAATCTGAACATGATTTGGATATTATGGTCTTGAGTATCTCAGTAGGAAGAGAAAATAGGTTAGTTGGTGAACCCATAACTTTCCATATTAAAATGTAAAAAATAAATTTATTTAAGAAAAAAAAATTAAATTAGTAGTTTTATTCTAATTTTCCAAAGTTCACTAGGTCGTTCCTCTAATACCAACTGTAAGGACCCAACCCCGAGCCACTGGAATCAGCCCTGAAAAATGTTGTGTAATTTTTTTATAATAGATACATGAAAAAATACAACATAAGATCTTTTATCAGCCCAGGTTTTGTAGAATTTGAAATTCAGTATTACATTCAAATACAAAAGTAAAAAATTTATTTAACATTAAACAATGTAACATCATAGAAATTATTTCACATTATAAATGCATCATATCACTTCCACTAAACCTATAATAATAATTTAAATACATAGAGTGGGCACAGAAAATACCCAATAGAGTGTTTTAAAAAATATACATTAAGAAATAAATTTTATTTTAAATCATTTCCTTAAAATACATACTTTAAATGACGAGTTTAATATTTCTCAAAACATGTCATTATCAGTTTCTTAAGAGATTCTAAAAAATGTTTTAGGATATAATTATTCTCAAAATTTCTAAACTTGTTTAAGAGTTAAAAATAAAATAAATTATAAAATATACACGCACTTGATCATAAATGCATAAAATGAAACTTATAAGTTAAATAATGACTATAATTAATTATGTATGACATTCCAGGTGTGGAGATACAATTTTTCACAAGAAAAGTTATTTTTTTGGATTTAAATAGAAAATAATATAAAAACACATAAATTAAAACCACGAAATGATAGATAATTTCTTAACCTTTGAATATGTATTGGAAGTTAACAATTAACCCTTCTTAATACATGATATATATATGTATAAAACATTATTCCATGTGCACTTGAAAATGTTTAACTGATTAATACATGTTCATAAGAGAATTATCATTATCCATGGATGTTTTACTAGTTGAATAATCGCATGGATTATCACTTACTAGAATCATTATGAAGTAATTCAAAATGTAGGACATAATAAAAATTTTATCAAGGCCATGTTCCAAGACCACACATAAACATTTTTTCTAGTCCATGTTCCAAGACCATACATTACCATATATTAAAATCCTCGTTCCAAGACCTAGTTTGTCTCATGAGACCCACTGATGCATCGAGAGATTATAGCGAGCCTCACCCATCACATAATAATTACTATTCATTCCTCATATGTCTAATAAAAATATGACCTTAAATCAAAGTGTCACATACCACTTTGATTTATTTGAATCTTAATCATAGGTTAAATAAATTCATTAAACAATCCAAAGTGTCCCATACCACTTTGAAAATTCTAATTCTTAATCTATATATTATTATAAAAATATTCATCTCATAATTAAATTAATTATCTTTATTTGTAATTCATCAATAAAATTATTAATGAGATAAATGAACAACCAATCGAAACTGCATATATAGATTTTTCTTCTAAAAACAATCTTAAATAATGAATAAAAAGATCTCACACATGAAATGATAACTTGTTTCATAATTCCACATAAAATGGTAATGTTCATCTCATGTAGTCGAGAAAAAAATGATACAATAAATAAATAGGTCTCACCCTTGAAATGTTAACTTCTTTCATAATTTCACATAAAATGGTAAGTTTTAACTCATACAAACATATAAACTTGGTTAGTATAAAAATTTTACGACAAGTTTGATGTGCATTAAATACCAGTCACAATTTTTAAATAATTGAGAAATAAAAATTATTCCTAGGTTGTTTAGACATAAATGCATATGAATATATATATATATACTTAGATATGTATTTTCATATGTGGTTTTAAACCATTAAATACTTCACAAATTCTAAAACAAGAACCCTACCACACCATAGAAAGTTGATAAATATATGCAATGTGTGTACTTTCATGTAGGAATACACTTATATTAAAATATACATATATCACCCTTATAAAAATAAAATTTTAAAACTTGGTTAACACATAAGTTTTTGGATATAAGACTGATGGAAACGAAACTCTTAACATATACACATATATATTCTGAAAATATCATGTTTTATATGTGTATATACGCTTGTATATACACAAACATATATATAAAATACTGGGTAAAAGATCATATCATGGTAGTAAAAATAAAAACATTAATTTTTTAGAAATGGATTCTTGAAAATAGAGAATGCATATCATTTATGCAATTCGGGTTAGAGAAAGAAACACGATTTTACACACACACACACACATATATATATAACTATATATATATACATGATTATTATTTCAAATGGAAAAAAATAAAATTCCCTTACTTGTTTCAGATCGGGAGAGGGAGAGTGTTTCTGGAACTAAGGGGAGAAGGGAGATCTTTTCAGATGGAATTTTCGAGTAGCACATGGGTGTGCAAAGTGAGGTTTTCAAAGAAAACCAATGTTTTCATATTTTTTCTTCGAATAGAAAGAATATAATCAAACAATAGTGTTAATTAGAGAAAATTCAATGTCCAATAGGATTAATTGGCACCATAAAATTATAAAAAAGAAATAAGGAGGAGGATCTGAGTCATGAACTATAATGCTTGGTTTAAAATAACACCACTTTTTGAAATTAATAAAAGGTACGAGAATTAAAGTATCACAAATAGAGTATCATTAGAAATAGGGGATGTAGAGGGGTCACTGTCTACAAGGTTGAATGTGGACTGGTGTGGCTCCACGAGGAAGAAGAAGGGAGAAAGTAATGGGTGTTTTGGAGTAAATCTAGTCCGATCTAAGGGTTAGAAATAACCCTAATTTGTTTTTACAGAGGGAGACTTTTGGATAAGGAAACTGATGGTTAAGATGCATTAATGCATCGATCAGATGACCTGTAATGATCCAGTGCATTTTAAAATGGTGGAAGAACGAGATTAGATCACATATTTGATCGAACGACCACGGTGGATCTGTGAGTTTTAAAAAGGTTGAGTGGTCCAGATCTAGTGAATCCAGATCGAACGGTCTGAAAAAATCATGCGGTGATATACCACGGTGTTGGGACTCGAATGGTGAACCGGTTTGGATGGTCAAGATCTCGTGTGGCAATATCAAGTGGCTGAGATCGCATACCATAGAAAATTCTACATCCCACATCAAAACCCAACTAGTTTCAAGACCTCCATATAAGGCTCAGTGTGTGGTGCCATCTCCCAATGACACAAGAACACACACCGAAGTCCTTACACATTAGACTCCACTTGTGGGTGCTTATCTCACCCTATTCTCATTCCTGACTAGGCCCAATACATGGGTCTGTGCTCCGTTTTCCTCTACTATGCTCATCTGGGTTCGCATGCCTACTCGAGCCTCCTTGGGCATGGGTAGACGCCTACTTGCTGGGGTTGACCAGGTCCCCTAGCATAATTGAGGTTTCCCTTTATTCTAGGGTTTTCATGCCTTTTTTACACAATTTTAAAATTAAATTTTATAAGTAAAACTTTTAAACAGAAAAAAAAACAATTGATTATAATACACATTATTATTTAAAAAAACATATCTATCTTTAAAACCACAAAATTTTAACTTGAAATACTTTTCATACTAAAAAACATGAATTAAAAATGTTTAACACCCATATTTTATATTTTATAAATCCTAACATTAAATAATAACCCATTATTTAAAACCTTAATTTCATTTAACCAAAAATATTATTTAAAAACATTTAACGCATTTAGAACTTTATATACCTGATGAAAATAAAACATAAAGGGTCACTTGATAACCCCAAAAACTACTTATACGGGTCATATTAAACTGTATAAATACTCGTTCAAGTTATTATATGGATCAAGATCATTTCTTTTTTTAAGAGGATGTTGATTTAAATTTCGTTTTACCCTTTATATTTTTTCATTTCTTCTCACTATTTATTTTTTTTGTTTTGGTGGATTAAAGGGATGAAGGATACTTAATTAGTCTTTTAGTGATGTTCAGTGGTATTCTGTTTATTCTATTGGGTCTTGAAATGAGTTTCCTCAAGTAGTTATAATCCCTTGTATCAATGTAATATCTTAGTGTTTGAATAAAATGTTTCTCTTTCTCTTTAGTGTATTTGAAATAAAACACTCCAATTCGCATTAAAGTAAGAATAATAATCAAAATAACTAAAATTATTATTATTACATTTATAATTAATTTTGGGGCAGTACAATTGGGATGGTGGGAAACCACTTTTCCTGGGTTGCACTAAATTTACAATGTTATCAATATTGTTGAGACTAGTTAAGTTGAAAGAAAGAAATTGTTGGACTGATAAAAGTTTCATTGAATTGCTTGAAATTTTAAAGAGTTACTTCCTAAAGGAAACTATTATAGATATTCTAATTATGATAAAAAAATGTCAAATGGGATTGGGGTATAAAAAGATACATGTTTTCCCCAACGATTGTGTGTTGTATAAGAAGAAATATGAATGTTTATTATAATTTCTTAAATGTGGGACATCATGATATAAAATGGATGAGAGATCTAACCGTGATTCATTCTCAAGAGTAGACACCAAATATTCTACTGAATCAATATGATATATTCTAATAATTCCTCATTTGAAGCATCTATTTTCAAATTCATTTATTTAAAATAGGCTAAGATGACATATAAAATAGCATATCTCTGATGGAAAACTATTTCTTACTACTGATTGACCACAATAGAAGAGATTTGATAAAAAATTTAATTATTTTATAATTGAATTTAGAAATATCAAAATGAGACTATTAAAAAATTTAACAAATCCATATCAGAGTCTTAGTAGCCAACATAGTTCATAACCTTTTATGCTGGTACATTATAAATTATCCTCACATATCTCTATAAAGAAAAAATATGTTTTTATGAGATTGATGATTTCTGGAAAAAAATCTTGGAAATGATAATGATGTTTATCTATCATAATTTATGTATGATTTTGAAATTTATATTGGGGACATGTTTTATAGTTTTTAATACATACAAGAAAGAGTATTTTATTTTGTGTGTTATGATAATGTTCACTATAAACGAATTTCCTACATATGGAAACTTATCTGAATATATTGTCAAGGGATATAAATCTTGTCTAATTTGTGAACAAGGGACTTAATATCATAAATTTCATAATGATAGAAAGATAGTTTACACGTGTCATCAAATTTTTTTGTGAATGGATCATCATTATCGATGATTTAAAAGTGAATTTAATAGTTTATAAGGGTTTTATTTTCTTCAAAAACATTTTCATCTGAATAATATTATGATAAAGTGAAAAGAATCAATGTCACATTTGGAAAGAAAGGAAACTCTGTTTGTCAAAAAAATAAATGGAAGAAATGGTCCATATTATTCAAGCTACATTTTTGGATATTTTTTGAGGTAAAACCTAATTTTGACGTTTTTCATGTTGCGAAAAAAACGTGATAGTTTGATAGGAACTTTTTAGAAATAAATGGAAATAAAAAATATGTATTAAATGAAAGATTTTACTTAATATCCATGATAATGAATTTGTATTTATCTCCCACATTGAAAGGAAATATAATATGTTTACCCTCAGCTTTTTACACATTAAGTAAGAGTGAGAAGATAGTTTTTTGTCAATGTCTTCATGATATTTAAGTACCCATAGGGTGTTCTTAAAATTTAAAAAATTTGGTGTCATTGAATTATTTAAAGTTAATAGGTACTAAATATCATGACTTCCATGTATTGATGCAACAACATCTACCTATTAAACTATGTGGCATGTTTATGATACCTGACATAATGTCTATCATCATGCTATGTTACATTTTTAACTCCATTTACAGTAAATTCATGGATAAATTTTTTTTTAAATATGATGGATAATGAATTTATCCTCATAATTTGTCAAATATAAATGTATTTTACACCATCAATTATTGATATAATGATTCATGTGGTGATTAATTTAGTGAGAGAGATAAGAATATGTGGGCCTATTTATTTATATTGGATGTATCCTTTTGAAAAGATATGATAATTTTAAAGGGATATGTTAAAAATATATATCAACTATAGGCCTATATTGTTCAAAAAATATATATAGGAATAAGTGGTTGAGCTATTTAAAAATTATATATATAAAGTGGAATATGTTTTTCTCTATATAACTTGACATTTCATAGTGCAAAGTTAAGGTAAAGGGATTTGTGTCTTAAAGGAAAATTTAATTCCACATGATGAAGTGATGTAGGAACATTTACACATCTTGAACCACATATATAAGGATCAACCATATATATTATTACTAGATTAAGTTACGATATCTAGAAAGAAATGAAAATTGTTTGATGAATAAGCATAAAAATATATTTGATTCATGGTTTAAGGATAAATTCATCACTGATTTATCTATATCAAAAAAATTAAAATGGTTAGCATGGGGACCATGTGTTAATATGATCACATGGATTGGTTTTAATGTTAATGGTTACACATTTTACACAAAAGAAATAGTATGATAAGAGTATCATTCAAAATAGTGGAGTAATGGTCATTGTTAAACCATTTAATTTTCAAGTGAAAAAGATAAAAAACCAATTTATGCATCAATAACATATGTTTTATTTTTTTAGGATATATGAGAGATTGATTGTACTGAATTTTGAATACCAGTTCTTAATTTTAACTGGTTTGATAGTAACAGTGTTGTGAAACATGATGATTATGGATTTAAACTCATTTATTTGAAAATATTTAGTTATAAAGGTGAGATATTTATCATGGCAACACATGTGATGTAAATATTTTATGTTACTAACCAATTTAATGATTAGTGGTTAATTTTTATACAATGAAAAAAAATACATCTAGGTGATGTTGATGTTGGTGATTTTATAGACTTATATAGAGTTTCTTATCTATTACAAAATTACCTGACGATAACAATGATTATGATGTAAACATAGAAAACACTTCATGAAATGATCACATTGAAGGATATGATAAAATTCTTCGTTATTATCCTAATTATTCATGTAAATTTTAATTTTATTTTTATAGAAACTTACAAAAGAAAAAAATTTATTTTTAACTTTGATTTTTAAATCTATATATTTTTTTATCATTTCTATCTTGTTTTTGTCAAATTTTAAATTCATCGGTTTTAGTTAATCCTTTTTTGTTGAAGAAGTTTGAAATCAATTTTTCGGGTGAAATTTGCACATGTAAAAATGCTTTTTTAACACGGATATTTAAATATATTGATCTTGATCATTTTTGTCAATTTTGAATTAATTTTTATATTTATCAGTTTTAGTTACACATTTTTTAGTTAACAAGCCTAAAATCATTATTTTTTGTTAACCATACACAAATAAAGACTCTATTTTTTTACATGGATATTTTTTTAATTATTATTTTTAGATATTCACTTTTCTTAAACTGTATTAGTAAACATAATAGATTTAATTTTCTTTACATTATTAAAAATCATTTTTACTTGTAAAAATCATTTAATTATAATAGGTATACAACATTTCTTTATATACATATATTTAAATGATTTATTTGATGAGATTAGAACATTTACCGAGGTATTTTTATATTTTTTATATTAATATATATTAATAAATTAAATTATTTAATGAAATTAAACTTTTGTTTTTCAAAATTATTTTCACCACTAATAGAAAGACTCTTAGGGAGGAGTATTATTCTTTTTCTCTATAGAATACGATACCATGATTTGGTAGATTTCAGATTGCACATTTACCAAAAAAATTAACTTTCTCATGGGGAGAAGATGATATAGATTGTATTTTATGATAATAATAACCTAATTTGTTAATATGAAAAGAAGTTTAAGAGTTATATGGCCATGAAGACTCATTGTAAGATTAAAATTTTATATCCTAATTAGAAGATCATAGAGAAGATAATTAAATATCATTTGTTGGAGTCTGTAATGGTAAAATATGGAAACTAATTTTTTTCAATTATAAAAATATTATATATTTCACATGATTAATATTTAATATATTCAATTACATATGACATTTAACTATTAAGAAATGAAGAAAATTAAGAAGATGTGGATATATTTTTTGGTATTTATATGAAGAGATTTTAAGACAAGATTGACGGAAGTTTATGTTCTTGGGGAGAGAAAGAATTAAAACCCATGACCTAAGTTTGATTTTTTTAGATATAGAGACTTGATAGAAATTTCTCAAAAGGTGGTGGGATGAAGCCTTTTTGGTATGATAATTATTTTATATAAAATCAATTTATAAAATTATTTTTTTACTACCTGTTGTATTATTTGTTTATTATTATGTAAAAATCCACCAATAGATCTCCCCAAGAGATCCAATCATAAAATTTATACCCTCATACTTTATCACATGGAGGGTCAGAAAATGATTACCAAAAAGTTTTATACATTAAGAGATAAATCAAGTAGAGGATCCAAAGAGGTTCATTTTTGTAACATCCCCACACAACCCATTGTCTTAGGTTGGATCGGAGGTTCTAGTGACCTTATGTTACCCTAGAAAATGATGGTTGTTAATAAATTTCAAGGGTTTAATACAAGAACATAAGGGGAGATGATTTACCCTTAAACGCACGAACACAACCTTGAATAAGAACCATGAATAAGAACAACATGTAAACAATTAATGTGAAAACTATTAAATTATTCATGAGATAATATTCAATAATTTTAAGGAATAAAAAAAGAGTAATAATATAAATAAAATAACCAACACAGATAAGACTCCAAATAAATGATAGACTCGGGAACCAAGGTGGAACCAATCCAAACTCTATGACATGACCACACATCCAAGCTCTATCTCTAAACATCCCCTAAAAACACTATCAATGTGCTACACTAATAATGTATGAAACATTTCCATTTCATATATCATGGAAGAAAATTTCTACATATGCACGGGGGTGAATATGCAGGGGTGAGTATAACTATAAAGTGGGAAAATCCAAGAGACTTTTCCCACATTCCACTTAAACCAGAATCATGTTAGTTTGTGATTTAAAAAAACAACAGGAGGAGTATCAAAAGTAATTTAAATACTTTTATACAAATATAAATAATTTTTTTACCAAAATTGTCTTTTAATAAACCTTTTTTTAATAAGAATAAAGAGTTTATTCTGTATTAATTCCATAATCCCACACACACACCCATGCAAGTCTGAGAATCCCAAAATGGTCATTTGATTATGTTGACTTTCATCCATGATCCATATACTGATATTTCATATGAAACAAATCAAACTTGGAGATCCTCTGGATTGTTTTTTAATGAGTTTTTTTATTTTGTTATCAATATCTTGTTTGTGAATGTTATTGTATTTTAGGTGGAATTAATATGATGATCATCATAAGAAAGTTTGATCAAATTTCTGGACCAATGTTTCTAATCCTCATAAGAATGTTTATAAAGTTGGATAATGATTTTATGATCTTCACTTTTATAACATCTTAAAGATATTCCTTATTCTATTTGAGTTTGAACAAAGTTTTTACAAAGGGAGAGAAGTTGGTTTATGGAAAAAATTCAATTTGTGTTTTTACAGAGTTCTAGAAAAAAATGACAAAGTTATAACTGATGATTGGAAAGATGAGTGTGAAGGCCAATAGAATGAGTCAATAGAAAAGAGGCATATGAAGTTTGCGAACAGTGATAGTTTGTACACAGATGAAGTTACTATATTGAATCTTCAATCTATAAAAATTTAAAAGGGATGAATACATGAAGTTATTTCTGAATGAATGTTGAACAAATATTGTTCTCCAAATTTGTAATCTGAAAAAGGCTAATTAGACAGAGAATTTAGAACTCCATTAGAGGAAGAATTATGCGGAGGTTATTAGATGAATAGATACAAAGTTACATCATACAGAGTTGTATGAAGTTCCCGGGATAGAGTGAAGTTTTTAATTTTATAGACTAAGTTCCAATGAACAAATGTTTACAAATTTCATTGAATAAATAAGTATAAGGAAGGAGGATGAAGGTAGTAGGACAAAGAAAGATGATAAGTTGTAATGGATAGAGAGATCTGTTTCTATCAGATGAAAATTTTTATAAGTTTTACCAAAAATGTTTTTTAGGGAAAAATAATATGGAAAAAAATCAAATAGAGAAATATGATTTCATTAGATATAAATTTCTATGAAGTTTTATCAGGCTGAGTTTTAGGATCCAAGCCCTATATGCAGTTTGAGCAGACACAAGATGGCTAGAAGAAGACATCCCAACTCATCAAACTGATGAAATTGAACAAAATTATGTGAAGTCCATCAGATAGAATAGGAATGTAAGGAGAATTGGATAGAGAAATCCAGAGTATACCAGACTAATGTTATCAAATTATTAATATCTAGAAGAGTAAATTCATTCAAAAAAATACCAGATGAATGAATTCTCATAAAGGCACCGAACATAAATTTTTTGGATGGAGTTTTGGGGATCTTTTCATAAACTTTGTAATGTACTTAACCATGAAAATGCTGATATGTATTTTCAATGTTTATTAATACAACCAATTTAAAATTATGTTTGAATAAAGTCATTGATGCCCAATTTTTAGGAAACTTTAAGAAAGTTATACAAGGTTTTAAGGTGGTGTAACAAAGATGAGATCAGCGGGAAACTTTGCATTTTGAATTTTTTGGAGCAGTGATTTCTCCTGGTTTTTTAGAGGAAGAGTTCCTATATAAAGTGATGAAGTAATACTAACAATTAACATGGTTTTATAAATGAGATAGAGATAATGTCCTGATGTTATCATTATAAGATCAACATGAGTTAGCAACTAAGTAATCTATTGGTTGAAGAAGAAGTATTAGACAGAGGTGCCAAATAGAAGCATACTGAACAGAGTCACCGGTCACAAGTGTATTAAATTTTGATTTATCAGAGGAAGGTATAATGTTTTAGGCATACTAGATGAATTCATATTATAAGAATATAGAATGCAGTGGGTGGAGGTTTAATGGATGAAGGGAAACAAGAAAAAGTATTTCTAGATATAGTTTTATGAGTTGTTTTGAAATTTTTTTTATATTGTTTTAGTTAAAAATATAATAAAACTTTGTAACTAAATGAATTTAGTATAATTACCTACTTAGAGATAGAATTATCTAGATGAGAGTTGGATCAATTTTATTCACTTCATGTCAAAGTGAATTTCTTTGGATTGAAGGAAGTCTCCATGACAAGGGTGTAGTCACACACAATGGGGGGAAACCTTATAAATATTATGTGCCTTGATTTTATTTCCAATCATTTCATATAAGTGAGTATTAGATATAAATTTTAAAATTTTAAAAACTATAACCATTTATATTGGTTAATTTCAAGAAAAAATAAATTTTAAAATATCACCACTGATTCAACCTCCCCTTCTCAGTGGTTCTCACATTCATGGAAACTTTATTTCGTATTAGAGCATCTGGGTTACCCCAATAAGATCCTTATAGTTTTATTATCTTGGATAATATTAAATTATTTAATAGTAGTAGTATTCCTACCTTTGATGAAAAAAATATGGATCAAAAAAAATAATGATATCTTATCTTATGTCTCTTGGATTGGAGGTGATCGATGTAACTATAGTTGGGTTTCCACACATTGAGAAAGCTAATCCTATGAAATTTTTTGATAAAATTAATCTTGAGGTTGATGGGAAAGACCAAAATTCCATTCTTATATTCTCATCAAAAAAAAGTTTATATAAATATTTCAAGTGTAATGGAATTGTAAATTTCCCTACGAATTGTATGAAGAATAAAGATGAAGAATATGATGATGATTATGAAGAGAAGGATCAATATAATAAGTAGAGAAAAAATCACAAGGAATATAAGAAGTTCATTAGAAGAATGAAAAAGTTTACTAGAAGAAATAAAATATTTATATTGAGTAATAAATTTGATTATAAATCTACTAGAAAAGGTTTATTCAAAGTTGAAAATTTGTAGAATTTTATAACATACTTTACTAATATTGAAAGAAAGGAAGATACATTGAACAATGAATAAGAATAAGGTGGAGAAACCTATATATAATATCACCTGAGATCATAACTTGTGGAATGTCTTGATAAAAACACAAAACCTAAGAAAGAATATAGAATATTGAAGAATGAATGAGTGATGAAGAATGAAGGAAGGTAATAATTCCTTAAAAAGGAATATGAGTATATTGAGAAGATTAAAAACATCAAGATGAATGTTGCAGAATAAGGGAAGGCTGTGAAATATATTGATGAAAAAATTAATGATAAAGAATAAAAGCTATATAAGACTCAATAAATTTTTCCCATGGCTAAAAACACTTTGAATAAAATTGAAGAATATTTTAATGAAACTTGGTAAAGGATGAAACATATCAATCAGCTGAAAGAACTCATCTCAAGAATCAGGTGAAATATACTCCCACTAAACATAATGTTCATCTGATTATACTAACTATGAAGGTGTTGAAAAGAACTATTGGAAATAATAGGTTTAAAAAGTATATGAAAAACACATCACATAAATGGAAGTTAAAAACAATATTTGGAATAATTTTTCTCTATTATATGTGAAATCAGATGCTAAAAGATTTATTTTACCTCAACAAACTCATCATAGGGAAACCCCATGTTTCTATAGAAGATCATAATTAAAAAAATATTACTATTATTGTGGTATATATAGTAATATGACATATAATTATTTTCACAACATGTATCTACCTTGTATTAGGAATGAACTGATGGGGATAAGTACTGGAAGAAAATAGAGTAACTTTCTAAAGTTTTAGGAAGAAAGAAAATAAATTCATCATAAGCTAAAAATATCTCAAGGGAAAAACTGATTTGACTACCTATAAAAAGTTTTTGGAATATTTTACTAACCATGTAACTATGTTGAAGAAATCATGACCACACTACTGGGATAATTTTATTACACCAAAAATTAAAAGCAAGTTGGAAAGAAATAAAATTGAAGAAAAATAATTTATTATTAAGATTTCTCAAAAAGATATCAAGAAGAATTATACATGGATTCATGACAATATTTATTCCTCACATATGAAAGGTGTTATGAAAATATCAAAAAATATTGAAGAACATGATAGAGGAGCATTCACTTTTAGAAATTATAGATCCTTAAATATGAGAGGAATCGACATGGCTGAGATTGAAACTCAGAAATTGAAATAAAAGGAGGTTTTATTTATTTATGGGCTTAAGAAAAACATACTGAGTGTTAGAAATCATTTTGATAATTTTAAGGAAGTATACTAAGGAAAAAAGAACCAGTGATAATCTATTATATATTGGGGATCATTATCATTATTATTATTTAAGCAATGAGGATGAAAACAAGTTGTGACATTGAAGACTTGGGAATGTTTTCTAGAAGTGTATGTGACAAATTTCTAAAGATGTTTCTAAAATTGGTCTAACATAATAAAAAATTAAATATAATTCTATTTTCCCAAATTTCATGAAAGTAAATATGGTTAGTGGAAGAAATGGGAAAGATGAAATTCTATCAACAATACCTATTGATCTCATACACTCTGATATTTTTTAGCCGATAATACATCAATAAATAAAATGGTATTTGTAGTTTATTACATACATTGATGATTTTAATCGGTTAACCAACATAATTTTCATGAAACATAAATAAAATGCTATAGATTTGTTCAAAAAAATTAGAAGAGATGTTGATAAAGAGTTGGGTATATATATACTGAAGTCACAGAAAGATAATGGGAATGAGTTCACAAGTAACTCTTTCGAGTCCTATATAAAGAAACATGGAATTAAGAACCTATATAGTCCTACCCACACACCTCAACAAAATTGAGTAACTGAAAGTAATAAATGGAACTTCAGTTGAAATGGGAAGAAACATTCTCATTGAATGTGAAATTTTGAAGTTATTTTGGAGAGAATCTATAATCACAATTGTGAATGTTCAAAGAAAACACTTATTTTGACTGAAATTAAATATAATTCTCTATGATAAGTGGTATAAGATAAATCCTACAATGAAATGATTTATGGTATTTGGGATTAATTTCATAATAAAAATAAAAAATCCAGATTCAGGAAAGTTAAAAATAGTAGAAAAAGGGATTTTCATGGGATATTCAGTCGATGGAAGAATCAAATACTGCTGGAATAAAAGACTGTAGAAGTTGGATGATTCCTTTGAGGTGAAAGTTTTTAAAAACTAGTCCACAGTAAAAAAATATTGAAGATATTGAGGAATACATTATGAAATTCATAATATTTACTTCTAAAGAAAATAATAAGAATGAAGATTACTATAATCTTGATCATATAAAATTTTACTTAGATCTATCTAGTGATGAGGAAAGTAAAAATGAAATAAAATCACTAAAGTTCCGAAAAATACAAAAACTGACTAAATTTGATAACATCTTCAGAAAAAAAGAATCTCTAGTTAAAACTAGATGAGAATTTATATTTGAGAATCAAATGGTTCTTATCTCGTAGGTGGAACCACAAGATGTTTCAGAGGAAGTTGGACATAAACAATGGATAAATGTTTGAATTAATAGTTATTTCAAATTGATAAAACTGAAACCATGGATCTTCTTCCATGACCAACATGAAATAACTTTATAAGTATAAAATGAGTGCTCCAAATAAACTCCAAAAACATAGAGAAATTTCAATAAATAAAGAATGGATAGTTTTCAAAGTTTACTCATAGGTGGAAGGCATTGATTATAAAGAAAAGTTTTCCCTATTGTGATACTTGAAACTATAAGAATGTTCATAGCTGTTGTTTCTCATCAAAATTAAAAATTCTATCATATGGATTCTAATTAATCTTTTTTAAATAGAGAAATTATGTAATAAGTATATAATAAGAAACACAATGGGCTTATACATGATAAATATGGAACCATGGTGTTTAAACTGAATAGATCTGTATACAAGTTGAAACATGCCTCTCATTCCTAGTATTCAAAACTTGATAATTTCATGAATAATTTTAACTTTTCTAAAGTAAATGTTAATAGAAACTTGTATGTAAAGGACTTGAGCATGATTACCCCTATTATAATGGTTTATGTTGATGATAAATTTTTTTCAAGAGACAAAGATAAAACTTGTAAATAATTTTCTAAACAAAATAAATGAAACTTTGAGATGTCAATGCTTGGAGAGATAAACTTTTTTCTAAGTAAAAAAATTAAATATAAATAAAGATACATCTTCATGTCACAAGAAAATTATGACAAGGATTTTCTATAAAATTTTGGCATGATAGATTCAAAATAAGTTTCTACGCCTAATTTTGTTGGCATGAATATGAGTAAATATGAATCTGGGAAAAGTATGAATTTGAAGGACTTCTAGAATATGATTAAGAGTTTACTATATCTTATTACTTCACGAACAGACATTGCGTATGTTTTAAATTTGTGTGTAAGGTATCAGAGTTATCTAAAGGAGTCACACATATTGTAATCTAAGATAATATTCAATTATATTAAAGAAACATCAAATTATGGCTTTATTGGGATATATTTTTTAATGATAGAAAATCTAAATTAGTAAGAAATTTATTATTATGGTAAAGTTGTGTGAGTCAAAAAAGTAAGAAACAAATTTCTATTACCTTGAGTATAGTGGAAATAGAACAAGTTTCTTCCACCCAATATTGTACAAAAAGTATGTGAAATAAGGTAAAACTAGAAGATTTGAGGGAGAATGTTGGTAAATCATTGAATATTATTTTTGATAATCAACATTACATTAATATTTCCAAAAATAATATATAATATTTCAGATCAAAGCACATTAATATTAAATATCATTTCATTATATATAAATTTTTTAGTGGATATGTTATGCTTGAATATATTTCAACAAAATGTCAAATTACTAATATTTTCACAAAATACATTCCACTTGAAATATTTTTGAATAAAATCTATTACCAATCTTTTATAAATCTAAATATGGTGCTATCATAAAAAGGGGGAGAAAACATTTTAGGGGGATTTTACCTTATCATGGCCACAAATTTATTTTCATTGAGGTATCTAAATCCTTCAAAAACATTGTTTTATTTGGAAGTATGGTGTAAGAACACTCTCTACGATAAAGAAGTAGATTGAAGATCCTTTGGATTGTTTTTGAAATGATATTTGTAATTATTTTCAATATCTTGTTTAATATTTTTGTATTTAAGGTGAAAGAATGTTACAGATCATTATAAGAAAGTTTGATCAACTTTCCTTGCCAAATATTATGATCATTATAATGAATTTTATAAATTCATATGATACATTGATAATCTTAAAGTTTCTAACATCTTAAAGATATTCATTATTATAGATGAGTTTGTATAATGTATGTGTGATGGGGGAGAATTTGGTTTTCAGATAATTTTGAGTTTTGGTTGTAAAAATTTCAAGAAAAAAATGATGAAGCTGCAACTGATGGTTAGACAGAAAAGTATGAAGGCCAAAATAATGGGTTTACTATATAGTGGTATATAAATTTTCTATAAAGTGAATGTTTTTATGAATATGTAGTTATTAAGTTGATGCTACAATCTATAAAATGTTTAAAGATATGAATTCATGAGTTTCTATTGGACTAAAGTTGATGAAATTTTTATCTATGAAGTTGTAATCAGACTAAGAATGATCATATAAAGACTTTGGAAGTATAATATAAGAATAATACTCTAAAGGTTACCAGATGGATCAATACCGAGTAACATAAGACAAATATTCATGAGGTTCATCGAACATAGTGAAGTTTTGAATATTGATAGACTAAGTTCAAATAGATAGACGTTTGAAAATCCCATTGAACCAAGAAGTCTAACGAAGGAATCCAAAATGACAGGACAAAGAAATATGATAAGTTTTACCAGAAAGAGATATCTATTTCTATCAGATGAACTTTTAAAAATGTTGGATTATATAGTTTTTTCAGGGATCCATTAGATGGATGAGCATTAGACATATAATTTTGATGTCATTGGGAAGACAATTCTATAAAGTTATACCAGACTAGGTTTTACGAACTAAGTGCTCCATGAAGTTTGAGTGGACATAGGATGGAAAAATGGAGACATTCTATATCATTTGAAATATAACATCGAACAAAATTATGTGAAGTCCATAAAAAAAGTGACATGTGAAGAGCACCCAAAAGAGAAACCCTTACTATACTAGATTGAGTCAATCAAAAATTAATGATGAGATCAAATAAAGTTATTCATAATAGTACTGATAGAGGAGTTATTGTAAAGGAACCATAAAAACTTTTTCTGGATGGATTTATGATGATCTTTACATAAACTTTTTAAATTCATTAATCATGAGGATGCTAATATGTTCTTTCAACATTCATTAATCCAGAAAATTTTTAAGTATGTTTGAATAAATTCATTGATTTTGTGTTCTTAGTATGCTTTAAAAAATTTATAGATTGTTTTAAGTTGTTGTAATGAAGATGCAATGAGTAAGAAAATTTGAATTTAGAATTTTTGGGAGCCAATGATTTCTCCTATATTTTCTAAATAAGAGTTTCTATATTAATGGGTGGTGGTGCCATATGAATTAAAAATATTTTATTTATGATAGAGATTATAAGTGATGAAGTTTTAATTAAAAGACTAATGTGATTTACTAACCAAGGAATCTCTTATTTGAAGAATAAGTACAAGACATAGGTAGTAGAAAAAATCATATTAGGAAGAGAAACCACTTTTAGGTTCACTTAATTAAGGTGAATCAGATGAAGGCATGGTGTTTTGAGGTGCACTGGAAGGATTCATATTAGAGGAAGATATATGCGCACTGGATGAATTTTTACCAGATGGAGATAAACTAGAAATAATATTTATAGAAAAATTTTGATGAACTATATCTAAAATTTTCTTATTTTTTTCTCAAAAGATAATAAATATTTTTTTTCGATGCATTGGTCGGGGCCAACACATTGCCCGCACTGCCTGTTTCCCAACATTCCCACTTTAAAAAGGAGGGAAACTTCCATAAATTTAATTGGTGATATTATATCCTTGATTGAAATGGGATTATGGGATGCTGGTTCATTCATCTATGGATTCCTCATTGTAGATTGTCTCCAATCCAACTCTCCTTCATAGATTTAAGTCATGTTTATTATACTCTTTCCTAATGTTATCTCAAGGTGGATGCTAGTTAATTACATTAATTCTGTCTTAACATGGATGAAACCTTCGATTATGGGAGATAATAACTTTGTTAATGTTTTGAATTTATTGACATTGGGTAGGTTGGGAACCTATAAAGTTTTCCTTTATTAAATGGTATCTCATGAGTGAGGCATCTTTGGTGTGGAACCCAAGGTATCCCTTGTTGTCCATGAGGTAGTTGATATTGGGGTTGTAAGTCTTCAAAGGATTTTTACATCAAACATACCATGTTTATTTTATTGTCAAGGGATTATGGATCAGGTAATAAGTTTAACATCTTATGGAGATGATTATGTGCAATTTTAATCTCTTATGGGGATAGGTTGGGTGCAGTTTTAACATATTACAGGGATAGGATAGGAATAGGTTTAAAGACTTATAGGTATAGGATGGACATAAGTTTGATGTATTCTGGGGATATTTTGAACATAGGTTTAACATGTTTTGGGGATAGGATGGTAGCATGTTTAAAATATTGTGAGGATAGGTTGGTTGTAGGTTTAACATCTTAAGGGATAGGTTGGGAACATGTTTAACGTCTTGAAGGGATAGGTTGGGTGAAGGTTTAATATCTTATGGGGATAGGTTGAGTTTATGTTTAATGTCTTGTTGGGATAGGTTGGGTTTACGTGTATCTCCAAGGGGAAATATTTCACACATAAAGGTATTCAATATTGATCCTCATGGAGGCATCCTACATACCCTATCGATAAATAGAGATCAAAAATCATGTAGTTTGATTACACAATTTAAGGTTGTTCGATAGGATCATACCTTGTAGTTTAATTTCATGTAGTAAGGAATCTCGTGTCATAGAAGGATAATTAATGAGGGATAGTGTAGGGCATACACATGGAATAATCCCTGGTGTTTGGTTTTCATCTTAGGGGTGTAGTTTCATCCTAGGTGGATGGAGGATAGTGTGGGGCTTACAAATGTAATATTCATATTGTGGTTGTTTCATCCCATAGTGGGGAAGGGAGTGGCATAACATGAGGATCATTCATGGGGAATCCTGTGTTAGTCACATAGGGTACGGCTACAGTGTAACATCATGTGTTGAGGGCATTTTTGTGCTATTTAACATCATATGACTATGATGTAAAGCTAGGCAATTTTACATCTTGTAGCTCAGACATGGATGAGGCTTCAACCCAAGGGGGACCATTTCAAGGTGATAGAAAGTTCCATAATAAGGACTCTCTAATGAGATAGGTAATCCATTTCCCTTTGTGACAATACCTTTAGGGATTACATGCCCACTATTCATATGGCTTTGGGCGGGGCATGACTCAAACACTTCTATGGAGGAGTGGAAATCATGAGGCTCGATGTTGGGGTACCTAATATTAAGAAAAAAGGAATTATGGTACATATTATATAGAGTAAAAGGTTGGGTGAAGGCCTATGACTCAATTAAAGTAAATTGTGAGGACATAAGAGTAGGTGGTACCGGTCGCATGAGCACTTGGGGTGCAGTGGAATCAGTCCTGGATTTTTATGGGGCCCCAGGCACTAAAATTTCATGAAATTGTATTAACTGAAAGGAGCTACCATAGAGAGGCATGTAGGATCATTTTCGTTAAAGTATGGGTTTCATGAATTTTTGGGGATTCACTAAGTTCAAGGGTCTTATTAAATAGTATGTTTCATGAAATAGGGTAGCCCTTCCTTGGTGTAAAACCTTAGTTCCCATAGGGTAGGCTTTGTGAAGGATAATTATATAGTGAAATCACTAGATCAAAAAAGGATTTAATATTATGTGAATTCCCTGTAAAATGGAAAAATGCATCTCCACCATGGTTTTAGGTTCTTAAAAACCCATGGAAAGTGGTTTTGTAAAAGATGGATACCTTTGGAAATCCATCTTCTCTCTCTCGTGAAGCTTTTGAGTATCGTGAATTCAGAGCTTTTCTCAAATGTTGAAAGGTTGAATCCCCTTGAAATTTGGACATAATAGAGTATATATAGTCCCAATATAGGAAATGGCATCGGTTTCAGTAAATATAGAGGCCTCCATGAAATATTTTGAGCATCGTGAACCAATGGGGTCTATAGACCAGATTGATGTTGTGTTAAGGTTACCGTCAAAGTTTCATGTGACTGGGGACTTCCATGAACTGGATCTCAATGAACCAAACAGACATTTTATATAGTTTACCATGAAATATCCATGATAATGGTGATCTATGACCATTCAAAAGGTGTATAACATTATTAATCCAATCCCTTTAGTGGATTTTTTGGTGATTTTGGCCTGAATTATCCTCGAGTCGGTCGTGTCTTCATCAACCGCTCCCATGAAATGTGTATTTAAGCATAAAAAAATTCTCCCATAATAATTTTATTTGAAAAGATAAAATAGGGTCACATTATGAGGTAAAACTACCAAAAATTGGCAATTTGAAATCCCTATTCTCAAAACTTAGTCTGACCGTATGCTTGTAAATAGGGGTGGGGGTCACTTAGGGGACCATGATATTTTCAATAAAGATAGTCCAGTGATTTGTTTTTTCATATTTCAAGACCTTCATGAGTGTTTTTTAATTTTTATCCTCATCACTCATGAAACTCACCTCTTCTACGAACTTTGGTTCCATAAACAAACTTTCGAAAACTCGCAACTTTTGAGAACCTAACCTATGCGAATGAACCTCCATGAACCGACTTCCATGAACTGGATTAAAAAACTTTTAATGTTTTGAAAAATGTATTATAAGGATAAAATTCCACATTAAATCATTAATAGGTTATGCAAAGGAACCTTTTTATTGAAGATAGAATCGAAAGTTCATCAGATTATGACACACTTACAGCACTACTGAAGAAGGATTAGCGAGAATACTCTCTATGAAAGAGGCTACCACTATATGGTTTTGGGATGAGGGAAGATGTGTTTATCCTAAACACTGATCAATATGAGACTTCCTAATGGTTTAGGAGAACGTCTGGATAGTACTAGTGGAATAAGGTTGTTGGGGGGGCACATCATGAAGGATCACACATCTCTTATTGCACACACCCTATGGAATCATTTGAATGATGTCAAAGTGGAGGTGTTGGAGGAAGATGCATATCCCCATCCGTAAGAGATGATTCTCAAGGAAGTTCTTTGGAACCTTCTAAAGGGATGGGTAGAAGAATGAGACCTACACCATGTTATAAACTTCACTGATGAATTGGACTGGGTGTACTGGGCATGCATGTTTTTTCATGGGTTTTAGGGGGAGCTAAAGCATGTTGGGATTTATGAGTCTACATAGTCCTCACAGTTACACTTCTACCATAAACTAGAAATTATGAAAAAAATATTGAGAATGTGGTTACCAGGGACAAAAATATTTCATATGCATCATGGGTAAGTCAACATCAGTTTGTGGGATATCCACCATATTACTGGGATATCGATCCAAGGGGTCATGTATGATGAATTCCTCTCCATAGTGAATTTCTAGGAGGACCAGGAGAAACTACCATCCATAGTGAGGGAATTTTTGTCCTTGGTGCAGGGGATAAGTGAACACAAGTTGGTAATTAAGTAAATCTCATTCAAGCAGTGTTTCAGATAATTTTTGAATGAACCAATGAACATGCTACCTAGTAGGCCATGTCAATGCCCTAGGTAATTCCAGTGAGGCACATTGGACAATATTGAAGGATTCTAGAGTCAAACCAGTGGTAGTTTTGAGGCTAAAACAAGAATCCTAAGGCTCCCATAGATAGGATAATGAGATTCATCACTACACTAATCTATGGGTGGATGATCTTGGTGTAGGATACACACATGGGGGTATGAACAAGCACATTAATCATGGAAGTGGTGCTGGCGATGAGGTAGTGCATAAACCTCACAGTTTCAGTTATATAAAATCTATACAAGGTTTTGTTCCACATTATACAGGGGAATACCCCCTCCATGTGTCTAGTCCATTCCATTTCCTGTATGGTTGGGTCTCCACACAATTGAGGGGATAAAAATATCTGAACCCTATCTCCTCTCATAGTACAAACTTCTTGCTATCAATTATAAATATCATTAAGAGTCATCCTCTCAACTTGGCCTTAGTTTATGTGTTGGTGAGTAATTTGTTGGTGTATTGATTCATGTTCCTCCCATTCCTCCTCATTGGGACAATGATTGATGATGACATGGGTTCTATCGATCAGCGGTCGTACCTCCTATCGTTTTGAGGTGGGGTGCTGGTGGAGAGGGTGGATTACAAGGTGATCTACAAGATGTACTCCCCACATCAGTTCACAATGAATTTCTAATTCCTTAATGGATGAACCCAAGGTTGTACGTGGGGTGTACAATGAACATGAACCATCAATCCTTTGATAGATATGGTTCATGTTTGTGTGAGAATATGGAAGTGGCCAAAACAATCTTCCAATGCCCACTACTACATATGGTATTGCCCATGATTATGTAATTATCTGAGAGAGAACACACTTGGGGGAATTTTGGGGTAGTGGACCACTCAGTCAGCAAAGTTGGGGTCCCACAACTGTAGGGACAATGATGAGCGGTAGTTGGGGCATTCCACGAAGGGAGGGTCGGTCCAACAGGTAGAGCAGCATCTATAAAGCTGATAATTCCTAGCTCTAAATAAGTAGAGGTCATAGGTAGGGGAGTAGTAATGGGATCTAAACACCTAGTAATTTAACAAAGGGATGAAGGTGGACCCTCTGGGGTAGTCTCGAGGGTGCATTTCCCATGTCTGGGGAAGTGATTGTGCTTCCCGGATGTCCCCAATGACACTGTCATTCATGACTCGTGGGTGACTTGAGGAGTGCACAATCAAATAACCACTCTCCACGGGATATGTTAGTGCCTCAACATGAATGAGATATTCTCCACTAGGTTAGTCCATTCAAGGTAAGGATACCATTTCCCTCATGCCAAAGAGGTATAATACATGGTGGATCTGGAGGATATAATCAACTCTCATGAAATTTCGCATTCTTAACCAGTCAGATGAAGATGTTGTTGGGAATGACCTCTTCTCCAAACCACTTAGCTGGTGAGTTATTTGAATATGAACATATTAAATAAGGGTAAAAGTAGGATTCATGGGGAATTGATGCCTATAGGGACTCTCTTGGGGATGGAGGTCCTACTACTGATTAGGTAAATCATCTAATTTTATGTACCTTGAAAACTAACAATACTATAAGATTATTGTCTAAATCCTTTTCACTTTTACAGGAATCAACAATAATGAAGTAGGAGAGGATTATGATAGACTTATGAAAGAGGGAGAGGGATCCCAGACCCTTGAAGGGACAATCTTGGGTCCTATCCCTAATGTTGTGGTGATAAGAGGCCAATCATAGGCCTATGTGGTGCATGAAACTAAGGAGATGACTACTGAGGGAATGATCTCACTAATGGGATTTCCTATTAATCTTAAAAAGATACACACAGAGATGTACTATTTCTATATTACCTTTATCCTTTCCACATTTACTCTCATGTTTTCCCTATTATAAGTCAATATTGACTAACCCTATGTTTCAAATGGTTTTTCAAAAAATATTTGGATCTCAGCTAGTTGTGGGGATGCTCGATCCTGGTAAAAAAGTTGTGAATTTGGCTATGCCTTCAGTGAAGGTGGTTAAGGAGGTTTTGGTACCTAAACTTTCCATGGAAGTGGCACATGAGGTGGTTGGTGGAACATAATCCTCAATGAATGAGGCAGATATTATGCCGTCAAATGATTTAATTAGGGAGGATGTGGTGGATGAACCTATCCCGGAAGAATTTCTGACAACATCTATTAGATATGAGGCCTTAGAGAATGTAGTTGATGTCATTCCATTCACAGAGGTGGTCTAGGAGGTTGTGATAGCTGAGCTTGATTTAGAGGAGGTGTAGGAGCTGTTGAGGCTCTTGCTACAAATGAGGGTTTGGAAAGGATGTGTTTCCCATAGAACTAGGGTTCATTATTCTCAAGGACATGCCTATGAATGACCCACCCTATTATTTTTGGCGGTATTTTATTTTTACAAGCCTTAACCTCCTATGAAATTTTAGGATTACATCTTAGACATTTTGGAGGAGAATTTATCCATCCAACACAATGTGTGGAGGATGTGCAGAACTTCATCACCCACACCCCCTAGTTGATCTTACAAATTGGGTGGGATCTCTTCATTATTATTTTTTCAGCCTAGGTACTGGTGGGGTGGACTCTAGTGACCTCCATACACTAGCTTGGGACTTCTTTATTGAATGGGAACATGATGATTGGAAGGATTTCAATGTTTCCTAACATAAGAAGAATATAGAGGTCACCATGGATCTCTAGGTGGCTATAGAAGAGATCGATTTCTTTGAAAGGTCGGCATAGGAGCATTCAGTCTTCGTCACTACTCAAGAAGATATCATCATCTAATTGAGTGATAATTTTATTGGGGATGGGGAAAAGGTGATAGAGGCAATATATCTTGTGGGTGAGTTTCAATCCAGTTGGGATTAGATGTGAATTAGATTCAAAGAAGTTTTCCCAATCATAGAGGAGGAGGTGGAAGATCTGTTAGAGTGGTGGTGGACTCTAGAGGATACTCAGTAAAGGATATCTGAGTTCAGGTTCTTGGTTTCCAAGGTTGAACCTTTGGGTAATTTTACCTTATCCTATAATAAAAGATATGATCCAATATGTGGATGAACATCCTAAACGTTGAATGTTTTTTTTAAATTCTGATATGCTTTAAATTGTTTCCTTTTCTTCCATCTCAATCATAGTGAAAATATAACAAATAGTGAAAACCTATACCTAGGAAAGCTATGCTTGGTGTGGGAAACAAGGGACAAACATGAGATTTATCATTTATATGAGAGTTATATACAAGGGTCGAACACTAGGGGTATGAACGTTTTTATTTACCACTGGGAGTGTCCTGACTGAGAAACTTCTGGATGGAGTGTGAGATTCTCTAAACATCCGAATTTCTTTCTCAACATGCACTAGTGCATGAATGTGTCAATTACAAGGTAATTTAATTCTATTTGAACCAAAGGAGTGATGAAAATTGTGAATCAAGATGCCTAAGATTTGGAAAACAAAAGGGATGGTGTGATGATGGAGGATGATCATTGAACATGTTTGAAACATAGAATCTATCATTGTTTTGATGAGGATGGGGAAAAAATAAGTGTAAACCACTGACCATGTTAAAAACATGGTACCTATATAAAAATTTCATCCGAATTCTTTTATGGTGTACACCTAGTATGGTAGGTGAGCCATTATGGTCAGGCACCATGCTGTCAATGGGGGCCCATTCAGGCATGAAAGATGATGGGGGTCCAAGTCAAGGGAGATACGAAGCATGAGTGTGAACAGATAGAATTTTTTAATGGAGTTCAACACTATCATAATTATACCACCATTTATTTTGATCACAATGTATAAACATATTGGTCTAAACAAAGGTTAGAAATTTCTTCCAAAGGGAGCATCGCCTCGAATGTCGAGTGGTGATTGAGGAACATGAATGATGTAGTAGGTGACCATCACTAAAGAGGGAAAGAGTCTTCTCAGGAAAGGAACTAAGATGATTTACATTTTAACATCATTTAATGGGGCATATGGACATGTAGTTTAACCTCATATGGTGAGGATAGTGTATCACATAGTTTAATTTCATGTGATTAAAATGTTGAGTCAAATATTTTAACATCATGTGATTAGGATGTGTTAACTGATGTGAATAACACCCACATGTCCATGGTGGTTGGGGGAGTAAGAGGTTAACACATTAGGGTATCCATTTGAGGGGATCATGAGGTAAAGGGAACTCAACATTAGGATCTATTTTTTTCTTGAATTGATGGGTTCAGATTGCACAACCATGTTTTTTCTAGGGTCTATAGTGGGTACCTATTGGATTTTTACCTCTTTCTTTTTGTCCCTTTACTCTTCTCAAGTCACAGGAGTGACCAGATTGGGGTGGGGGGTCTGAGTCTTGCTTAGTTTTTTATTATAAGGTTTCAGCCTAATAGGAATTCATCTCTCTTTTCTTTGGTAGTTTAAGTTTATACTAGTTGTCAAAAGAAGTGGGGAATAGTTTAGGTTCATAATTATCAGACCATGAAGTTGCAAATATTTTAATGTCATATCTCCCAGAACAAGACTCCTAGTTTAAGGTCATAGAGCATGGACCATGGTGCTGTAAATAGTTTAAGGTATTAATGTTGGGACCTGAGGGGTATCAATCCCAAAAAGGTTCTTATGATGTTGTAGAGTTCACAACTGATGGGAACAATGTACCCAGGAGGCCCTGCACTAAGAAAAAGAATCTACGGTGAGTCACGCATAGTTTAGTGTCATGATACTTGGACCATAGGGTTATGTGTCTCAAAGGGGATGTGTGTGTCATATGGGAGAGGTAACCCATCGTTAATTAATAACTAGAAGGCCCTTCCTCATAGGAAACCTTATAGACACATTGAACACAATCCAAAGTTGTTATTATTGGACCTAGGATCATATTTTGAGGTCATAGAGTTTGGAATCAAGGGGTTGAACGAACCAAAAGAACATGAATGGCATGATAGAGTAACAATCCAGTGTGAAGTTAAGGTTGGGGTTGGGGAATATGAAACATTCCCAAGGTGACTTACACATAGTTTAATGTCATGATTCTTATACTTTCATCTTAGTTTAAGGCTGTATAGTTTGTAATAATTGAAAATAGTTTAATGTGATAAAACCTAGACCAAGAGTGGAACATAGAAAAGTAGTTTGCATGGAATGGAATAGATGATACCGAACATGAATTGAGGGATGAAGAGGTCTGACACCACATGTAACATCCCCAAGAAGACTTCATCATAGTTTAATGTTCTGATTCTTGGACTTGGGATCCTAGTTTAAGGTTTTAGAGTTTGTTCCAAGGGTGAATCTGTGTATCTCAACGTTTCTTGAGGAAATATCCCTTCCCAACTCCTATTCCCTCTTGATTTATGCAAAATGTGAGAAACATGGAGCAGTACAGAGTTCCTATTGTTTGTAGGGGAGAACAAAAAAGGGGAAAAAGTGGCAGGAAAATCTTACAACGGTAGATCTTTACTTTCAAGGCCTTGATAGTAAAAAGGGAATGATTAAAAAGTAGGTAACAACTATTGACCATGTTCAAAACACAAGTTATATACCCATTTTTGGTTTAGGATAATGCAAAAAAATTTAGGATCGGCTATTGACCAAACATGGGAGCCACTATTTATTACCAAGGATCTTTTTGGGCATGAGACCAGGATGATAAGTGATCAATTGTGGCTAAACACCATTCCTTTTAAAGATACCATTCGGATCAGAAGTATGATGACTATTCAAATCAAAAAAAGTGAGCATCATAGAAGTGGAAGTGGGGAGTGTCTTATAGGAAATATTTATTTTCCTTGGACCTATTCCACCATGTGCTCATATTTATTGAATGAAAATTATAATAAGAGAGAATCAAGTCTAGAACGAAGAGGAAAGACCCAAAAATGAGTCATTGGTAGGGTCAGTCTCAAGATGGGATATCCATACATCACTATGTATCTCATGAGGATGATAATCAAGTCAAAAATAGTTCTGGGAGGCATTGTGGTATGAGACCACCACCATAGAGGTGATGTACTGTTTGACAAGGATATCAAACCATATAATATTATGATACATCATGGTATCACATGAGGTAAGGCTATAGCTTAACATCATGTATTGTGAATGTTTATATTTTTTGTTTAAAGTTGTACAGCTTAGATCATGGATGCTACTATTTTAAGGTCATAGAGTTCATACCATAGGGATGACTTTTTGTTTAAGGTTATAGATCTTGGACCCAAGGGGGTAGATTCTAGTTTAAGGTTGTAGATCTTGGACCAAATGGAGTGGGTGATGTAAGGAGGTTTGTGTGCCATTAAAGAGTTATAAACCAATGTGAATAGTAGTCTAAAGAGACCCTATTCCACCAAAAACTCAAAAAATTATACCCAAGTTAACGTAATGATGATGTGGGAGGAAATAATTTGGAATTAGTTGATGGTAGGGGATGGACCTAGGATATGAGATTTGGAAATATCTATGCATTCCATGAGAATAGAAATCATGCCACATGTAGTTTTGGAACATGACGTGGTAGAAGATCAACGCTGGTAAGGTTGTGTCCACTATGAAAAGGACACTAAATCATCTCACAATTATAATATAAGGCATCCCTAATTTATATAGGGTAAGGCTATAATTTAATGTCATGTTCTAAGGATGTTGGTTTGGTTATCCCATACATCTCATATGGGTAATCCCAGTTTCATACGGGGTAAGGCTATAGTTTATCATCATATGATGAGGATATTGGTCGATCTTATACATTGAGACACCCATTATTCTTACTTATCTCATGTCATAAGGGAAACTTTACTCACTAATGGTTCAAGGAATATGATTGGGGCTTACACCTGAGGTGGAGGCCCAAGAGAATTAGGGAGTGATAGTGCCATAGTTAATGGGTGGTTTTGTGAATAATTCATGGTTGGAACTAAAGATAGGAGGTCTTGAAATCACTATGTATCCCATAGGAATGGGAATCAAGATACACATATTTCTGGATAGAGGTGGGGGAATAGTATCACTGAGACACCATGGTGAAGCAAACCACGTGAATAAGGGGTATATGTACATATTTTAAGGTCATAATGCTTGGTCCAAGACTCCTAGTTTAAGGTCATTGATCTTGGAACATAGGTATATACATTGAGGATGCTTGGGTAGTATCAAAGAGTTAAAACATGACATGAAAGGATCCAAGGAGACTCTAAACCAAACAAAGTGATCCCAAAGCCAGTTTCAGATAGTTTATGGTCATAAGGTTTAGACTAGGGAATTTGGAAAATAGTTTAAAGACATGATTCTTGGATTGGGGGAATTTTTGTTTTAAGGGTATCTATGTCACATGAAATAGGTAAAACCTAACATGAAAATAGGTTTATTTAGGCCCACGTACCACATAGATACCTTGAAATAATATTTATGTAGTTTAAGGTCATAATTCTTGAATTGTAATTGAAGCCATGGGGTCGAAAGGTTTATGTTGAACTAGAAGTTGGGCCCAAAGATAAGGGTTCTAGGTGTCACTATGTATCCAATGGATATGGTAATTAAGCCATACATAGTTTTGGAAAGCTATGTGGTGGAAGAGAAACACAGTTACGGGAAGTTTCCTCTTTATAGAGGACACTGAGGCATCCCACAGCTGCCATGGGGCATCCCTTGTTTACAAAATGCAGTAACACTATAGTTTATCATCATCTCCTGAGGATGTTCAACTTTTTAGTCATTTAACACTTGTTACAAAAGGAATCTAGTGTTTATTTCATTGGGTAATACTGCATTTTAACATCATGTGATGATGATGGTGGGCTTCATAGTTTAATGTTTTATAAATCATATTTTGGTTGTTACTAGTTTAGGGTCATGAGCATGGACCGTAGGGGATGCAAATAGTTTCTGGTCATAATTCTTGGACCATGACTCGTAGTTTGTGGTCATTGATTTTGGACCATGACTCCTAGTTTATGTTCCTAGAGTTTTAACCATGGGGGTTGAAAATAGTTTAAGGTCATAATTCTTAGACCCTGGTTGTTTTGGTTTAAGGTCACATAGCTTTGAACATGACTCCTAGTTTGTGATTGTGAAGTTTGGACCAATTTCAAATAGTTTAAGGTCATAATTTCGGGACCAAGATTCTTCACACAAAGTAATTCTTGAGAAACTTGGTGTTAGTGGGAGGTGTGATATGCTCTACATCCATGGTGATTAAAGAGTATGATATATTGTAATATATGTTATAGATAATATAAGGTTTTTCCCATTTTGGCTCCAACATTGGTGGGTTTTTTTGGGTATCATCGGCATTCTAAGAGTTAGAACCATGTCACCATAATGGAAGGAGATAAGTCCAAACTTCTTATTGAACACTCTTTCTATGCTATTCTAATGCCTCTCTAAATTATGCAATTCCCGATTCCCATTTTACTCGAGGGCTTCCAACTCATCTAGAAGAACTTCTTCTATTCTGTCTAGAATCTTCTGGTCATAAAAAACCTTTTAGAGTGACAGTAACTAAACCTCAGTGGGTAGGACTACTTCCGTTCTATACACAAGAGAGTATGTGGATTCCTGGATTGAATATTGACTTTTCTTCCAAATGAATCCTAGAGAATTGAGGAGTTTTTAGGGCCAACTTTTTTTGTTATGGCCCACTATTTTCTAAAAGATGAAAAAGAGGGTCTTTTGAACACCTCAATCATCCCATTTTTCTATGCATAGAAGCAAGAAGTATGGTTGGACTATATGTTTTACTTGTATTAAAATTTCTTCATATCAGCATCCCAGATGTTAGTTCGATTTTCAGGGAGAATAGCATGAGTAACTCCAAATCGATGGATGATGTGGGATCTCTTGAACTCAATCACAGATTGAGTTTTGACTTCTTTAAGGGGAACTAATTCCACCCATTTGGAAAAGAAGGTTTTATCAGTCAGAATGAACCTATACTATCGAGTTGTCACTGGAGGTTATGGTCCCACAATGTCGAGTCCCCATACTACAAAGGGCCAAGAATATTTGGTAGTGTGAAGAATCTATAGTTGTTGATGCATAGAGTTTTCAAGTATTTGACACACATGACACCTTTTGGAAAATTGAATTAAATCATAGATCATACTAGGAAATAAGTATACCAATATAGAGACTATTTTTTTCCTTTTAATACTTTGGAATATTTCTAGGAATAGTTTTAGATCATTTTTCTAAGACGACATGTGATTCTAATGCCTAATAAGTCTAGAATTAATTTTATAAAAATATTAAATATATTTTATATCATGCACACACATTTTTCCTAAACTATCTAATAACTTCCAAATAGAGTCTTGTATCAGAAATTTGAGACCATAGTTGAGTCTGGAACATGGGGTTTACCCTACGCATGACCTAAGGTTGGTTGGCACTTGATGTTCAGTTAAAGAAACTGTTAGAAGGTACGTTTAATTAAAATATATAAATATATAAATGTTTTATTTTTTGTTTTATTAAATGAGCTAATTAAAATCGTCTATAAATAACCTCTTTTATGGTTTTACAAGGGTTATCCATATAACCCTTTCTATATTTAAGAAGAGGAGGATATCATTCTTCATTGGAAGATCGAGATTAGGTAATGATGGATGATCAAATCGAGGATAATCATGAGACGAAGGACAAACAAAGAAGGATCATAAATTTCATATCTAGTAGATGTTTTCTTCAACAATGATTGGTTCATAATCAATGGAGTACTTTTAATTTTTTGTTTTTTCTCTTTTGAATAAAATTTTGATCATGGACTCATATCATTTTTTATTAAAATTATATTATATACCCTTCACATGAGCTCATTCAATAATTTGATTTTTTTTAAATTAATTACTTTATTCTATGCTATCACCCATGATTATGTACCTATCAATCATTTGATGGGATAAAATATACCAATGATGATTATAACCTTTGTGGATTGTTCCTTTCTCCCTCCTTTATTTTCATTCATCATCAATAATCAGTTGACCAGTGATTCTATTATATCCGAGAATACCAATCATTGTGCACTTGTTCTTTATCACAATGAAATGTAGTAATTATTTTGGATTTTGATTTTTTTAGAATTGATGAAATCATGTAGAATAGGATAGGAACCCATCATTGGATTGAGTATTGGTGGTTTTTGAATCAGATTGAGTAGATTTCTCTAGAGGTGCATTGATTGATGTTCCGAGCAACGAGTGGTTGGAATCTGGACACTGGAAATGATGATATCCAGTGTTGGTGTAGAAGTCAGGGTTCCCATGACTTGGAATGTGTTTGGTTCCTCCCCAAATTAAAAAAAAATATTTATAAAAATATTACAAAATAATAATAATAATAATAATAATGATAATAATAATAATAATATTATTATTATTATTATGAAACCTCATTCCACCCGTAACTCCTTCATACAACATCGGATTTTTCAATCCATCTGTAGAATTGTGATCCGGGAATTGAGATGGTCATTTCAAGACCAATTTTTTTCATTAAATCGGGATCATGTATTAGGTCCATGAAGATCCAAAAAATAATAATAATAATAATAATAATAATAATAATGATGATGATGATGATGTTATGAAATCTAATATCCAACATACCTTCTTCATATGGTGTCAGAATGAAGAACTGGTTATGACATTGAGACCCTGATATTGAGGTGTAAATTTCAAGAACAATACCGCATATTTAATTTGGACTCATAGAACGCGCCCATGAAACACGGTTCAGGCATGATGTGGTGAAATGCATTTTTTTCATCGGGTGCCCTATTTGGGAAAGTGAATATCCTATCATGAGTGTTTCTTCATGAGGATCAAAACAATGCGATTTTTATGTCCATTCATTTCCATTTATGATAACATATTTCTGGTTTGACATTTTAGCACATCAGGCTAATAAAAAGCCTCATGTGTTTATTAGGCTTTTGGTCGAGACATTTTCTATAGTACCCTTACATGTCATATAGTACTACATGTCCAACAAGACATGTGTTAGTAAAGAAATATTCAGGAAGAGGAGATAGGATACACATCATGTGGACCCCTTACATGTTTTGTATTTCTTGAGACTCTTATACCTCTAATATCTCTTTTTTAACTCATTTTTTGGCCCATCGGTATCCTACCCTTAGTGTTTTTTCACATAGAATCCGATGATGGACATCATAGTGTATCTTGAGATACAATGATAGATTTTCTTAATGTGATGATTATTTAGGTGGCACTCAACAATGGAAGTGATCAGGCAGGATCATCAGAGAGAGGTCGATGTGGTACCACCCTAACGCATTAGGGTGCAGGTACTCAATGGATACATACTGAGTAGTACCCCCTTGAATAAATAGGGCATTGGTCCTTTACTAACTGAGTGGTACCACCCTAACAGAACAAGGTTTGATTCATCTACCTATTGAGTGATACCCCTTTGACCGACCATGGTGTGGGTCCTCTACCTACTATTTGTTACCCCCTAATAGACTAGGGTCTGAGTCCTCTACCTACTAAGTTGTACCCCCACCTAAAATACTAGGGAATGAATCCTCTACCTATTTAGTGGTACCCCATGAAGGACTATGATGTGGATCCTCTACCTAATGATTTGTACCCCCTAACGGACTAGGGCATAGATCCTCTATCTACTATGTGGTATCCCTAATGGACTAGGGCATGGGTTCTCTATCTATATAGTGGTACCCCCCCCCCCAATGAATTGGGGAATGGTTCCTCTACTTGGGGATTATTATCCATCGATTATATGACATAGTGGTGAGGTTTGGTTCCACATGTTACTTATTCAGACAGATACGCCAGATGATGGGCATTAATAATGGAACCTTAGAACTATTGGGATAATCTTTATTCTCAGCTGAGATGCGGATATGTAGATCCCATTTCTCTCTTGTTTGGATTTCATGTTAATAATATCTATGTTTTTATTATAGATTTCGTATCATATATTGACTGGCACACCATTATTGTGATTATATGACTACTTTTATCATGTATTATATTTCCCATTATTCAATTTTCGGGGTGCCCTATTGGGTATGTATATACTCACCCATACATGGAATTTTCCCACACTTTTATTATTATCCAAATGATGGATAGGTCAGAGGTGACATTAGATGAGCATATGGATACTCAAGTGTATATACATTGTATGGTAGTCTATCTTATAGATTTGGAGTCAGAATCTATCAGGATTTATTTTATAGGGTTGGGAAATATTTTTTATTTGGTCATGTATTTTTTCCTTTACTTTTTAGATTATGAAGTCATACACTTTTATATTCTATAGAGGTTATTACATCCATGGTTTTTACCCTAGATGTTATTTCTTTTTCATTATTCCTCTTCACTTCTTATAGAGATGTTTTGATGCATGTATAAAGGTACATTAAGAAAAGGACTCTCATTTTAGTTATGCCTTTTAGCACTTGTTTCCAGCCCCTGGACTATGGAGTGGCTTTGGGGTAGTTGTGGCTTGGCCTTCAACCGACCAGGTGAGCCTCGGTGGGTTAGGTCGGGATAGATTGGTATCGAATATAATTTGACCTCAGGATAGTGTTTGGAGTTTATTCCCATTATGAGTTTTGGTTGGGAACTTTTGGTAATGGTGTCATCATGTCTTGAGTGAATCTTTCAGGCTTGGGAAACTAGTATTATTGTGGTGACGGACATATCCATACACCCTGACTCTGACTACCTACTTGTCTAATTGGTATACAGAGACCTTGGTTCTAGGGAGAAATGGTACATGAATCATATAGGATTTATTCCATTGACTTTCCTTCTTGATTTAGCTCACTAGATATGTTCTTTAACCATGGTACATCTTAATACCTTTCAAGTTGACTTTGTAATGATGAACAACTAGGATTTTGTGGCAGTGTCATGATGATGACCGGTAGAGAGATAAGACCTCATTTCATAGACCCGATCATGATGTGTTTTCTCCAATAGGGTACCGAGAAGTTATACCACATGTTGAGAAGTGCATGGATACTTATTTGGATCAGACAGATGATTGTCCATGTGTTGAGAAGTCGATAAATCCAACAGGGTAAGACAATGGTACATGCAGTCTTAACGCATTATGTGAGTTTCAAGAATAGTGACTACTAAGTTTTTATGATGTGAAAAACTCTCAGGTAGTAGAGGTTTGACTCGAGGTAGTGGTTTAGGTTTTATAACTTGTGTGGACCATAATTGATCATATGGCTGTTTTGGAGACTAGTGTTCTCAGTATAACAATTTTTGGCTCCATAGGCATAGATAGATGGTCCACCTATGTTCAGTGGACATCATGGGTTTTATAGATAGAGATCAATTAAGATTCTTGGTGATCTAGTCCCCCTTCATAAGTGGTAGAGGATTGACTTGATCCTATGGTGAAAATGACCTACTTGGATAAGACCCCTCCTGATGGTGGTCCTAGTGGAGAGACTTCTACTAGGTGAGATGAGGCAATGGTAGATCCCTATGTTATTTAAGATTGATATGGATTCATACATACAAGAAATAGGGACACATCCCCCACTGAGATGCATTCTTGTGAGATGATTAAAAACTTTGAGGGAGAATCAGTACCAACCAAAGAGGGTAGTATCGAGGTACAATAGATGAGTTAATTCAACTTGAATGTTTGAGGTTGTTTTGATGTTTTAAGGTTTTAGAACAAGATCTAGTTGTGGTGAGAAGGTGGAAACGGGAAATAAAGAGTTCCAAGAAGTATGATCTCACATAGGAATCAAGTGTGGTTTGAGGTAAAATTAATATCTTCACTACCCTAGTTACAATATTCACCTAGAGTCATGAGCCCCTTTATCCTTAAGAATATAACATATCCAAAACCAAGTGATACAAGTGGAGACTTTTTGCTTGAACCATGTGTTTATGTCCCCTATAGAGAGGATCAATGATTACATGCTTCTATTGATGGTGTAACTAGACTCTAGGAGAAGAGTGAGCCTCGTGTGTAATTTCTTCATAGTGGTAGTGAGACCTTATGATTTTTTCCTTATCATGGATTGGTTTCATGTCATCCATGCTCAGTTGTTTTCCACTAGTGAGTGTGGTAGTGTTTTCAGATTTTTGGGATGATTTTTTTCCCTTTGGATAAGGAGTGATCCCTGAGTGTGGTAGGATGAGTTCATTTATAAGGGGTTACAGCTACATCCTTATTATTTATCTACTATTACCCTTAGACCATCGGATTCTATGATATTTTAGTTTCATACAGTGGTGGAGTGTGAGTGCATCCTTCTTGTGTACATGGTGGGTTTACCTCACCATTGAGAGTTTTATTTATACATGGACTTGCACTAGGGATGAATCAATATATACACCATTATATCGGATTACCTCATGTAGCTATGAGAGATGGAGGTACAGTTGGAGCATGTGAGATGTGAGAGGATACTGCTAGACATGCTCTGGGAATGTTAGTCATATGACATCCCTCATGGAGTCAGTTCTATATTAGAAGCTTCACTTCCTGGGACATGTATTCTCAAACATGGTAGTTATATTAGAACCTAAAGAGTTTGTGGAGACATGATCTTGAGGGCCACCCAGGGCATGACCATGGTAGCAAATTCTCACATTGAGGTTTTCTAGCCACTATTATTGATAAAGGTGATGTATCCATTGATCTCTTTTCATTTGATACTTTATGGCTGATGGTGGTGTAGCGTACCTCCAGTCGATGATTATTACCCCTTTACTACTTTAGTGATTTAGGGAGGCATAACTTTGGGATATCTATTAGGTGATCTTCTATGATTATATATCCACTGGATACGTTCTTCATGGATTCTTTGAAGATAGGGATCACGGAATCGTTGTTTATGTATTGTCAGTTGAACTAGTAATGCTAAATGAAATGGTGTTGGGGAGGTTGTTTTTCCTTAGTAGTAAACTATGGAGAAGGGTGGTATTATTGAGATCCTTTGGCCAGGATGACATGCTAACTCTGAGGATAATAATCCATTTTTCTTACTTCTATTTCGAGTTAGAAAGTTGGTGTACCACTTAAACCATTGTAGTTTTGGTTACTTGTGTTCTCCACATGTCACAAATGAGGAGGTATGTGCACAACTTATACGATATCAACCTGGATAAGATGGGTAGTGAGAGTGTAGTTTTCTTTTTCAAGGAGTTGGTGGAATTGAGAACTATAAGACAAAGACCCTTTGTGGACATGTTTTTTCCTTGGGTGTGTGTTTTTTGGTAGTATAGGAATCTATCTGGGGAGCTTGTGGGAGTGGGAGACCCATTTTAGATCTCAGTATCCCCACATTTTTTCTTAGTTTGTGTTCTTGGTGATGAAAATATTTGAATAAGGGAATAATTTATATAATCATTTTTGAATAATAAGACTTAGAAATATTTTTAGATCCAGGCACTGAGACGAAACATGATTTTGAGTCCTAATGAGATCAAACTTAACTTTATAAAAATATTAAATATATTTTATATCACACATGTACGATTTTCTTGAAAAAGTTTAACAATTCCCAAAGAGAGTCTCAAATCTGAAATCCAAGACCATGACTGAGTCCAGAATGCAAGGTTTACTCTAGGTATGACCTAAGGTTGGTTGGTTCAGGACGTCCGGTTAAGGCATCCATTGGTGGGTATGTTTAAGTAAAAAAATATATAATTTGATTGTTTTTTTTATTAAATGACCAAATAAAAATCTTATATAAATACCCTCTTATGATGGTTTTCAAGGGTTAGTCACATAACCCTAGAACTAATAAGATGAGGATGAGATAATTCTTCATTGGCAGATTGAGATTGGAGAATGACAAATGATCAGATCAAGGATAGTCATGAGACTAATGGAGAACATAGTGAGATCGTCACCTTCATTAATATAATATGTGTTATTCACCAACTATCAATCCATAATCAAGGTAGGAATCATCATTTTTGTATTTATCCCTTTTTATTAAAATTTTTAGCATGGATTCATATTTTATTTTATTGATATAAGATTATATTCCTTTCTCATGAGTTTTTCCATTAATTCAAATTGATTAAATCAATTATTTTATTATTCCATGTTGTCACCAATTATTCTACACCTATCAATCATTGGCTGGGATCATATCATTCAATGATTATTATCACACCTTTTTCTTATTCCATTCTCCCTCCATTCTTGTCATTCTTCATCAGTATTTGGTTGAATGGTGATTCGACGATATCTGAGAATACTGATAATTGTGCATTTTTTATTTGGAACAATGGATTGAAGCCACGAGTTTGGATTTGGATTTTAGAGATGTGATAGAGGTTTTTTGATTATGATGGGAACCCAAATTTGGATCGAGTATCGGTTGTTTCTAAGCCGATTGGAAGGATATCTCTGGAGGTGCGGTGATTTATATCCTGAGAAAAGATTATCTGGAATCTAGCCATCAGTGATGATGGAATCTAGTGTTGGTATAAATGGTAAGGTTCCCACGACTCGGGATGCATGTGGTTCCTCCTAAAATTGAAAAAAATATATTATAAAATATTATTTTTTGTTATGAAACCTCAATATGGTTGTAATTACTTCATACGATGTTGGATTGGAAATCCATCTCTGGTGTTAAGATCAAGGAATTGAGATGGCCATTTCCAGAACAACATTGGTTATTTAATTTGGGATCATAGTTCTGGTCCACGAAGTTCCCAATAATAATAATAATAATAATAATAATAATAACATTATTATTATTATTATTAATTGTATGAAATCTAATATCCGACATACCTTCTTAATAGGGTTTTAGAATGATGAGTCATGTGTGGAATTGTGACCGTAATATTGAGGTAGATGTTTCATGAATGATATTGTGAATTTAATTTAGACTCATGGATAAGGCCCAAGAAACTTCATTCGAGCATGCTGTAGTGAAATTCATTTTTTACACTGGGTGTCCGATTTAGGAAAGTGAATATTCTATATCAAGTGTTTTTCTATGAGGATCACAATAGTATGATATATTTGGACATTCATGGCCATTTATGATGAAATTTTTGATGTTTTATGTTTTATCCTGTCAGACTCTTGATGAGACTTGTGTATTCATCATGATTTTTTCTATGATACATTGTGTAGTACCCTTACACATTGTGTAGTACCACATGGCCAAAAATCCATGTGTTGGTGAGGACATGACCAGGAAGGGGAGAGGGAACACATGTTGTGCAGACCCCTTACAAGCTATATAAATCTTGGAAATCTTCTACCACTCGTATCTCCTTTGTTTTGACATGGTTTTTAGCTGGTGGGTAGCCTATCTTGAGTGTTTTTCCACATAGAACATGATGGTGGACTTTGCAGTGTCTTTTGAGATAGGACGCGAAATTTTATGAGCATTAATCTTCTTTAGGAGGCACTTGATGATGGCAGTGATTGGAAAAAATCATTAGAGAGAGGTTGGAGTGGCACCCCCCTAACGCACTTGGGCACGATTTGTCTACTGATACTTACTGAGTAGTACCACCCTAATGGACTAGGGTGCGGGTCCTCTACCTACTCACTGGTACCCCACTAACGGACCAAGGTACGAGTCCTATCCCTATTGAGTGGTACCACCATGATAGTCTAGTTTTTGGGTCCTCTACCTACTAAGTGGCACCTTCTAACAGACCAGAGTGTGGGTCCTATATTTACTATGTGATACCCCATAGCAGACTAGGGAGTGAGGCCTCTACCTTTTTAGTGTTGCCCCCTGATAGACTAGGGTGTGAGGTCTTTACCTACTAAGTGGCACTCCCTTGATAGACCAAGATGCAGGTCCTCTACCTACTGAGCGGTAGCCCCTCGATAGACCATGGTGCGGGTCCTCTATCTACTAAGTGGAACCCCCCTAAAGAACTAGGGGTTGGTCCTCTATCTACTATGTGGTACCCTTGATGCACTAGGTCATGGGTCCTTTATATAGATATTTTGTTCCCTTGACTATGCGATATAGTGGCAAGGTGTGGCTCCACAAGGTTACTTCTTCAGAAAAATATATGAGATGCTAGGCATTGATAACGGACTCTTGAAACTGTTGACAAAATCTTTGTTCTTAGTTGGGGTATGGAGATGTAGATCCCCTTTCTCCCATGTTTGGGTTTCTTGTTAAGCATATCTATGTTTTCATTACGGTTATTGTCTCATATACTGATTGACATGCCTTTGTTGTGATGAGATGACTACTTTTATCATTTCTTCTATTTCAACTTTGGTTTTTGGGGTGTCCTATAAGGTATATATATACTCACCCCTGAATAGGATTTTAATACACATATCATTTGTTATGAAGATTATTAATAGGTCATAGGTGATTTTAAATGAGCATAGGGTTACACAGGTACATAGAATTTGTATGATGGTAAGGTTTGGATATTTAGAGTTGGGATCTCTCAGCATTTATTTTCTAGTTGTTTTCATATTAGGACATATTTTCTGATTGGTCAGGTATTTTTTCCTTTTACTTTTTATATCACACTTTGGTATTATTTTTTATTTTCTATTGGTTATTACATGCATGTTTTTTACTCTAGGTGTTACTATCTTTTATCATTATTCATATGCACTTCTGTATAAAGATGGTTTGGTGTGTGCATACAAGTACCTTCAGAAATGGACTCCCATTTAAGTTATTCCATTTGGAACTTTTCACTAGAACCTAGCCTATGGAGGTGGGCATGGGATAGCTATGGTTTCACCATCATCTATCTAGGTGGTCCTTAGTGGGTCAGGTCATGACACCCAACCTCTGAATTTGGTGGGAGAGATTGAATCATGCTTTATGGGAACCACATGATCCTGCATGAAACACTTTTATAACTTGATCTATCTCATATCACTGAATGCAACAAAGGATAATTCCATCAATCCCAAGCCTTTATAGGTCTTTCTCAAGGTTAGGCCCACTCTAGAGGGTAAACTAAATTGCACACCAGTGGATTCGCTCACTCTCAGCTTGGTCTAGTTGGAAAAATCCATGTTGGAGATACATGAAGAAATGAGTAATCCAATTGGGTTTTTCCTCAGCTATGGGGTTATTTAAGGGTCTAGACATAGAAGAATCGACAACCATATGATTTACCTATCAGTTTCCATTATCTGAGGTATAGGGAGGGATGACCCTTTGGTGTTCCACATGAATAACCAGGCCATCCTGATTGGGTTCTTTAAGAGATGTGGCCAAACCTTCCAGTGAATCGTCTTGACCATTCTACAATCAAGGAATGTGAGCCACCTTCATATGGTAAGGAAATTGGGCCATTAACTAATTGGTGAATTCTTGTAGGGGCACAAGCTTTTTCTTTCTAATGACATACTCACCCTTTATCTTCCTGATGACTTACTCATATTCTCCCTTAACATTTAAATAAAAAACATCAATCTCACAGTCCAACACAAGACCAGTAATAAGGTCATGATACTATGACTCATTGTTGGTATAACCTTTTAACAATAGGAATGGGTATGTCAATACGACCTATTTCATAGTGGTGAAAATGAATCCTAGGCCCACACTATTAATCTTGGGTTCATTGAGACTTCTACCGATCGGTCTCCATGAGGCACCATCAAAATGAATTTTCAAACATGGTACAACCTGACCCAAATAGTGAATAACTTCATCTATGAAATCAACATCCTAGGGTAGTTATTTGGGGATGGATGTATGGCTAGTAATTCTTCCAATGTTTGGCCTTTTATGGCCTTTTGTGGTACAAACCTGATGTAGAATTGTTGGAGGATCAACACCCATCATTCCAATCATCCCATCACCAAGGGGTTATTGAGGATATACTTTAGTGAGTCTACCAGAGACACTAGATGTATCTCATGATGCTTCAAATAATTTCATAAATTCTTCACTAAGAAAACCAATGTGAGGAAACTCTTCTTGATGGTGGAGTATCTTATCTCTGTGTTGAGGATTGTACGGCTGAGATAGTGGATGCTATTTTCCCTACCCTCATTTTTTGGGTCTATAAGGTCGTTGAGGGACTATTCCAAGGTAGTCATATAGAGTACCAAAGGATTTCCTTAAATGGGTGGAATTATAACTGAAGTATTTAGCAGGTACCACTTGATATCCTCAAAGTTCTTATGGTACTCCTCATCCTACCAATAAATGGTGATATTCTTTATGATTCTCTAGAAGGTCTTGAACTTGAAAAGCATATTTTCAATAAATCAGCGTATGTAGGATAAGTGGTGTTGGAGGCCCCGTAACTCCTAGATATTTCTTAGGGAGGAATTTTATTGATACCCCTAATTTTATCTGGTTTGATCTAGATACCACTATATCTTATGAAAAATATGAGAAATTTACTAGAGATAACCCTGAATGCGCACTTTGGGGGGTTCATATTCAAGTTTCGGGAGTCAAGGAATCCAAAAACATTCTCAAGGTCAATGATATGGTCCTAAAACTATCCAGAATTTACCACCATATCATCTGCATATCATTCTACCAATGTGCCAAGAATTGTCTTAGAGGTGTGGTGCATGGACTATTGGTTACTGGTTCTAAAATTCTTTAAGACAAAAGGCATCACCCGATTGAAGAAATTATGTTGTGGTGACCTGAAGGTGGTGGAATCCTCATCCTCATGGTCCATCTAGATATGATTGTACCTAGAGTATCCTTCCATGAATTAGAGGGTCTAGAATCCATCTATAGTATCAATTAATAGCTATATCACTATAAGGGGAAAATCATCCTTTGGACAATGGAATTTAAGGTCTCCAAATTCGATGTAGACTTTAATCTACCCATTATTCTTCCTAACTAGGATAATGTTGGCTAGAAACCTATGGTACTTTACTACCATTAAAAATTTGGATTTAATAATCTTGTCAAATTCAACCTCAACCACAGTACTATGACAGGGGTACATCTTTTGGGAATCTGTTTGAACTTGTGATGCCTCAGTGGGAGTCCATGATGATAAAAAATGACCTGAGGTTTCATCCATGACATCTCATCATATCTTCTGGATAATATGTTATAGTGATATTTTTAGAAGTCTACATGTACTACTACTCTTATAGGGATTTGGATGCACTAATCAATGTTGGACTCAAATATTTCTCAGTACCAAGGTTCACCTAGGTTAGCTCATTGAAAGTAGTGGAGATAGTCTTGTCAAATACATGAGGGTTGTCTACCGAATCCTCTTTATCATCTGAGACAATAGGATCAGAGGGATGAGGTGAATATTCAAGGCCATTCAACCTAGGGGGAGCATCTCTATCTAATATGGTGGATACAGAATCATTGATGAGGGGTTCCCGCTCTACTAAGTCTATGATGATAGAAGATGTTGATCTAATTCCTTCTAGTTTCTAGCTTCAGGGTCCACTCTTGATATCGTTGAAATGGAAACGAGTTGAACTCCATCGAGTAAACCATTTTTTAACATATATAAATGTTGTGGATCAATGTAAATGGGGAAATAATTTGATATTTCACAGGATAAGGTCTTTCGGTATCATTCAGGAATGTCTAGTATAAGAGTATGAGGTAATATGTAAGAAATCCTTTTTATTAGAGACAATTAAACAACCCTAAAGTCCAAAATTGTGGGCTATGACATATGAATCAGGAGAATGGATCTTTCTTTCAAGTCTACCAAAGGATCATTTTTAGTGGCCATTAGATCATTAGGATAATTAATGCGCTCAACCCCATTAGTCTGTACTTTCTGTCCTTTCCTTTTGTAGTAACCAACATCTAGGTCGCATGCCTCATAATAGTCAAAGGGGAACACATCACCACGGAGTACCCCTAATCGACCGTTAATGGAGTAATTAAGGAGATGGTAGTACAAAGAGGTGATTTCTGTATGAAAATAAATCTAGGGTCTTCCCAAAAGTGTGTTGTAGTCAATATCTTGTGAGACTACCATAAATTTAGTGATTCATACTAGACCAATGAATTGAGTCTTTAGCCAAATTTTTTCAAGTGAATTTTTCTCACTCTTATCAAACCCTTGAAATTTGAGGTTATAGGGAGATAGATATACTTCTATAGGACCCACCTTATGGATCATGCATGTCGGGATGAGGTTGATCCATAAGCCAGTATCCACTTGGCTGTGATATATTTCCATGCCATTGAATTGGCATGTGATGTAAAATAGGTATATATTCCCTTGAATGATGATACTTTTGTTGTATCTAGAAAATTAGATGATGGCTCAACATTATTCTTTCTCATCCTCTTCTATGTAGTATGCATCAATGGAAGCCACCTCAGCCACAAACTGAAGGGGGATTTTCAAGGATTCTATAATGGACTCTCACATTTCATTTTTCAAGTATAGATCCTTAAGGATTAAAAGACTCATGGTTATACTATTGAGGTTCATCATCACATCATATTTCTCTGCTATAGGCATATTTGTTCCAGTGGAGAGTCGTTATTTATTAGGGGCACAACAGATGTTGTTGGATGAATAGTTGGGGCCTTGATAGTACTAGAAATATTCTATTGCTAGTTATCCAGTTGTCCTTGAACAAATACTGAATAAATGTCAATAGGCTAATTTAAATCCCTAGATACGCACAATTGATCATGGTGAGGTCATGGATGAGTTGCATGGTCAAATAATATAGTTAGTTATAGAGGCATACCTAACGACATAGACTAGAAGGGATATAGTTGTTGAGCTCTATGTAAATATTGATGCATTGTTTTATTATTATGAACTACCAATTTTGAAGCTCTATCCTAAGAATTCTGATGGATCTCATGACCTCTACCTATCCTTTGATGATGTCGGCTAGAGGCACATAAGGGGTTCACATGGCTTCCCCATTATCAGGTGTTAGGAAGCAGTCCACTAGATAAATATCATTCACAGGGGGAATACCCCTACTCATCGCCAGTTTAATAGTATAGGGATGGGTGGACCCTGGGAACATATCTCAATTCAAGAGGCATTACATTTTCAAGATTATGATATGGCTTCGACTTCGGCGGAGGACTCTGTTTTCCTTTACACTGTTAGTATCTATTCTTCTGAGACTTGGAAGGCTATAGTGTAGATGTGGAGGCAGTGGTTAGAGGATGTGTAATAGAAATAGGATGTTCTAGATTTCTAAAGAGGGAATAGATACAACCATGACCATGAGATAATATCTTTTGATTCAACTGGTCATTGTATTTCTAGGTCCCATGTTTGGGAACCCATTTCCACTCACTAGAGTCTTTACTATTATTGTCAGGATCAGTAGAGGCATGTGTTACTTATGATAGATTGTCACACAACTTGAGTAATCAGTTATCTAATTGGTCCTAGAGAAAATATTTTAATGAAAATAATTCATTGATGGTGTGTCCGAGAATCTTTTGATATGGGTAATGGTTAATGAAACTAGTGATTTTGGCCTCCTGAGGTCTCCTTCACTCTAGTAACTTTAGGATTCCGTTTTCTATGGTATAGATGAAGCATCATAGGACTTGAAAATCCCTGAAATAATAAGTCTTATTTCAATAAAAGGAACCCTAGGATCCGGTATTTAATGGAGGTCTAGAGACACATTCTCTCATTTAGAAGGATGTACATGGCGAGGATGTACTTGGAGGGACTTCATAGGGAAATGCTTCCCTAGAAGAGGCTCATTCATAAAATAGTCCAGTTGGTGTATCACTTTAGGAACCACTAAAAACATAGAAGTGGCTATCTCAAATTTTATAAGCCTAGTCATGGATCTAGAAGGTGTAATGGGCATCAATGTTGTCTAGTCCATTGTAAGTATTCTTCCAAATATTGATCCTTTTTGGAGAATTTATAAAATCCACTTGAGTAGTTTAGGGAGATTTGGGTAGGGAATAACTCAATCCTAAGATTCTCCTTGAACATCGTGAGGACTTGTTCTTGGGATAATGGCATGTTGAGTGAATATGTGAATCCCTTCCATCATGATATAAAGTCTGTAACTCACTCATTGGGCTTATGCTTTCATTTTATAAGGTTGATGATTCTCATATTTTATGATGTAGATTAGAATTTTTTTCAAAGATCCTACTATATAAAAAAAGACCCAGTGGGTAGCAGGCTGTACTAGATGAATGAAGAACCTTACAAGGTCTCGATGAAACATTAGATCATGGAGGCCTCTTACTAATTTTGAGTCCCCAACATTGGGCCACCCCTTGAGACGAAGTGGAGAAGATGTTATAGTAGTTCAACCATCCTATTAAATGGGGTGAATCAAGGTCTTCCAAACATTGGGAGTTCTATAACATGGTACACCCATGCCAATTATGGATTTTTTTAGGTGGGATTTCCACTTGTCATGTTTCTAGAACCTCAAAGTGAGCAATGAGAAAAGAAATCACATCATCTTGGTGAGGGTTTGTGACCACCAATGTGTTGAAAGGATCATTGACTTGGGGAGTAGCATGGAATTGATCTTAAGGTGGATAATCATGTAGCTTATAAGAGGTTGGTGAATAATGTATCTATCACTTACTATATCCCTCAGATTCTGCCCTAAACATGTGTGTAGGGACACCAAGTTAGTATTGAGGAATATTATTGAGGAGTAATAGGTTCCCCACTAGAGGAGAGATGGGGTCTCTTATGGAATTTTTAGGTACTGTTTATTTCTCGTAAATAAGCTCAATAGTAGGCCTTTTATACTTCTCAATCCTCTGAAGAAACATGACTATCTTGTGGTCTGATTCTACTTTGGACACAACCTCAAATGGGTCATAAGTTTCAGCATGTCCCTTTTATTTTTCAATGTATCGATGGGTATGTAGTAATGTCTCATTGGGGGGTCTCTTGAGGCCCATTTCCTATCTTTTCCAATGAGTGTGGATTCCTACTGAGGGGTCTTTCTGGTATTGTGCCATCCGTATATGTGGGTTTTCCCTATTACTCCTTGTTTCGGAATCCCTATTCTAATGGTTCTATAGTGGGTTGGTGGTGACCAAATTCACCTTGTAGTTATTAATACGGGATCCTTTATCTTCATTATATGGGTTATATTGATGGCCCTATCACTGCCGTAGTATAGGGAAAAAGTTAAGGGTGACATACTATCCCTGGACTCGAATATTGACGTATAGAGATGCCTCTTTCTTGAATCGATGGAGAATAGTAAGGCTCTTAATGAATATTTTATGGAGAGTTCGGTGATATAAATATGAATTAGGACGTTTAGATACCAAGATCATTGTGATATCAACCTTTTTATACTACTGGTTGATGACATTGAGGTCCTCATGGCTCGTTGAGTAGGCCAGTTTCTGATCCTGAAGGCAGTTGAATGTCTCCCAGATAATCTGGTGAAAACATATTACCTGGTCCTTAGTGAGGGACTCTAGGATAATAAATTTTGGATATGTATATGTCCAGAGCACGAATGATAGCTAGTTTGTGTCCAGAAGCTCCAACATGCCTTCTTATTTAGGGTAAGGGTCCTTCTCTTGGTCATCCTAGGCCCTGATAGGCACAGGTTGAGATAAGGGCGACAACCCCAATGTATTCCTTCTTTGAGAATAACCCACTAGAAGAGGGTTCCCCATTTGATTCAAATATCCACTACACATTGTAATGTCTCTTGGAGGTGGATCCAGCTTCAAGATCATGTCCATGTAGGATGGGTTTCTTATCACTGCCGCATGTGCGAGGGATGAAACGTCCATTTAGGGCTTAGTAGAGTGCTCACCATCATTTGAGGGCATCATCCCATACCTTTAAATATCTATAATGTCTTGTGTGGAGGTATAGAGGAGATAAATTAGTGGAAATAGAGATGGTTCAACTGTGAATTCTTGGAAAGAGGTCAGAATTTCCTAAACCTATAAGTACCTTCATAGGGATCCATGAATCTTATGGACCTCAGCTTCTGGAATAGTAGCCCTCAATTTTTTGGATTCTTCCCTAGACTTAAGAAGTTGTGTTCAATGCTCCATCATTAATTAATATGTCACTTCACTATTTAAGAGGTTGTTGGTGATATGATGCTTCGTAGAGTTCTGCCTCTGACGGCTCGAGAATTCTCCAATTATGGATTTTAAAGACTTTCTTGGGTTTCCACCATGTGGGTTTCAGCCTGTGATATGGGAATAGTCCATGCGACGTGTGTTTTCCCTCCCACCTCAAGATGGTTCATCATAGTAGGTCATATCTTTGGCATGGGGAGGACCTCCGTGCTAGTTAGTGGTGGTGTGGGGAGGACCGCCGCTCAGGTTTATGGTGGCATGAGGGGGGAATCTTTGTAAGATATTCAGTTTTCATATGAGGTACAAATATTTTTAATTTTAGGTTAAATGAATTTTTATAGCCTAATGTGAATACCCTTTTAATTCATGGGGTATTGGGGGTGTTTAGGGCTTGTTCGAAGACTGAAACAAGAACATTTGGGTAAAATAGTTGGGAATCATGGTTAGAAGTAACCATGCAACCCAAGATGCACATTTTGATGAAACAGTATGGTTCTATATGGTGGGATTCAAGAGCCCACATAGTTTGAGGAAATCATGCGAATAGAGGCACATGCCCATGTAAGGAACCTACAATTTTTAGTAGATCCAAATCAAACGGTTTGCATACAGTTGGGAAAACTGTGCGTAATGACCATGCAGGTGCCCCCTTTGAGAAACAGAGGGCACACGGTTGCTGCACAGTTTGTCCAATCATGTGACCAAATAGTGTGACCAATTGTTTTAGGTTAAAATGACCAAATTTCCTTTTAAAAAATATTTAACCTAAAAACTAATTTCATTTATTTTTCATTGAACAACAGTACTCGTTGGATCCCTCCTTGGAGCCAAATATTTGGCTTTTCTCTTGTTCTTCCATCCAAACTCATAATTGAACACCATTGGTCTTGGTGGATTCACATGAGTGAGTACTCCATTATTTTTGTGTTGTTATTTGTTTAACATTGGATTGAAGAAGATATTTAGGTGCAAGGTAATATTATTTTTTTAGGGTTTTCTTCTATTGTTCATTTTTTTTATGATCTAAGATGAATCAGAAGTTGATACTTGATGATCACTCTACCAAGAACCTACGATAGGTGTTCTATACTTTTCCTGAGTGGTTTGATACTTTATTGATCTTTTTTTCATTTTTCCACCCGCCAAAATTTACAGTGTGGCCCTAAAAATGAATTGAATAATTTAATTGAATGTAATGAAACTTTTTAGGGATTCAAAGTAGTTCCTTGAGACTTTTTGGTTGTTTTTCCCCATCCAACATCACCCATGGGTGTGCCTTTGATATTTCCCTTTTTTATACCACCCATGGGGGGAGTTTAGGGCTTGACTAGTTAGAGGAAACCCATAATGAACTGAATTAATTTTAATTGATTATTAGGAGATTGATATTTATTCATTTTCATTTTGATTATTAAACTAAATGATTCATATGGAATTGTTATATGGGTGGGTAAACTCATTTAATGTAATTAAATGTGAATTTATATATGAGTGGATAAATTCATGGAATTTGAATGCTTATGAATTTATGAATGGAATGAGATGTGAATTGAAATGGTAGTGGATTCTTTGGTTGGTATACCATGGATCTTGATTACATTTATATTCCATGTATGTTTCACCCATGGATCTTGATTTATAGAAGAAGATACCATGGACCTATATGCTCCTTATATCTTTATTTTTTAGGATGCTAAAGAAAATTATACCCCTAGATCCGGCTTACTGGACTCACATTGAACATGCTATATTGAAATGATCCTTGGAACCCACCAGTGCTATTACCTATTTTCCATCGAGATGATCCTAAGACTCAACAAGGATGTCTTGGTCTTTCATACCTTGGATCCGGCCCCATAGGGTTTGACACTTCTGATTATATAGAATGAATGTGGTAAATGTGACATGCTTGATTATAAATCTCCACCATAGAAAGTTGTGGAACTTTATGTTATACAACATGGTCATGATAGATATGATATTCAAGTTATATGGTAAGGACATGGGTGATATGATATACTATTTATAAAACATGGACATGGTGTTTAATTCCTTTTTCTTATTAGTTTTCTTGTGATAGGATCTAGATACGTGTTTTGCTGGGAACCTTGAATGGTTGTATAAGAGAAAATGTTTTTTACTTTTACCACGTGAACTCTATATTCAGTATTGTTATACCTATTATATTATGAGATTCACATTAGATTTTATTTCATGCCCAAGATATGTTATAAACACTTTTAGTGGTGACCTACTGGGATTGTATATCACACCCTGTTCGAGCCACTATTGGGTACCCAAACAGACTATTTTGATACAAGTAGGGATCAAAGAAAACACCCACAGTTTGATGCTTGAATCTGTGCAATGATTAGAATTAGGGGAGCATGGGACCGATTTTTGGATTATGATTCTCTTTGGAGATAGTACATTCTGTACTTTTTGGTATTTTTATACATGTATTGTATCATTGAATGTATGCCTATTTTGGATACTTTGTAGACACATGACATGATCATAATTTTATACAATATTACTTATGGAATTATTTATATATTCATGTTTAGATATTATTTTGCTTCAGTTATGGAGAGTTACTGGTCTAATGGTCATAGTGTCTATTGTTGTTGTTTATTAATTTTCATATTGCTTCTACTATTGATCTATATGATTGATACTGTTGTGTTATAATCTTATAATGGGGAATAGTCTCCCCACAAACACACCCTAGGCCCTTGCGTCTAGTCGACATACTATGGAATTTGGGGAGATGCGTTTGAGCCCATGTGGCCAACTAAGATTGGGGTACCATTCAGTGGCAACCGGGTCAGGGACATTATAAAGCATCATCAGATCGTTACATTTCAAGATTTACTATTTTGAGATAATAGAAAGGGGATATGAAGGAATTTTAATTTGTTAAGGAGTTTTTCCTAGGAGTAGTTAACCCACATACAAGAAAAATCCAAATTTCCTCGCATGAAAATTTATGTTTTCTGGATTTTTTCTATCAGAATTGATTTAATTCCACTATTAGGTGATAGAATTGAATTGTGATGTTATCATTGATATGGATGAGGGTTATATTTTGTTAGAACTTTGTGAGATGAGGGTATTCCATCTCATTCATCATTTTAGGCACTTTATAATAATCACATACCATGCATTATTACATGCCATATAGGATGTATTTATTTCTTTCATGACTTTTTGATATATACTATATGTGATATACTTTTTTTGAAAGATATTCCGTGTATGGGAATGGAAAACAAGGTTGTTACTAAGAATTAATTCCATAACATAACAAGTGTTTTACAAATTAGGATATAGTAGACACCCTAAGAATCAAATTATACCAGGTTGAGTCATGGACCATGATTCGCATGGACTGGAATGTGTTATGGTATAGATTAGGTGGGAGCTATATTTCAGTTGATGAGGAGTATGGGCCCTTATGAATTAGAATCGGTGAACCATTTGGTCTAAACATTTAAAAATAAATGTTAAATGGTTATGAAATTAAATGAAAATCAAATGGTAATTGATTTGTTAAATAGAGAAATTGACCTTGACCTAACTTTTGAGTGGGAAGTGGGTATTGTCTCTAGTGATGAGTGTGACCGTTATTTTTATATATTCAGGAATTTTGGAATAAGTTTTATGGTATGGAATGATATAGTATGGTTTTGATCTGTCATACTATTTCAGCTATGATGCTTGATATCATTATTTTCTGAGGTGTGTGTTTGGATTTGTAGAGACATGCCACCATAAAGACCTCCACTAATATGCCATGAGAGTGGCGATGACCATGCTCTAGAGGCTGTGGGATGTGGGATACCAATGGATCCTCTTATAGTTCCAGCTGAGGCACCAGTATTTTTAGTGGACACAGGTGTTGGGGCATAATTTGGTGATATTTTTACATGATTTTTGATGAATTTTCATGGATCACCACAACCTACATCATTTATGGATGAGGTGATGCATTTTTTCTAGTATAAGAATACTCCCATGTTTTAGGGGGTTGGAGGTCCATAGGCTACTGGGATATGGATTCAGACTACTAGGTCGATCTTTGATCATCTAAAGACACCTCCTGAAATGAGGGTGAAGCTCCCAACTTACATGATTTGGGGAGTTTGAAAGCACTGGTGGGATGTTTTGAACAAAGCTGATGCACTGCATGATATGGTTTGGAGGGATTTTTAAACTAGATTCTATGAATATATTTTCCCCAAGACTATGTGAGTAGATTAGGCTACTGAGTCCATACATCCGGAGTAGGGAGCTATGAAATTTATAGAGTATTTGACATTATTAACAGAGGTGTAGTGTTTTGCATTGATATACCTTGATGATGATGCATTGAGGGTGATATGATTCAAGGAAGGTCTATAAAATTTTATTCGATATTAGGTCGACATGTTTAGGTTGATGACTATTAATGAAATATTAAATAAGGTGTTAATTACTGAGTGGAACATGAGGGAATATGGGGGTGTATAGTAGGGAAGTTCAACCTCTCAACCCAATAGTTCAACTTCCAGTGGTAGGAAGTAAAGTTTTGAGGCTTCCCATGAGATTAGTACCAACTAGGCTATGAGTAATGGTAGCTCAGTTTTCTATAATCAGTGTGAAAGATGGGGTCACATGAGAAATTAGTGTGGTCGTGACCCAATCGATTGAAAATATTATGGAAGGATGGACCATGTCAAACATTTTTGTTGGACGTTCCCTCCATCAATGAGAGGTAGGGGTTATCTCTGACACCATGTTCAGGAGTGGGTTTCACAACACGTCATTTATTAGGGTGCTAGAGCATTACTGGTGGATTAGGCTGAGGTGGTTGTGGTCGTGGATGAGGTTCCAAGAACAAGTTTCACTGAGACAATAGAGTGGGATTGATCTAGGTATTGATTTTGTGTCATAGGGACATGGTTCTAAACATATTTATTTTTACAGACTATATTTGAGGAGAAGATTGTCAGACCATCAATGGAGAAAGGTAAAATCTTAGTATCCTCTAATATTGTATATTCTATTTTTTATATAGGTGGATCACATAGTTTTATATATGTACCTATTTTGGAGACCCTTAATCTTATGATTCAATTTTTTGAAGGTGTTATGATGCTAGAAACTCTGTTAGGGATTAGGATGAAGGATGTGCGTCAGTGTAGGAAGTACCCCCTTGAGATTGGTGGGTGTAACTTCCTTTGGAATCCTTTTTTTCTCAAGATGACCAGGTTCAACATTATACTAGGGATGGAATTCCTAGTGGCTTATCAAGACCATATTGATTTATATTGCTGGAGGGTGGATTTCACATCACCAGCGGGTGTAGTTTATTCTAAAAAGTGTGAATGGGATGTACATGATATTTTAGTTGGACCAAAGCATCATGGGATGGGCATGATGATAGTATATATTTCTAGTTTATATCTGTATGATTAGGGATAATGTCAGGAGGACTTTAGTTTAGTGTTCAATACTTTCAAATATGTTTTCTTAATGAATTTTCTAGTTTACCTCATGAAAGAGAGGTTGATTTATCCACCGATATAGTTAAAAAAGTTTCACCAGTATCCATTCATCCTTATAGGATGGCTACAACAAAGTTTTAAGATCTCAAGAGACAGCTATAGAATTTATAGGTAAATGGGTTTACATGACCCAGTACATCTTTGTGGGGTTCGTTGGTTCTTTTTGTGAAAAAATCAGATGGTACCCATAGGTTATGCATGGATGATCATAAATTTAACTGTATAATGGTTAATAAAAGGTTTCCCTTTCCATATATATATGAACTATTTAATCAAATTTGATGAGCTCATGTGTTCTTTAAAATTTATTTGGTACATGGATACCATCTGGTGTGTGTTCAACCTACAAGAATACCTCATAAATTTGTTTTTGCAGGAACAGTCTATATGAGTATCTGTTTATGCTATTAATTCTCACAAACATGCCAGTGGTTTTCATGGCACTGATGAAACATGTTTTCCATCCTTACCTGGATTCATTTGTGGTGGTTTTCATAGATGACATATTTGTGTATTCTCAAAATCCACATGAATATGCCAAACATATTGAGATAGTTTTGGATAAACTGAGAGAGTATCAGTTATATGCTCATCTCACAAAGTGCCACTTCTAGATGGATAAGATTAACTTTCAAGGACATATTATCTCAGAGATAGGAGTATAATTTGACCCAAAGAAGATGAGATCTATAGTTTCTTAGGATCATCCCAGGAATTTTTTGACATTTGAAGTTTCTTGTGGATACCTGGATATTACAAGAATTTCATACAGAACTTCTCATGATTAGAAATTTCATTGATAAGATTGACTAAGAATGGTGTGATGTTTGTGTGGAAACATACCTATGAGACAACATTTTAGGATCTCAAAGGGAGATTTACTTCAACACCAGTCCTGATTCAGCCAGAGAAGTGTGAGAGCTAAACTTTGTATTGTGATACATCAGGTATCGTGCATGGGGAAATGATAATGTAGAGGGATAGGGTATTGTCTTATGGGTATATGTAGTTGAAGCCACACAAGAGGAATTTATAGATGTGCGATCTTGAGTTAGATATAGTTGTTCGTGTTTTTCACTATTAGTGTCACTCTTTACTAGGAGAGAGTTTTGTGGTGTATAAGGACCAAAAATGCCTCAAGTACATATTTAAACAATGTGATCTAAATTTTTGGCAGTGAATGTGGGTTGAGTACCTACTGTATTTTGAATTTAATATTTCCTATATATCTGTAAAAGGCAATGAAATGGATGATGTACTGAGTAGGAGGACTCAGATATAAGTTGTTCAGTATAACAGTAGTGAGTGGAAGCTTATGGATTTGTTCTTTGAGATGCACTTTGAAGTGAAGGTTAGTCAGAGACAGACCTTACTTTCATCCTTAGTTGTGACATATACCCTACTGGATAGAGTTAGGATGAGACATCTCTTGGATTCAGAGGGCTTATTCCTATGGGAAAGTTTGGAAGGTGGGGAAACGTCTCCTTGTTGAACTCTAGGTGAGGATGAGATCCTATGTATCCATAGTCATGTTTGTGTTTTAGTGGACATATGTGATGAGCTGATGTGTAAGTTTCATGCCTCATTTTGGGAAGTACATCCTATCATTACCAAGATCTATTGGGACTTACACCATTATTATTGGTGGATGGGGATAAGACATGAGGTAACTGGTTTTGTTATGAGGTTTTCCACCTATTAACATGTGAAGGTTGAACGTTAATGACTAGCCAGACTTTTACAGTAGTTACATATTACTAGGTAGAAGTGGGATAATTTCGTGATGGATTTCATGACCGGTTTGTTGAGGTTTTCTTTGAGGTAGTGATGATGTATGAGTTGTTATTGATAGGTTCTTAAAGGTTTCACATTTCCTACCAATTAGGGATAACTTCAGTGTTTATGAGATTGGGAGGTTTTATATTCACGAGATAGTATGAATTCATAGGGTCCCACACAATATCAGTTGTAGTTACCTCAGATGTATTAGGCTATGCACGACATCTTCCATGCATCTCAACTATGGCGTTGTGACTCAGACCCATATCACATTACGAAGCATGAGGATTTGGAGTTATAGGATGATGTTTCATTTAAGAAGAATCCTTTTTCTATCATTTACAGAATCCCAAAGGTTCCTTGAGGCTGGACAATTCCTCTTGTATGAGTTCTATAGTAGCATGACCATTTATAAGAAAGGAATTGGGAGCGGGAGGTTGAAATTCGTTCTCAGTGGTCAAAGTTATTCTCAAACAAATCATGACTACCCTTCAGAAGTAAATTTTGGGATGAATTTATTTTTTAGGAAAAACTGTAAGATCCTGGGTTTTCCTATGAGGTTTAAGTCTTTAATTTTGAATTAAATTATTTTTCACGGTATAATGTGAATACTATTTGTGGTTATAGAGGTATCGAGGTTGTCCGGGGCTTTTTCTGATCCCATAACCAAAATTTTTTGGTGGGAAAGCTGGGATACATGGGTAGGATTAATCGTACACCCAAGATGCATTGTTTTATGACACCGTGTAGATATGGACAATGATATTCATGAGCCAGAATGATTTTAAGAAACCGTATGAATAGAGGTGCACGCTTAAGTGAAGCACCTGTAATTTTTAACAGAGCTAAATCACATGATTTGTGAATGGTTTTAAAAACCATGCACAATGATTGTTCTTATTCCCCTTATCACAGTAGAGGGTTCATGGTTGGCGCATGGTTTGGCCAACCATGTTTCCAAATCATGAGACCCATATTTTTGGGGTAAAATGACTAAATTTACCTTAAAAATATTTTTAACCTAAAACATAATCTAATTTCTTATTTATTGGACAGAAACATCTATCATAGACCTTCTTAAATACCAATCATAGGATTTTGCTTCATTCTTCAATTGAAACTTAGAATCGAGTATCATCGGTTTTGTTGGATTCATGTTGGTGAGTACTCAATTCCTTTTGTGTAGTTCTTATTTTAACTTTGGATCGAAAGAGTAATTTTAGTGTAATCTAATATTCTCTATTTATTGGGTTTTCGTCTGTTCTTAATTTTTATATCTATCTGAAAAATCAGAAGTTGATACTAGATGAACACTCTACCATGGGTCTAAATTGGGTGGTTTATACTTATCCCAAGTGGTTTGATGCTTTATTGAGATATTTTACATTGTTCCACCCACCTTACATTCTAGAATTGACTCAAAAATGAATTGAATAATTAAATTGGTCATAATAGAACTTTTTAGATATTTGAACTAGTTACTATAGACTTTTTGGAGGTTGTTTACCCAACCAAGGTCACCCATGCAGTGTTCCATTTAGATTTCCCTTTTATATACCACCCATGGGGTGAGTTTTGTGATTACCTAGTTGGAGTAATCCCATAAGGAATTGAATTTAAGGGGATGGATATTTCCCCCTTTGTATGTTGTTTCTTTGACTAAATGGTTTATATGGAATTATTATATGAGAGGGTGAACTCATTGAATATAATTAAATGTTAATTTCTATATGAGTTGGTAAACTCATGGAATTAGAATTCTTGTGAATCAATTAATGGAATGAGATTTGAATTGAAATGGTAGTGGATTCCTTGGTTGGTATACCATGGATATTGATTCCATTTAGATTCCATGAAAGTTTCACCCATTTGTATTCATTAATGGTAGAAGATACCTCCGACCTATATGTTCCTTGGATCATGATTCCTTAGGATTCTAAGGGAATTTGTAACCCTTGGATGTGCCTTAATGGACTCACATTGGATATGATCTATTGACATGATCCTTGGACTCCACAAGTATTGTTACTGAGTTTCCATCAAGATGCTCCTGGGACTCAATAAGGATTCCTTGGTCTTCCATACATTGGATCCATACCTATAATGTCTGAAACTTTTGATTATATGGCATGACTATGGTAAATCTGACATTATTGATTATACGACTTAACCCTACTAAATTGTGAAACTTATTACTATACAGCATGTCCATGATGGATATTATATATAGGTTGTACTACAAGGTCATGGGTGATATGATATACCTTGTATACAACATAGCTGTGGTGTTTACTTCCTTTTTCTTATTAACTACATTGTGATACAATCATGACATTTGTTTTTTTGGGAGCCTTGTATGGATGTACATGATCACATGTTTGTTTACTTTTTCCATGGGTACTTTACTTTTAGTACTATCATTCCTGTTATATTATCAACAGGGATTCATCTTGTATTTCATAACTAGGAATTTTTATAGACACTTTGGGTGGTGACCTACTGGGATTGTATCTCACACCCTATTTAGGTCATCATTGGGTACACAAAAAAAACTATATGGATGCTGGTAGTGACCGGGGAAATCAACCATAGTTCAATGCTTGACATTGTGTCATTCTTATGAGTGGGAGAGTATGAGACCGAGTTGAGGTTCATGATACTATCTAGAGATAATACTTTTTTTTGGAATGTTGATACATATATTGTACCATTGCATGTATACCTATTTTGGATACTTTTTATACACATGATATAATCATAATTTTATATGACATTAATTCTATAATTATTTATATATTCTTATTTTGATATTATTTTGATTATGCTATGATGGGTTAATGGTCCTGTGGTCATAGTGTCTATCACTACTATTTATTAATTTTTATATTTCTTCCATTGTTTATCTATATGATTGCTACCACTGTGTTACACTCTAATAAGGGGTCATAGTCTCCCCACAAACACACCCTAGGCCCTCGTTGCTAGTCGGAAACCTTTGGCATTTGAGGAGATGTGCTTGAAACCATGTGGCCAATTGGGCTTGGGGAACTGTTTAGTGGAAACCGGGTATAGGAATTTTCAACCTTCATACAAGTTGATGGAGTGCAAGGAGGACCTACACACTAATATTACTTATCATGATATATCTCATAAATACTATCGATGGCACTAATTATTGAGTGAGTCAACTCGGCCTGCCTGTGAGGTGACTAGGGTCTTAATCCTAGAGAAGAAAATATGGACCCCCTTTCACTAGTTATGTGGATTTTATGGGGTACACTGGTGGTGGTAGGGATACTAGAGATATAGAAGATACTTCTTGATATGAAATGTTTTGGGTCTTCCCCTAGTGTTGGCATCAGGTATTCTAGATCGGGGCTAGTGGAGTGGGGAAGGAGTCAACCTGCTCATCAACCTATTGAATTGGTCAGTGCTGGAACTAACATGGCCTGGTGGGAGACCATCAGAGAAGATCTCGAGTGGTGGATATTACAGGAATGACTCGAACATCCACTACCTCCTCATATTAGGGGAGTAAGGTGTCATAGTGATCTAGGGAGAGGCTCCCGAAGCATTTATCCATTAAAATAGGGGGTTGCTACCCCCTGTGTGGCCCTTAGTAGTGACCATTTCAGGAAGAATCCAGTTTTCTGAGATCTTGGTGGGCCATATCTCTAGTAGGTAATGACCATTCTTATTCATACCAACAAATGAGGGTGTCTATCACCATCCTCTAGATGATATAAAATGGTGGGATAGGGCATGGGTTCCCAATAAATGAAGGAATTATGGCTATCACAGAGGGGATGTAATTGTGCAGGTTTTCTACACCAACGTTTCCCCTTCCCTAGTTCCTGTTGGATTCAAGCCACTAATTCCCTATAGATTTTATTCCAATAAGGCATTTGGATTTATCCATAAATAAAAATACCATAAATTAAATTCCCAATTCCCCAACATCATCCATTCTTCTTGAAGTAGATAAGGACTCTATGCTGAAAATGTCACAAATAGAGGATGCTCAATGTTATCTGCCTCAAGTCGTGGGTGAGTTTCATGTTGATCCCACCGCTTGCTTGTTGGGACCAGGTGATGAATATTTGGATCCAGTGAAATGAAAACCAGATAGTTCCCCAATGATATTAGTCCCCGTGGTTGAGGATAATATTTTCATGTAAAGCTCGCCATTTTTATTTCTAATGCTTTTGACAGGGCCGGCATGTCGTTCACACTACATGTTTCCTCACATTTCAAGTTTCCAAAGGTGGTAGACTTCTATCACATTAATTAGTGATGTCAGATCCTTGATCAAAATGGGATGATGGGATATTAGTTCCCCCTTCCATGGATTTATCTTTGGAGCTCATAGCCTAGTCCATGTCTCCCTCCTAGATTTAATTCATGTTCATGAAACTTGTTTTCTATGCCATATCAAGGTGAACACTGATTAATTAAACTACTTATTTCTAAATAGGGAAGAAACCTTCGATCATGGGAGGTAGTAATGTTAGGAACGTTGATCATGTTTAGAAATTGGGTAGGTTGGGAACCTATAAATTATTCATCTATTTAATAGAATCTCATGTGTGAGGCATCTTGTGCAAGGAACCCAAGGCATTCCATGTTGGCCCTAAGGTAGTTAACATATGGGGTGTAAGTCTTTAATGGATTTTTAACTTAGGATTTCCTTGTTTACTATATGGGGTAGGGATTTTGGTTCAATTCAAAAGTTTAATGTCATGTGGACATGATCGGGCACAAATTTAATGTATTTTGGGGATAGGTTGTCATAGGTTTAACTTCTTACGATGATACGATGGTTACAGATCTAATGTCTGGTGAGGATAGGATGTGTGCAGGTTTAACATCTTATGAGGACAGGTTGGGCGTAGGTTTAATGTATTGTGGGGATATGATGGGTTCAAGTTTAACATCTTGTGGTGATAGGTTGGTAGTAGGATTAATATCTTGTAGGGATAGGTTGAGAATAAGTTTAACATCTTGTGGAGATAGGATGGGCACAAGTTTCGAATCTTGTGTGGATAGGTTGGGTGTAGGTTTAACATCTTACAGGGATAGGTTGGTCATAGGTTTGACATCTTTTGAGGATAGGTTAGGAGAAATTTTCACATCTTTAGGGGATAGGTTGGGATTAAGTGTGTCTTTTGAGGGGGAGATTTAACACTTGAAGGTCATTGGGATTGAACCTCGTGGAGGAGTCCTATGTATCCTATTGATAAACTGGGATCAAAACCCACATATTTCAATGCCATAGTTTATGTTTGTGTGGCAGGACCGATTCATGTAGTTTAATTTCATGTGGTAAGGACACTCGTGCCACGGAAGGAACAACAAAAAGGGATGTTGTGGGGATTACATGTGGAAGCTTCTAGGGTGTTGAAGTTTTATCACTAGGGGTGGAGTTTCATCCTAGGTGGAGTGAGGATAGTGTTGGGCTTACACATGGAAGTTGCCTATTGTGGATATTTCATCCCATTGTGGGGGAAGTGAGTAGCATCCCATGATGATCATATGTGGGGAATCCTATGTTAATCACATAGGATAAGGCTACAGTTTAATGTCATGTGATGAGAACATTTTCATGTAATTTAACATCTTGTGACTAGGATGTGGAGCTTGGTAGTTTTCTATATTGTCACTCAAATGTGTATGGGGGTTACAACTCAAGGGGAACCATGTTAAGGTGATAGGAAGATCCATCATAAGAACTCTCTACAGAGATACATAAGTCATTTACCTTGGTCCTACCATCTTTAGGGATTATGTTTCCACTTATCATGGACATCTAGGTAGGGAATGGTGTAAAAACTTCCATGTAGGAGTGAAAAATTGGAGGACAGTAGTTATGGTACCAATTATTAAGAGAAAAAGGCATTAGGGTACCTATTCTTAGGAGCAAAAAGTACGGTGAATGCCTAGGCCACACTTAAAGAAAAGTGGTTTAATACAAGAGTAGGTGGTACCGATCACACAAGGACATGGGGTGTGGTTGTACTAGTCTTGGATTGGTATGGGGAACTAGTGAACTAAACTTTCATGAAAGTGGGTTAGCTAAAAGAAGGCACCATGGAGAGGCTGAGAGGATAGATTTTTTGAAATCATGTGTTTTTCAAATGTTTATGGATTTTTAAAGGTTAGGGGGCTCAGGAAATATTATATTTTTTGAAATAGGTTAGCCCTAACTTCGATTAAATTCTTGGATCCCATGGGGTTGGTTTCATGAAGGATAATTATCTCATGAAACCCCAGGACCCATAAAGGGATTTATTCTTATATGAAGGCCATGAAACTTCAGGAATGGAATATCCAACGTGGGTTGAGGTTCCCAAAAACCCATTGAATGTGGTTTCATGAGATATGGGTTAATTTTGAAATCCATATCCTCTCTCATTCATGAACCTTCTGATTATCGTGAATTCAGAACTTTTCTCAGAAGCTGAAATGTTGCATCCCCTTGAAATTCTGACATAGGGGAGTATTTATAGGCCTAAAGGGGGAAAGGGAATTGATTTCACCCAATAAAGAGGCTCTAAAAAATGATTATGAGCTTCATGAACTGATGAGGTCCACAAACTAGATTGATGTTGTGCGAAGGTTGTCCTCAAAGCTCTAAAAAGCTAAGGAATTTCGTGAACTGGAGCACCAAAAACTAGACATAAATTGCTTGGAGGTTACCATTAAAGATTCATGTGGCTAGGGAATTCCATGAGCTACAACCATTTTCAAAGGTGTCGACCCTCATGAATCTAATACCTTGTGTGGATTTTTAGTCTTTTTTTGGCCTGAATTAACATTGAACCGGTCCTGACTTCCTCGACTTATCTCATGACATGAATATTTTAGAATCAGCTGTTTGTAACTGATGGGAGTCATTATAATTACATATCAAGATAAACAAGTATCTTGATGGTAGTTTGCTTAGTTATATTTAATTCATATCACGGTGAATTTTCATGGATTGCAGAGAGTATCCATGAAAGGATGTAGTCACCCACACTGGGAGAAAATAGTTTAAATCTTTTTTTCTATTCTTATCATTCCAATATTTTCATATGAGTGAGGTTGATATATAAATTCTAAAAGTATAAAAACTCTATCAATTTTCAGGGGTTAATTTCAATATAAATAAATTGTAAAAGATTACCAATGACCCATTTCTTCCATTTATCTATCAAATAAAAAGATAAACCAATAAAAAATTATCATATACCATAGATCTAGGTATTATAACTCTAATATATGGTTCTTTTTGAGAAACTTTGTGGAGATCTGATATGGGAAGGAAGAACGAGATCATAACCTTTTATTTCCATGATTAAATTCTCAAAGAATCATAAAAGTTAGAGTCCAAACATATACGATCACCAAAAATCACCTAGGGGAACCTTGGAAATGAAGATCCTCGATCATAAAAGGAAGTATTAGGGTTTTAGGAATGTTTGGGTTCATAAAACCAATTTCTGTAAAATTAATTTCCCATTGCACTGTTAGTCTACACATTTTGTAAAGTCATGTGCTAAATGTGTTAATTGGATTTGTCCCAAAGATTCCAAGCCACACTTGTAGGATTGAAATGTGGATGCAGATTTCACAATTTCAATAGGGGGTGAATTTTAGGTTTAAAATCTTTTGTTTTTATCATTAAGAAAATCTATTTTTAACAAAGTTAAACAAGATGGATTGACATACCCTCTTTGGTGCTTGACCAAGAACTTAACTTTCTTAGGATACGTTAAGATGGATATAATAAAAAGACTTAAGAAAAGTTTACTTCAGGAAAGATTCTACCATAAAGGGTATATAATCTAATTTATATCAGAGTATACAAGTATAAGAAAGTGTAAGAAAGTTACACTTTCTTTTCTTTAACAAAATGAAATAGAATTAAAACTTATAACAAAATAAGACAAGTGTAAGAAATATTTTAACCGAAAGATAAGGGTATCAAAAAAACATGGATAAGGGTCCCTTGATTTATATATTCAAGAAATTATGTCTTACCCACACCAGGGTAATCCTTTGATACGACGATCCGAATCTATCTTGCTATCCTCGTAATCCCTCGATCTCTAAAATGATCGGTACCTATGTCTTTCTATCCTCAGAATCCCTCGATTGATCAGAAAAAATTAGAATCATACTAGGAAATATTGACAACATTTTCTCACCTTGAAAAAGTTGTTCACAACATTCATACAAAGTAGGTTGAGCAGAGATTTCGCAGATTCAATGCAAATCTCCAAGAAATCAACTATTCATTCGCAGATTGCAGCAAACACTCTAGAACTGAGCTCATTCAAATTATTGGGTATTTATAGGAATGGATTCCAGTAGTTAACTTCCTCCTAAAATGATAATATATTTCCTTAAATTACAAAAGGACTTTTACAAATGGAACTGGAGAAATGGTTAAGTTAAAATAGATTGGATGACATCATTTTATATAACAAACTATGAGAAACATTAACATGTTTAAGAAACATTACCACATTTAGGATCTGATAAAATGAAACATTACTTTAAAGATATTTGGTAATTGTAAGAAAAACATTCAATTAGATTCTTAATAAAGTGATAATGAGAGTCTAGAAATATTGACAATCGGATTTAGAAATAAAAGATAATCAAATTCTAATTTCAGAAGAAATCAATGTCCGATTTTAGAAGAAATCAGAGTCTAACTTTAGAAGAAATCAAATTCTGATTTTAGAATAAATAAATGTCTTATTAAAAAATAAATCAAAGTCTGATTTTAGAAGAAATCAGGGTCTGATTTTAGAAGAAATTAGAGTCTGATTTCTAGAGAAATTGGAGTCACAATTCAAGGGAAATTGGATTCTATGGAACTATAAGGTTCTTAGTTTTATAATGATCCAATTATTTAACTTATGAAAAATATGGTTAGACTTGGTTTAGGAAAGTAATAAATAAGGCATTGAAAACTATATCTAAAGAAAAACAATTACAGAAAAAAAAATTTCCTTAAGAAAATATTTCTTAGATAAATATATTTTTCCTTCAAAAAATGTATTTGTGATTTTCAAAACCTAAAGGAATGAAAAATCCATAACAAAAATTATTACTAAACAATATCCCCTTTTTGAAAAGAAAAAACAACTATTTATAAAATAATATACGGGCTAAGGTTTTCTTTTTTAAGATTAAATGAAATACTTATCTCCCTTTTTATTTATGTCTCATGATGAATATTACTAACTCCCCATAAAATTATGAAATCCCTAAGGATTATATTTGTGAAAAAAAATCCTTACATAATAATTTCTTCTTTATGTAATCTCCCCCTTGATTAGGGAATTCTCTTCTTTTAACTTAATATTATTTTTTATCATTATTTTCTTCCTCTTTGTGATTTTCAAAAAGGAATGGAGTGAAATAAAAAATTTTATCTAAAAGGTTAGTAATATACATAGAAAAAAAAGGAAAAGATAACAAATTTCATTAAGATAACAAAATTTTTACAAGGAAAATACTACAAAGGATTGTATTTGAAAATTAAATCATTCATCCATCTTTTAATCCTTTGGGATTAGCATTTTCAAGGTATCTTTCATCTTCTTCAATCCATTACGATCATCTTCAAAATTCTTGATCAACTATTCATGATCCAGATTTTTCCTTTCGAGATATTTGATTTTATCTTATTGAGACTTAAGAATTTCTCCATGAGACTTTATCACTTCTTCCTGATATTTAATTATTTCATCCATTTCTTCCCTGAGTTCCCTTTTTCTTTTTAGATTGAGAGCAACATAATTCAGCTTCTTATTTATATATTTATCTTCTTGAAGGCATATAGCATGTTCTTACTTTATCTTTTCTAAAAAACTTATTGACAGATTCTTGATCACATCATTAGACTTATGAAATTCATCTTTAACTAAATGAGTGAAATCATAAAAAAATTTAAGGTTATCTATCAATGAATTAGACCACTAAATTATTTCTTTTCATGATCTCTTATGATCATAATAACTGATCTGAAAATTTTTTGAACTCGACTGCAAGTTTGATAAGATTTCCCATAAGAATATTTTTTGAATATGACTTGTGATTGACTATCTCTTGAAGAAATTGGCATCTGGAATCAATGCTTGTAAATAATGGAATGGTATTAAAAATACTTTTTTAGGAATGAACCAAAAAATCATGTCTTAAAGAAGATGAAAAATTTGAATCAGAATATTTTGTTGGTGGGGGGGAATTTATCTTAATCATATTCTTTCCTATTTGATGTTCCAACAACATCATTTTTTGATTTTACAACTACATCCTTCTTTGGTGAATCAACAATAACTTGTTTACCTTTCTCAGCCTTAGGGATTTCCTTTTCAACATTCTTGGTCTCATGATCACTATCAAAAACATGAACTATTTTATCTTCATCATCAATAAATTATTTATTATCTTTATCATCAACATGTTTAAAAATATCATCATTACTACTCTCATCATTTTCAAGAACTTTATTGACCTCATCCTAAGCATCGATATTTTTTTGAACAGATTGTTCTTCTGAAATGATCTTGGTGGATCCAGCTTAGGAAGTTCCTTTAGATAGCTTGTCAGAAGGGATTTCCTTCTATTGATATTGTTCCATCATTATTATCACATCATCACTCTACTCCTCCTCTTATTCTTCTACAATGGGTTCTGGAATTGAAAAATATTTTTTTTCTATTATCTGCTACCGGAGTCTCAGTTGGCACTGTTTCTTGCAAGAAAGATTCTGGTACATGAATTTTTTCATATTCCTTTTTAGTATCTCTTAAAAACACTTGGATAATTTTAGCTTTGTAATTTTTCTTCTTCAATTTGTTCTCTTTGGATTTCTTCTCAAGCTCTACAACTTCTTGAATTTTTAAGGCCATAGACTCAGTAAGGTCTAACAAAAAAAACTGCACCTTCTTCCTTCTTCTTCTTTTTATTCTCTCTCAAATTAGAAACAACTTCATAAAAAAATCATATGTTTCTTCGGTTTGGGTGGAGAAGATATTGACTCAGTTTCTGGTTCTTGTTCTTTTTGTTCCAGCTCTTTACCTTTTCTTTTCTTTGGAGTTTTCTTGGAGCTTTCTCCAACTTCACAGTTTTTGTTGGGTCCTTGATTATCCTTTTCAAAAATTTCAAAGAACACTCTTATCTTAAAATTAAAACCAATATTAATTCTACTTAGGGTATCATCACTTAATAAAATTATCTTGAAGACCATGGTCTTTGATATGAAAGAAATTTTGAAGGATTCTAAGCACAAGATAATTATTTTAGGAAAGATCATAGGGTATATAATGATTTGAGACATGATGGTTCCATTCTTGATATTGTTGATGGTCACTAGGAATATACATGATGAGATTAAACTTCCTTACATTCACCAAAAATTACATCATGAGGATATCACATATCTTAATGGAATCCTTATCTCGATTCCTTAGAATCAAAAAACCTTTCATCCAAAGAGCTAGCAATCTATGATTGGTTGAAAGATGAGAGAAATATGATGTCATCACTCCTTTAAGTCCAAGGAAATCAATAGCCTTAACCTTCTCAAATGAACCTTCTTTTTTAGGAAATATGTGAGAGAAAAAGATTGGTTCTCCATCATAAGGATTATCTAAGAAACATTCATCCTTGTTTAAAGACAAGGAATAAGTATTTCCATAAATTTTGAAAAAAAACATTTATCTTACTCATAGTTTATAAAAATTAATTGTATCATAAAATTCTATAACAAAATAAGCATATAACACATCCTGATTCCTTTCCTTGGATATGAAAAGACTTCCAATCCATTCTTCTTTATGATTTTGTAAATCAAAGAATCATACTTGATAAAGAAATTTGGGTCCACCAACCTTTCCCTAAAAATTAGACAATACTTGAGTTCCTTTTTTGAGGCCATCAGAGTCTATGAGGAAACTTCAAGAGACATTCAGAGTTAAAGAGAAGGAAAACTAGACGAAAGACTCAAAGGGCAGTAGGGATACAACACAAAAACATGGAGGAAAACGACGTGGGATGTGAATAGGGGGTCCTTTATATAGGCTTTGTGACAACGATTTATATTCCCGAATCCATCCAATGGTTGAGATTTTATTGATCTAATTCGACAGTTGATATAAATGACAATGAAGGATTTATAGTTTCTGATCTTTTGAGTTTTTAAAGAATAATATGATTTAATAAAAGTGAATCTGATAAGGTTTTCTTATAACAATATTGAAAATACCAACAAACAAAAATTTCAATTATAATGATATAAGTAAGGATATATACCTTCTGAATTACTCAGAAATATTTTTCAGTATTGATAAGGTTTTTCTTATAAAACATAGGTTCTGAAAATTTTATTAGGGAAAAAAACTTATAGGTTCCGAAAATTTTAGGTTTCGGGAAAAATTTTTTGGAAAATAAATATAAAAGAAAAAACATATGTAACCCCCCTATAAAAAAGACTATCATACTGTTAGGATATGGTTTAAAAAAATTTAATATGGATGATTACCTTATGGTTATCATTTTTAACTTTTTTTAATGTATTCAAATCTATTTAAGTGTAAATATTTTGTAAATATATCAGAAAGTTGATCTTGCGGTCTAATAAATTGAAGAACAATATCTCTGTTAAGTGTGTGATCCCTAAGGATGTGATGTCTAATGTCTATGTATTTTGAATGAGATTTATGTGCAGGGTTTTAACTTAGTTAATAGGCACCATTATTATCACACATTATCTATGTTTTGGTAAAACTAATTCTATAGTCTGTGAGTGTGTATTTCATCCACAACACTTGAGCACAACAACTTCAAATTACTGTATATTTAGCTTCATCAGTGGAAAGTGCTACTGAGTGTTTTTTCTTTCATGACCAAGAAACTAATGAACCTCCTGATAAATTAAATTTTTCAAATTTACTTTTTCTATGTAATTCCCCAACCCCAGGATCCTAGAGTCGGTGCATTATTTTAATACATTGACATGATTACAAGGAATCAAGTCCTAAAGGACAATTGGTTTAGCAGTCTTGGAAAATAGATTACATATATGAACATTACATTACATTATTAAATGAAAAACAATGACATAATTGTCCCCTTTTTAAAACATTCGTATTTCTTAGCCTATCATTACAGGTCAACCATAAAATGCTTCTTCAATCCTGGGAAAAATAAAACATAGAAAGGGGTGAGATCATATGCTCAGTAAGGATAACGATATAGCGGAAGCTTTCATAAATAAGCATCAACATTTTAAGGCAATGTATAAAACTAAATAATAAGCCTTTTAAACATAAAATTCTGTATAATATGGAAATGATAGATCAAATAATTCTATTTACTAATTAACATGGATATTCTACTAGTAGAATAATCACATACAATATCAATATCCAAATTCATAATGATGGAATGCATAATGCCAGACTTCATAACCACATAGTCAAGGCCTTGTTCCAAGACTACAAATAAGATTTTATCAAGGCCTTGTACCAAGACACTATTTTGTCTCATGATACCTACCGATGCATCGAGGATCTATTGCAAGCTCCACCAGTCACTTACTAAGTCCAATGCATTCCTCATATGAAAAGTTTTAAACATAACATAAACATTTGTATTAAAACAAGAATATGAAATGTCAATACTTTATCCATAAACCATAAACGGTGTAAAAATAACACATCAACAGTCAAACATATCACAAAAAATTCAATATAATATGGATGTTTTGTATCATAATAAATCAACTTCAAACAAGTTTAAATCCATCACAATATGTTGACATAGATGAAAATGATTTGTAAAACTCTTTGAGAGAAATATACCTTTTTCCTAAAAAAAATTAAAAGTTTCACAATTTATAAAGGATGAAATTTAAAGACATTTTTGAATCAAAGTGTCCCATAACACTTTGAAATTTTTGAAAGGAATTAACATTTCAAAAACATTCATGTCCATATAAATAAATCCTTAAAAACCATTTTTAAAACATGGACATTAATGGGAATGATTTAGAAGAATAAATATTAAAAACATTTAAAATGATTTTTTAGTAAAAAATTACCTTAAAAATAATCCCTTTGAAAACTCTTTTATGAAACATGGACATGGATAAAAAATATGTCCCAGTAGATACTTATGTAAAAACAACCTCGGATAATAAAGAGATTGTGAAATTAACCCTTACCTTGCACTTTACTTTGGTCGAGGGTACGTTTAACCTCCTGTATAATGAAAATAGTATGTTATTAAATTATAACAGAACCATATTCATATTTATTATATCATACATGATTCATTTATGATTTTATACTACCCATTTAATAATTATTTCCATGTTAAATTAACATTTCGGGTAATAATCGCTTTCTTAATCCTACGCGTTTTAACTTGTTATTCTTGATCGTATCATTTAGATCATGATTTAAATACTTACAGAATATAAACATTGATTTATATATCATATATATTTATAATATAAATACTTATAATAGATAGATATATGAAATTGAAGGCACCGTTTATGGAGACGGTAGGTTGTACGTCCGCATAAACGTTGTTTCTGTTTTCATATCGTATTGAACAGAAGTAAGTGAATAAGATATATGTAAGTACATATATATATATATATACATATATATATCCAGTAGAATTATTATATCATATATTAAATACTTATTAATAATATATATTTTTATAATCATCGTTGAATGGTGAACATAGGAATGAATCTCATCGCGTCATGGAGATAGTAATCCGTACGTACGCACGAGCGAAAATATCATTATATTGATAGTGAAATAGTATGTAATTGGATGGTATATCATATATAAATAATAATTAACATGTTATATTTATTATTTAAATTAGTTATATTCACTATTATACCCATCCAAATAATGAAGTGTTTGAATAACAAACTACACCACGACGTGGAGACCGTAAGCCGTACGTACGCACGTATGGTGACTTTGTCATTCATGTGATTTATAGAATAATGAATATGGTTGTAAAATATTTATAATAACATAACAATATATAGAATATACTGGAGATATTATTTTATAATGGAAACAACAATGAAAGAGGAATTGGAAGAGGAAAAGAACTTGAAAGAGGTGATGAAATATTTACCTCTTCTTTAGGTTCTTCCTTTTTATTTGATCAAAAGGGCTCCATAGGTTGGATTTATGACCAAATTAAGTCCTTTAGGATGATTTTAGTAAAGTGTGGAGGATATTTGGCTAGGGTTTGGCCGATCCAAATGGCTATGGAGGTGTGAAATTATGATAAGTGGAAGTACCCTTTTATAAGAGAGGTGAGGGTCACTTTAGGAAAAGCTTGAAATATTGTTTTATAATAAACTCATTTTTTATTTATAATGGATAAAAAATGAATTATTTTAAGGATAAAGTTGGTATGGGTCTAAAACCTCTCAACCAATAGGTTTTATATAAGTTTATGTTACCATTATAACCTTATCTTTTAGATTTAACTCTTAGTTAAATAGTTTAACTTTTACCATGTCTTCTTGTATTCTCACACTATATGGTTAATAAACTTACTCTCAACTTTCAAAAGAACCTCAAGTGGTTCATTAATGAAATATATAATATTATTTAAGTCCTTTGTCCTAATCTTAGGTTTTTAGGAATATTATATCAACCAATAATATAGTATTTGTTTTAAAAATTAATTAATGTCAATTTTGACACTATTTGGTATTTTGTTTTTGTGAAAGTCATAACAACCTTATCACTTCGAAAAAAAATTATATAATCAACCCTAACATGTAATATTAACCTATAAAATTATTTTAATTTATCATAAGTCTCAATTTAAATTTATTTGGATATTTATAATATCAATTATTTTAATATTTCATTAATAAGGTAATTACTACATCATCATTGTGTCATAAATAAATTAAATTATTTAAAGTATAAAAAATATAAATAAAATACCATTATGTATTAAATAATTTTATCTTTATAATGAATATTTATAGTTGAATTTATATTTTGTGTAACCCGATATTAAAAATGGTTTAGTTACTAAACTTTGAATTTAGTTCTTTTAACTCTTCTTTAAATAAAATAATAATAAATGTCTTAATCTAATCCAAGTGGACCAAGTGGATAATATTTTATTACTAAGGTTTTTTTTTCAAATTATACTTAACCAATAGAATTATTACTCGTGTTAGGGTAATTATGATATCTCTTTTACCCTTAATTATCATATTTACTTTTAACCGTGGTAAATAAAAGTCAAAAGTTACTATTCACCAAAAATTATTTTCATCTTATTGAACCAAATTTCACTTAATGAGATGAACCGTGTCTCTCGTATTTTTTAAATTCAATTCATAGAAGCGGTAAAATTAAATTTTATGCAAATTTGAAAATTCTCCTAGGAGGTGGGTAAAAGACGGTAAAAAGTTCAATTTTTATATATCTAAACTCATTATAGAATGACTCCAATGAATTACATTGAACTTATATAGGTATTATGTATCTATTTTGACAGTAAATAAATTTAAATAAAATAAATAATTATTTAAATAAAAATTCAGTTTTAAACAATTACTCAGTGTTTTTCACAATTCATCAAAAATTAAAAGTTTTCAGAAAAAATACCAAAAATTTTCCCTAAGCTAATTTTGATATTCCAAATTAAAAAATGAAGTCCATTTTACCAAATTCAAAACATATAAGTTTCATTTATTAATTTAAAATTAATTCCCATTGTCAAAACCAAAATGGGGGTTTTTAAAAAGTAGAAACTATCACAAGATTGACATGTGTTTATGTCAAATTTAAATGTGAAATTACTTGTAATGACATAAATTGTATTAAATGGTAAAAATTTAATCTAATTTTACTTAAAAACCATTAAAATTCATTATTTAACACTATAAATTATTTCGATTAAAAAAGTTGTTTTCAATTAAAACATAGTATTTTCCACTATTCATCAAAATATAAATGTTATCAGAAAAGTACCAAAAAATTATCCAAACTTAATTTTTGTGTCCCGCTTCTAATGAAAATTTTTATTTCATTAAATTTAATATATAAAAGTGTCAAATATTGGTTTTAAAAAGGGTTCTCCATTAAAATGTGGTGAAATTTCATTTTTTGAAAAATACTTATTTTATATGAAATATATGAATTTTATCTTATATTATTTCTAAGAAACACATTATATGGATGTTAAAATTATATATAGTATATAATATTCAAAATGCAGTTAATACTTTTCATAACTGCTTTTGAACAGTTAGTTTAGTAAGTTGTGGTGCGCTCGAACTCGGTGTTGCGTGTAGCACAAGCTATTGAATTACTTTAATGAGATAAGGTACTATGAAATCTTGGGGTGTTACAATCTCCCATCCTTAAATAAATTTCTTCCCCATAATTTGAAATTGTTTTTCAAAAATAAATGGTTAAAAATAGAAAAATACCTTTGTGGAAAACCAACATCAGAAATTGGGTTTATAAAATTTAGTCTCAATAAGAGGGAAAGGGAAATGAAAACGTAGCCACCAAATTATGGTATTGGTGGCAATTAGAGACACATAATTGGAGGAAAAATGTAAATATTTATAGGGAGTGATTGAGGTCATAAATCACAAACAAGTGTAAAATTGAGGGACTTAAAGACATCAATCTAAGACGATGTAAAATATCATTGGTTCAAAAAAAATATGGTATTAGGATAACACATTTTTTGTTTTTAGATCCCTTCCCTAAAGTTTAAGAATTAATTTATTCATAGAATAAGTGGAAAAAATTTATATATATACTTGACAAGTAGGGTTTCATACTTCAACTAATTCCTACCAAATACTCACCTTTCACTCCAAAAGATAATAGAATTCAAAAATATTATATTTATCCTAATAGTATAGGGTTAAAAAAATGAATTTATAATTTATAGGTTAGACCATTTAAAAAAACTACATTATACAATCTAGGACATCATGTTGGCCAGTGGTAGGTGATGCACCCTTGTCGCTCTTCGGTTGCGGGTTCAAGTCTCGCGGCCTTGCCAGACGTGATGGGTTGTCGCCCGACCTTCGGGTTGTCCTTTTTATGAAAATCCAAAAATAATCTCAAGAAATGATTTAACCTTAACAATAGTAACCAATGTCAAACTTAATTGATTCTAACCTTTAGAATTATCCAAAATAATTCTATCCAAACTCACAATCCAAAATTTATGAGGACTATAATCACAATGATGAACCTTTTTTCCATGTAATAACATGTGAATACCTTCATCATGTATTCTCTTAAAACACAGTAACACCCTGAATTATCATATAACCATATTTATTACATTCACGCTCCTTTATTGTTTATAGAATACTAGATATACTCCTTATATCCAAAAATGTTGTAAACTCCAACAATGATGGAATATACAAATCATTAATCAGTTTCAAGGTAGTCAATAATATCCAATATAATTTATCCAAATCAATCATATCTTATTCCAAAATAAATACCTCAGTATCAGAATCATATTAAGGTTTATCATTCTCTCAACCATATATTTTCCAAAAAAATTAACCTGCCATTGAGTCACTTTTCTTGGTTCCACACAATCTCAAGTCCTTAATGAAATAATATTGCAGTACAATACTTATATATTATATAATTCTTAGAACATTTACATCATTAATACAATACTCAACAGACACAATACATTAATAAAAACATAAGAACTCTTAATCATTCCTTTTTACCTTCGGTAGTATCATAACTTGATTATTATCCAATAGTAACATTTGGGGTTTACTCTGATGATTTGGACATTGATTCACGTAGTGCCCCAACTCCTTGAAGATGAAACATTGTACATTTGAAACCTTTTTCTTACCCTTACAATCACATACATGGTGCCCTTTTTACCCACACTTATAAAAAACTCTCATTCCTTTCAAACATTTACCAAGGTGGTTCTTTCCACAGTTACCACATATGGGAAAATCCTTCTTTCCCTTATTTCCTTTATCCATATTTCTTTCTAACATCCTTTTATTCTCTAGCTTCCCTTCAAAGCCATATGACTCAAGGAATTCTTTACTTATCTTATTAACACATGATACAATTTCTTCATATGATGATAATTCATGGGATACTATTTCCTTTCTAAATGTTAGCTTAATACAATGAAAGATATGATCTTTCTTACTCTTGGGATCATGAATATTATTGGAGTTATTATTCCATCTAATGGGATCCATTTCTAAACAATGGCATACACTAGGTTAGTTTATGAATCACAATGAAAAATTCCAAACTTGTAAAATACCTAATGTAAATTGGAAAGATTATTCAAATAATCTATAATCATAAAAATGTTTTCTTAAAGAAGTATTTACACCTAAATCCTTCATAATGTCTTGTAAAGAAAATGTGAATTATATTAAGAATATCCTCTAGGATTTTCATAACCAAGAGTGTAGTAAGACCCATTGTCGTGTACAAGGATACCTTAGGTCAAGCCCGAAACTCCTTGTTGGAGTTTTCACTCCTTGGTACATCTGTGCTAGATCTGCCTCTACCATATAGCATCTAAAAAGAGATGTATTATCACATAAATGACATATTTTAAAGTTATTTTTCATTTAACTTCCATTCATGCTTTGTTTTTGGTGTTTCCCTAGCTTTTATGGAGGAATGGGTGAGTTTTCATGAATTGGGCCAAACCGTGAGCACAATTCCAGATTTAAAAATAATTTTTTTTTCTTATATAATTTTTTCTTTTTTTAATATTTTTAATCCATTAAAATTCCTAAATTCCCCCCCCCCCTCCTGACATATTAACACCACCTTTTTAATTTGGAGCCTTTAGAAATCCATAACCAAGGTGTATATGGGTTTTTATTTAAGGGATTGGGCATGCCCGAAAGCCCAATTCCAGTTTTAAAAATCCAAATTTGGTTAATTAATAACTTATTCAATTTTAAGGATTTTTTGGTGATTAAAAGACTCAATAAATCCCATTTAACCCATTTGCACTCGCAGTATCCTCCCACGCAATTTGGAGCTCATAACAATCGCGATTGTGTGCAGAAAATCTTAGGGTTTCTAAAACTGGCCAGATTTGAGAAGGTAAGTTCTTTTCATCATAACCCTATCAATTATTACTATTTTTCCTCCATTACAGTTCCTAAATGACCTCTTTATCCTTTTTCTAACCACCCATGAATTTTGGATATTTTAAAATTAATCTACTGGTGTATTTGGGGATATTCTTTCAAGATTCCTCAAGTAAGTTAGACCATTTCATTCCTCTTTCAAATTGCTTAGGGTTTTATTCCATTTGATTAGAGATTATTCAATTTTTATTTAAGTACCAAATGACCAGGGGGTATGGTTTAGAACCTAGGGTTTAACCATGAGTTTTCTTGGTCAATTCTTGTGATTTTAGGTTTTTTCTAAGTCCCTCTTGGTGCGGCGGTGGTGTGACTTGATTTTCACAGTGTGATTCAAGGTTTTTCATTACTTTGGTAGGTGATTCCAATGTTTATGAAATATCTGTGATTAGTTTGATGTATTTATGATATTTTAATGTCTATTTATTTTGATTAATTCTGAAAAAATGAGTATTAGTGGTGCTTTTATTTCAAGTGAAATTTTAATGCCAATTTCATGTGAAATTTGGGGGTTTTTCATATAAATCTTTTTTTGGTTCATTAAGGGATGCCCTATAATTATTTAGTTGATTTTATTGAACTGTATTAGGTCTGAAAATAATTTTTTCAATGTTATTCTTCTTTTTTTGTTTCTGCGAAATTGTATTTGGGTCACATTTGTTAAGAAAATGATTTTTGAGTAGCAATTTGGTGTTGAATTATGTTCTTTACATGGATATTTTATGTGATGCTTATTGGGGTTTTTTTATAACTCATTTAATGGGTTTAAATAACTGTATAAGGTTCCTTAAATTCTGCTTTGGTTAATGTGAGTACACACATGGTGTTAAAGTGGGATTTTCAAAGAGTTTTGGGTGCAAAACAAGGAAAGATTTGGAGAAGTTGTTTTTATTAAAACTCAAAGTGATTTGATGTGTGTTCTAAATGGTATAAAATTTGTTTATATACTGTATTGGGTGTATGTGAACATTAGTCGTGTTTTACATGAAAATGGACATGTGTTGAATGATGAAATTGGTTGAGCACAAAGGGGGAATCTTGGGTACCTAGGTGGGGCAGATGTGTACTAGTACGGCTAGTGGACCGGATGGGTTTTATCCCTGTTTCACCTAGAATTTGGATAAAGACAACTCTAAATAAATTATGTGGATGATGATTGGGGACCAATAGGTTATGGGTATGTTCCATACTACTGGATTGTTCACGAGAATGGATTTTACTATGGTTACTTTACACTGAGGTATGTGGTACATGGGGCCCGAGACTATCTAGTGCCTAGGGGTGTTCTCTATTTTTTTTGCTAATTGTGTTTGTAGTATTTGACCTTTTATTGGGGTGTTTTTTGAAGTTATTTACAGTATATAAAATTTCTATTTAAATGTGTGAACATTCTGAAAATGTTAGCTTGAAAACTATTTCCAATTCAAAGTTTCATTTCTTGGATTTTATCACTACTTTTCTTTGTATATTAAAATTTCTTGCTTTTTCACATTGTATTGCGTGCTCTTTGAAATAATTGGTTGTTACCCTATTTAGTTTATGATCACACCCTACTTACACCCTTTGGGTGTAAGTATACTTTATTATGCTTGACTTAGGTAAAGGGAAGGCTATGGGTGATGGCGTTTCTGGGTGTTAGTTCTCATCCTTGGTGTGGAGTTAGGGAGATGTCTTGTGGGTGATGACCCCTTGTCTTATGGAGTCCATGGGGATATCTTTATATTGTAATTATTTGTATTTGGACCAATTTTATTGTCTTTAAACCAATGTTTTCAGTTCTGGTTTTTTCTTAAGAGTTGTTTGGCTCGAAAATTTCTGATATATATTATGGAATTTTTTTAATGTTTTATGCTTTCATACTCGGGTAAATCATTCCCAAACCCAAATTAATGATACTCGGGGACTTGTGCCAGCCCATGGGGATTGGGAACACCATTCATTCCTTGTCATAGGTTGTGTTTGTTGCTGGTATTGGTGGTTACCAGATTCAGTTTGTGACATGTATTTCTTAGAAAATTCACAAAAATCTCTATATTACCAGAATTCTATGATGTTATTCTATACTAATCCTCAAAGTCTATCTTAGGGTAATATTATATAATCAGAGTTTTCTAAATGTAGTTTCCACGGTTATTTCAAAACATCCTCTAATACCAACAGTAACGCCCTGACCCCGGAAGCCCAGATTCTGTGCATTATTTTAATAAATTGGCATGATTACAAGGAATCAAGTCCCGAAAGACTGATTGGTTTAGAAGTCTTGGAAAATATATTACATACATGATCGTTACATTACATTATAAAATGACAAACAACAAAAACATTTCCCCCTTTTGAACACATCCATATCCCTTATCCTATCCTTGCAGGTCAACCATAAAATACTTTTCAATCCTGGGAAAAATAAAACAAAGAATGGTGTGAGCTTAGATGCTCAGTAAGGATAATAATATAGAAGAAACTTTTATAAATAAGCATCAACATTTTAAGGAAATGTATAAGAATAAAACATAATCCTTTTAAACATAAACTTCAGAATAATATGGCAATTATAGATCAAATAATTTCATTTACTTATTCACATGGATATTCTACTAGTCGAATAATCACATGCAATATCAATATCCAAATTCATAATGATGGAATGCATAATGCCAGACTTCATAACCACATAGTCAAGGCCTTTTTCCAAGACTACAAATAAGATTTTATCATGGCCTTGTTCCAAGACACTAATTTGTCTCATGAGAACTACCGATGTATCAAGGAGCTATAGTGGGATCCACCCATCACTTACTAAGTCCAATGCATTCCTCATATGAAAAGTTTTAAACATATCATAAAAATTCTTATTAAAACTAGAATACGAAATGTAAATACTTTATCCATAAACCATAAATGGTGTAAAAATAACACATCCACAACCAAACATATCACAAAACATTCAATACAATATGTATGTTTTGTATCATAAAAAATCAACTTCAAACAAGTTTAAAATCCATCAAAGGATGTTGAAATAGATGAAAATAATTTTTAAAACTCTTTGAGAAAAATATCCCTTTTTCCTGAAAACATTTAAAAGTTACACAATTTAGAAAGGAAGAAATTTAATGAAATTTTTGAATCAAAGTGTCCCATACCACTTTGAAATTTTTGAATGGAATTAACATTTTAAAAACATTCATGTCTATATAAATAAATCCTAAAAAACCATTTTGAAAACATGGACATTAATGGGAATGATTTAGAAGAATAAATATTAAAAACATTTAAAATGATGTTTTAGTAAAAAAGTACCTTAAAAATAATCTCATTGAAAACTATTTTATGAAACATATACATGGATAATAAATATGTCCAAGTAGATACTTATGTAAAAACAACCTTAGATAATAAAGAGATTGTGAAATTAACTCTTACCTTGCACTTTCCTTCGGTCAATGGTACGTTTAACCTCTTGTATAATGACCATAGTTTGTTATTAAATAATAAGAAAACCATATTAATATTTATTATATTATACATGATTCATTTATAACTTTATACTACCCATTTAATAATGATTTCCATGTTAAATTAACATTTCGGGTAATAATCGCTTTCTTTATCGTATGTGTTTTAACTTGTAATTCTTAATATTATCATTTAGATCATGATTTAAATACTTCTAGAATATAAAACTTGATATATATATCATATATATTTATAATATAAATATTTATAATATATAGATATATGAAATGGATGGAACCGTTTATGGAGATGGTAGGTCGTACGTACGCATAAATGTTATTTCTGTTTTCATATCGTATTGAACAAAAGTAAGTGAATAAGATATATGTAAGTACATACATAAATAGATACATATATATATCTAGTAGAATTATTATTTCATATATTACATAATTATTAATAATATATATTTTTATAATCATCGTTGAATGGTGAACGTGGGAATGAATCTCATCGCGTCCTGGAGAGGGTAATCCGTACTTACGCATGAGTGACAATATCATTATATTGATAGTGAAATCATATGTAATTGGATGGTATACCATATATACAGAATCATTAACATGTTATATTTATTATTTAAATTAGTTATATTCATTATTATACCGATCCAAATAATGAAGTATTTTCATAACAAACTACACCACGACGTGGAGACGGTAAGTCGTATGTACGCACGTATGGTGACTTTGTCATTCATGTGATGGATAGAATAATTAATATGGTTGTACCATTTTTATAATAACATCACAGTATATATAATATACTATAGTTTTTATTTTATAATGGAAACAACAAAGAAAGAGGAAGTGGAAGAAGAAAAGAACTTGAAAGAGGTGATGAAATATTTACCTCTTCATCGGATTCTTCCTTTTGATTTGATCAAAAGGGATCCATAGGTTGGATTTATGACCAAATTAAGGCCTATAGGATAAAGGCAGTAAATTTGGGAGGATATTTGGGAAGTTTTTGTCTGAGTCAAATGGATTTGGAGGTGTGAAATTAAGAGAAGGGTAAGTACCCTATTATAAGGAAGGCAAGGGTCACTTTAGGAAAAGCATGAAATAATAATTTATAATAAAATAATTTTTAGTTTATAATGGATCATAAATAAATTATTTAAAGTATAATTTGAGTATGGGTCGAAAAACTCTCAACCAATATGTTTTAGACAAGTTTAGCTTACCATTTTAACTTTATCTTTTAGATTTAACTCTTAGTTAAATAGTTTAACTTTTAACGTGTCTTCTTGTATTCTCACAATATATGGTTAATAAACTTACTCTAAACTTTCAATAGAACATAAAGTGGTTCATTAATGACATATATAATATTATTTAATTCATTTGGTAGAATCTTAGTTTTATAGGAATATTATATCAACCGATAATATAGTATTTGTTTTAAAAATTAATTTATGTCAATTTTGACACTATTTGGTATTTTGTTTTTGTGAAAGTCATAACAACCTTATCACTTCGAAAAAAATTATATAATCAACCCTAACATGTCATATTAACCTGGAAAATTATTTTAGTTTATCATAAGTCTCAATTTAAATTTATTTGGATATTTATAATATCAATTATTTTAATATTTCATTAATAAGGTAATTAATGCATCATCATTGTGTCACAAATAAATTAAATTATTTAATGTATAAAAATTATAAATCAAAAACCATTATGTAGGAAATATTTTTATCTTTATAATTAATATTTATAGTCAAATTTATATTGTGTGTAACCCGATATTAAAAATGGTTTAGTTATTAAACTTTGAATTTAGCTCTTTTAACTCTTCTTTGCATAAAATAATAATAGATGTCTTAATCTAATCCAAGTGGACAAAAGAGGATAATATTTTATTCCTAAGGTTTTTTTAGTCAAATTATACTTATAAAATAGAATTAGGACATGTTTTAGGGTAATTATGATATCTTCTTTACCCTTAATTACCCTATTTACTTTTAACCGTGGTAAATAAAAGTCAAAAGTTACTATTCACCAAAAATTATTTTCATCTTATTGAACCACATTTTACTTACTCACATAAATTTTGTCTCTCGGATTTTTGAAATTCAATTTAGAGAAGCAGTAAAATTAAATTTTTTGCAAATTTTCAAATGCTCCTAGGAGGTGGGTAAAAGACGGTAAAAAGTTCAATAAAATTTTTATATATCTAAAATCATTATAAAATGACTCCAATGAATTAAATTAACATATATAGGAATTATTTATCTATTTTTACATAAAATAAATTTAAATAAAATAAATAATTATTTAAATAAAAAGTTAGTTTTAAACAATAACTTAGTTTTTTTCACTATTCCTCAAAAATTGAAAGTTTTCAGAAAAATACCGAAAACTTACCCTAAGATAATTTTGATATTCCAAATTCAAAAATGAATTCCATTATACCAAATTCAAAAAATATAAGTTTCATTTATTAATTTTAAATTAATTCCCGTTGTCAAAACCAAAAAAGTGAGTTTTTAAAAAGTAAAAACTATCAAAATATTGACATGTGTTTATGTAAAATTTAAATGTAAAATTACATATAATGATCTAAATTGTATTAAATAACAAAAAAATAATCTAATTATACTTCAAAACCATTCAAATTCATAATTTAACACCATAAATTATTTTGATTAAAAAGGTTGTTTTCAATTAAAACATAGTATTTTTTACTATTCATCAAAATATAAAAGTTATCAGAAAAGTAAAAAAAAATTATCCAAACTAATTTTTTTTCCCATTTATAAGGAAAATTTAATTTCATTAAATTGAATATATAAAAGTGTCAAATATTGTTTTTAAAAAGGGTTCACCATTAAAATGTGGTAAAATTTTATTTTTTGAAAAATACTTATTTTATCCGAAAAAAATGAATTCGTCCTTATATTATGTCTAAGAAACACATAATATGGATGTTAAAATTATATAGAGTATTTAAGATTCAAAATAAAGTTAATAATTTTCATAAACGATTTTTGAATGGTTAGTTTAGTAAGTTTTGGTGCACTCGAACTCAGTGTTGCGTGTAGCGCAATCTATTGAATTACTTTAAGAGATAACGTACTATGAAATCTTGGGGTGTTACATTCTATCCATTCTAAAACCACCAAAATCATCATCCAAAAAAACTTTTTAAAACCAAATCATTTATAGAAGAATACAACAGTCTTAAATCCATTATTCCCTTTAAATAGTTAAAGATTCTTTTCATTGATTTTAAATGGGATTATTTTGGATTATATTGATATCTTTCATATAAGCATACTGAAAAAATTAAGTCTGGATGACTAGATATTAAGTATAATAAACTTCCTATCAGACCTCTAAAAGATGTTTGATATACTGGTTTCCCAACTTCATCAAGATCCACATAATTTGAGGTACCGATTTAAGTAATTATACTTTTTGTGTTGTCATATCCATACTTCTTAAGAAGGTATTTAATATACTTATGTTGATATATATAAGTTCTTTATGGTTTTTGTGAAATTTTAAAACCAAGAAAAAATGTTAACTCACCCATCATACTCATTTCAAACTCATATTTTATAAGATTCACAAATAAATCAGTTAAGGATTTATAAGTTGATATGAATATAATGTTATCAACATAAATTTAAACAATTAAAATATTTTTCATATATTTCTTTATAAAAAGGGTTGGATCTGAATTTCCCTTAAAATAATTATTTTGTAACAAAAATCCTATAAATTTGTCATACCAGGCTCAAGGTGCTTGTTTAAGTCCATATAAATCATTGGTAAGTTTGTATAAATTTTCAAGATGTTTTTTGTCTTCAAAAATTGGAGTTTGTTTAACATAAAATTCATCTTGAACATATCTGTTAATGAAATCACACTTCCCATCCATTTGAAATACATTTTAATTGAAAAATTTTGTAAAGTCTAGTAGATTACGAATCGATTCAAGTACAACTACTAGAGGATAAGTTTATTCATAGTCTATTCCTTCTTGTTGATTATAGTATTTTTCAACTAATATTGCTTTATTTCTTAAAACGATTCCACTTTGATCAAACATATTTCTGAAGACCCACTTTATAACAATTACAGAAATTTCCTTAGGTCTTTTAATTAAGGTCCAGACTTTGCTCTTTTTGAATTCATTCAGTTCATTTTTCACAGCTTGAATCCAATCATCATCACCTAAAGCTTCATTGGTACTTTTAGGTTCTAATTTTGAATGGAATTATAGATGATCTACATCATTCCTTAAAGAAATTTTATTCCTTATAGGTTGATTTACAACACCAATGATACTATCACTGGGATGATTCTTAAGAAAAAACTGATTTAGGTTTCGTAAAACATGTTCATCAACATAAGGTAAAAAATATTCTTGGGGAAAAAATTTAGAAATATTTTCTCGTGTATTTTACATATTATAATAATATTCTATCAAAAGTTGATAATCATTTTTTGAAAAAACATTTGAAGATGTAGGTTGAGGTTGTTTAAAAAAAGGATCGGTTTCAGCAAATTTAACATGTACTGTTTCTTCAATAGTACAAGAATTTTTGTTAAAAACTCTATAAGCCTTTGAAGTAGTTGAATAGACTAACAAAATTCCTTCATTATTTTTGGGTGTGAAATTATGTAAGTTATATTTAGTATTCAAAATTAATACTTTTCATCCAAAAACTTTGAAGTAATAAACTTTAGGTTTTCATCTAGTCCATAAATCATAATGTTTTTTATTAAGAAAAGATCTTATTTAAAACTCAATTTATTGTATAACAAGTAGTACTAATAGTTTCAACCCAAATGTGTTTAATAATATAGTATTCACCCAACATAGTTCTTGTTATATCTTGAATAATACGGTTTCTTATTTCAACAACACCATTTTTTTGAGGAGTTATTAGAGATGAGAAGTTATGAGAAATGCCTTTTTAAATAAAAAAAGTTTCAAAATATGAATTTTTATATTATCCCCCATGATCACTACGGATAATTATCAATGGAATAGTTTTCTCATTTTTAACTTTATTTGAAAAATATTTAAAATAAGAAAAGTCTTTAGATTTGTTTTCTAGAAAATAGACCCATGTAAATCAAGTGTAAACATCAACTAAAACAAATACATAGTATTTTCCCCCAATAATTCCAGTTTGTTTTGTACCAAAAGGATCCATATTCTCTAGATGTAATGCATCAAAAGTGGAGACTTTACTAATTGATTTAAAGTTTGACTTATGTTGCTTTCCATATTGACAAGGATCAAATACTATTGAAGAATCCAATCTAAGCTCCTTTAGATCCTTAAAAATTCTTTTATTTGAGAGTTTTCATAAGTTCATAAGGTTACAATGTTTTAGTATTATATTATAGAACCAAGATTGATCTTCCATTTCACTAATTCATAGTATTTATTGGCTCTTAAGGTATTCTATGTTAAGTGTATAAACATTCTCATGCCTATTGGTAGAGATAATAATCTCTTCCTTGGAATTTTTCACTAGACATTTATCATTCCTAAAACTCACAATGTAACCTTCATCGCATAATTGGATTATGGTTATAAGGTTTTTCATAAGACATTTAACAAATAAATCATTTGAAATTAAATATTTTCAAAGAAGAAAAATGTTACTTGTACCAATAATTTCTCCTAGAGAATTATCTCCAAAAGTAACTTTTCCTCCTTTCATATTGATAATCTTTTCAATTAATTTTTTATTACCAATCATGTGTTGAGAACATACACTATCCATGTACCTTGTATTATTGTTGGTACTTCCTTCATTTTCTTAAAAATAAAATAGTTTGACTTTTGGAATACAAAATTGTTTGGATTCGGAAATGATAGAAAGTAAAATAATAGGTATCTACATTTTCTTAGAAAAATCAGCTTTATGAAAACCTAAGGATTGGGTTTTATTCAAAGAACAATTTTTCTCCCAATGTCCACCACATTGACACTTAGTAAAAAAAGAAACACTTTGGGGTACAAAGTAAATGTGACTAAAAATTGGTTTTGAATGAGAATAACAAAATCTAGAACTATTCCTTAGAGTATAAAGTTGTGAATACATTTTTTCAAAACCATCCTTACCATGATTAAAGATTTAAAATAGTTTCATTAAGGAAAATATTTTTTATTTTAGACTGATGACTAAATTAATATCCTCGTAGTTATTAGTTTAAGAATTTATGTTAGTCTCTAAAATGTTTTTCTTGGAAATAACATTTTTATGATCCTTAGAAAGTTTATTTTTTTTAGAATTAACTTCCTTAAAGTTTTTGGAAATATCTTAAAAATCAAGGATTTTTTTATCCATAAATTTTTAATGATATGATTCTAATTTTTTTAGAATATATATTCTAAAATTTTCTTTGTAAGGTTTCTTATTGATCTTATTATTTTCATTTTCAAGTAACTTGGAAAAACTAGATACTTCTTAAAAATTAGGCAAAGTGTTATCTTCTAATGAGGAATATTATTCAACGGAAGATTCATAATATTATTCATTAGAATAATTAGAACATAAAGAAATATTGGTTTAAGAGTTAGCAGTATTTACCTTAGCCATGAGACATTGATTTTCAGTAATAATTCTAGCTATAAGACCAATATTCTTCTATCAAAAAGATTCAATATCATAATATTCATCAGAAGAATCACCACCACTATCACTCCAGGTGTCATTAGATTTAAGTACATTCTTAGACTTATATTTTTAGTACTTATTCTTGTTTCTTTCTGAGTGCTTATCCTTTCTTTCTTTCCTTTTGAGCATTAGAAAGTCTTGTCTAATATGACTTTCCCTCTCACATTCATAAAAAGTCACTTCTGAATCATTATTATCCTTTTTTTTATTTCTTTGTATCTACATTGAAAATATTTCTTTCCAAAAATATTGTTCATTCTTTGACCAAGATAGGAAAGTTCATTCTTATAATGATCACTATCACTTGATTCAAATATAACAGTAGATTTCCTAGATTTAGATTTAGTAACTATTTTAAGAGTCTTAGATTTCATATTATTTTATATAGTAGTGAAAAAAACACTGCCATTACCATTCTTTTTCTTATTGATCTATTCATCACTATTCATTCTAGTCTCATACTGTAGAAGAGTCCCGAATAACTCATCAAGAGTGATGTTTGAAACTTTTCTATTTTCATCAATCAATGTTCTTTTATATTCCCACTCATTGGGCATAATATCTATTATCTTATCCAAAATAATCTCACCATCAAGTCCTTTTTTCATCCATAGACTGAAGTATTTTAACGATAATCATAAACCTTTTTTGAACTTTGCACAATGGTTCTCCATTAAGAAACATAAAACCATGATATTCAGCTCTAAGCATAGCTCTTCTTATTTCAATAACCTTGGATGTGCCAAAATGTATGACTTTTAGTTACTTACAAATGCTATTAGTAGCTTTACAAGATGAAATATGGATATAGATATTTCTAGTCATGTAACATAACAAAGTATTGCATATCTGAAAGTTAAGTTCTTAATATTGATTTTCTTGATTGGCGAATTTTCATATTTTCTGGTCTGGAATCTTGTACTCTCCATTCAACATAACAAAGTTATCAACACTGGTATTGATAATAAAATTATTCATCATATCTCTCCAGTATTTATAGTCATTACCATCCAAGATTGGGGGTCTAGTAGGATTTAGATTTTCTATAAAACCAATGTTCATTCCATACATTCTATAAGAAAATATAAAATATCTTTTTTCACAAAATAGTTTAGTAGTAAAAGTTTATAAATAAATAAAATCATTAAGAAAAACTTGAACAAGTAAAGTTAAGAAAGAAAAGTTGATCAAGAAAACTTATATGTAAGTATAAGTATTTCAAAGACCTCCTCTGATACCAATTGTAAGATGGAAATGTAGATGTATATTGCTCAATTACAAGAGGGGGAATGAATTATATGTTTAAAAGCTTTTGTTTTTATCCTTATGAAAATTTATTTTTAATAAAGTTAAACAATATGGATTCATAAACCCATTTTAGTTCTTAAATAAGAACCTAACTTGCTTAGAATCCGATAATATGGATCTTATAATGAACTTTAAAACTAGTTTACTTAAGGAAATATTCTACCTTAAAGTGTATAGAATCTTATTTATATCTGAGTATATAAATATAAAATTTTTTAAGAAAATTACACTTTCTTTTTATTAAAAAAATATAGTAGAATTAAAAAATTTAACAAAAAAAGAAAAATTATAAGAAATCATTAACCTAAAGAGAAGGGTATCCAACAACCTTGGATAAAGGTCCCTTGATTTATACATTCAAAAAATTCTATCTTACCCACACCAGGGTAAGCCCTTGATACAAATATCAGAATTTTTCTTACTATCCCCACAAGCCCTCAATCTCTAAAGTGATCGGTAAATCTATCTTACTACCCACAAAAGCCCTCGACTGATCAGGAATAATTGGAATCACACTAGGCAGGATGAACAAGATTTTGTCATCTTGAACAAGTTGTTCATATCATTCGCACCAAACAGGTTGAGCAGAGCTTTTAAATCTTCAACCTAGAGCTCTAATAAATCAACTCTTGATTCACAACTTGTAACAAAAACTCTAGAAATGAGCTCGTTCAAATTATTGGGTATTTATAAGAATGGATTCTAATGGTTGACTTCCTCCTCCAATTGTCATATTTTTCTTTAAATTTCAGAGGGACCTGTATATGTGGTACTCATACAATAGTTACGTTATAACAGATTGGATGAAATCATTTTATATAAAAAACTATGAGAAACATTAATATTCTTAAGAGACATTATCACATTTAGGATCTAATAAAATGAAATGTTACTTTAAGGAAAATTGGCAATTGTAAGAAAAAATTTAATCCAATTATTAAGAAAGTGAGAATCAAAGTATAGAAATATTAACAATCAGATTCTAAAATAAAAGAGAATTATATTTTTATTTATGATGAAATCCGAGTCTGATTTCCAAAGAAATAAAAGTCTGATTTCATAAGAAATCGGAGTATGATTTCAAAAGAAATCATAGTCTGATTTTAGAAGAAATAAGAGTCTTATTTCAGAAGAAATCAAAGTATGATTTTAGAAGAAATCAAAGTTTGGTTTTAAAAGAAATAGGAGTATGATTTCAAAAGAAATCAGAGTCTGATTACAGATGAAATCAGAGTCTAATTTCAGAATAAATAGAATTCTAATTTCCAAAGAAATTGGAGTTTGATTTCTATAGAAATCAGAGTCACAATTCTAAAAAAATGGGATTCTACAAAACTGTAAGGTTCTAAGTTATATAAGGATCTATTTATTTAACTTAATAAAATTATGGTTAGACTTGTTTTGGGAAAACATTAGATAATGCGTTGAAAACTACAGGTAATGAAAAAACTTTTTTAGAGGATGAAATTTTTCCTTAAAAAACGTGTTTTTATTTTCAAAACATAAAGGAATAGAAAATTCATAAGGAGAATTATTTAATCAACATCATGGTTAGATTCATTTTTTTTACAAACTATGCACCTATCTTTCTCATACCCAATAACCTTTAAACACCTTACACGATTTCCTAGAGACTTGATCAGGGATTTTATTAACCACGCTCAAACCCTTCACCTTTAAAAATTCTTCTAAAGCCCTATGAAACTTTCTAGAAACTTCCCAAGTCTTAAAATGGACATTTTATAACTTTAAATAATCTATAAATTATGGAAATAACTCAAAATGGGGGGTTTTACATTCTCCTCACCATTGGGATTTTTATCCTCATAAAGTTGGAATTGGTTTAGCAATTGGTATCACATTAACTTCTTTTGTTCCTATGTTTTTATTGAATTTAACCACACTCTCCTAATTCTATTACCAAATAAATTTTTCTCATTCACGAATTTTTCAATTATATATCTATAATTTAGACCGATTCATGGATAGACATCACATTAAGCTCAAGTATAACATGATCCCAACTGATCATGTGACTTGGATCTGACTAATACTTATTCAGTTGAGATACATGAAACACATTATGAACAACACTAAATCCTAATAATAAGGTTAACCTTTATGAAATTTTTTTATCCATTTTATAATCTCAAATGGGCTAACATACCATGGATCCAATTTCCTTTGTTTTTCTAAGTGATGATGACCAAGTCCTAGTTACACTTTCAAAAAGACACGATCTCTCACTTTGAAAGACAAAGTACGATGATGATGATATGCATATGATTTTTATTGGATCTAAGCCATATCCTTATGCTTCTAGATCATTTGAATATTCTATTTAGTCTCATGGATAAGGCTAGGTCTTATTAGTGAAGTATCTCCTATTTCCCCCCGAAAAAGTAGACAATGGAAAGGATGACCATACAATGCCTCGAATGGGGCCATATGTATTTTGGACTAATAAATATTATTATATGAGACCTCTACTAAAAATAGTTAGTCTTCCCATGGGATACTAAAGTCCATAACACATACCCTAAGCATATCTTCTAATATCTGAAATGTACGTTCTGATTTCCCATCCTTCTAAGGATGATATTTCATGTTCAAGGTCAATTGATTTCTAATATCCTATTATAAGGAGCACATAAACCAAGAAGTAAATCAAGGATCCCTATCATAGCTGATTGAAATTGGTACTCTATATAGCTTGATAACTTCTCAAATATATACCTTTTCTAAATCTTCTATTGTATTGGAATCTATGATTGAGATAAAGTGTTCCACCTTGGTAATTTGATATGTAATCACCCAAATCGCATCATGCTTTCTAATCAACCATAGTAGATTAGTGAAAAAGTTCTATAGATATCTACATCCATAAATAAATAGGTATATGAATGGATTTCAGCATACCCACAGGTAATTGATGATCATACTTGACCTGCTAAAAAATTTGGTATTTCCAAATATAATATACAATAATTGTTTTCATACCTAACCACTAGAAATTAAATTTTATTACCTTTCATGTATTTTGAATTCTCAAGTAAACAATATATTTTGAATGGTGATATTTTGAAAGTATTTTTTCCTAGAAAGATTGAGGCACCATGATTTAGTTTCAAAAAACACAATATCAATTCTAGATCCTTAGTATAACCATCCATGGTCTCCCCACCATCTAGGATTGACCTAATGGTGATGGATTAAGGATATGATCATTGAGCCTATTTTTTCATAATGATTGAATCAGGAACAAGAGTGATTGAGAATAAGTCTTCATTCTCATTCTATTTAGTACAGTCCAAATGCATATTAGAAATAACACTCATTAACTTCCATTGGTCATTAGACTCTTTTAATTATTTACTATAATACTTTTGGCTCAAATAATCTTCCAAAAAATTTCCTTTTATGGGTGTATACATTAATTCTAAGTCAAGCACCAAGAGATTCTCTATCCATCGTTGTTTCCCCAATTTAAAGTCTCACTGATCCTTTTTCCCATAATGATTTAATCATGAACAAGATTGGTCGAGAATAAGACTCCATTCTCATTCTATTCAGTATAGTTCAAATTCATATTAACAATAACACTCATTAACTTCAATTGGTCATGTGCCTCTTGGAATACTTTACTATAAGACATTTTACTCAAAGAATCTTCCACAAAATTCCCTTTTATGGGTGTATACATTAATTTGAAGTCAAAAACCTGGAGATACTCTATCCATAATTGTTTCCTCAAGTTAAAGTATCATTGAGAAGTGACATGATTCAAACTCTTATGATCAGTGAATATTATGAACTTTTTTTCAAAAGAGATAGTGTCATCATGTTTTCAGGGAGTGGACCACCGATACTAATTCAAGCTCATGAGTTAGATAATTCTTTTTATGCATTATAAATTTCCTTGATCTATAATCTATGACATGATATCCCTTCATAAGAACACAACCCAAACCTTTTCTAGACATATCATAATAAATAAAATAACCATAACCTAGTTCTGGAAAGATAATGATTGGTTCTTAAGTGAGCTGAGACTTATGACCCTTGAAGGATTTCTAACTGTTAACATCTCATTTGAAAGGAATTAAATTTCCTCTCAACACAATCATAAGATAATAAATACTTCAGAATTATGAATGAAGTGATGATAATAACCTATTAATACTATAAAATTTTTAATCTCAAATGCATTCTTGGGAAACTTCTAATAAATTGATACTTCAATATCCTCAAGATAAACTGATATTTGTTCTTTAAAAATGAAATACCCAAGGAATAAAACTACTTAAATCCATAAGTCACACATAAAAAAATTAGTATAATGTCAATGATCACACAACTTGCTCACTAAAATCCTTAAGTTATCCTCATGATCATTATTATTCCAAGAATAGACAAAAATATCATAAAAAACTATAATAAAAGAATCAATTCACCTGTGGAAAATATAGTACATCAGGTCCATGAAAATCATAGGGTCATTCGATTGACCCAAGGGAATGACAAAAAAATCATAATGACTATATTGAATCTGAAATGTTGTCTTTATAATATCCACATTCCTGAGTCTAAGTTTATGGTATCCCATATGTGGATCAATCTTAGAAAACCACTTGGATCCATTCAATTGATCAAATACATCACCAATGTGCTGTAGAGGATATCAATTCTTGATCTTAAATTGGTTTAATTTATCATAATAAACACACAATTAGTGGGAACCATCTATATTCTATATAAAAAATAACTATATATTCCCATGGTGATGTGATAGGTTAGATAAATATTTGGATTTAAGTTGGATCTTTAATTCTTAAAGTTATTTTGAATCCACTATGTATGCAATTAGTGAAATATGTCTAGTAATTTGGATTATATTTATAGTTAATATGATTTACCAATGAGGTGATAACCTTGAGAGAAAATTTGCAAATACATCAAGGTATCATTACACTATAATAGGAAGAGACATATTCTCAGTTTCATATACAGTTCCCAAGGATAGTGCTTCCAACTAACTAGATATGATTTCATTCACTATTTGTAAATTCCCTTCTCTACATATTTTAATATCTAGATAACCCTTTAATTCATGAAAAATATCATCATTGGATTTTTAAATCACTTTTTGATCATAGTATTCAATGTGAGATTTAAATTACACTATCCAATCCATTCCAAATACTAGATAAAAAATATCCACCTCTCAAACTGTAACCATTTATAGAAACTGTATCGTATCAATTGAAATAGAACATATTGGGCACTTAAATACTCTACACTACTTCATATAGAATTTTTTACTAATAATAATGATGTGAGGAATCATCTTGATGTGAAATACAAATTTTTTAACCACACAATAATCAATAAATGAATGTGACACACCAAAATTAAAAAAAAAATGCATGAGAGTCAAGTTCAAAATGATGGTACCTCCCATCATGGAGGGACCAAGATGCTCAATCTGAATAGTCTTCTCAACTTCATATATCTATCAGTCATCCACCATAGAATAATTATTCCTCCCTTACTGAGGTATCAATTGGACCACCTAATTTTTCCTAGAGTTATCCCAGTTCCCCTGATTCTTGGGATGAGAAATATTCTGATTAGATTATTCCTTCTGATCATACAAGGCATGAGGATGAGTTTATTCATCTCCTCACATTGACTTAAATGGTCTATTATTATAATTCTTAATATTCCTTGTATTTACATAGTTGTGTTACTTTTTTGGTCGTGTAGTACAATCCTTCTTCCTGTGCTAAAGAGATCCACAATGAAGGAATCATATTTCCTTACTATGACATAGTGGATATATAATGATCCAGTAAAATAGTTCTCTGGTACCCTACTTCCTTTAGAGTATCCCTCCCTTCAACATTTGTTTCCTACACTAGAGTTGTTGATGACACTTAGATAGAAAAAGGTGCCCCATCCTCTAGGATTTCTTGAAATATCTCTCTCTAACCAATGCCTTCTTCACTATTTTAGTATAATCCATAAGACATAACCTGACTAATTTGGACGGTACCTTGAGAATAAGTCATTCCATGAATATCAAGGACTTCAGTGTCTCATTACTTGATACCACTAGTGAAAATCTATCCTTGTTATGGAATTGCAAAGAATATTCAGTCACTAATGTATTTCCGTATTTCAATTGGAATAAATCCATTATCTTCACTAACTAAAAGATGGGTGGATAAAACTTTTTATTAAAAAACACCTCAAACCCTTCCCAATTAAGATACAGATCCGAATTTTCTTGTATAGTTAAATTACACCACTTTATCTACAAATATTCTACCATGTACATCACTAGCCTGAATTTCACCTCATCCAGGGTTTTGAGGATGTCAAAAATTATATTTATCCAACTCTATCAAAAATTTTCTTCATTACATCCTAAATTTCCTTAGAATGTTAATGGATTCTACTTAAGGAACATTGATGAGTGATTCAGTCACAAAGGTTCATCTTCTTGAGGTTTATTTTCAACCATTTGGAACACCTATAAAATACTCCAAACTGAATTTTGGTTCACAAATGGTTTTGGTGGAACTATATTCTTTTTTTCACCCTCTTACAAGTTTTTTTCTCCTTCTAAGACCACATCAAAAATTTACAATTAATAACATTCTAAATATTTTTATCCCTTGTTTAATCATATATATCAATTCAAGATAAACACAATATCATAGTACTAAAATAAAATAATCATGTAACAATGTATTCATAGTTGGTAGTCTCCTTACTAATTCATAATACCTAACACTCATCGACTAAACACATGACGACGAGTTGACAACATGCTTATAAGTGTTTTATAACATTCTTTGTACCCATACTAGATTGGTAACTTGAGGTTCAACATAAAAAGTTTATATACATATTTTTATGATATACATTTCAATTATTGACATGTCTTATCTCCTTGCTACCATCCAAACTCAAGGATTAAAAAATCTGACACCATTTGCAGCATCCCCTCCTAACCCACTAGCTTGGGCCAGGTCAGAGATGCTACTAACCTTTGATGACATTCCTTGTATATAAATGGTTGGAAATAAATTTCTAGGGTTTAACATAAGAATATAAAGTGGGAATGATTTACCATTAAACAAACACACCCAAATATAAACATGAACCAGGAAAAATAAGAAAATATAAAAATTAAAAGTGACAACTATATATGATGCATGAGATAATATCCATCAACTCAAAGGAATCCACAAAAAAATCAAAGTAAATGTAGAAATAAATCAACCAACATAGCTAAGATTCAAAATTAGGAAAGAATTAGGTACCAAGGTGAAACTACTCCAAAATCCATGACACAGCCATGAATCCATGCTCCATCTTCAAACATCCATGATATACACCATCATGGATCTCCACCGGTGAAGTACGAAACCTTTCCCTTTCCTATATCATGGAAGACAACTTATACATATGAATCAGAGTGTATATGCAGGGGTGAGAATAAAAAACATGTTGGAGATCCCAAGATACTTTTCTCATGTTCAACTAAGTCCAAAATCATGTTAGCTAATAGTTTTATAAAATAGCATGACAAGTGTCAACAATTGTTTAAAATAATTTAAGCAAATATAAGAAGTTAAGAAGATTTTACCAAAATAGTTCTTAACCATAAATTAAATAATCAAAATAATTTTTACAAAAAATAAACTCTTCTTTTAGAAATATTATAAATAATTTATTCAAAATTAATTCTATAATACCAAACACACACCCTTTTAGTATTAGGCATCCCAAAATAGTTAGGGGATCATGGTGACTCCCATCCATAATCTATCCACTAATAGTTCTTCTAAAACAATCCACACCCACAAACTTTCCATTGCATAACCCAGACTTCCCAAGATGGTTATGTGATTATGGTAACTTCTATACATGATCCATTTTACTAATTCACAAGAACATATGAAACCCAATCCATGCCATAAACACTCACCAAAACCCTCTTTGTTTTATCAAAACATTAACTTTTTTAAACCATCAATTTCAATCTCATTTGGTGTCCCTAAAATCTCAAAAACCAATAACAAACATAATAGGAAAAACTATCATAGATTTAGTAGAGTTTTGACAATAAAATTATTCAAACCAAACAGAATAAATCAATGGCATGAAAGCCTTCACATTCCAAGAAAAAGAGGAAGGAGGAAAAAACTGACTACGTTAGATTCATTTGACATCATAACTCTTATATGATCTTATAGATATAAACCCTTACTTCCTTTTCAATATCAAATCAAAAGAGGAGTTTAAGTGTAAAAACTAAGGTGATCCAATATGGGAAGGAAGAACAAGTTCCTAACCTTTGATTTCCATGATCAAATGCTAAAAAAATCGTCAGAATTAGCGTATGGGCATTGATGAGTACCGAAAATCACCAAAGGGAACCCTATAAATTAGTTTCCTAGGTTATTATAGGAATAATGAAGATTTTTTGTAAAGTTTTGGGTTTTAAAACCAGTTTCCATACAATAAACTTTCCATCACATGTTTGGCTATACAATTTTATAAACTGTGTGCTAACTCTGTGAATCATCTTTGTGATGAAATATTATAAGTTTTAAGGTTAGGAACATGGTTTTTCAAAACCATGTGCTAGAGACACACCTACCCAGTGACCCCTAAACACATTTCAAAGTTTCTGGTAGAATTGATCATTGTTTCTACTAATCATTCACCTTTAAAAATGCTTCAAACCCCTATAAAAACATCCAAAAAGTTATTGACTCATAAAAAATTATTCAATAATTTTAAATAATATATAAAATAAGAAAATATCTCAAACCATGGGTGTTACAAGTTTGGACCTCTATCTCCCCCACTCTTAATGAAATATGGAAATGAGTGACGATGATAAAAATGAAATTTTCTTAAGAATCCATCAAGATAAGTAGTTGATAAAATTTTATGAATATAAATTTATTTTTTCTTAAATATTACTATTTTAAAAATTGATTTCACTAATATAAAATTTTAATATATATCATTCTAGGATTCGATTCAAGAAAAAATTATGTAGGGGGATTTTATCCATAAGATAATGATAGACATTTCCACTACTTCTTTAGGAATGAAAGAGCACTCAAGCTGTGTAAGAGGATATGAGGTAGGTGTCAGTATTATAAATTTTCTAGTAAATTATATAAAGACATAAAGGGAGATAAAATATAGGGTAGAAATAGATTCATTAAAGGTTAGTCCATATGGGATAAATCAATTGATAGATGAGGAAATTAAATCATTTATATAATCTGTGATTGTAAAAATGGGGTGACAGGTGTAGCCTTCCTACCCATATCCTCAACCTCCTTATTCAGAAATGACTATGTTCTATGAATTTCATACCTTGGATCATCTGGTACATATTATAGAATATGGGATTGTATATATTTTCTGAGATTATATACATTATCAGCCAATCTGGTCAGGTCATGTAAGAGTAGTGGTAGAAGATATTTTTGATCTAACTGCTCCAATGTTGTTTCCTACCGATGAGGTAGCTAGTATTGGAGATGGTGTGATTCAATTTTTACTCTAGAAATATGTCCTTATTTTTCAGTTGACATATGTGTGATGTGTTATTTTTTTAGTTTTATTTATATTTTTTTAAATTACTTGTAATGGTTTTTATATTTACCATATATGGGAGTATCCAAAATCTAAGGAACAAGTAAAAAAAGAAACAAAAGTTTTCGGAATCAGCACCTTCAAATACTTATGAGTTTTATAATAGGCTAAATTTTTTCTTTGAAATCTTATTTTTTACACCATTTTATGTACATATGATGATTAATGATATATTCAGGAGAGATAGTAAAATAAGAATATTTAAAAAATATATCATGGATCGTGTTAATGGAAATGATCTTTTTATACCCATGTTGCAATTTTTTCCATGTCACTAAATTTCAATTTCCATTTCAATTTAAATTTATTCAAAAAAATTGTAAATACACCGACTCTAGTAGCCTAGATCTAGTGGTTACTTTATTACATTAGAAAAATATAAGAGATTATATCCCAAAGGACCGAATAGTTTAGTAGTACTGGTAAATTAGATACATAATTTAATATCACATTATATTTTAACGCAAGAATTAAAAAATAGTCAAAGTAAATATATTGTATCCTTGAACTCATATAAAGATTATTTCTTCATATCCTGCCAAAAGGGAAACAAATAAATCATGAGCTCAGATTGTCAGTATGGGTTACATACAGTGTCATTTATCATGAATCAATAAGGCGTAATCAATATGGTAAGGTAAATAACTAAAAATACATGTCATTTAATCAATAAATTGAGAAAAAAATGAATCCATGGATAATATAAATTCCATAACAACATGGATAATAATAAAATAATCTTCAATGAAGGAAATGATTATTATTATATTTCATGATCTTAGACATCAGGATATCTTTACTGCCACGACCTTTTACTAAGATAGTTTAATCGATGGGTAAGTATACACGAGAAACCCATTTAATGATAGCCTATTGATTTGTATCACAAGAATTGTCAATGCATCAAGGGTCTATCAATATCCAAGACCCACCGATCACTATATTTCCAATTAATTTCTCATATATCAAATGATTAATTCCATTCATAAATAATATTCCTTATTTATAAAAGTTCATATTGAATAAAGAATACAAAATATCAATATTTCCCCATTAAATCAAATAACTTTCAATGTAAAACACCATATGTATAAATGATATATGTAATAATCAATAAGAATACATATGATAAATAATATGGATATTTGAGGGAAATTTAATGTCTAATGATCATAAGAAAGGGAATGTCTCGAGGGAATGTTAATGACTAAAATATTAATCAAGAAAGTGAATGTTAATACATTACCTAGTCAAACTAATCATAAACCATCTAGAGAATGAATAAGGATGTGATCATTATAACATATCCCCTATGTATTATAATTAAAATAAAGGTTTTTTTCATTTATGAATATAAATATTAAAAAATTATCATTAAAAAAATTCTTGAGGAAAATACCCCTTTCACTTTTGAAATCACTTTTAAAAACTAAAAAATTCCAAATTATTAGGAAAAACATGTTATGTGAAAAGAAAATTATAAACTTGTAAATTAATATTTAAAGAAATTAGTTGCCATTATGGAAGGAAAATTTAGTTCATGTTGATTACATTAAAACAAGGCTTCCTTTCATATTTTCGGTAAACATTCAAAAATTACCTTATTCAGAATATGTTAAGAAGATTAATTTAAACCATTTTGAAAAAAATAAATAAGGGAAAAATTAATTTAGTAAATAATTATTTAATATGAACAATATTATTTAAAATATTTTCAGGAAAATATGGATATGGAAGAAAAAGATTCCAAACTAAAGAGAAAATAAAGTATGTTTTTATTTAATGTTTTTTATATTTTGAGTTTTTAAAAGAATAAATTGAAATTAAAACTTATAATTTTCAAAAATAACTATAGTAGAATAAAATATATTTATTTTTAAGATATAAATATCATACAATTCTCATATATTATAATTAAATAAAAATAATCTCGAATAAGGATGAGATTGTGAAATAAGTCAATATCGATTTGGTAACTTTTGAATCATTATACCCATGAAATAAATAACAGAAAATTAATATTTAAATACCAAGAATATATAATTAATAATGACATATAATATCAAATTTTTAGTACATACAACTCATAAAAAATATAGGTTTATAACATATCATATGTCCCAAAGAAGAAAATTTGGGATGAAGCACCCTTATAATGATCATAACATTGATGTGAGAATTAATCAATGAAGTTATTATCTATATATAATGTAAATGAATATAAATACAAGTGTTTTTAAAACATAATATGTTCAAAATTCATTTCACAGATAATCATGACTTAACATAGTCAATTAAGTAGAAGTATAACCAAATGAATTAGAAATTGAGTTAAGAAGCCCCTTACCACTTGGTATGTTTTGAATCATAACCCCCAAGAAATTAATAACATAAAATGAAATATTAAATACCATTAATATAAATATATTCATGATATATCATATCAAAGGGTCAGTAGATACACCTTATAAAGAAAATAGGTGCATAATACTGAATATGACTCAAAACAGTTGAGAATGAGATGAAATATCTTACAAAGATCATACCATTGAAGTGATAATTAATCAATGAATTGATTATGTGTATCAAATGTAAATAAACATATACCTAGTTGAAATAAAAAATAAAATAATAAAAATTATTTACCCAAATAATCTTAAAATATTTAATACAATGAAGAAGTAATATAACCTAATGAAAAGAAATTGGGTTATGAAACACGTTAGATAAAATAATTTGAATTGAAAATTAAAATACCATAAATTATAAAGGATTATTGATATAATATGTAAAATTTAAGTATATACACCATATAAAATAATTTTTTTCCTAACATTAAAATTTACTCAATGAAAGAAAATTGAAGTGGAATTTCTTACCTTAGGTCTAACTTGTCACGTACGTTCTTTACCTTCCGGAATAATAAACTTATTTCAAGTATTTAATTTCTTAATAATTTTTTCATTTTAATTTTTAATGTTATTTTATTTAATACCATTTTATACTTAATTAGTTAATCAATCAATTTCACATTAGACATTTTAACGATATTCAGTTCATATACCCAAAAATGACTTCGATAGGTAAACTATGCTAAAAATGTTCATTGTTTAATCATATCCATAATAATAATCCTGAAATAATTATCATTTTTATAGATAAATTATTATTTTTAATCCACCCATGAATCATGGTTATAAAAAATGAACTATTTTATAATTATAGAGACATTAGGTCGTACATACGCATGAGTAACGTTTCCATTTTTCAATGATCATCATGTAAGGAAGAAAGTATTATTTTATATTTAAATAATTTTAATAATATAATAAGTAAATATTATTTATTTAATATACTTTTATATTTCGTCCATGTTATTTGGTGATAAAAAATAAATCACATCACTTTGTAGAGGTGGTATTCCACATGTACGCACGAACGACGTTATCATTTTTTAGTAAATGGAAGGTAAGAAAGTAAATGATATATTAAATTTTCAGAATTATAAATATGTAATTAATTTTATATATATTTATATATATATTAAATCCATAATTAAAACCATCCTTGATTGGTGGTGTTGGAAAAAAAATTATATCTGTTTGTGATGCGGTAGTGCATCGTACACACGATTGATGGTTTTGTTTCCCATTTGATAGAAGATGAGATGGATATAAGGTATTCCATTAACATAAAAACATATTATTGTATGGTATATACCAATTTTATGGTTGTATAATATTTTAAGTATGCATAGGAAGAAATAAAATAAAAATGCTCGATTAAGAATGATACCTCTTCTTTGGAAAACCTCTTTAGGTTCACACAAAAATTATTCTTAAGAGGGATTTGTATTCAAAACAAGGGCTCTAATACATGGTAAAGGATGTAATTAAGGGATTTATTTTAGGTATTGACTGAAAAAATGGTTATTTTCATGTGAAGAGTATAAGAGAAGAGGTTCCCTTTATAATTTAGGGGAGGGGCACTTTTGGAATTTCTTAAAGTATTAAATTATAATAGGGTCATATTCAATCCGAATACTTAAAAATGCATAGGTATTATAGTTTTTTATTGTAATAGGTATAACTATGGCCATATAATAGGATTTTGATAATTTTAAATAGAAAAATGACCCTTATCTTTTAGTTTAACCCCTAGTAAACCCATTTTAACCCTAATCGCAGTAACAACTTTTTCAAACTGAAAGGGTTGTAATTTTACTTATATGTTAAAAATAGGATAATAAATGTAAAATGGATTAAATTAGATACTATTTATCATCCTAATTTTCCTATTTCATATTTTTTTATATTTTAAAATAATTTAATAAAATATTATTTAACATAAAATGTCATTTATTTCATTTTTGGCATTATTCATTTAATTTGACCTTAAGGATAAGAATATAACAATGAAACTAGTATATAATCATTTTATCCATAAATAATACCTAATTATTAACTAAAAAATTATTTTCATACCATAACGCATCACAAATATAGTACTTTTAATGTTTTTAAAATTATCTACCTTGAGGTTTCCACTGTATTCACAAGAGTTGTGTCAGCAATGTATAAGCATTTTAGGTAACTATATAATCACTAAAAGTTAAAAATAAATTATCATAATGAAAATAATTTTATTATAATAAAAATAACCTTTAATATTCATTCAACACTTATTTGTATCCTTATGTGAATATATATGATATATTTAAAGGAAAGAAAGTGACATTTTGTCTTTTTCTTTACTTAAACTATTATATTGGTCACTTTCATGGAAAAGTGCCTCCTAAAAAAATTTAATCTCAATAATAAAGTGATAAGGGTAGAAATAAATTGATATAATAATAAATAATATGAAAATTTTTGTCCTCATCACTTAGTTTTAACCTAGGTTAACCTGATTTACCCTTTTATTATGGAGACGAGTTTTTACTGTTTTTAACATTCATTATGAAAAAATAAGATTAAATTATTAAAAAATATTACTTATTATTATTAAAATTTTTGAATCAATTTAACCAAATTAAATCTCTATAAGTGTTATAAATTCATTTTATAAGTATCATGTAAAGGGCGACGAAAAGCTGGTTTTCTGAAAAATGCATTTTTCAAGAAAAATATGATTTTACATTAACTATATGATTTCTAAACTTAATTATATGAATTTTAATTCATATATATATAAATTTAATCTATAAATTTAATTTAAATAATTCCTAATTAGGGGTTTTTTTGTTAATTAAAATTGATAAATATCATGTACCTAAAAAGGGTTTTTAAAAAAATGGGTTTTTAAGCCTAAAAATAAACTTATACCAAATATGGTATAAAGATGATTAAAAAAGTAATTATTTAAAAAAAATATAACAAAATAATAATTTTATTAATTTGAAATCAAATTAAAATCATAATGAGGCTTGTAAATTGCTTAATTTATTGAAAATAAATGTTAGTTTTTCAAAAAGCGGTATTTTTCACTATTCATTAAAAAACGCCCTTTTCAGAAAAATACCAAACTTTATCCCTAAGATAATTTTTATATAATGGTTTAAAAATTATATATTTTTATAAAATATTATTTCTATAAGTTATAGAAATTAATTATAATATTCTCTCACAAAAAGTAATAAAAATATTTTTGATGAAGAATATATTTTTGAAGCATGTAAAGTCTACTATTAATTAGGTCCTTATTTAAAAATATATTTACTTCATCTAAAATATTTATATAAATTTTTTTAAAATTGTTTATTCCTATTTATATCACAAATTTTAATGTCTAGGTTATAATGGTAACATTTAAATAGTATATCACAATTCGTTTAGGCTCGGTGTTGCATGTTGTATACGATATCAAACGTAGTGTCCTTTTAAAATATTGGGGTGTTATATTCTATCCACCTTAAATAAATTGGATTCTCAAAATTTGAACTCTCTCTCAGAAATAAGGGGTTTAACTTTTGATAATTCCTTTTTTGGAAAACCCACATCATAAAAGAGATTATAAAGCTTCTTTTTAAAAAGAGGGAAAATAAAATAAGAAGGTTTCCTAGAATAACAAAAAATACATTTCCTAATTGTTGAACATTAATAGAAAGTTGAAATATGGATATGAAGGATAAAACTAATTATAAAGGAATAATAGAGATATATATAGAACATTTTCATGATAAATATAACAACCAAAAATCCATAAACATGTGATGATTGGAAAGACCATTGATTCATCAAAAATGAAGAAAAATATATAACATTTTTATTTAAAGATAATTTTCTTAAAGTTGAGGTGTTATTTTATTTTCAATATATAGAACACTATAAATTATTCTTACTTGATATATTTTTATTTCATAATAATAATTTCAACCTTTGGTTGTGCTTTGATCAATTTCCACTCCATTTCATACTCTAAAAAATGAATTTCCCTGATGAATTTTTTTCTGAAGCACTAAAATTAACATTTAATGGATCATAAGATCCATAAAAAATATAAGTATTTCCATAAATATATAAATATTTACTAAAACTAAAATGGATAGAAAAATTTATCCAAAATAGTACATTAATCTCTAAAACATCAACATCAATACCCAAAGTTAAACATAATATTTATCTATTAGATTATTTATGTAAAAATGTCATATTAACTAGTACATCACATAGTAAAGTGGTAGGTGTTTCACCCCTAATTCCATTCATTTGTGTTCTCAATCCCTATGGCCTTTCTGGATGCGATAGGTTGTCTCTTGGTATGTGGGTTGTCCTTTTTCTAAAATTTTATATTTTCTATAATGGTCCCAAAAATATGATGAACGTCCAAAAAATAAAATTAATCATCAAATAAATTTTTAACCACCAAGATTTTCTATACAACTTATTTTTCTCTACAAAACCAATTAATTATAATTGACTATTATTACTTTGACATCAATGATCATATTAACCCTAAAGGTTATCAATAACATTAAAATTATGTCCACAAAATATAAAATAACTATTCCTCATAAAACCTTTTTACTAAAACATATACTAGTATAAAGGGTTGTATTCCCATGAATATTTATTAAAATATCCATAATCTTCATAAAATCACATCACATAAATCCTCAAAATGTGTATCTATACCTTTAAATTTATAATCAACCTTAGACTTATTAAACAAATATACTTTGGGTTTATCCCATATCACTATGGAATATCATAGGTTTATATGGGTTCTATTCTCTCATTTGTCATAATAGTTCAAAAATAAAATCTAGATTAACCAAATAATATCTCCCAAGAGTTTAAAACCTAGTGCATAGTAAGGGAACACTAACTATGCACTAGAATGATGGTTGAGATATACTCAACAAACTCTTTTCGGGATTATTTCCCCTAAATGCATTTGTGTCAAAACCAAGTCCAATTGTAATATCCTGACAAATATGTATTTATAGTAAAACCACATAATCTCTACCTTACCAAAAATTTAGGATGTTATCATATACATAGACTTATCTTAAAATTCATTCATTGGGTTATTTTCCTAATCCACGTTTTCACAAATTTAGTTCCCAATGTTTCTACTAAACCTCCCTCTAATACCAACTATAAATACCTCGACTATAGTATCATAGAGATGGTGGTTACATTATTAAATTGGAATAAGATACTAGAGATCACATCCCAAATTTCTGAATAGTTTAGTAGTCGTGGTTGACTAGATGCATACTTGAATCTCACATTACATTTGAGCACATAAATTAGAAAATAGTGAAAGTAAATATTATGAATCCTCAAACTTATTTAATGATCCCTTCTTCCTATCTTGGGTAAAGGAAAAAAATAATGGATGAGTTTAGATTCTCAATAAGGGTTGCATATAATTAAATCTATTCTGAATAAATAAGGCATAATCAATATGGAATGATAAATAACCAAAACACATGTCATTTAATCAATAACTTGAACACGAAATGAATCCACAGTTAATATTAATGCAATAATATCATGAATAATAATAATTTAATTCTCAATGAAGTAAATTATTAATATTGTATCTCATGATCTCACATATCATGTTATGTATACCTCTAAGTCCTTACACCAAGCCAATTTAATAAATGGGTGGGTATACACCAGAAACCCATTAAATTCTAGCTTACTAATTTGTATCATTATACGCATCAATGTATTGATGGGATACCTATAATTGGTCCCCACCCATCACTACATATGAAATTAATTCCTCAGATATTTAATGATCAATTTAATTTATAAACAATATTCATTATCAATAAATGCATGTATTAAATAAAGAATACATAATATCAATATTTCTTCAGTCAATCAAATAACTTTCAATATAAAATAATGAATATAGAAATGATATAAGGATTAATAAATAAGCATATCCCTGATAAATAATATGTATATTTAATGGAGATATAATATCCAATGATCACAAGAAAGTGAATGTCTCAAGGGAGTGCTAATGATGAAAGAATTAATCAATAAAGTGAATATAAATAATTTATATCGTAAAAATGATCATAAAACATCCAAATAAATAATAAGGATAGTATCATTATAATATATCCCCAATTAAGTATATGTAAAATAAAGGGTTTTTTCCATTTATTAATATAAGTACTGTAAAAAAATTATTAAAAACATTCTTCTGGAAATACGATTTTCACTTTGAAAATAAATTTTTAAAATCAAACAAATTATAGAACATTAGGAAAATAGTTTTCATTGAAAATAACCTTATAAAAATTTAAATTAATCTTAAAATTAATGTGTGTTCATATCATTATGAAAATTCTATTTATTCAATGTACATTAAAACAAATATTCGTTTTACATTTATATAAAATGACAAAAAGTACCTTATTTGGAAAATAATAATAATATTCCTTTTAAAACTTTTTTAAAAAACTAAAACATTGGTAAAAATGAGTTTAGTAAATCATTTGAGAATATTAAAAAAATTATTTAAAACATTTTAAGGAAAATATGGACATGGGAGAAAAATATTCCTCACTAAAGAGGAAATAATATGTGTTTTTATTAAAAACATTTTTTAGAAATTTTGAGTAATTAAGAGAGTAAAATTAATGGAGAATTATAATTTTAAAAAATGACTATAGGATAATAAAATATATTGGGTGTAAAATATAAATGTCATAAAATCCCCCCAATAGAGTCTTAAATATGAACAATATCAAATAATGAAGAGATTGTGAAATAATCCCTTATCACTTTGGTGAATTTTGAATAATAATACCCATGAAAGAAATAATATCAAATTAATCATTAAATTACATTAATATAAATGGAATTATTATAAATAATATAAAAGTGGTATTAGATGCACCTCATAAAATAATATAGGTGTATAGCATATCATATGTCCTTAAGAAGACAATTTGAGGCGTAGGGCCCTTACAATGATCATAATGTTGATGTAAGAATTAATAAATAAAGTGATTATTCATGTAAAATTTAAATACACAAAGATAAAAGTGGATTTACAAAATAATATAATCAGAAGTCATTTCACACATAATTATGAATTTACATAGTTAATGAAGTAGTTGTATAACCCAATGAATTTGAAATTGAGTTAAGAAACCCCATAAAACTTGGTAATTTTGGAATCATAACCCAAAAAAATATTTTCAAATTAAATATTTAATACCACAAATATAAATTTATTCATGATATATCATATCCAAGGGGTAGTACATGCACCTCATAAAAATAAATAGGTGTATAACACCAAATATATCTCAATAGAGTGTTGGTTGAGATGGAATCTCTTACAAAGATCATAGTGTTGAAGTTATAATTAATCAATGAATTTATTGTGGGTATAAAATTTTAAACCACATAAATAAAGTGAAAATAAAACATAAAATAATCAAAATAAATTACATAAATAATCTTAGAATATAAAATACAATGAAGAAGTAATATAACCCAACGAAAAAGAAATTGAGTTATTAATCCAATTAGATAAAATAATTTGAATTTAAAATTAAAATACCATGAAGTACTAAGGATTAGTAAAATAATATGTAAAATTGAAATATATACACCATATAAAATAATTTTGTGCATAACATTATATTATACCTCAATGAAAGGAAATTGAGGCGGAATTACTTACCACAGGTCCAACACCTCGTGTACGTTCATTATCTTCCGCAATAATAAAATTATGTCAATTAGTTAATTTTTTATGAACATTTTTCATGTTTTTTATTCTGTTTATTTTATTTAATACAATTTTATATTTAGTTACTTAATCAATTACGCTCACATTGGATGGTTTGATGATATTCCATTAAAATATCCAAAATGACTTCAGTAGGTTGAATATGGTAAAAGAGTTCTTTGTTACATCATCTTCAGAATAATAATCATTTTTATACATAAATTATAATTTTTAAACCAACCATGAAGCATGGTTATGAAAAACGAACTATGATACAATCATGGAGACGGCTGACCATACGTACACTTAAGTAACATTTCCATTTTCCAATGATCATCTTAGAAAGAAGCTAAGTATTATTTTATATTTAGAGAATTTTAATCATATAAAAATAACATATTATTTATTTTAATTTACTTATATATATCTTTCATGTGATGTAGTGATTAAATAAATCACATCGTTTTGTGGAGGCGGTTGTTCATACATACGAAGGAATGATGTTATCATTTTTCAGTAAATGGAAATATAAGAATGTAAATGATATATTATATTTTCAAAATAAAAACCATTTCATGAATTATATATATATATATATATATATAATAAATCCATCAATAAAACCTGATGTGATTAGTGGTGATTGAAAATGTATTACATTGGTTCACAAGGCTGTAGTCCGCCGTACACACGAACGCTAGTTTTGTTTCCCATTTGATAGAAGAGGAGATGGATATAGGTTATTAAATTAATATAAAAATAGATAAGTATATGGGAGATAATGATTTTATTATATTATCAGGGTTGAATAATGTCTTAAGGTGGTGAGACAATAAAAAAATAAAAATTCTTGGTTAAGAATGATACCTCTTCTTTGGATAATCACTTTAGGTTTACACCAAAATCATTCTTAAGAGGGCCTTATAATAAAAAATGAATCTAGGAAATGGTAAGGGAATTAAGGAAGGAATTTGGGTAGGTCTCATCTAAATCAAATGGTTCTTGGAGTATGGAGAGGAGAAGAGACAGTTTTCACTTTTATAAGTGTGGGGATGGTCACTTTTGGAATTTCTTAAAGTATTAAATCATAATAAGTTCATATTCAATTTAAAAACTTAAAAATGACAAGTTATTTAAATTTTTGATATTATAAGGTTTAAATATTTCTAGAAAATAGGATTTAGACAATATTAAATAGCAAACTAACCCTTATCTCTTGGTTTAACTACGTGGTAAACCTGTTTTAACCTTAACCACGATAACAAACTTTTCAAAATGAAAGAGTTATAATTTTACTTATAATATTATAATTGGATCATAAATTTAAAATGTGTTAAATTTTAGACCATTTATATTTATAATTTTCAACCTAAATTATTTTTATGATTTTTAAATATCATAATAAAATTTATTTGACATAAAATATCATTCATGTCATTCTTGACACTCTTCATTTTATTTGACCTTAAGGATATAAATATAATAATTAATTTAGAATATAATCCATTTAAAAAATAATAATACTTCATTTTTAACTACAAAAAAAATTAACCATAAATAATCCCAAATATATTACTTTTAAATTTTTTTTAAATTATTTACCTTGACTTTTACACTGATTGTATAAGTGTTGTGCTAGCGTTGTATAAGAATTTGAGTAACTGTATAATAACTAAAAATTAAAAATAAATTAACATCACGAAAATAATTTCATTATAATAAAAATAACCTTTTATATTCATTAAAAACTTATTTATTTCCATATGTGATCATAAAAGATATATTTCAAGGAAAGAGATTGACATTTTGTCATTTTGTTTACTTAAGTTATTATATTGGTAACTTTCATGGAATAGTTTTTCATGAATAACTAAATATAAATCCTAAGGAGATAATTTTAGAAACAAATTCATCCAATAAGAATTAAGATGAAAAATTATGGCTTTATTACTTAGTTTTAACCTAGGTTACCTTGATTTATCCTTTTATCATGGCGATGAGTTTTTACTATTTTATTATTCATTATAAAAAAATGTATGTTAAACTTATTAATTAATATTAATTGTGATTAATCAAAATATTAAATCCATTATAAAAAATTAAATCTTTATAATTGGAAAAAAATTATTTTATAAGTATCCCACATGGTGTGATGAAAATCGGGTTTTTCAGGAAACTTCATTTTTTAAGGAAAAGATAATTTTACATTTACTCTTTGACTAATAAGATTCAATATATGAATTTATATTAATATATATATATATATATATAATATAAATTTTATTTAAATTATTCTTCATTATTGGTTTTTTTATAATTTAAAATAGAGAAACATTATGCACTTAAAAATAGTTTTTAGAAAAATAAGGTTTTAAGCCTAAAAATAAAAATATACCAAAATATGTTATAAAGATAATTAAAATGTAATTAATATTATAAAATATAACTAAATAATACTTTCATTAATTTGAATCAAATTAAAATCATAATTTTACTATTAAATTACTTAATTTATTAAAAAAAATTCAGTTATACAAAAAAGCAGAATTTTTCACTATTCACTAAAATCACTCTTTTCTGAAAAATACCAAAATTTTATGCAAACATAATTTTGATATTATGATTTCAAAAATTTTATAATTTTTATAAAATAATATTTCTATATTTTCAATAATTTAATTATAATATTCACTCACAAAACATAATAATATTTTTTTGATGAAAAATATATATTTGAAGCATGTAAAGACTTTACTAAAATTTGAGTCCTTATTTACAAATATACTTTATTAATCTAAAATATATAGATATAATTTTAAAAAACTGGATATTCCTATTCTTACCTCCAATTTTAATGGATAGGTTATAATGATCATGTTTAAATTGTATGTCGTGTTTGGTTTAGGATCGATGTTGGGTGTTGTATCTGCTATTAAACATAAAATTAGTCTTTTAAAATATCAAGGTGTTATATAAATATAACTTATAGTGATTTAATTTATTAATTATCTAATTAGTCTTTTATATATTATTTTTATCAAAAATTATAGCACTTCAATTTAAGATTTTATGGATCCATAATACATTTAAACGGTTGTGTTATATATAAAGGATAATGTTAGGGTTAATTATATATATGAAATATTATAAAATACATAGATTGGGTGTTGGTTTCTTCCATTCCTTGATAGGTAATAAGACTAATATTTATATGAACTACTATTCATTATAATTTCATTAATGTTTAAATTTTTATATTGTAGTGGTCATTGGATATTATGCATATTATTCCCACATTAATGCATGAAATATTGGTTATTCTCTTTAACAGATGGAGTTTGTAAAATTTTTACAAAAATATATAATTTATAAGTTTTATTATACTCTATTAGTTATTTAATCATAAATTTTTCTTATTATGTATGTTTTTGTAATTGATATATGAAAATTATAGTTATAAAAAGTTTAGTAATATTATCTTATCAATAAAGAACCCAAATAAAATTAAATTTGTGAATGTATAGAAAGATAACTTTTATAATATTAAATACTTATTTCATCTTATATATATATAACGTTTCAAATTTTCAAAGTTTTTTTTATAAACGTATTTTCATCATAAAAAAAAGTTTGGAATGAAATTAATATGTTTTAAGAATCATTTTTGATATTATAACCACAAAAACAATGATATCTTTTCATAAGGTTAGTTCCATTATAACTCTTATGTTTTACACTAATATGTTGTATTTTTATTTTTAAAACATTTATTTTTTGTATGTTTTTTGATGATGCTATATTGTATATGGATAAATACATAAACTAACAGTGAATTTTACTTGAAAAATATTTTTTAAATATGATTAATTTTTAGATATACAATTAAAATTTCAAGGTATGTCTATTTATTTTCTAGTTATGTTTAAAAAATGAGTATTTTTCTACCTGTTTGCTTCTATTTTCTATTGTTTGTTCTATTTGAATATATGTTACAGGTCTTGGTCTGATGTATTTTATTATATTTTAAAAAATAATATTTAGGTTTCAATGTCAGTTTAAAATAACTGATGATGAAAATATTCTTTTAATGTTGGTTGTATTAACATCTCTTTTTAACTGATGTTAAAAAAATTAAACATTTTCATTAAAAGGTTTTTTTACAACAGTGGAAAATTGTTCTTATTGGATTTTATGTTTATAAATTCGTTTCTTCATATTTTTTTATGGATAGATGGATGACAATAATTTTCAGGAATATTTTGGAAAATCATGTTATTCTTTATAAAAACAATAAAAATTTGAGTAAGAGAAACTAAAATAAAAAACATTCATGGATGAATGATCATTTATTTCATGAATAAATCATCAACCACTTTCCTTTTTTTTTGTTTCACAAAATATCTTCTTAACAAAACTTGATTTTGTGTGTAATAGTTGTTACGACTCTCGATGGATATTATAAACAATATTTGCTGATCATGTTTATATGTTATATTAGAAACATTCTCAAGAACATAATTATTTTCAGCAATCAACATTAATTGAATCCCTTATTAATCATTTTTTTTCTTTCACTACACTTTCTCACTCATTGCTAACAATTTTGTTTTTTTCTCATTAAACATTGAATTTTAATTAATTTTCCACCATTAATCATTATTTATTTCTCCCACTTTTCATTTTAAATTATTTCAAGATTTCATCTCTTAGCTTATAATTTATTAATTTCATATAAATTACTACATTCCTTCTCTATGGGATCATCCCTACTCTACTATTATATTAGATTAGTGTAGGTAAAAAACTAAATATTTTGTTTCTCAATGACCTACTAAAATGTTTCACCATTTTTTAGGAAGGCAAGTCATATTTATAGTTCCTTTCATAATCAGTTTTTCATGATTGAAAAAATTGAGATACAATTTCAATATTATACTTTAAATTCTAAAAATTCGGTGTTTTTTCGTTCTAAAACATTAGAATTTTTCTTACTTCTCCATGATAAAAATGAAAAATTTCTCACATTTTTTGTGAAAATTACTACAATTAACTTTCGGTAGTGTGTATTGAATGTTAATATTGTTCACCCATGCTGGAATTGATCTATGTGAGTTATTGAATTGGGTCATTCTTATTATTTCCATGTTTCTTTCTTATCAATAAAATATATAAATGGGAGGATTTATGAATTGGAGGAATCTAAAAAGATAAATCTATAATTTTTTGGGCATTATTGACATAGTACTTGGAAGTGCTCTCATAATCATTCAAGTGAGTCTTCATAAATATGATAAAAGTGGGTTCCTTATACCCAACATGAGTAGAAATTTTTGATTTCTATATCATGTATACCATAATTTAAGCGTGATTTGTTCTTTCTAAAAGAATGTTATTGCTTATGTGTAAACTATTTACATAGTGGTGGGATGGTCTTTTTTCATTGAAAAGTTATGATTCCATTAGTAAAAAACACAATGTTTTACTCCAATACAAATCACATAGGCCAAAAATATCATTTATTTGGAAGTTGTTAAAGGATATAGAATTAGATATATGGAAAATATAAGTATTTTAGAATCCATAAAACATGATTAAAAGGGTTTTTTCCAAGTAATTAAGGGGTCATTGATGCATCTTAGTTGGACTATGATGACTGGAAATTATGGTTTGGGAACCATGCATATGATAAACTAAAATTCAAGAGGAAGGAATTATATGGAATCTAATAGAATGATTTAATCACAAATCCCAGAAAAATAATCATAATGTGTGAGATCATTAGGATGTTTATGTGTAACGTCCCGACCTGGGATCCACTGAACGGTGCTCTAAGTCGGTCGATCACAAGCCCTTAAGCGCACCTCACCATACGCCAGAGGGTGCCGACTATCTGTGAGGGTCTAGTAAGTCAGTCTTGGGGAGACTATACCCTCTGTTATTAGAACAAAATACCAGCAGAAGTAACCAAACAATAGTGGAAACACATATAAATATGGAAGTACAATGTCACTAGAATAATCAAAACTGGAAATACAATACTCAACTAAAAGGTAAAACATGCTATGACTATGCAAGTGCCAAGTGGCTACAATGAAACTGAAAGTAAAGACACAACGACTCCAAATAGGTCCTGACCCACATCTGGTTCCCTCTTCAATGCTCCAGCCCCAAACTTCACTATAACCAGGGCTCTTTCCCTTGTCATGTCCTACAACAACAAAGTCTATTCGGGTACCAATCAGTCGGCCTGAGTAGGGTGTGAGTACAACTCAGCAGGTCACCACCAACAGTGTCAAAAACAAATCTAGTCAAAAGCAGTGTATGTAGTTGCATTAATAATAAAGCAATAAAATAGGGAAAACAATTATATTTATCCAATTAACCTTTCTTTAATACGTTAAACATCCAGGTTCCCGAGAACACCCAAAACACAATGCATGCTTCTGCCCATGTAGGAGTTGAAACCATTTCCCATGTTCAATTCATAATCACTATGTCAAAATATTAATTTTATGAATAGAAAAATGAAACCATAGTACAAAATAAATTAAACAGTGTAGAACATCATGTCTAGAACACACGTGAGTATTTAGAACAGTAGTCCTTGTCTCACAACCCCATGGGTATTTGAAGTATCAGTCCTTGTCCCATAAAATATCAATTTCATGCATGTCATTGGTTCTAGAACACCATGTCTAAAACCTCTGTGGGTATTAGGAGCATCATTCCATGTCCCACAACCCTTTTTCAAATCAAATATCCAATTCACATATATAACCATATTCAAATGTTTAATCATCTTTATCATTCCATTATAACTCTCACCCATATTTAACGAGATCCACAATTCACAAAGAACCGCATAACCAAACCACAAATTAATTATTTATGCCATGACATTTATACAACTGCATACGCCTAAAAATATGAGACTGTGGGATTGGATTTTAAACCCCCTACCTTGATTTATTGATGGAATTTATCCCAATCAAAATCCCCAAAATCTGAGCGGCAAAACGTTGTTGATCAAGTTCTTGATCTAAATCATTAAAACCAAAAATAAGATCAAATTCATAAAGATCTTGTAAAACTATATCTAAATCCAAAATCCTAGATATTTACCTTAACTCATAGGTTTAGATCCATGGAAAAGATGGAAATCTTCCATGAAAAGATCAAGGAAAGATAGAAGAAAAAACAAAAGAAACAACAGGATGAAATCTACTTACCAAAAGGAGATCGGATCTTCAATCCGAGCCTTCAATCTTGAGAAAAGGTGTTTGGATCGCCTTGGAATATCTCCAAGAGTCTTTGGAAACATCTAGAATTTACCAATCCCAAGCCAAAGTTTAAAAATAAGGAAGTCTCAGGGTTTGGTTGGTTTTAAAAAGGATTTTCGGAATAAAAAAACTGCATGGACGGTTTCTTGGACAGTGGTGCTTGGTGTGTAAAACCATGCACAAACCGTTTGGACCTCACTATACAGATTTGCATAGTCCGCACGTTTTGGTCGCACAGTTTTTCAAACCGTGTGTAAACCGTGCATACCTCTATGTCCAGTTCTATTTGGTTGGCACAGTTTGGTCGCACAGTTTTTCAAACCATGCGCAAACCGTGCACAACCCACTTCCCTTTTGTTTTACTTAAAATTTCACCCAAATCCACCTCAAGTCACTACTCCAAAACATAGGTACTTAAAAAATAAAAGTACCTGAAAATGTGCTCAAGATTGACTCCAGAAAAGGCCTAGATCTTACATTCTCCTCACATTATAACAGCTCGTCCTCAAGCTGTACTCCCAAACTTCTCTGAGATTCCGAGCTTAAAAGATCGGGCCACTGAGTTTGTATATCTGCCTCTCTTTCCCAAGTCTCTTCCTACACACGTCCATGCTGCCAAAAAATGCGAACTATCGGTACGGTCTTTCCCCTCAACACCTTCTCACTGCGATCCAATACACGTATCCTATGCTCCTCAAAGGACGCATCAATCTCTTTCTCAACATCATCCACATCGATCACATTAGAAGGGCTGGGGTGATACCGTCGTAGTTGTGATACATGGAAAACATCATGCATAGCACTATATTTCTGTGGAAGAGCCAATTGGTATGCTACCACCCCAACTCTCTTCACGATCTCAAAAGGTCCAATAAACCTGGGTGCCAACTTTACCTACCTCTGTATCCTATGGTGACCCAACCTAGGTGACACCCGAAGGAAAACACGATCACCCTCTATAAACTCTAAGGGTCATCTCCGTCTGTCAGCATATGACTTCTGCCTTCTTTAAGCCGTATCCATATGTTTCTGAACCAGATGAACCTACTATATCGTCTCCTGTATGAGACTTGGTCCCAAAAAATCTAACTCACCTGCTTCCATCCAGCATAGCGGTGATCTACATGGCCTACCATAAGGAGCCTCGTATGGTGCCATCTGTATAGTTCCTTGATAACTGTTGTTATAGGAAAACTCAACTAAAGCTATGTGTTTCTCCCATGTACCACCAAAGTCGAGTACACACTCCCTCAACATATCCTCAAGCACTTGTATAGTACACTCTGATTTTCCATCTGTTTGCTGATCGAAAGTTGTACTCAATAAAACCAGCGTACCAAGTCCCTTCTACAAGCCCTTCTAGATGGGCAAAGTAAACCATGTATCGCGATCTGAAACTATAGTTTGTATCACCCCGTGCAATCAAACTATCTTCTGTAAATACATCTCAACCAACTACTCAACTGTAAAAGATTCCCTTATAGGCAAGAAATGTGCCACCTTTGTCAGCTGATCCACAATGACCCAAATAGCATCATTCTTCCTAATTGTTTTTGGAAGACCTATCACGAATTCCATGGTAACATCATCCCACTTCCATTATATAATGGACAAAGGTCTTAGTAAACCTCTAGGTTGTTGATTCTCTTCCTACACCTGCTGAAAGGTAAAGCATCGAGTCACAAACCATGTTATCTCCTTCTTCATGCCTGGCCACCAAAACTATCGTCGCAGGTCACAGTACATTTTTTTCACTCTAGGGTGCACTTCCCATATTGAGGCATGAAATTCCCGCATGAGCTCATTTTTAATGATCGTATGAACAACAACCCAATTCTTTATATAAACGATATCATTCTCGTCTATCTTCCAGTCTGAAGGTGTTACCCTGCCTTCAATGTTTTCTCTTAAGGCCAATCACTCTGTGTCCCCAAATTTCTTGTCCTTGATCCATCTCAAGAGTGTAGACTCCACTGCAACTGACATGAGTGCCATTTTATCATTTCTCTCATGAACCACAACATGCATTTCAGCTAGCAATGACATCATCCACCACTCGGCACTAGATTCCTAAACAATCTGAGTCTGAGTCTTCCTACTCAAAAAATTAGCCACATCATTTCCTTTCCCAGGTGTATATACCAGCTCAAAACCAAAAGACTACATATACTCAACCCATCTCCACTGTCGAAGATTCAAATCGCGATGAGAAAAGATGTACTTCAAGCTCTTGTGATCATCATAAAATGTTAAACTTTCATCCAGGAGGTAGTTTCGCCAACACTTCAAAGCATAAACCACCGCTGCCAACTCAAGGTCGTGCGTTGGATAATTCCTTTCATGCGACATCATCTGTCGAGACTTGTATACCACAACGTTATCTCTTTGCATCAACACAGCTTCGATTCCTATCATAGAAGCGTCACAATACACCGTGTACTCTTCACCTGACTCAGGTAGAGCCAAAATTGGTGAAGATGTCAAATGCTTCTTTAACTCTTGAAAAGATGTCTCACATGCCTCTGACCATTCAAACATTACTCCCTTTTGGTCAAGCCCGAAAGTGGTACTTCCAAACGGAAAAAGTCTTGGATGAATCTCTTGAAATATCCATCTAACCCCAGAAAGCTTCAGATATCAAAAATATTCTTGGGCTGCTCCCACGAAATCACTGCTTGCACCTTCTCTGGATCCACTGAAGCACCATTCTTCAAGATGATGTGTCCCAAGAAGTGTACCTGGTCAATCCAAAATTGACACTTAGATAGCTTGGCATATAGTCGATGCTCTCTCAGTGTACTCAGGATGATGTCAAGATGTTGGGCATGATCATCATGAGTCTTCGAGAACACCAAGATGTCATCCCCAAATACTAACACAAATTGATCTAGGTAAGGATGAAAGATCTTATTCATCATAGTTATAGACACTGCTGGTGCGTTTGTTAACCCAAATGGCATTACAACAAGCTCACAAAGCCCATATCTACTTTTAAAAGCAGTCCTAGGTATATTAGAAGTCTGAACTCTCAACTGTTGATACCCCGATCTCAAGTTGATTTTTGAGAAAACACGGGCTCCCTTAAACTGGTCAAAAAGATCATCAATATGTAGTAAAGGATATCAGTTTCCCATAGTCATCTTGTTCAACCTCCGATAATTGACACACAAACGAAAACACCCATCAGCCTTCTTTGCAAACATTACAGGTGATCCCCATGGCGACATACTTGGACAGATAAATCCTTTATCCTTCAAGTCTTCCAACTTATCTTTGAGTTCCTAAATCTATGTCGGTTCCATTCTATATGGTGGAATAGATACTAGCTCAACTCCTTTAAGGATCTTAATAGTAAATTCTAGGATGAATCTCTTGTAATATCCAGCTAACCCCAGAAATCTTCTGATATCGAAAATATTCTTGGGCTGCTCCCAAGAAATCACTGCTTTCACCTTCTCTGGATCCACTAAAGCACCATTCTTCAAGTTGATGTGTCCCAAGAAGTGTACCAGATCAATCAAAAATTGACACTTAGATAGCTTGGTGTATAGTCGATGCTTTCTGAGTGTACTCAGGACGATGTCAAGATGTTGGGAATGATCATCATGAGTCTTGGAGTACACCAAGATGTCATCCACAAATACTACCAAAAACTGATATAGGTAAGGATGAAAGATCTTATTCATCATATACATAAACACTGCTGGTGCGTTTGTTAACCCAAATGGCATTACAACAAACTCATAATGCCCATGTCTACTCTTGAATGTTGTCCTCGGTATATCAGAAGTCAGAACTCTAAACTGGTGATACCCCGATCTTAAAGTTTATTTTTGAGAAAACACAGGCTCCCTTCAACTAGTCAAACAGATCATCAATATGCAGTAGAGGATATTGGTTCCACATAGTCATCTTGTTCAACCTCCGATAATTAACACACAAAAGCAAACTCCCATCAACATTCTTTGCAAACAGTACAAGTGATCCCCATGGCGACATACGTGGATGGATAAATCCTTTATCCTTCAAGTCTTCCAACTGAGCTTTGAGTTCTTGAAGCTATATTGGTTCCATTCTATATGGTGGAATAGATACTGGCTCAACTCCTGGCATGAGATCAACAGTAAATTCCATATCCCTCTTAGGTGGAAGCCCTGAGAAGTCTTTCAAGAATACATCCTAAAACAAATCAACCACTAGTGGAAGAACATCTTTCCTAAAATCTTCATCATCCAGTAAAAGACTAGCAACTTGGGCTGTGAGCTCTCCCAGTTATTGAGTAACTGGCCCTGCTCGGCCTGCCTGGATATCCCACTCCCCATAGTGAAAGTAATGGTCACACGTAGGTGATTTAAATTTCACCCTCTGACAATAACAATCAATGTGGGCTTGGTATGTGACTAACCTGTCCATACCCAGAATTAGGTCGAAGCCTGTCATGTTAAGGATATAAAGATCCCACATAAAACGGTACTCCCCAATCTCAAGAGATAATCCCTTGCACATACAGATGTCTCTAGACTGTACCCCCAAAGGTGTGACTATCATTATAGCCCTTCTCACAAACTCCACTTCCAAACTCAAACCGTTAACAAGTTTTGTAGATATAAAGGAATGAGAGGTGCCGGTATCAAATAAGGAATTAGCTAAAGTAGAAGCCACAATAATAATACCTCTCACTATCGATGGTCCAGCTGGGCTATCCACAAGTGTAGGTTGCACTGCATGCAACTGTGCTGCTCCTCTTCCTTGTGATTCCATCTTACTCCCCTGACTTGTACCACTCTGTTGATATGGGAATTACTTTCCAAGAGCACCACGTCCATCACCCTTACCACCTTATCCAGTAGAACTCCAACTTTGGGACTGAAAGGTTGTAGAGGATCCCCTTCCCACACTCTGACTCTGTTTTGATAATCCATCACTACCTGACTCCTTTGGGTTCCTGCAGAACTTTTAGAGATGTCCCATCCTACCACATGATCCGCATTTAACAGGGGTTCAAGTAAATTGATTATGATAGTGTCCCGAACTTCCACAATGGTGGAAAAACACTCAGGTAAGGTCTTGTGTAACTAAATCCTCTGCCAGGTTACTCTGTCTCCCACCTCCCCGATTGACATTCTCATAACGTCGCTTCCTGTTCTCAAAAGTCGCACCACCTGACCATTAAGTAAAAACCATTTTTCCACCACTATAACCCTCCTTCAGGTTCCCCTCAGAGATGAGAGCATGATTTACCACTTCTGGAAACTTCTTTAGCCTGAAAATATTCACTTGAGACTTAATTTCACATTTTATTCCATCCTGAAATCATCTTGCTGAAGTGGCCTCGTCTGCTGCCAATGCTGGAGAAAAAATTTGTAAGTCTTTAAAACGTCCATCATTGACCATTACAGACATATTACCTTGAGTTAGCCTCATGAACTCAGACGCTTTCTCCTGTCTGATCATCTCTAGATAGAAGTGCTCAAAAAACTTATTCTGAAATTCCTTCCACTCCATAACTTCCAGCTGCCCATTCCGAGTCTGGATGTCCCACCAACGTTTCTCTTGACCACACAACATGTAAGTTTCCAATTTTACTCTCTTCTCAATAGGTGCCTCCAAGTGGTTGAGTATAGTTTGGATAGATTCAATCCAGAACTCATCTTTCTCCAGACCACCCTCTCCAGTAAAATTCGGTGGGTGCTGCAACTGAAACTCTCTCATAAGATCAGACATACTTTTCACAACCAGACCTGGGTCTCTTTCAATATTTTTCATGAAACAGGTGAGGTTCTCTCAAAAATTTCCCCCCACTTCTTCAGTTGGTACTATTAGTGCCTCAGGTTCACCCATTGGAGGAACATTTCTAACTATACCCCCCGCTCGTCCTCTCAACAAACGTCGTGGAGGAATAATTCTACAAATCCAAACATGCAGCTTAGAAAATAGTTCACAATGTTACCACAATTACACAAAACCAAATTATTCATATAAATTCACAATTATTTATTTCAATTTAAAAATTAAACACCATTTTTATTTGAATTTCACAAGCAAGGACTAGAAATAGTTTAAGTTCAACAACCTACCCATATTCCATTTTCCCATGCATGCCTAAAAAGATGCATGTCAAAATAATCCTGAGTACCTAGAATAATTCATGCAGATGGACACTCATGCCATTATGGGCCACGAATAAATACTCAATAAATTCAAGAAATAATAATCACATCACACAACATGTGCATCACCCAAGGTGAAATAATATACAACTGTAACAACAAATAGCAATAACAGCAATCCCACCCTGAGTACTTGAGTTTTCCCCCATACATGGGTTTGAAACTCCTATGAACGAGCTCATTATCAAGCCTCGACTTTCCCTAATCCCCTTTATACATTCCCAAAATAGTAAGACAAAAAGAAGAAGAAATAAAAACCTCCTTTGATACCACTTTGTAATGTCCCGACCCGGGAGCCACTGAATGGTGCTTCGAGCTGGTTGATCACAAGACCTCAAGTGTTCCTCCCTATATGACAGAGGGTGTCGAATAGTAGCGAGGTTCTAGTAAGTTAGTATTGGGGAGACTATACACTCTATTATCAGAATAAAATACCAGCGTAAGTAACCAAGCAATAACGGAAACGCATATAAATATAACAGTACAATGTCACTAGCATAATCAAAACCGGAAATACAATACTCAAATGAAAGGTAAAACATGCTATGACTATGAAAGTGCCAAGTGTCTACAATGAAACTAAAATTAAAGACACAATGACTCCAAATGGGTCTCGACCCATGTCAGGTTCCCTCTTAAGTGCTCCAACCTCAAACAACACTCTAACCAAGGCTCTTGCCCTTGTCTTGTCCCACAACAAAAAAGTCTATTCAGGTACCAATCAGGAAGCCCGAGTAGAGTGTGAGTAAAACTCAGTAGGTCACCACCAACAGTGTCAAAAACAAATCCAGTCAAAATCAGTGTATGCAGTTGCATTAATAATAAAGTAAGAAAATCGGGAAAACAAATATATTTATCCAATTAACCTTTCTTTAATACATTAAACATCTAGGTTCCCAAGAACACCCAAAACACAATTCCTGCTTCGGCCTATGTAGGAGCCTAAACCATTTCGCATGTTCAATTCATAATTACTATGTCCCAATATTAAGATTATGAATAGCTAAATGAAACCATAGTACAAAATAAATGAAAGAGTGTAGAACGTCATGTTTATCACACATGTGAGTATTTGGAGCATCAGTCCCTATCTCACAACCCCATGGGTATTTGGAGCATCAGTCCTTTCCCATAAAATATCAATTTCATGCATGTCATTGGTTCTATAACCCCATGCATAGAACCTATGTGGGTATTAGAAGCATCATTCTGTGTCCCACAACCCTTTTTCAAATCAAATATCCAATTCACATATACAACCATATTCAAATGTTTAATCATCTTTATCCTTCCACCATAGCTCTCAGCAATATTCAACTAGATCCACAATTCAAAAAGAACCAAATAATCAAACCACCAATTAATTATTTATGCCATGAAATTTATACAACTATGTACGCCTAACGAGATGAGACTGTGGGATTCGATTTTAAACCACCTACCTCAATTTATTGATGGAATTTAGCCCAATGAAAATCCCCAAAATCTAAGCAGCACAACGTCGTCGATCAAGTTCTGGATCTAAATCCTTAAAACCAAAAATAAGATCTAATGCATCAAGATCTTGCAATACTAGATCTATATCCACAATCCTAGATGTATACCTTAACTCATAGGTTTTAATCCCTAGAAATGATGAAAATATCCCATAAAAAGATCAAGTAAAGATAGAGGAAAGAAAGGAAGAAACAATGGGATGAAATCTACTTATCAAAAGGAGAGAGGATCTTTATTCCGAGCCTTCAATATTGAGAAAAGCTATTTGGATCGCCTTGGAATCTCTCCAAGAGGCTTTGGAAACACCTAGAAATTTCCAAGACAAAGCCAAGGTTGGAAAATAAAGAATTCCCAAGGTTCGGGTGGTTTTAAAAAGGATGATTGGAATTAAAAACTACGCGCACGGTTTCTTAGATAGTGGCCCATGGTTTGTCAAACCGTGCACAAACCGTGCGGACCTCACTGTCCAAATTTTCATGGTCTTCATTGTTTGGTCACATGGTTTTTCAAACCGTGCTTAAACCGTGTGTACCTATCTATCCAGTTCTGCTTGGTTGGAATGGTTTGGTCGTACAGTTTTTCAAACCGTGCGCAAACCGTCCACAACACACTTCCCTTTTGTTTAACTTAAAATTTCACCCAAACGCACCCCAAGTCACTACTCCAAAATAGAGGTACTTAAAAACATCAAATGTACCTGAAAATGTGCCCTAGGTTGACTCCAGAAAAGGCCGAGATCGTACATCATGTGAGAATAATTTCTCCAGATAAGAAAACTAATAGCAACATAATGAGGAAATATAGAGGCCTGATTCCTAATTTTTGGAAGGTGATGATGGAGGTGGAAATATCTGAGTTTCGGGTCACCAGAAGGTTTAGTTGATTGTCGGCTAGAAGGTATCGTACAACACTTCACTTGAAGATCATTCATCAAATTATAATATATGAGAGATATCTTACAAAATCAATGACAGTGGGAATAATTAACCAGATTATCTAGTTAATGTGGTTGGATCCTTTGACCAATCAGATGTTTCTAAATGAAGATCAGATTAAGTAGATTTAATTCCACAGAGATAAGATGTCAGTGGTGACTGAAAGCACTGATCAGGATCTAATATATTATTAGGTTGAAATTACATATTTATATAGAGTTTAATAATTGTAAAATTACTCCATTAATATAAATAAAAGTAAAGCATCATTCCCTTGTGGAGTAGGAGATAAGTTTGAACCACACAATAATTTTTGTTGTTCTTGTGTCTTGTTTTATTTATCATTATATCTAAAAATTATTATTTGTTATTGTTTTTGAGGTTTTATATTGTGGTTTAGTGACTTGGATGAACTTTTGTTCCAATTTATGAATATCATATCATTGTTATTTTGTGTGTGGTGAATCACGGTTTCAGAGTTTTAGGATTCTTGGTTTGGTTTGGCATCCCAGTGTAGGCCATGGCTTGCTGTTGAGGTCTCAACCACTTCCCATCTTCCATGGATTCATAATTCCATCACTCATCTCATTATTTGTATATATTGGTGGTTTTTATGAATCTTTTGGATGTAATATTTGATAATTATATGGGTTTTAAGGCAGACCATCCACTTTGGCTCTATCCCTTTAGCGACATGTTATCAATTGATGCATATGTTTTAAGGTTTACCGGTGGTGATACCGGTAGTGGCTGTCAGCTGTTGATGATGGAAATTTCCATTTTTCAGTGAGTAGGTTCGTCGGTCGTTGTAATGGTTTTATGTTCATGCTTCTATGTATCAGTGTTGAAATCTGTCGATGCTTGGTAAAGTATCGTACGCCTTAGGGCATGACTCGAGCTGATGGTTGATCAGATATAGCATCCTGAGGATCCTGTGGTTCATTGATCGAGGTAGTTATTGGTTTTAATTTTTAATTTCAACATGCTAATAGATTAAATAAATGATAATGTGGTGGCTTATGAGTTGTGTATGATAATTTTAATTTTTAAACTGGCTTTTTGTTGGTAGGTGGTGAGGGTTTTTTGGTCTGGTGGTATTTTTTGTTGAATTTTTTGAACTTGGTTTGAATGTTTTTATGGTTCACACTTAACCTTTAAAATTGATTTCATAAAATACAAAAAATATGGATTTGGAGGAAATATTGAATTAAAAATAGTCCTCATATACTCAAGATGATAGATTACATTGATTGATTAGTAGAATTGAGATTCAATTTGAATCGTGATATTTTAATACCTATCATTTTCTCATCCTTATCACCCAATTACTCTAGTATCATTAAGAATTATAAAATTAATAATATGGATAAATTGCTTTAACATATTTTTTGTTTAGTTTTAATTGTTTATAAGAACTTAAATAAAGTAAAATATTTAGTTCTTACAATGAACAATAAGAAATACAAGGTTAAAATCCCAATGAAAAGTGCAATGCCAAAGTCACCTTCACAACATAATTCCGAGAAACCAAAGATAAATATGGATTGCATCAGATAAGAGGATATTTGTTTCACAAGTAGCTTAAATATTCATTGGAAAATAAATTAAAATTAATTGAAGAAGATGAAAGTAAAATCCTTTAATTCAGGCATATACATCATTGAATGTGATATTTCGATTTTAATTCTTGAGTATTATATACAATACATGACTCACACATTATTATCCAAATATAGGAACCAATGAATTTTAGAAAAATCAAAAGAATGAAGTGGATCTTCTAGTTACTGATAGAGCTTGACTCCAATGTCAGCTAGAGAATATCATAAATTCATGATTCCAAGTGTAAATATTCTATATTTGAAAACAATTATTATGTAATGTGTGTTACTAAATTCATTATCTGGTTTCATGTTTAAACACAATGATATTTATTTCAAGTTCAAAATAAATTTCGTATGGAATACTATGCTTAATTAATAGTTTAATTATACATTAATCAAAAATATCCTATATTAGTAATTAATGGTGAATATAAAATTTAAGACTCAATAATACTTAGTTTTGGCATGTTAATTCTTGGTTAAGTAAATCAAAATCAAATGTTATGGAAATAACAAGAAAGATTGTTTAGACTCATTTTCACTTAAAAATATTAGGCATTTGACTTGATGTTTTATAAGTTTTAAAGTTACCAAAATACCTATTGATATTAAAGGTGACAAATCAACAAAGATTATATAACTAATTCTACAAGATAAGTGTGAAATAGTTAAAGTAGAATCTAGAGGTAAATTCTTGTACTATATGATATTCATTAAGAAATTTAAGGAATGTAAAATTGAAGAAAAGAATACTGGTTAGAATATATGAGGTGCTTTGGATTGGGAAGCTAAATAATATCTTAACCAAGCATTCATAAATAATTAAAATATAGATTGGAGTAATTCCTAAACTCATATTTCCTTATACACATTAGAGTCATGATGTTAGTAAAATGAGGATTGATGATGAGTCTTGCAATCATTTCAAGTCTTCCTTTATCCATTTTGAGACATGCTTCAAAAAATAACAACATTAACCCTGTACTATATATTGACTATAATGACAAGTGGGTATCATATAATTTATAATATGAATTAAAAAATTCATAAAGGAAAACACAAAGTTCATCTAAGTAGGTTATCCTAATGATTTTTTAAGGATATCATGAAAATCCACAAGATTTAAAAATTATATTCAAATGAGAGACTATATTTCAATAAAAGGGTGAAAATATCAATTTGAGATAGTGGTATAAATATAAACTTTGATAAATTCAAGACTGTATGTGTACAAGTACTTGTCATTGTAACAAATTCCCTAAGAGCTTATGGAAAAGGAATGTCCAAGAGAAACATACTACATAGGAAAGATAAAACCAAATTGAGATGGATTTATTATAACTAATTTAGGTGATATATTATTCATTGAGAATGATAAATATTTATCCTATAAGTAATAAATTAATGTAAATAATCTTAAATTGATAGTGGATATAAATTTAGAAAAATGAATTTCATGAACCAAAACTAAGACTATATTTTGTAAATTTCTTCAGTTCATATAAATCCCATTGAATCAGATGGATATCCAAGGGAGAGATGAACGTGGATTGTAAAGTGAAAAACTATAAAAAATATTGGTTGTGAATTCATAAGATTAAATTGTTGTCTACATTAAAACCATTTCACAAATATACATGTTGAAATCTATTTCAATTCAAATTCATACATTAGATACCATGATTATTATATTAATACAGCAAGGATCCAATTATGGATATATTAATACATTTAATCATGGTATAATTATTTTTCCATGTTTAATTAAAAAGTTAATAGGAGGACCATAGTTTTCTATGAAAAATATATTGATAACATATTGAAAACAATTATTTGTCTTATAGTTAGTTAATACTAGATTAAAATAAAATATCTATAAAACGACTTTAAGTGGTGTTGTAAGTTCTAGGGAAAAAGATATATTGAGGTGAATTTTTGGTTTTCTTAGACCAAGTCAAAGTAGATTACTGATAAGGTATTGCAAATAAAAATTGGAACAATTCAAGAGGGAATTATTTTGCTATACCACATGGCATAAATCTCTCCAAGAATACATGTATAAGTCATAGGAGGATATTAATATCATGAATATAACTCTATAAATTTTAGTGATGGATATATAACATATGAAATGGTTTCTAGTAGATTTGATATTTACAATACAAATATTATTCTATAAAAATATCAAATAAATTAAGTAAAACTAAATTGGGAAAAGCTATAACTATCCAACAGTATTTAAGAAAGTTCAGGGGGTATGTTCCTAGTACTTGGAGAGAAAGTAACACTCATAATAAAGGTAATATAAAAATAGTTTTACTATAGATAAATTGATCTATTATCATAGATAGGATATAGAAATGAGTAATATGATCTCATTTAAGATAATAATAGCCATATCTATAAACACCAAGTATATTGTGGCTTTTAATGCAATTAAATAATATATAAAAAATATGTAAGAATAAGTTCATGCTTTGGGGATCATACCTAGAAATTAAATTATTATCATAATATAAATTATGATAATATTACGAGAATGGTATTGTCCAAGATGTAAAAGTTTAAATAGAGGAAAAAATATATATTCTCATGGATATCATCATATAGGGGAGTTTTTACTCAAGGAAGTGAAGTTATATATAATAGAGTATCCATGAAGAAAGTATTGTAGACCCAATGAAAAAATCTATAATCTAAAAGAAGAAATATTTTATCATGTGATAGATAATAGGTTGATGTTTAGAAATTTTTCTCTCATTCAAGTGAGAGTGTTGTAAAAGTGGTCACCCAAGACCCAACTTGAGAAAAACCTTTTTATTACCATATCATGTATATAAAGATTTATACATGATTTTTTATTATCATAATAGTTTTATTACATCCATATACAATATTTATATGGTAATGGACTTGGATTATATATTGTAAAAAAATTTATAGAAATTCCAAACTATAATTAGAACGTCAAGATACTATGATAATAATCTTAACCATATGTTTCATGGTTTAGATAGATCATACTGACAGGACATAAATGAAGTTTGACTATCATGTTTTAGGGGATCATAAGAATTGATACCTCTTCTTGTGATGTTATCACTTTGTGATATTTATTTTAGGATATCCTGAGGATTGGACCACCAATAGGAACACCATTTGTTTTGGGTGTCATTGGATGTTCCTATCTAGGAGAATTTGTATTGGTCTCTTGACTTGAGATCATTATCAATGTGTATCATTTTATCACATAATTTGAAGAAAGATAAAAACCATGAAATTAATATTTATAGGGAGGTATCTTAATTTATGTGTGTTATTGGTGGTATAACATTAATTGAATGATAAAACGTGAATTTTTTCTTTTCAAATGAATAAGTTATCTTTGGATACTTGACTGGGATGGTAGTTACTTGAATAAATCAATGTCCATGGTTGATAAAAGAAAATTCAACCAATATAGTATAAAAAGATAAATAAGTCATTAAGTGATATTGACACAAATTTTGTATCTTTATTTATAAGATATCACGACAAAAAGAAACTATAATACACATAGTGTTTTTATAGAAGGTTGTTATAGATATGAATTATCCTTAACTCTAAAGGGGTCATAATGTGTTTAAAGATACCAAATTTTCTCAATTAATATGATCCAATTATATTTAGGTACGTTCCTAGAGTCCCACACACAAAATTTATTCATAATTTCCTCCAATTAGGATAAATTGGAGTTTAGGATGAATTCGAACCTATGTACGGGGGTTGGTGAACATGAGAGTGTCATAAATCACAAGAAAATTTAATTCAATTATGTTATTCAAGTTTATAATAACAATAATGGAATTTAATTCTCTATATATTCATTAATTATTTACGTTAAAATAATTTAATATGAGAAAAAAAATTAACAAATATAATTTATTCAAGTTTCGTAAAAAAATATTAGAGAGATGAGTTGAGTTAACAACTCATATTTTAATCACATAAAATCATTTGTATGCTACAAGTTTTTAATTAAAATTAATGGTGGTAATTATAAGTTTAAGAAATTCATTTAATACATTTTTGAGTTAAATATTAATGTTTTAGTTTCTTAAAGGTCTTTAGTAAAAAATTTGAAACTAAAACCATATATTTAAATGAGTTTAACCCATTTTATGGGTGTGAATATTAATGGAAATAATTTTGAACTGTAATTTAAACTCTTATCTTCTCTCAATATTCTATAGATATAATATAATGTTTCAAGGTGATTAGCTCAATGTTATTTCAAGATCCAATCACAAATACATACCGATGATCAAAGGTATATTGTAAGCATCTTCAATTCACTAATATAGAACCTGAAGTTCAAAGAAATATGGACCATAGGATTTTGTTATATTTTTTACTGATATAGAGGGTTACTCACTTAGTTACTTTGATCTATGATGATTTGGATATGAGCAGATAAAATTGAGATCATTTCGTTCCATTGAGGTACCATTTTGATTTTTTAATACTTAAATTTAGTTTAACAAGATCATTATCATGATTTGGGTATCATCAGACTAAATAAATTATCTTATTATAAATTCAATGTAAAAAAATTAAATTTTCCTACTTTCAAACATCCACAGAATACTTGGTTCCTTAAATAAAGTAAAATATGTCTTCTGAATCACAAGGTACTTTTTAGGTTACATAAAAAAATCTATTTGATTTTCATGGAGTAAGTATAAAGAATTGAAGAAGAGTTTGATAATGATAACTTGTTACTTAATAAGTCTTTTAACTATTTTATTAAAACATTGAGTGAATATATAGAGCTTTAAGTTGATTAATTGGTTGAATAAAACACTAATTATAAAATATAGATTCAAAAAAATTAACTTGATTTTTATTGTGACTTCATTATTTCAATAGTTTGAAACAACAAAAAATTAAATTATCTCTTGTTGATGAGGATGAAGATGTAAATTTTGAATATTTAATTGATGAATAATGACCTCTTAATCCTATCACTTGTTATTTCTCAAAGGCACTACCAAAAACAAGTAAATTGTCACAGAACAACCTGGATAACCTGCCTAAATGGTACCCAAGAAGATATTGAAATGAATTGAAGGGAATTACCGCTCCCCAAGGGCTAATGAAAAGCACCATGGAATCAATATAATTAAATAGGTAATTATTTCTACATAAGATTTATAATATAAAATATAACAATAGATAAAATGTTTAGTATGACAAACATTCCATAGAAGAAAATGGGTTCACAACACTCTGATACAAGTCTCAAGATGGAAAGATAATCTGACACAACTGGTGTATCACAAACTCCATCATGTGAAGATAAACCCCAAAGGTCCCAAATTTCATTCACACCATCCATTTATGAGTGGTTTTTTCCCTTTACATGAACCTAACATAAGGAAATATTTAAATGTCTGAAGGCAAAGGTAGGGTGTGAGCTACAATCCTAGTAGGATTTCACCAATTATTTCATAATAATTCCATATTATATAAACCATTTATGATTAATGTAAATAAAACATGTAATGGATACATTTTCACAGTTAATATCAAAACATGTTTGAACAAACATTTCCAATTACTATTAGAAAATAGTCACAATATATTTTTCATCAAATCAGTCATAAATCATAAATCTTTGTCAAATAGGCATGAATAAACCATTTATCAAAAGAGACCACAAATAAGAATTTTCATCAAAACTGACATGAGTAAAAAATTTAGATTATAAGTAATGTTAAACCATTTCCAATAATAGCACCAAGGTTAAGATACCCAGGGGTAGGATATCTAAGGATTCTCACACATCTTGGTGAAGTATGACTTTCAATGTGCACAAGGAATATCCCTAAGGATGAAGAGGAGAAGATACGTAAGGACTAATTCCCCTAACCTAAAGTATTTTTGTTGTGTTTTAAACAGTAATCCATTGCTAGGTTGAACTAATACATACCTAACATGTTTTATTCCTTCTCAACTACTTATTCTACCATGCACAACAAAGTAAATCAAAAAAAATTACAATGGGATATCATTGGTTCAAAAACCGTTTCAATCATCATTTCATTCGTCCATAATTAAAGTTTCAAAACTTGCCTTCCATTTTCAAAAACCAACATCAATGAGTTTTTATCATAAACTTATATACTTTCCAAAAACCTATATCAAATGGTTTTTATCAAAATTAGTACCTTTTGTTTCAAAAACCATTATCAAATGATTTTTTTCAAGTCCATAAAACCATCACATTTCAAATATTAAAACATCTCATACCTTTCATTTTCATCAAAATTCACTACTGTAAATAAGGCTATTAGCGACCGCCATTGGCGGTCGCTAAAGGTCTGTAGCGGCCGCGCAGCGACCGCCATTGGCGGTCGCTGTTGCCTCGTCGCTAGAGGCCTTTAGCGACCGCCAATGGCGGTCGCTATAGAAGGCCGGCAGATCGGCCTTCAGTGACCGCCAAGCGGTCGCTGAAGGCCCTCTTCCGGGCACCCTATAGCGACCCCCTATGGCGGTCGCTATTCTAAAAAAAAATTATTTAAAATTTTTTTTATTGAATTGAATATAAATATAAATATATATGTATATATATAAATATTCAGATATATACTATTAAATACAATATTTTAAATATATATATATATATATATATATAATATTTTAAATGTTTTAATATATATTTAATATATATATAATATCAAATCATTGTGCTATAATAATTTAAAAACTTCGATTCAAGAAATAATCTCATTTCAGGCCTTTCGGAGCACGTTTGCTCCGAATGGGACCGCCGCACGCCGTTTTGGTGTTTTATGGCGCTGGAAACGCGTTTCCGGCCGCCGTGGTCACACGGCACCTCCGAATGAGGTGCAGTATGGCCGACCATTTCACAATTCACGCACCAGATGTTGTCGTCGGTTTCGTGGCATTTGGAGGTCGTTCGGGTGGTTTTGACCCCCCAACGCGTCATTCCAGCGCGCGCCGCGCTGCTGAAAACGACACAATCGGACGTGCCGCGCGCACCGCACGTCCGATGGACGTGCGACCTCCTCCTGCATCTCAAGAATAATATTTCTATCGTTCCCGTGCGGTTTCAGGTCGTTCGGAGAACGTTTGCTCCGAATTGGACCGCCGCACGCCGTTTTGGTGTTTTAGGGCACCGGAAACGCGTTTCCGGCCGCCGCGGTCAAACGGCACCTCCGAATGAGGTTCCGTCTAGCCGACCATTTTACAATTCACGCCCCGGATGTTGTCGTACGGTTTCGTGGCATTCGGAGGTCGTTCGGGTGGTTTTGACCCCCCAACGCGCCATTTCAGCGCGCGCCGCGCTGCTGAAAACGACACATTCAGACGTGCCGCGCGCACCGCACGTCCGATGGACGTGCGGCCTCCTCCTGCATCTCAGGAATAATATTTCTATCGTTCCCGTGCGGTTTCAGGTTGTTCGGAACACGTTTTCTCCGAATGGGACCGCCGCACGCTGTTTTGGTGTTTTATGGCGCCAGAAACGCGTTTCCGGCCACCGCGGTCACAAGGCACCTCCGAATGAGGTGCCGTCTGGCTGAACATTTCAAAATTCACGCCCCGGATGTTGTCGTACGGTTTTGTGGCATTCGGAGGTCGTTCGGGTAGTTTTGACCCCCCAACGCACCATTTCACCGCGCGCCGCGCTGCTGAAAACGACACAATCGGACGTGCCGCGCGCACCGCACGCCCGATGGACGTGCGGCCTCCTCCTGCATCTCAGGAATAATATTTCTATCGTTCCCGTGCGGTTTCAGGTCGTTCGGAGCACGTTTGCTCCGAATTGGACCGCCGCACGCCGTTTTGGTGTTTTAGGGCGCCGGAAACGCGTTTCTGGCCGCCGCGGTCAAACGGCACCTCCGAATGAGGTGCCGTCTGGCCGACCATTTCACAATTCACGCCCCGGATGTTGTCGTGCGGTTTCGTGGCATTCGGAGGTCGTTCGGGTGGTTTTGACCCCCCAACGCGCCATTTCAGCGCGCGTCGCGCTGCTGAAAACGACACAATCGGACGTGCCGCACGCACCGCACGTCCGATGGATGTGCGGCCTCCTCTTGCATCTCAGGAATAATATTTCTATCGTTCCCGTGCGGTTTTAGGTCTTTCGGAGCACGTTTGCTCCGAATGGGACCGCCGCACGCCGTTTTAGTGTTTTATGGCGCCGGAAACGCGTTTCCGGCCGCCACGGTCACACGGCACCTCCGAATGAGGTGCCGTCTTGCCGACCATTTCACAATTCACGCACCGGATGTTGTCGTATGGTTTCGTGGCATTCGGAGGTCGTTCGGGTGGTTTTGACCCCCCAACGCGCCATTTCAGCGCGCGCCGCGCTGCTGAAAACGACACAATCGGACGTGTCGCGCGCACCGCACATCCGATGGACGTGCGGCCTCCTCCTGCATCTCAGGAATAATATTTCTATCGTTCCCGTGCGGTTTCAGGTCTTTCGGAGCACGTTTGCTCCGAATGGGACCGCTGCACGCCGTTTTGATGTTTTATGGCGCCGGAAACGCGTTTCCGGCCGCCGCGGTCACACGGCACCTCCGAATGAGGTGCAGTCTGGCCGAACATTTCACAATTCACGTACCGGATATTGTCGTACGGTTTCGTGGCATTAGGAGGTCGTTCAGGTGGTTTTGACCCCCCAACGCGCCATTTCAGCGCGCGCCGCGCTGCTGAAAACGACACAATCGGACGTGCCGCGCGCACCGCACGTCCGATGGATGTGTGGCCTCCTCCTACATCTCAGGAATAATATTTCTATCATTCCCGTGCGGTTTCAGGTCATTCGGAGCACGTTTGCTCCGAATGGGACCGCCGCACGCCGTTTTGGTGTTTTAGGGCACGGGAAACGCGTTTCCGGCCGCCGCGGTCAAACGGAACCTCCGAATGAGGTGCCATCTGGCCAACCATTTCACAATTCATGCCCCAGATGTTGTCGTACGGTTTCGTGGCATTCGGAGGTCGTTCGGGTGGTTTTGACCCCCCCAACGCGCCATTTCAGCGCGCGCCGCGCTGCTGAAAACGACACATTCAGACGTGCCGCGCGTACCGCACGTCCGATGGACGTGCGGCCTCCTCTTGCATCTCAGGAATAATATTTCTATCGTTCCCGTGCGGTTTCAGGTCGTTCGGAGCATGTTTGCTCTGAATGGGACCACCGCACGCCGTTTTGGTGTTTTATGGCGCCGGAAACGCGTTTCAGGCCGCCGCGGTCACACGGCACCTCCGAATGAGGTGCCGTCTAGCCGACCATTTCACAATTCACGCCCCGGATGTTTTCGTACGGTTTTGTGGCATTCGGAGGTCGTTCGGGTGGTTTTGACCCCCCCAACGCGCCATTTCAGCGCGCGCCGCGCTGCTGAAAACAACACAATCGGACGTGCCGCGCGCACCGCACGTCCGATGGACGTTCGGCCTCCTCTTGCATCTCAGGAAAAATATTTCTATCGTTCTCGTGCGATTTCAGGTCGTTCGGAGCACGTTTGCTCCGAATTGGACCGTCGCACGCCGTTTTGGTGTTTTAGGGCGCCGGAAACACGTTTCCGGCCGCCGCGGTCAGACGGCACCTCCGAATGAGGTGCCGTCTGGCCGACCATTTCACAATTCACGCCCCGGATGTTGTTGTGCGGTTTCGTGGCATTCGGAGGTCGTTCGGGTGGTTTTGACCCCCCAACGCGCCATTTCAGCGCGCGCCGCGCTGCTGAAAACGACACAATCGGACGTGCCGCGCGCACCGCACGTCCGATGGACGTGCGGCCTCCTCCTGCATCTCAGGGAATAATATTTCTATCGTTCCCGTGCGGTTTCAGGTCTTTCGGAGCACTTTTGCTCCGAATGGGACCGTCGCACGCCGTTTTGATGTTTTATGGCGCCGGAAACGCGTTTCCGGCCGCCGCCGTCACACGGCACCTCCGAATGAGGTACCGTCTGGCCGACCATTTCACAATTCACGCACCGAATGTTGTCGTACGGTTTCGTGGCATTCAGAGGTCGTTCGGGTGGTTTTGACCCCCCAACGCGCCATTTCAGCGCGCGCCGCGCTGCTGAAAACGACACAATCGGACGTGCCGCGCGCACCGCACGTCCGATGGACGTGCGGCCTCCTCCTGCATCTCAGGAATAATATTTCTATCGTTCCCATGCGGTTTTAGGTCGTTCGGAGCACGTTTGCTCCGAATGGGACCACCGCACGCCGTTTTGGTGTTTTAGGGCGTCGGAAACGCGTTTCCAGCCGCCGCGGTCAAACGGCACCTCCGAATGAGGTGCCGTCTGGCCGACCATTTCAGAATTCACACCCCGGATGTTGTCGTACGGTTTCGTGGCATTCGGCGGTCGTTCGGGTGGTTTTGACCCCCCAACGCGCCATTTCAGCGCGCGCCGCGCTGCTGAAAACGACACATTCGGACGTGTCGTGCGCACCGCACGTCCGATGGATGTGTGGCCTCCTCCTACATCTCAGGAATAATATTTCTATCGTTCCCGTGTGGTTTCAGGTCGTTCGAAGCACGTTTGCTCCGAATGGGACCGCCGCACGCCGTTTTGGTGTTTTTTGGCGCCGGAAACGCGTTTCCGGCCGCCGCGGTCACACGGCACCTCCGAATGAGGTGCCGTCTGGCCGACCATTTCACAATTCACGCCCCGGATGTTTTCGTACAGTTTCGTGGCATTCGGAGGTCGTTCGGGTGGTTTTGACCCCCCAACGCGCCATTTCAGCGCGCGCCGCGCTGCTGAAAACGACACAATCGGACGTGCCGCGCGCACCGCACGTCCGATGGACGTGCGGCCTCCTCCTGCATCTCAGGAATAATATTTCTATCGTTCCCGTGCGGTTTCAGGTCGTTCGGAGCACGTTTGCTCCGAATTGGACCGCCGCACGCCGTTTTGGTGTTTTAGGGCGCCAGAAACGTGTTTCCGGCCGCCGCGGTCAAACGGCACCTCCGAATGAGGTGCCGTCTGGCAGACCATTTCACAATTCACGCCTCGGATGTTGTCGAGCGGTTTCGTGGCATTCGGAGGTCGTTCGGGTGGTTTTGACCCCCCAACGCGCCATTTCAGCGCGCGCCGCGCTGCTGAAAACGACACAATCGGACGTGCCGCGCGCACCGCACGCGTGGTCAATGGAAATCGATGTGGGTCACGTATGATATGACCCAGCTGACGAATAAATGCTGGGGCATTCGGTCCCATGGGATGAAATACCTCATCAAATGAAACATCTATCGTCGTGTCGGAATTCCATGATAATATGCCACGACCAGGGCCTCTCCTGCGAGAGGAAGAAGCAGCCGAGTCTGATCCTGTTGAAAAAAAATTTATATATAAATTGACAAATGTTATATATATATATATATATGTCAATTACATAAAAAATATAGACAATGACATTCAAACATACCTCGACCCTGAGACGTAGATGCCTCAGATGGATGATGTGGATTTTCTGCCTCTTCCCCTGACATGTCTGCAGTCATACAAAATATCAGTAATGAGTCCAAAGTGTTTAAAAGATAAATTGGATTGTTCTTAATAAATCAAACTTGTACAACTTTTAATCAAACAAAAAATGGATTGAATAATTAGTTGTGAATGAATTTTAAAAAATCAGAAAGTTAATCAACCTAAATATTTATGACTGAATTAACTTATTAAAGTGAGGATTAAAACTTGTAAGGATTTATAAAATGATTAGATAATTTATGATATCCTAGGACATTCTACTGAATAGCGGGAAAACAATTATACCTTTCATTAAGCATGCAAATAGACCGTTTCTCCTTCAATAATCGCTCTGACCCAATAAATATCTTCTTCACGTTGAACTACGGTATGTTGATCAAGTTGTTGGTAAACAAACGGAACAGTCTCGGGTTCATCTTCTTCAAATAAAAACACTCCTCGCCGAGACATTTTGACAACAACTTGCCAACTTGGATCCGAAGGCAAAGTAACGAAGAATAATTGTTCCGCTTGTGATGTCAAAATGAAAGGTTCATTCTCAACTCGTTCATTATTTCTGTATAACATATAGTTAAAATTCACCAATGAAAACTGATATTGATCGACTTTACATCCACGCACTGGATAAACCCAATTACACTTTAACAATATGTACTTCAAACCGTGTGTGTATACAACTTCAATGATGTCTATCAATTGACCATAGTAATAACCAGAATCGACAAAGGGACAACCGATGCCACTGTTTTGTGTTGCTCGTTTTTCGTCAACATCTTTAATGCGAAATCGAAAACCATTAGCATCAATAGATTTATAAAGACGAGCCGTTATAGATAGACCCTCAGCCAGTTGGATAAATACTTCAGGTAGCGTGGGGTCCCCTAACTCCCTCAGCTTACGAACCTACATAATTTATAAAAATCAATACTGATATATGCAGAAAGAATTAGTTTAATACTTCACTCATAATGAAAATCAATTTATACATACATAATCCTTGAACCAATCATGAAATGCCGCATAATGAGATTGTTGAATTTGCAACTCAGTCGCACGATGAATCTCTTCTTTTATCTCATTAATGTGTTTCCTGCAAATGATTACGCGATGTTTAAAAGATCAACTTATGCAAAGAAAACATGTAAAAGTTATACAAGCACATTGATAAGATACTTACTGCATTAATGGTGCAACTGATGGAGTATTGAACAAGATATATCGATGTGCTTGTATCCACTCGATGTTGTCCATATCAAATGTGGTTCCTTCTCCAACTGGACCATCATGAATCCGAGAGGGCTTATCTAATTTTGTTTCAACATCCGTAAGATATTCTGCACAAAAGGTAGTACACTCATCCATCAAATAACCATTGGCTATTGATGCCTCTGGACGAGCTCTGTTGCGTACAAATCTTTTCAATGTACTCAAATACCGTTCAATAGGATACATCCACCTGAATTGCACTGGACCAGCAGCCATTACTTCATCAGTTAGGTGCACTGTCAAGTGGACCATAACATCGAAAAATGAGGGGGGGGGAAGTTTCTCAAAGTGACAAAGCGTAAGTACAATTCGGTCCTGCAAACTTTTTAAATCACTCATTCGTTGATTTCTTAAACAAAGCTGTCTAAAAAAATTACTCATCTCAATCAAGGGCTGAACAACATTGGGGGATAAACAATCACAAATTGCGATTGGAATCAACTGCTGAAGTAATATGTGATTGTCAAGACTTTTCAACCCTTGCAATGTCTTGCTCGTCATATTCACACACTTTGAAATATTAGAAGAGTAACCATCAAACACCTTGACCATCTTCAAAATGGAAAGAAATGTCTCTTTCTCCTCTGTAGTCATCGAATACTGTGCAGCAGGCATATATGCCTTGTTTCCCTCAGCTAACTGTAAATGCAACTGTTTCCTTAAACCCATTTCTTCCAAATCACGGCGTGAATTAACATGGTCCTTTGACTTTCCACTGACACCTAAAATGGTCCACAATATGTTATCACAAACATTTTTTTCAATGTGCATGACATCCAAATTATGCCTCAACATGTTAGTTTTCCAATACGGAAGAATATAAAAAATACTTTTCTTTTTCCAATTGTGACTGCGCTGCCTACCCGCAGCACGAATATTACGTGCTGGAGGAGCCACCAAATCCTGAATTTCATATACCGTGAGGATGTTTTCTTCCTCAATATGCGATAACATTTCGACTCCTGTCATGATCTTTGGTGCTGGGCTGAACTCTCTAGAACCATCAAATGCTACTCTGTCCTTTCTGAACCTGTGCTGGGGAGGGAGAAAACGCCTGTGACCCATGTATGCCCATTTTTTGGAATGTTTAAGCCATACAGATTTTTTACTTTTATTGCAACAAGGGCAAGCAAATTCCCCTATCGTACTCCAGCCTGATAAATTTGCATAAGCTGGGAAGTCATTGATTGTCCACAATAAAGCAGCATGCAGTTTGAACATTTCATTCGTTTCGCAGTCATAAGTCATCACACCATCGCCCCAAAATTCATTCAACTCATCAATCAATGGCTGAAGGTAAACATCAATCTTATCCCCCGGACTTTTAGGTCCATCAATAAGAGTGTAAAGTAATATAAATTGTTGCTTCATACAAAGCCACGGAGGAAGATTATATGGAACCAACACCACGGGCCATGTGCTATGAGTTGCACCAACCATAGACTTGAATGGATTGAAACCATCTGCTGCCAATCCCAATCGGACATTACAAACATCTTTAGAAAAGTCGGGATGTCTCTTATCAAAATCCTTCCATGCATGAGAGTCTGTCGGGTGGGTTAACATGTCACATTCATGAACTCTTTCTGCATGCCATCTCATTAAATTAGAAACTTTAGATGACATAAAAAATATTTTCAACCTCGGTTTAAGGGGAAAGTAACGCATTTGCTTTACGGCAATCGGTTTCCCCTGTATCGCAATCTGACTTTGATGAGTCTTATTTCCCCTGTTCTCTTTCCACCTAGAAGCGCCACAAACTGTACAAATATCCAAATGAGCAGTTTCATTTCTAAACAACATACAGTTGTTTGCACATGCATCTATAGTCTCATATGTAAAACCTAAGTTCTCTGTCAACTTACGAGCATAGTAATACGACTCAGGAATCTTAGTGTCGACAGGAAGAACTTTTTTCAATAAAACCAAAAGCATGTCGAATGATGTGTCTGACCAATTATTCAAAGTCTTCAAATGCAACAACTCCACGATAAACGACAGTTTATTGTAAGAAGTACATCCAGGATATAATTCTGTTTTCGCATCATCAAGTACTTCATAAAACCTCCTCGAATCACGATCTGCACTAGAGCAAAGATTTATCTCACCGGTCTCAAGATTCTGGATGTCAATGCCTTCAGGATCAAACCCACGTACCATTTCAGTAAACATTTCATGCATTGGATCAGTCATCCTTGCATCAACATCCATCTGAGCTGCATCTGTATTTTGACAACGAACATATTCTTCTCCATGACGAGTCCAACTCTTATAATTTTTCAGAAATCCATTAAAGAAAAGGTGCTCCCTCACAGTATCTCGTGTGAATTGATATCTGTTAGCACATTTTCTACATGGACAACTAATATAGTCACTTTCAAATCCTCTCGTGAAGTCAATAAACTGCATAATGCCATTGAAATATTCTCTAGACGTTCGATTTGGAAGATCAATCCAACTCTTGTCCATAATAATATCTGTATAACAAACATTTACACAATACTTATTACATTTACATTTTTCAAATCAACTATATTCAAAAAAAATATTAACCATTTGTTTATGAACCATTGATAAAATAATAATGTAACTGAAAGCTCATGTTACCTGATTGAGCTACAAACCTGAAAGGGAGGGGAGCCGAAGGCGGTGCTGCGAGGGAGAGGAGGCAGCGAAGGGGAGCCGGAGCTAAAGGTGGTGCGGCAAGGGAGGGGACGGGCGGCGGCTGTGGCGGGGAGCTGGAGGAGAGGAGGCAGTGAGGGGACGGGGGACGGGCAGCGAGGGGGGGGGTGTCTGTGGTCGGGGGGGGGGGGTGTCCGAGGTGCGGGGAGGGGTGTCCGGGGTGTCGGGGGCCTGTCAGGGGTGCAGGCAGGGGTGTTCGGGGTGCGGGGGTGTCCGGGGTGCGGGGGAGGGGGTTGTCTGGGGTGCAGGGGGGCTGTCGGGGGTGCGGGGTGGGGTGTCCGGGGTGCGGGGGGCCTGTCCGGGGTGCGGGGGGCCTGTCCGGGGTGCGAGGGGGGCTGTCCGGGTTCGGAGGGGGGGTGTCCGAGTGCGGGGGGGGGGGGGCTGTCCGGGGTGCGGGGGGGGGGGGGGCTCTCCGGGTTCGGAGGGGGTGTCTGAGTGCAGGGGGGGGCTGTCCGGGGTGCGGGGAGGCGTCCGGGGGGCGGTCCGGAGTGCGTGGGGGGGGGGGAGGCTATCCGGGGTGCGGGGAGGAGTTCGGGGTGCGGGGGGGGCGGTCCGGAGTGTGCGGGGGGGGGGGGGGGGTGCTGTCCGGGGTGCGGGGAGGCGTCCGGGGTGCGGGGGGCGGTCCGGAGTGCGCGCCGGGGGCTGTCCGGGGTGCGGGTGTCGTCCGGGGTGGGGGGGGAGGGATGAGAGGCTGGAGGGCGGCGGCCGGAGGCCCGAGGGCGGAGGGCGGCGGCCGGAGGCCGGATGGCAGGCGGTGGGGGAGGGCGCGCGGCGGGGGAGGGCGGGCGGCGGGGGAGGCCGGGCGGCGGGGGAGGCCGGGCGGCGGGGGAGGCCGGGCGGCGGGGGAGGCCGAGCGGTGGGGGAGGGGAGGGCGGCGAGGGAGGGCGGCGAGGGAGGGCGGCGAGGGAGGGCGGCGAGGGAGGGAGGGGGTTAGGGCGGAGGGAGATCGAGGGCGCGAGGGGGGGGGGGCGCAGAAGCCCCCTGTTTTTTTTATGCAGGTTAGCGACCGCCATTGGCGGTCGCTATTGGTTAGCTTTAGCGACCGCCAATGGCGGTCACCCGAGTCTGGGGGGCTCCAATGCCCCCTTTTCTAGTAGTGATTATATCAATAATCATAATTTAAATTCGATTTTTTTAAAAAATCAATAAATAAATTCCATTAAGAATTTTTCATCACAAACCATTCCATTTCAAAGTATATTTATCAAAAAACCAACTCAAGATTTATAAATTGATTGGAAAACTAATTTAATGTGTAAGAATTAGAGGTTTTAAATAATAGGAATTGCTTTCAAACCCACCTATATTCATAATAATATCACATGACCCTAATGATGGATTCATAAGGAGGAAATTCCTATATAAATCTAGGAATATCCACAATTTCATACAGGTGCTATAATATAGAGGTTTACAACAGTTAACCACCATATCACTGGGTGGAACGCCATGAAATAGTGGTTCACTGGAAGAGACCGCCACAGTGTAGGGAGTACTACTATTGCGTGGAAACACAACACCATAGTGAAATAAAGGGTGTTACAACATGGAAGAGTACTATAAATCGAAATGATATGGAGTATCATGATCTCTATGGCATGGATTCAACCCCAAAGTAGTCCTTCAATGATTTAGAATAAATCCATGGAAAGTGGGTGACAGGGTATATCTAGGGGACTGATTCCCATAGGAAAACGCCTCATAAATCCTACTCAAAACAAAATAGAGGATCCCTGAATTAATTTTTTAATATCTTATTAAAATGTAATAACCCCCAAAAATCAAATGGATAAAACTGCTTAAAACCTATGCAGAGCGTGAATCAAGAAATTGGTCTAAAACACCATGATGTAGCCCTTCCCTAAATTCCATCCATAGCGAAGGATATGACACAACCTACAGAGGTTAGGGTCACTATGTCATAGTCATTCCGTCTATGGTGTGTCCTAAACACCTATAGTACCCCTATGAAACAACCTCTATCTCTATGGGGTAGCCAACTCCTCTATGGAATGGTCCTGAGTGTTGTAGTGTGGCACCATATGATCTGGCATAAAGTTTCAAAAAACATACATTTAAGATTCAAAAATATTTTTGAAGCCTGTAATCCCTTATATGAACATAGATCAACTTAAAAACAATGATGATAATTAGAAGAAACCTCAAGAAGAAAAAAATGTGCCTAAAAGAATAGGTTAGTATATTACAATTCTCCCCACCATAAAAGATTTCTACCCCCATAAATCATCTTAGGAAGACTCTATATCAAAGATATGAGTCCACTCTTACTTCATCAATAACTCATGCTCCCAAGTCACATGTGAATCAAAACTATGGTTCCACAATACCCGAATTAAAGGTATGAATTTTTCATGAAGAAACTTTATCTGAGTATAAATAATCTAAACTATTTACTCAGTCATGGATAAAATTGGTTCCACATCCATATTCTCCCAACTTAAGACATGAGATGTATCAGAGAGATATTTCCCAATTTTTGACACATGGAACATATTGCCAATATGTGTTATCTATGATGGAAAATCCAAATGATAACCCACCATACTAAACCACTCAACAATTTCAAATGGTCCCATGTACCTTGGTGCCAACTTTCCCAATTATGGAGTCATCGGTGACCTAAACGTGGTGGAATTCTTAGAAACACCCGATCATCAACACTAAACTCCAAAGGGAGTCAAAAAAGTTCCAAATAGGATTTGTAATAGATTTGTGTCATTACCATTCTCTGACAGATCAACTGAATCTTAGTCATCGTGTCCTTGACTAAACTTGGACATACTAGTGAAGATTCACCAACCTCATAAAAATAATGATAATATTTTCATGGTCGGCTATACAAACCTTCCATGGGTGCCATCTTGATGGATGGATGGTATATGTTATTAATATAAAAACTTGAACATCCCTAAATGGATATCCCAGGATCCTCTAAAATAAAGGACACAATCTTGCAACATGTCCTCAAGTATCTGAATTTCCCATTTTATATGGCCATTCGTTTACATATGACATGTCATGCTCAACTTCACATGGGATCCCATAACCCCCTGAAGGTCATTCCAAAAGTGATAAGTGGACTAGGGATCCCTATCAGAAATGATTATAGATATAAATACATGAAATATGATGATTTATTTAAAAAATAAATTTCCCAAGTCCTCAACCTTGGTGGTTTCACAAATCAGGATGAACTGATTTGATTTGATCAATTGTAAAATCACTACCCATACTACATTATTACCTTGAGTTTTATGTGTAAATCCAACCACAAAATCCATAAATATCACATCCCACTTACAAGTCAACACTATAAGGGACTGAAGCTAACCAGAAGGATTATCATGCTCGTCCTTAACATATTAATTAGTAAAACAATGGGAAACAAAATTAGTAATGTCATATTTCATACATGGATACCAGAAACATTTACACATATCATAAAACATATTTGTAGTTACAGAGGGTACTTCCCACTGGGAATTATTAAAATCCCCCGTCACATATTTTCTCAAGGGTATGTTATTGAAAAAATAATTTTTGAATCTTAGGATAACCTCTGAATATAGAGACCACACATCGATGGTCTCCCCATACTATATATAATATCTAATTACCCTAAACTCAACATCAAGTTGTTGTTCCTGAAGAATCATATCAAGTGATGTTGAATTAAACTGAACACTCACCAAAGTAATCTCGGTCTCACTTTATTTTACTTACAAATGTATATCATCAAATAAGTACATCAGCTTTCACTCTTTAGAATATTATTTTATGGTATGGGATGGAATTTGTTTACTTAAAACATCAGCAACAAAATTCACCCTACCAGGAGTATAGGAAATATTTAAATCAAAATATTTTAGGTACTCCACCCACCGCCTCTACCGAAGGTTCAAATATTTTTAGATAATATATAACTAAATATTTTATTATTGGATTAAATAGCAAATATTTCTCCGATATGTTATTGTCACCAACTCTACAAATAATTCATCACAACTATGAGTTTAAGATCATGAATTGGATAGTTCTTTTCATGTTTCCAAATATTTCAATAACTATATGCTACCACATCATAACCCTGTATAAGAACATAACCAAAACTTGAACATGATGCATCATAAAATACCACATAGCCCTGAATAGCTTTTTTAAGAGTAAAAATTGGATCTAAATTCAACTGACACATCAACTAATCAAAGTAAAATTGACATTTTAAATCTCAAATAAACTTTACTCCTTTCAGAGTAAGAGCATTCATAAAAGAATCTAACTTAGATAAAGCTTTCTCAAAATGGGGAGAATATCCTGCCAATCCTAAGAATCTCTAAATCTCAAAGAAATTATGTGGTTCTACCTAGGTCATAAGAACTTTCACCTTCTTAGGATCAACTGAAATACCACATTCAATAACCATGGGACCCAAGAACTTTACTTCCCACATCCAGAATTTTCATGTAGAAATCTTGGAAAAAAATTTGTGGTTTCTTAATATATCTCCTACTATAAAGACCTTTTCCCAAATATCTTGGAGCCAGTGGTTACTTTATATAATTTATATAAGATACAATTGATCACATCCCAAAAAACTGTATAGTTTAGTTGTCTTGATAAATTAGATAAATAATTGAATCTCTCATTACATTTGAAATAATAAAATACAACATATTAAAAGTAAATATTTTGTATCCTTGAACTCATTCAAAGATTCCTTTTCATATATTGGGAAAATGAAAAAAATATGGGGAACTCAAATGCTCATTAACCATTACATATATCAAAATCTATCATGGTTAAATAAGGAATAATCAATATGTAAATGTAGATAACTAAAAACACATGTCATACAATCAATAAATTGAACACAAAAAATAATATATTAGGAATAAATGATGATCAAATATTTACATATAAATAATCACATAAAATTAAAACTTATCCATGAATATCATAACTATTCAAATAATCACATGTACTTCAATAAATAATCTCATAATGTTGAAATTCATAATGTTGAACATCAAAAACATACAATCAATGCCTTGTACCAACACATATTACACAAATGGACAAGGCCACAACCAAATACCCAAACTAGTTAGTCTCATGAGACCTACCGATTTATCAAGGAGCTATATCGGTCACATTCCATGAATTACTAAGTCCAATTCATTTATAATCTGAAATAAGAGATTAAAAATTCAATACATAATCAACATAAAATTTCATATTAAAAAACTAGCATATGAAATGTTAATATTTCATGATTCAAACTAATCATAAACCATCCAATGAAAGAATAAATATAGTATCATTATAATATATCCCCAGGGGAGTATAATAAAAATAAAATGTTATTGTTTTTTTATGAATAGAAATGCCATAAAAATATCATTAAAAATATTCTTGAGGAAAAAAAATTTCATTTTAAAATAAAATTTTCAAAACTATTTTTTCAGAATATTAGGAAAAGAATTTTCTTCGAAAATAGTAATATAAACTTGTAGAAGGAGCTTCAAAGAAATGACTGGTCATTATGGTGGGAAAATTATGTTCATACTATGTACATTAAAACAAATATTCATTTCACATTTTTGGTAAAAAGTTAAAAAGGACCTTATTCAGAAAATGAAAAAAAAAAGATTATTTTTAAAACATTTTGTAAACATTCAAACATGGTTAAAATTTTCTTTAATAAATCATTGTATAATATTAAAAAATTTAGTTAAAAAAATTTAATAAAAATATGGGTATAAAAGAAAATAATTCATGGCCCAATAGAAAAACAATGTAGTTTCCTTAAAAATTTGATTTAGGTATCTTGAGTACATAAAGATTGTAAATTGAAAGGAAAACTTATAATTTATATATATAACTATAGGATGATAATATATATATTTTTAATATATAAATATCAAATAGTTCCCCTATTAGATACTTAAACATATATAATCCCGGATAATGATGAGATTGTGAAATAAACCCTTATCTAAAGGATAGTATATACACCTCATAAAAATAAATAGGTATATAATATCAAATATGTATCAATGGATTTGTAATTGTGACAAAATATATTACAAAGATCATACCATAGAAGTGAAAATTAATTAATGAATTTATTTTGTGGATAAAATGTAAATACACATAAAAATGTGGAAATAAAATATAATATAAACAATATACATTACAAATATAATCTTAGAAAAACAAAGACAGTGAAGAAGTTGTATACACTAATGAAAATAAATTAACTTATGAAACCCCTTGGATAAAATAATTTGAATTGATACTTAAAATACCATGAAGTGTGACTAATTAATTATATAACAGGTAAAATCAGTAGTATACACATGATAAAAAATAAATTAGGTTCATAACATTAAAATATTCCTTAATGAAGAAAAATTGAGAATAAATTCATTATCTCAGGTCTAATTCATCACATATGTTCTTTATCTTCTTGATTAATAATCTTATGTTGATTATTTAATTTATTAAGAACATTTTTAGATTTTATTATTACTTTTATTTTAATTATTACCATTTTATATTTTATAACTTAATCAATTAATTCCACATCATACATTTTGATGATATTCAGTTCATATGTCCAAAATGACTTTGGTAGGTTGGCTATGGTAAAAGAGGTCACTATTACATCATTTACAGAATAATAATAATGAAATAATTATTATTTTTATACATCAATTATAATTTTAAAATTATCCTAGAATGATGGTTATGAAAAATTAACTACGTTACAATCATGGAGACTGTAAGTCATACGTATGCATCAGTAACGTTTCTGCTTTTCAACAATCATAGCAGAAATAAGTTAACTATTATTTTATCTTAAAATAATGATAATTATATGATAAATATAATTTTATTTCTTTAAATAAACTTATAAATATCATCCATGTGATGTGGTGTTGCAAAAAAAATCATATCACTCCATGGTGGTGGTAGTCCCCACGTATGCATAAACAGAGTTATCATTTTTAATGGATGGAAAGGTAAGAAAATATATGATATATTATATTTCCATAATGATAATTATTTCATTAATATCATATATATATATATATATATACTAAATCCATCATTAAAACTATTTGTGAGCAGTGGTGATAGAAAATGAATTACATCGGTTCACAAGGCTATAGTCCATCGTTCACATGAATGATGGTCTCGTTTTTCATTTGATGGAACATGATAAGGGTATAGGGTATGAAATTAACATAAAAAAACTAAATATATGGGTGATAATTATGTTTTTATATATTCATCATTGAATAATATTTTAAAGAGAAGGAAGAATAAATAAAACCAAAAAACGCTCAATTAAGAACGATACGTCTTTTTCAGAAAACCTCTTTAAGTTTACACCAAAATCCCTCCTATGAGGGTTTTATGATCAATCCATGTCCTATAAGACATATTATGGAAAATAATTAATGGATTTTTCTAGTTATTTTATGAACCAAAAGGCCTTTAAGTGTGAATAAAATAGGAGAGGAGGTTCCCTTTTATATGAGAGGTGAGAGGCACTCTTGGAATTCTGTAAAGTATTATGTTAATATAAATTAATTTATATATTAAAAGAGCTCAAAAATTATAATATTAAAATATAAAATTCCTATTAATATAAATAATCACATATAATAAAAATTTGACAATTTTAGGTGATGGTTTTACGCTTATATTGTTTTTAACCAGGGTTAACCGTTTTTTTACAATTTTGTGGTAACAAAGTTTTTACTCTCTAGGGGTAAATATAGTTACTATAAAATGACCATTAGTAAATTAATATAAAATAGTTTATATTTTTTAAAATATAAAAATAACTTTGACAAAGATATTTTTTTAGTAATTTTAAATCATTTAATAAAATATTATTTATTATAAAATAACATTAATGTCATTTTTAGAACTATTCATTTAATTTGACTTTGAAAAAATATAAAAATAAAAAGGAATTAGAATATATTCCATAAAAACCTCTCTAACATGTTATATTTATCTATAAAATTAATGGGATATAATAACTAATTTAATTTATATTACTTTTAATATTTTTAAAATAATTTATTTTATTTTTCTATTAATTTAATAAATATTGTTTCGACATTACATAAGAATTTAAGGTAATTATAAAATTAAGAAAAATTATAAATAAATTAACATCATGAAAATAATTTTATTATTATAAAAAACCATTAATTTTCATTTACAACTTTCTTTTTTTCCTATGTGAGCATAAAAGAAATTTTTTAAGTAAGAGAGTGATATTTTGACCTTTTCTTTACTTATAATATTATATAGCTCACCTTCATGGACAAGTTTCCCATAAAAATAAATATTTATAATATGGTGATAAGGGTCTAAATATATTTAACCAATAATATTTAATAAGAAAAATAGTGGCCTTATCACTTTGTTTTAATCTCGGTTAACCCAATTTACCCTTTTACCATGGTGATAAATTTTTGTTGTTTTTACTGTGTAGTATGACCAAAATTTAATTTTAACATATTAAATAATATTAATTGTGTTGATTCAAAATATATAATTCATTTTAATAAATTAAATCTCTATAAATGGTAAAAATTTAATTTATAAGTATCTTGCAAAGCGTGAAAAAAAATGGTTTCAAAAAAATGTCTTTTTAAGTCTAAAAGTATTTTTATACCAAGATAATGTATAATATTGATTCATATGTAATTAATTATATTATTTATGAATAAATGATACTTATATTAATTTATTATCAAATTAAAAATATTTTGGTGATTTTTCAATGAAAATAAATGATAGTTTTATAAAAATTGGTATTTTTCATTATTAAATGAAAATAAATATTTTCTGAAAAATACCAAAATTTCACCCTAAGTTAGTTTTTACATGATGATTTTAAAAAATGAAGTTATTTTTATAAAATATAATTTCTAAAATTTTCATGAAATAATTATATTATTTTCTCACAAATATAAATAGAAACATTTTTTATGAAAAAGATATTTTTGAATCATATAAAAACTTTACTAAAAATTGTGTACTTATTTACCAATATATTATTAGTATCAAAAATATTTATACACAATTTTAAAAAAAAAATTATTTCTATTTATATTTTTAATTTTAACAGTTACATTATAACGATCATATTTAAATATTTTAATAGAATATCATGGTTCATTTAAACTCATTATTGTGTGTTGTGTATGCTATCGAACATAGTGTTCTTTTAAAATATTGGAGTGTTACATTAACCCCTCTTAAATAAATTTCAACCTCAGAATTTTAAATTGTGATCGGTAATCAAGGTTTTTAAATTTGAAAATTCATTTATGTAAAACCCACATCATAAAAATAATTAATAAAACTTCCTCATAAAAAGAAGGAAAGGGAAATACAAAAGTTATCTAGAATAAAACAAAACTAGGTTTCAAAATATGAGAAAATTATTGTTTAGTGAAAATATAGACATGGAGGATAAAACTTATACCCAATGAATAGTAGAAATTGATTGACAACATGGTCATGAGAAAGTTAATGACCACAAAACCATAAATCTGTGAGTTGTGAAAAGACCATAAATTCATCAAAAGTGATCTTAATATTATATTATTTTAATTTCAAGATCCTTTTAATAGAGTTGAGTAATTACTTTACCATATAGACTAAGAACATAAAGAAATATACCAACTTCAAAAGTATAAATTCATCCTTTAATCATTTTCCACCATAATCTCATTTTTCTCCGAATGATGATTATTTAAGATGATTTTTTATGCTTGAAGCACTAAAATCTACTTCTAACAGATCACATATCCAAAAAAGAATAAAAATATATTTCTCATCTCTTTAATAATACCAAAAGTGTTAGAATAAATTAAAATATTAACTAAAATGAATAAACATTTATATGAATATATAATACATTAATCAGTAAAATTCAATAATAAAACTAAAGGTTTAACTTTAATAATTCCTTAAATAAACGACCATATATCCCAAATAACCCCAATAACCTCAACATTAAAGAATTTTTTAACTTTAAAGGTTATATTATACCATTTGTCTTAAATTTAATATCATTCTTCCCAAATTATCCTTTATGTTAAACCTATTGGTTATATATAGACCTCAAACCAATAAAATGTCTCTTGAAATATCATTAATCACATAAAAATCATAAAAATTAAAAAATATTTGATCCTATAATATGTTTCCAAAAGTAAACTTAAAATTTATTCATCAAACCATTTATGTAAAAAATTATACTAACCAGGGCATCACATAGGCTAGTGGTAGGAGTTGCACCCTTATCTTCTTTCAGTTGTGGGTTCAAGCCCCATGGCCTTGCCAGATGTCAAAAGTAGTCACCTGGAACAGTGGTTTTCCTTTTTATAAAACTATACTAATATAATTCCTATAACATTCACAAAAATATGATGAACATAAAAAAATAACACTAATCATCCAATCACTTTTGTATCCCATGGATATCTCTACGATAAAACATATGTTCCCAAATTTTAATGACCCATAATTTCCTCATCATAAAATATCATATAAATAATAAATATCACCATTAAATTTATACTTATGTATATAAAATAAATAGATTTATTCCACAAATAATGTTTTTAGTAAGACATATACTAAACCAAAGGGTTTTTCCCATAAATGCCTCCCAAAATATCCTTAATCAAGTTAAATTCCCATCGCAAAAAAAATTAAAAATGGGTATCTATGAATTTAAAATTATGATCAACCTTAGACATATTAACCCATAACTCTTTTGGTTTATCCCATATCACTATGTATATCAAAGTCCTATATTGGTTCTACTCTCTGGTTCATCAAAATGGTTTATAGATAAAATGATAATTCACCCGAGAATATCCATTGGGAGTGTCGAACTAGGTGTCCAGTAAGGTTACATTTACCATGCATGAGAATGACATCTGGAATACACTCGGCCAACTCTTATCAGGGTTCTTACCCATTTATGCATTTGTGACAAAAACACATCCACTTTTAGAATCCCGACATGAATGTATTAATAGTAAAACCACATAATATTTACCTTAATAAAAACTTTATGATGTTATCGTATAATGAGACATATCATCAAATTTTTTTATAGGGTTATGTTATATAGTTTATGTTTTTCTAAATCTAATTATCAAGGTTTCTACTAAATTTCCTCTGATACTAACTGTAAAGCCTCCAACCCCAATAGCTCAGAGTCGGTTGTTACTTTATTACATTAGAATAATAAAAAATTGATCAAATACTAAATGAATAAATAATTTAATAGTATTCTTAAATAAGATATATAATTTCATCTTATATTACATTTGAAAACATAAAAATGCAACATAGTGAAAGTAAATATTCAGCATCATTGAACTCATTCAAAGATTACGTATTCATATCATAGGGAAATGAAATTAAATAAGGGTTGATCTACAATACTTAATAAGGGTTATATAATGAAAAATATATAATGAGTAAATAAGGAATAATCAATATGGATAGTTAGATAACTAAAAGAACATTTAATTTAATAAATAACTTAAGAATGAAGAATAATATGTCATGAATAAATGATTATCAAATATTTTCATATAAATAATCACATGAACTTGAAACTTATCCATGGATATCAAAAATATTAAAATAATCACATGGAATTCAATAAATAATCTCATAATGATGGAATTCATAATTTCAGACATCATAAACAAAAACTATCATATGAAATTTTAATATTTCTTGAGTCAAAATGATCATAAATAATCCAGATAAATAATAAGGATGGTATCATTACAAAATTTCCCTAATGGATTATAATAAAAATAAAGGTCTATTTTCATTAATGAATTGAAATACCATAAAAATATTATTTAAAACATTCTTGAGAAAAATACCCTTCTCATTTTGAAATCCAATTTTAAAATAAAAAATTTATAGAATATTTGGAAAACATTTTCATTTAAAATAATAAAAAAACATGTAAAATAAGCTTCAAATAAATGAGCAGTCATGATGGTGGGAAAATTCCATTCATGTCGTGTATGTTAAATTAAAAATTCCTTTCACATTTTCTGTAAAAATTAAAAAGTTTCATGTTCGTAAAATGAAAAGGAAATTATTTTTAAACCATTTTCAAAAAATTAAAAAATGTGTAAAAAATTCATTAATAAATCATTATACATTATTAAAAATATTATATAAAATATTTAAAGAAAATATGGATATGGAAGAAAATTATTCCCGATCAAGTAGAAAAAGAATGGTGGTTTTCATTAAAAACATGATTAAGGTTTCTTGAGTACTTAAAGAGTGGAAAATGAAATGAAAACTTATAATTTACATATATAACCATAGGTGAAGAAAATATTTTGAGTTTAATATAGAAAAATAAAATAATTCCCCCATCAGAGGCCTAAATATAAATAATACTAAATAATGATGAGATTGTGAAATAAACTCTTACCACTTTAGTAACTTTTGAATCATGACCCTCATAAAATAAATGAATTCAAATAAAACATTAAACAACATGAATATTAGTATATTAATGATATAATATATCAAGGGATATTATATACACCACATAAAAATAAATAGGTTTATAATACCAAATATGTCTTAATGGAGTGGAAATTTAGATGAAATCTCTTACAAAGATCATACCATTGATGTGAGAATTAAAAAATAAATTGATTATATGAATAATATATAAATACATATAAAAAACGTTCAAATAAAATATAAAATAATCAAAAGTCATTATTTACATAATCCTATAATATCAAAGACAATGAAGAAGTAGTTTAACCCAATGAAAAGAAATTGAGTTATGAAACCCCTTGGATGAAATAATTTTAATTAGAACTTAAAATACCATTAAGTGTGAAGGATTCATGATATAAATGTAAAATTTTAATTACATATACCATATAAAATAAATTAGGTGCATAACATTAAAATATTCCTCAATGAATGGAAATTGAGATGAAATCCCTTACCTCTTGTCTGATTCATCACGTATGTTATTTATCTATATGAATAATAAACTTATGTTAATTTTTTAATTTATTAATAAAAAATTTAAATCATATTATTTAATTTAATTTATTTATTGCCATGTTATATTTAATTACTTAATAAATTAAGTCCACATCAGACATTTTGATGATATTCGGTTCATATATCCAAAATGACTTCAGTAGGTTGATTATGGTAAAAGTAATCAATGTCACATCATATAAAGAATAATAATAATTAAATTATTATCATTTATATATATAAATTATAATTTTAAAACCAACCATAAATGAAGGTTATGAAAAAATAATGTCATTATAGTCATAGAGACGGTAAGCGGTACATACACATTAGTAACGTTTCCATTTTACAACGTTCAAGATGGAAAGAATGTTAGTATTATTTTATCATTAAATAATTATAATTATATCATAAATAACATATTATTTCTCTAAATAAAATTATATATACCATCCATGTGATGTGGTGATAGAAAATGAATCACATCACTTCGTGGATATGGAAGCCCACATGTATGCACGAATTACACTGTCATTTTTTAATGGATGGAAATTTAAGAAAGTATATGATATATTATATTTAAATAATTATAAATATTTCATGAATATAATATATATTAATATAGTAAACCCATCATTAAAATCATCTATGATCAGTGGTTAAGTAAAACAAATTACATCGGTTCACGAGACGGTAGTCTGCCATACACACAAATGATAGTTTTGTTTCCCATTTGATGGAAGAGGAGATGGATATAGGTTGTTACATTAACATAAAAAACATATCATTAAATTTTATATACTTATTTTTTTATATCATCAAATTTAATAATATTTTACGGATGAGGAAGAAGAAATAAAATAAAAAATGCTCACTTAAGAATGATACATATTCTTTGAAAAACATCTTTAGGTTTACGCCAAAAGACTTCCTAAGATGGATTTATTGTAACCCCCTGATAATTTATAATATTTTTATTTCTAAGTAAATTTAATTTTTTTTCTTGTTTTTTTATGGAATGTCATGTTAATCTTACACTACACACAACAATGAGTTGACTTTTCAAGACGCAGTTTTACCAAACAACAACAAATTAATAAAATATTATTAGCAGTTATGAATATTATTAATCAAAATTTGAATTTTATATATTTAATATATCTTTTACATTCATATTATGTATTTTTTAGATGTGATATATGATCAAATTCAATTTTTTTGGATAAAATAAGTATTTTTCAAAAAAATGCAGTTTTTCCACATTTTGATAGCACTCCCATTTTAAATAAACTTTTTGACACTTTAATATATTATATTTAACAAAATAAATTTCTTTTTTTGAATTAGGTTATGAAAATTTACTTTGGAGGAATTTTTGATATTTTTCTGATAAGTTTTAAATTTTGATGAATAGTAAAAATATACTAAATTTTAATTAAAAACAAATTTTTTATTGAAATAATTTATGTGGATAAATAGTATTATTTAATGGTTTTAAATTAAAAATAGAATATATTTTTATCATTTAGTATAATTTTTTTCATTTGAATTAATTTTTCCATGAATTTTGATGTGAAAACATTTCATTCTTTTGCAAAGTTTTAACTTTTAAAAACATGTTTTTCATTTCGACAAGAAAATTAATTTTTAAATTAATTACTAAAACTTTTGTGATTTTAATTTTTAAAAATGGATTCCATATTTGTAATCAGTGGTTCAAAATTATTTAAATAGGTTTTTTTTATTTTTGGGCATTATGAATAGTAACTTTAATAATTATTTTTATTACCATGGTTAAGGGTAAATCGGGAAATTAAAAGTTAAAATAATGTTTTAAAATTACCTTAACAATTGTAAAAATCCTATTATATGTCTAAATTCAACCCTTATGATCTATGGTTTGAAATTTAATCACTTAATGACCACTTTCTCATTAATATGGTAGGAATATAATAAAAATCAATGAATCTGATAAAATGTCACACTCTCATTTTATATAAGTATATTAATTTTAATATATGAATTACCAGAAGATAAAATAAATTATAATTAGTCGATGGAAATATAAAATAATTTCCTACATAATATAAATTTATCTATGTTTCTTAGATATTAAATAATTTCCATTAATGAGGACATAATAATGATGTTGAAACTATATTATTAATAAACTATCAAATAAATAATTTTAAAATATTTAAATAAATTTTATTTGGCATAATTGAGGTGATCCACGAATTTTATAGTTTTATATGACATTTTATAATTATTTTAAATGAATTTTTTCAAAGTTATCTTGTTTTCTGTATTTAATTAAAGTCAAAGTTATCAATAGTGTCAAAATTGACACTTATGATATTTTATGAAAATAATATTTCATTAAATTATTTAAGAATTATAAAAATATTAACTAAGGACAAGGGGAATATATATGGTCTAGAATATCATAAATTTTAAATTTATTGTCCAATTTACACTTGATAAGTAAAAATTACATCCCCTTAGTGAAGGAGAATTTCTTACCATAGTTAAAATTAAAATGGGTTAATTAAGGGTTAATCAAAATGATAAGGATTAAAATAACAAAAAACACTTGTCTAAATCTATTGGTTGGTAATATTACAACCATATATATTCTTATATTCGAATAAATGACCTTTTGGAGGTATTTTAATGTATATTTAATTTATTATAAATTAATCATTTGAGAAATTACAAAAGTGCCCCTTGCTTTCATTATAAAAGGATACATCCTACCTCATTTACTCACACCACATTGAGCCTTATAGCTCGACCAAACCCTACCCAAATAATATCCCAACTTCCCTCCACTAATCCAAGAATCCTTTCGTAGAGTATAGAGCCTACCCAGGGAAGCCTTTTGGTATAAACTAAAAGAAGTTTCCCAATTAAGAGGTAACACCTTCTCTCTTGTTTCTTAGTTTCATTTCCATTCTCCACTCCCTATAATATTCTTATTCTATGATTACATAATAACACCAGTATCCTAAATATATTATAATGTTATAAATCTATGGTTTCTAACTACACATACACACACCTCGATTTAATTGGTAATGAATATACTGTTTCTATGTACGACAAACTACTGCCTCACAAAACGAAGATTGTTCAATTTTCCCCGACCACCTCTCATGGTGGCCATTATAAAGGAAAATATATTTATATATCATATATATGTTATTTATAATGTCTTTAATCTTCTTTATTTTTTATTTAAAACATACCTTTATTCTTTCCAAGTTGTGTAAATATAATAATTTCATCTGAGGAAGTGTGGACTACCGCCCCCTCAAAGCGATATAACTCGTTCACGCTATGCAGGGAACATATAAAGGATGGTTTTATTAAACATATGAGACACATATGACATTAATATAATATTGGAATTATAATATACATGTATATAATTTAATTATTATATGAAAAAGAAATGAAGGTAGCATTCATACGTGCGTGCGATCTACCATCTCAATGAACGGTGCATTTCATTTTTTATCTCCAAGTATTATGGAGTATTAAAAATACATATATACTAGATATATATATATATATATAATTTTTAAATAATTTTTAAATTCTTTATATGATTAAACCGTGATCTAATTAGTGGTAACAAAAAATAATAAGTCAAAACTTACTTGAGAAAGTAAGCGATTATCACCCAAAAATAGTGAAAATAAAGAAATATTACTAAAACACGTGTAATAAGATATTATAATAGGATCATATATGATATAATAAGTATTTATATGGTTTTAGTATAATTTAATAACATGATTTATCCATTATACAAGAGTTTAACGCACCCTCGACTAAAGGAAAATACAAGGTAAGGGTTAATTTCACAATCTCTTTGTTTTCCGAGAATGTCTATACGTAAGTATCTACTAGGATATTCTTATCATCCACATATATGTTTCATAAAATTTATTTCAAAATATTATCAAAATTCTATTAAAGATATTTTTACCCATGTTATACTTTTTATATAAACGTTTTGAAAGGAATATTTCCATCATTTTCCAAACAAGGTCCTTTATGACATTTTCGACAATTTAAGGAGAAAATGTTTTTTAACTTATATGGCACAAGTGTCCATTTTCTACTGTTAGGATTCCTTAAAAATTTGAATCTTCCCTTACAATCTTATAAGATCATTTTCAAAATAAATGTTTTCTTTTATAATTGCACATCTTTTAAATGATTTCAAAGTAAGAAAAGGATATCTCTATCGGAGAGTTTTATTAAATTTATTAAAATAATTTCATCTGTATAAACATCCTTTTTTGGATTTTAGGCTTTATTGAGGTTGATTTTTTATGATAAAATCTTCCATATTGTATTAAAGTTATTATGATATGTTTTAATGTGTATAGGATATTTTTTTTACCATTCATGGTTTAAGGTTAAAGTATTGACATTTCGTATACTAGTTTTAATAAGAATGTTTATGTTATGTTTCAACCTTTTTCTATGAGGAATGAATTGGACTTAGTAAGTGATGGGTGGGTCCCTCTATAGCCCCTCGATGTATCATTAGGTCTCATGAGACAAACTAGATATGGACTTGGCTAAGGCCTTGTCCATTTATTTTTAGATATGGATTTGGCTGAGGCATTAACCATTTATTTTTATATGTCTTGTCTCAGGCCTCGACGATATGTTTCAGATATTCGACATTATGAATTACCTCATTATGAGATTAGTTATTGATAATACATGTAATTATTAGACTAGTATAATATCTGTGTGAATGTTTAAATGGTTTTATTTGATTTATTCTTTCCATATTATGTTCAAGTATATGTTTAAAAGGCTTGTGTTTTAGTTTTATAATTGCCTTAAAGTTTATGGTTATTTATGATAGATTCTTCAATATTGTTTATCCTTACTGAGCATTTGAGCTCACCCCTTTCATGTGTTTTATTTTCATGGGATGTGAAGAAGTGTTTTATGATTGATATGTGGCGTTAATCTAGAATAATAATGGCGTTCTTGAAGAATGGACTATATTGCATATTATATTTTGAATTGTAATGAATGGTTCATATATGAAATTTATTTTCCAAGACTACTAAACTGATCAATCCTTTAAGACTTTATTCCTTATATCATACCAATGTAATAAAATAATGCACCAGATCTGGGCTTTTGTGGTCGGGATATTATAATTGGTATTAGATAAAGTTTAGACGCAACCTTGGAAATTAAATTTAGAAGGCTTAGATTAGGGATCATAACCCTGTGATAAACTTTCAGAATAAGTATATAATTACATCCTAGAATTTTGGTTAAATATAAATTATGTTTATTTTCTAATAAATACATCCATTTCTAGATACTACAAGTTTTATTGGTTCTGGTACAAATGTACCTAGGAGTAACAACTCTGATAAGGTGTTTAAGGCCTGACTTGAGGAAACATGGTACACGACAACGGGCCTTACTACGCACCTAGTTTGACACTCCATGGGGATATGCTTAGGAAAATTCCTATTTTCATTACAAACCATTACGAAGGATTTATGAGTTAATATTCCCCCAAAGAAACCATTTTTATGATTATGAATTTGATATGCCTAAATTTTTCAATTTATTTTAAGTATTTTACTAGTTTAGAATTATAAATTATGATTCATAACCTATATAGTGTATTCTATTGTTTATAAATAGAGCCTAGTAAAAGGAATGGAAACTATATCAACGCACATAATCCATGTAGGTATTTCTCTCCTATAAAAGATATTTTTATTGGAGCTAGAGATAAAACTAGGGTTGAACATATTATAAATGTACTAGGACAATTAACTCTGGTTATGAATAATAACCTCCACCATATGGATCACCCTAATCCCCAACGTGGAGGATCAATGTTAGACCTCTTGATGAGATAATATCCTCCAATATTCAATGGGATTTCAAATCCATTTGTATCTGAGCAATGGATAAGTTCCTTAGAGAAAATATTTCTTGCTTTGTGTAGTAATGAAAGGGAAAAAGTTATCATTGATTTTTATTGTATCTCAGGATATGGGGATCAATGGTGGTCATTAATTCAAAACACAAAGGAAGGTGAAGAAGTAATAAATATTGAATGGATAGAGTTTAAATAACTTTTTGTATAAAAATAATTTCATTGTGAACAACGAGCTGATATATAGAGACAATTTCTGAGTATGAGGTAGAAGGAGGATTAGAATGTTTCCAAGCATGAAGCTAAATTCACAAGGTTATAAATTCATGGTACAAACTTCATACAAAACCCAAGGAGTAAAATTGATCATTTATTTGATGAGTTAAATCCATTTCACCAAAATTCATTAGTCTCCCGAACTTTCTTATCATATAAAGATATAGTCTCACGTGCTATCAAGATAAAATAATTTTATAAGTCTTATGAATTTAAGGGAAATCAAGAGAAGAAGATAATTATTGAGAAAGAGACAGATAATGGGAAGAAGGGAAAGAAGGATTTTCCCACATATGAAAATTGTGGAATGAAACACCCTGGTGCCTGCTTGAAAGGAAAAAAAGTTTGTTTCAAGTGTGGTGAAAAGGTCCATAATACTTGTGATTGTTAGGGAAATAAAGAATCTGCAGATGTGCAATGCTATAATTTTAAAGAGATGGGACATTATGCAGACTATTTTCCAAATCATCAAAGAAAATATGGATCAGAAGAAGAAAATAGATCAAGGTCAAGCTTATCTTGTTACTACAGTCAAAGTGGAATAATTAATGTAATTATGTTTTTTGATTCAAGAATTATGTTATTACATTTTGGTTATAAAAATAATGTGATATATATGGATTATACTACAATACTTCTTCTTTAAGGATTTGGAATCAGGAATTATTTTATTAAATATTTTTAGGTTTCAAAGGTATTTTTCAAGAAGAGACAAATTACATTGTTTGGGGAATTTTATGTTACGATTGATTTTGGGAATTTAGAGATATTTTTATATTATGAAATTAGAAAAGAGTATTTTGGAAAAATCTTTAGGTTAGAATGGAGTAAGTTGAACTTTGGATATTATTTTTTGAGTTTAAATTATGATTTATTGGGCTAAACTTATTGGTTTCATTAAAAATTTATAGGATTAAAGAAATACTTACATGCCTTATGATTTATCAAAATTGATTCAAGTGTAATCAAAAATAATTTTGAACATTCATTTCCAGGTGTAAGGGATGAATTGAAAATAGATTAAAGAACAATCAAAGGATGATATTATAATTATTACATGGAAAGAAATAAATTAAATTCTTGCATATTAATTATTCCTAGGGAAAGGATATTGAAACCAAAAATGTTATCCTAGTAATTTTTATGATAAATAAAATGACCCATTAGATCATTGAATATTTTTAACTTTGTGATTATAAACATTATCCTCATTGTGTTCCATATCACTCTAAATCAGAACTTGATAGTTCTATTTTTCTTACATTTCCATATTTTCCTACATGCAACCCTAGTATGCATTATCTCTGGTGAACTTTGTACCTACCTTTCTTTATTTTGAAATCGAGGTCTCATTAATCCATTTTCTAATGTTGGATCTCCACAATGATATTTTGAAATGACAAACCCCTAATTTTCAATCCCGAGTTTCAATTATGAGGACGTAATTTATTAAAGGAGGGGAGAATGTAACACCCCAAGTCTTTAAAATATTTTCATTTCTAAATAAATTTTTTTTGTTTTTGTTTTTTTACACAACATCATGTTAAGATTACACTACGCTCAACAATGAGTTGGCTTGCGTTACACGCATGACCCAGTTTTACCAAACAACAATATATTAAAAAAATATTATTAGTGGTTATCAATAGTATTAACTACATTTTAAATTTTATACATTTCATATAACTTTAACATTCATCTTATGTATTGTTTAGACATTATATAGGAACAAATTCAATTTTTTGGATAAAAGAAGTATTTTTCAAAAAATGCATTTTTGCCACTTTTGATGGTGCACCCATTTTAAATCATGCTTTTGAAACGTTAATATATTATATTTAACAAAATAAATTTCTTCTTTTTAATTGGGTTATGAAAATTTACTTTTGAGTAATTATTTATATTTTTCTGATAGGTTTTAAATTTTGATTAATAGTAAAAATATACTAAATTTTAATTAAAAACAAATTTTTTTCATTGAAATAATTTCTTTGTATAAATTATATTATTGAATAGTTTTGACTTATAAATTTAAATTTTTTTTATCATTTAATATATTTTTTTCATTGTAATTAATTTTACCATGAATTTGGATGTAAAAACATTTCATTCTTTTGCAATGTTTTGACTTTTAAAAACTCATTTCCCATTTCAAAAACAGAATTAATTTTAAAAATAATTACTGAAAATTATGTGTTTTGAATTTTGAAAAATGGATTACATATTTGGAATCAGTGGGTAAAAATTATCAAAATAGCTTTATTTTTTTTTTGGGCATTATGAATAGTAAATTTAGTAATTATTTTTATTACCATGGTTAATGGTAAATCGAGTAGTTAAAGGTAAAAGTAATAATATAAAATTACCTTAACACCTATAAAAATAATATTGTATGACTAAATTTGACCCTTATAATATATGGTTACAAATGGAATCACTTAATGGACACTTTCCCATGAATATGACATCAATATAACAAAAATAAATGAATGTGAAAAAATGTCACACTCTCATTTTATATAAGTATATTAATATTAATATATGAATAAACAGAATATAATATTGATTATACATATTATATATAAATATAAAATAATTTCCCACATCATAGAATTTATCTATAATTCTTAGAGATTAAATAATTACCATTAATGATGACACAATAGTGATGAAACAATTATTTTATTAATAAAATATCAAATAAATGATTTTAAAATATTAAAATAAATTTAATTTCAAATATTTGAGGTGATAAAAAAATTTAAAGTTTAATATTAAATTTTATGGGTATTTTAAACTAATTTTTTCAATGTTATATTGATGTATGTATTTTATTAAAGTCAAAATTATCAATAGTTTCAAAATTGACACTTATGATATTTTATAAAGATAATATTTCTTTAAATTATTTAAAAATAAAAAAAACATTAACTAAGTAAAAAGGGAATTGATATGGTCTAAAATATCATAAATTGGAAATTTAGGGTCCAATTGATACTTGATAAGTAAAAATTATGTCCCCTTAGTAAAGTAAAATTTATTACCATAGTTAAAATTAAAATGGGTTAATTAAGGGTTAATCAAAATGATAAGGATTACAATAACACAAAAAATTGTCTAAAATATATTTTTTGGTAAGATTACAACCTTATATAATATTATCGTAGAATAAATGACCATTTTTAGGTATTTTAATATATATTTAATTTATTATAAATTAATCCTTTGATAAATTCAAAAAGGTTCCCTTGTCTTCGTTATAAAAGGACACTTCCTCCCTCATTTTATCACACAAATTGATCCTTTTAGCATGACCAAACCCTAACCAAATAATCTACCATATTACCTCCCCACATCCTGGATGCCTCTCACAGGGAATAAATCCTTCCCAAGGAAGCTTTTTGGTATAAACCAAAAGAAGTTACCCGATTAAGAGGTAACACCGTCTCTCATGCATTTTAGTTTCATTTCCTTTATCCACTTCTTATAATATTGTTATTCTATGATAACATAAAAACACCAGTATCCAAAATATACTATAATATTTTTATTCTATGTTTTCTAACTACACTTACTCACACCTCTATTCAATAGGTAATGAACATGTTGTTTCTGTGTACAGCGAACTACTGCCTCACAAAACAATGATTGTTCAATTTTCACCTACCACATCTCATGGTGGATAATATGATGTATAATATTTTTATATATCATATATATGTTATTTTTAATTCTTTTATTCTTTTGTAATTTTTATTTAAAACATACCTTCATTCTTTCCATGTTGTGTAAATATGATAATTTTATTTGAGGAAGTGTGGACTTTCGCCCCCTCAAAGCGATATAACTCGTTCACACTAGGCATGGAATGTATAAATAATGGTTTTATCAAACCTATGATACATATATAACATTAATATAATACTTTAATCATAATATACATTTATATAATTTAATTCTTATAAGAAAAAGAAATGAAAGTAGCGTTCATGCGTACGTATGGCCTACCGTCTCCAGGAACGGTGCATTTCATTTTTTATCTCCAAGTATTGTGGACTTTTCTAGATAAATATATATTGAATATATATAATATTTACATCATATATTACATTTTTTATATGATTAAAACATTATATAATTAATGGTAACATCAAATAATAAGTCAAAACTTACTCGAGAAACTAAGCGATTAACACGCAAAATAGTAAAAATATTGAAATATTTCTAACAAACGAGTAATAAGATATTATAATAGGATCATATATGATATCATAAACATGTATATGGTTCAGGTATAATTTAATAAAATGTTTAAACCATTATTCAAGAGGTTAATGCACCCTCAACTAAAGGAAAATACAAGGTAAGGGTTAATTTTACAATGTCTATTTTATCCGAGATTGTTTCTATGTAAGTATCTACTGGGAAATTATTACCATACATGTCTATGTTTCATAAAATGTATTTCAAAATATTATCAAAGTTTTTTTAAAGAAATTTTTACCCATGTTTGAATTTTTATATAAAACCTTTCGAAAGGAATCTTTCCTTCGTTTTCTAAAAGAGGTACTTTAGGACCTTTTCGACAAATTAACGAAAGAATGTTTTTTAACTTATACGGAACAAGCAAAAAATTTCCACCATTAGGAAGCCATTAATTTTTTAATATTACATTATAATTATATAATTTTATTTTCAAAATAAATGTTTTCTTTTAAAATTGTGGAGCTTTTAAATGATTTCAAAGTAAAAGAAGAGATCTCTCTCAAAGAGTTTGAATAAATTTATTTATGTATTTTCATTTATGTCAATATTTTTTTTTGTATTTTATTCTTGATTGAGGTTAATTTATTATGATAAAATCTTATATATTTCATTCAAGGTTTTATGATATGTTTTACTATGAATGTTCTATTTTTTTACAATTCATGGTTTATGGTTAAAGTATTGACATTTCGTATGTTAGTTTTAATATGAATGTTTATGTAATGTTTCACCCTTTTCATATGAGAAATGCATCAGACATAGTAAGTGATGGGAGAGGATCTCTATATACCCATGATGAATCAGGATGTCTCATGATACAAACTAGGTATGGACTTGGTCGAGGCCTTTCCCATTTATTTTTATATACAATTTTGGTCTAGGATTTACCCATTTATTTTTTTATGTCTTGGCTGAGGCCTTGGCGGTATGTTTCAGATGTCTGGCATTATGAATTCTTTCTTTATGAGATTAGTTATTGATATTACATGTGATTATTCGACTAGTATAATATCCATGTGAATTTCTATGTGGAATTATTTGATTTATTCTTTCCATATTATGTTTAAGATTATATTATAAGGCTTTGGTTTCAGTTTTATACTTTCCTTAAAGTTAATGTTTATTTATGATAGATTCCCCTATATTGTTTAACCTTACTGAGCATTTGATCTCACCACTTTTGTTTGTTTTAATTCCTCAAGATTCCAAGAACTATTTTATGATTGATATTTAGGGATAAGCTAGAAGAATAATTACATTCTCAAAGAATGGACTATGTTTTATATTATATTTTGAATTGTAATGAATGGTTCATGTATGAAATATATTTTCCAAGAATGCTAAACTGATCGGTCCTTTGAGACTTGATTCCTTGTATCATGGAAATGTATTAAAATAATGCACCATCTTTGGGCTTCTAGGGTCGCAGCATTACAATTGGTATTCAAGGATGTTTAGCAAAAACCCTGGAAATTAGATTTAGAATGATTAGATCAGGGATCATAACCCTAATATAGGATTTTAGATTATGTATAGATGTAAATCCTAGAATTTTTATTAAATATAAATTATGTGGATTTTCCAATAAATACATCCATGTTTGGATACTACAAGTGTAAGTGGTTCTGGCATAGATATACCTAGGAGTAAAAACTCTGACAAGGTGTTTTGGGCCTAATATGTGGTAACCTGGTACACAACAATAGGCCATAATGTGAACCTAGTTTGACACTCCCAAGGGATATTATTAGGATAATTCACATTTACTTTACAAACTATTATAAAGAATTTATGAGTAAATATTTCCCCAAAGAAACCATTTTTACAATTATGGATTTGATATGAATAAAATTTTCAATTTATGTTAAGTATTTTTTTAAGGTTGGGGCCGAAGCCTCATTTATTATTAAATCAAAGAAAAGACCTCTTTAACATGGTATAAGAAGACCCATTACATAGCTCTAAGGCCTAGTGGGCATTTAGCCCATTACATGGCCCGTAGGCCCAAGGCCCATTTTGTGAATAGTACTACTACAGTACCTACTCTACTACAGTACCACACAGTACCCGCCGCCGCTATAGTGCTCTGTCGCTGCTACAATACCACACAAAATCCATGTAGGGATTTCCCTCTTATGAAAGATAATTATTGTGGATCTAGATATACAATTAGTGTTGAATAGATTATAACCATACAGGAACAACTCACTCAGGTTATGAATAATAACCTTAATAATAAGGAACACCATGATACACAATGAAGAGGATCAATGTTAGGCCGATTCATTAGACAACACACTCCAACATTTAGTGGGACTATTAATCCATTTGTAGATAAGAAATGGATAAGTTTCTTAGAGAAAATGTTTCTTTCTTTAGGAAGTAATGAAATAGAAGAAGATTTCATGGCAGTTTATCATATCTCAAGAGAATCAAATCAATGGTGGTCATTAATTCAAAACACAGAGGATGTTGAAGAAGTAAAAAATATAGAATGGAGGGAGTTTAAAGAAATTTTCATAGAAAAATTATTTCTTTGTGAAAAACAAGATGATATGGAGATATATTTTATGTGTCTCAGGAAGAAGGAGGATGAGAATGTTTCAAGGTATGAAGCTAACGTCCCAAGGTTAGCAAGACATGTTGCAGAATGCATACGTAGCCCAAGGAGTAAGATTTATCCTTTACTTTATGGGTCAAAGAAATTTCTCAGAAATTCACTGGTCTCCTAAACATTCTTATCATACTAAGATATAATCTCATATATTATCAATAAAGACAAATAATTTTCTAAGTCTTATGAATTTAAGGGAAAAAGGAGAATAAGAGAATGATAGAGCAAGGATAGATAATGGGAATAAGGGAAAGAAGGATTTTCCAACATGTGATAATTGTGTATGGAAACACCATAGTTCCTGCTTAAAAGGAAAAGAAGTTTGTTTCAAGTGTCGTTAGAATGTTCATCATGCTTGTGATTTTAAGGGAAAGAAAGAATATATAAATGTGAAATGCTATAATTGTAAAGAGATGGGACATTATTAAAATGATTGTCTGAAGAATCAATGAAATATAGATCAAAAAAAGAAAATGGATCAAGGTCAATCATATACTATTACTACAGTATAAGTGGAATAATTAATGTAATTATGTTTTTGGATTTAAGAATTATGTTATTATATTTTGGTTGTAAAAATAATGTGATATATAAGGATTTTACTATAGTACTTCTTATTTAATTATTTGGAATCATGAATTATTTCATTAAATATTTTGAGTTTATAATGGTATTTGAAAATAAGAGATATATTACATTAAATGGGGAATTTTATGTTACAATTTATTTTGTAAATTTAGAGACCTTTTTAGACTATGAATTTGGACAAGAGTATTTTGGAAATGTCTTAAGGTTGGAATACAGTAAGTTAAACTTTAGATATTATTTTTTGTTGTTAAAGTATGATTTATTGGGCTAACCTTCTTGGTTTCTGTAAAATTTTATAAAATTAAGGAAATAATTATGTGATATATGATTTATCAAAATATATTCGGGTGTAAAAAAGCATTTTAAACATTTATTTCTAGGTGTAAGGGATGAAGTGAAAATATATCGAAGCACAACCAAAGGAAGAGATTATACTTATGAAATGTAAATAAATAAATTAAATGATTGCTTAGAAATTATTCTATGGGAGAGGATCTTGAAAACAAATATGTTATACTAGTAATATTTCTAATTAATCAAATGATCCTTTAGATCATTTCATATTTCTAGATTTGTAATTTTTAACTTTCTCCTCATATAGTCCCCTATCACTCTCCATCAGAACATGATGGTTAGATTTTTTTTCTAGTCCATGTTTTACTACATGGAATCCGAGTATGGTTTATCTCTAGAAACCATCATACTTCCCTTTATTTATTTTAAAATGGATCTCTTGTCAATCCATTTTCCGATGTGGGATTTCCACAATAATATTTTGAAATGACAAACCCCTAATTTTCAATCCTGAGCTTAAATTGTGAGTATGAAATTTATTGAAGGAGGGGAGAATGTAACACCTCGAGAATTTATAAAATTTTAATTTCTAAATAAATTTAATTTTTTTTGTTTGTTTATGCAACACCATGTTAAGCATACACAACACACAACAATGAGTTGGCTTGCATTACATGCATGATCCAGTTTTACCGAACAACAATATATTAATAAAATATTATTAGAGATTATGAATAGTATTAACCAAAATTTAAATTTTATGTATTTCATATAACTTTAACATTCATCTTATGTATTTTCTAGACTTGATATAGGAATAAATTCAATTTTTTGAGATAAAAGAATTATTTTTCAAAAAATGCAGGTTTGCCGCCTTTTGAAGGCACAACCATTTTAAATCAAGTTTTTTATACTTTAATATATTTTATTTAAAAAAATAAATTTCTTCTTTTGAATGGGTATGTGAAAATTTATTTGGATGAATTTTTGATATTTTTTTAATAAGTTTTAAATTTTTATGAATAGTAAAAAATACTAAATTTTAATTAAAAACAATTTTTTTCATCAAAATATCTTATGTGGATAAATTATATTATATAATGGTTTTAAAGTATAAATAGAATATATTTTTATAATTTAATATAATTTTTGTAATTTTAATTAATTTTATCATGAATTTTGATGTAAAAAAATTTCATTCATTTGTAATGTTTTAACTTTTAAAAACTTATTCTTCATTCTGAAAGCGGGATTAATTTTTAAATTAAAAACTAAAACTTTTTTGTTTTTAATTATGAAAAATATCTTCCATATTTTTAATAATTTGGTCCAAATTATATAAATAGGTTCATTTTATTTTTGGTAATTACGAATAATAACTTTATTAATTATTTTGTTTACCATCGTTAAGGGTAAATCGGGTAATTAAAGGTCAAAATAATATTATAAAATTACCTTAACACCTATAAAAATCCTATTTTATGACTAAATTGTACCCTTGTTATCTATGGTTCTAAATGTAATAACTTAATTTCCAATTTCTCATGAATATTACATGAATATAATAAAAATCAATGAATGTGACAAAATGTCACACTCTCATTTTATATAAGTATATTAATTTTTATATACAAATAAATAGAATATAAAATCAATTATAATTAGTCTATAGAAATATGAAATAATTTAATACATAATATATATTTATATATAATTTTCAGAGATTAAATAATTACCCATAATGATGACACAATAGCAAAGCATAAATTATTTTATTAATAAAATATCAAAATAAATTTAATTTGACTTAATTGAGGTGATAAAGTAATTTTATAGTTTAATATGACAGGTTATAGTTATGTTAAATTAGTTTTTTGAAGTTATATTGTTTTATATATTTTATTAAAGTAAAAGTTATCAATAGTTTCAAAATTGATACTTATGATATTTTAGGAAAATAATATTTTATTATATTATTTAAAAATCATAAAAATATTAAATAATGAAAAGGGGAATATATATGGTCTAAAATATCATAACTTGTCCATTTATGGTTCATTTGACACTTGATAAGTAAAAAATTGCATCCCCTTAGTAAAGAAAAATTGATTACCATAGTTAAAATTCAAATGGGTTAATTAAGAGTTAATCAAAATGATATGGATTAAAATAACACAAAAACTTGTATAAAATCTATTTTTTGGTAATATTACAACCTTATATCATATTAAATTAGAATAAATGACCTTTTTGAGTTATTTTATTATATATGTAATTTATTATAAATTAATCCTTTGAGAAATCCAAAAATTGCCCCTACCTTCATTATGAAAAGACACATCATCCCTCATTTCCTCACACCATATTGAGCCTTCTATCTCTACTAAAACCTTCCCAAATAATCTAAAAACTTCCCTCCCCTCATAATAGAAGCCTATTTTTGGGAATAAATCTTCCCAAGGAATCTTTTTGGTATAAACCAAAAGAACTTACTCGATTAAGAGGTAACACCTTCTCTCATGCTTTTTAGATTCATTTCCATTCTCCACTACCTGTAATATTCTTATCATATGATTGCATAAAAAACCAGTATCCTAAATATACTAGGATGTTTTTATTCTATTTTTTATAAGTACACTTACACACATCTCTATTAAATGGATAACAAACATATTTTTTCGGTGTACGGAGAACAAGTGCCTCAAGAAACGAGGATTGTTAAATTTTCCCCTACCACCTCTCATGGTGGAAATTGCGATGGAAACTATATTTATATATCATATATATTTTATTTATAATTTCTTTATTCTTCTTTAATTTTTATTTAAATCAAACCTTTTTTCTTTCCAAGTTGTGTAAATATGATAATTTCGTTTGAGGAAATGTGGACTATCGCCCCCTCAAAGAAATATGACTCGTTCATGCTATACATGGAAGGTATAAAGGATGGTTTTATTAAAACTATAATAAATATATGACAGTAATATAATACTGAAATTATAATATAATTATATAATTTAATTCTTATATGAAAAAGAAATGAAAGTAGCATTCATGCGTACGTATGACATACCGTCTCCATGAACGGTGCATATCATTTCTTATCTCCAAGTATTGTGGATTATTATAAATACATATATAAAGGGTATATATATATAATATTTACATCATTTTTTACATTATTTTTTTATGAAACCATGTTCTAATTAATGGGAACAACAAATAATAAGTCAAAAGTTACTTGAGAAACTAAGCGATTAACACCCAAATAGTGAAAATAATGAAAGATTACTAACAAATGAGTAATAAGATATTATAAGAGCATAATATATGATATCATAAATATGTATATGGTTATGTTATAATTTAATAACATGTTTTAACCATTATACAGGAGCTTAACACACCCTGGACTAAAGGAAAATACAAGGTAAGTGTTAATTTCACAATCTCTTTATTATTCGAAATTGTTTATACGTAATTATCTACTGAGACATTCTTATCATCCATTTACATGTTCCTTAGAATGTATTTCAAAATATTATCAGAAAAAATTGAAATAAAGTTTTGCCCATGTTTGACTTTTTATATGAAACATTTTTAAAGGAATCTTTTTTTCATCTTCCAAATGAGGTACTTTATGACCTTTTCAACAAATTAAGAAAAGAATGTTTTTTTAACTTATATAGAACAAGAGGCCATTTCCCACCATTATGACGCCTTAAAATTTTGAATATTACCTTACAATATTACAAGTTTATTTTAAAAATAAATGTTTTCTTTTATAATTGTTCAACTTTTAAATGATTTCAAAGTAAAAAAAGGATATCTCTATCAAAGAGTTTTAATAAATTTATTAAAGTAGTTTCATCTATATCAATATCCTTTGTTGGATTTATTCTTGATTGAGGTTGATTTATTATAATGCAATCTTCCATATTGTATTAAAGGTTTTATGATATGTTTGAATGTGGTTGTTTTATTTTTATACCATTCATGGTTTATAGTTAAAGTATTAAATATTTTTATTCTAGTTTTAATACGAATATTTATATTATGTTTCACCCTTTTTATTTGAGGAATTCATTAGACATAGTAAGTGATGGGTGGATCCTTCTATATCCTCTTGATGCATCAGTAGTTATCATGAGACAAAATAGATAATGACTTGGCCGAGGCCTTTCCAATTTATTTTCAGATATGGATTTGGCCAAGGCCTTAACCATTTATTTTTAGATGTCTTGGAGGAGGCCTTGATGGTATGTTTCAGATATCCGGCATTATGAATTCCCTTGTAATGAGATTATTAATTGATATTACATGTGATTAATTGACTAGTATAATATACATGTAAATGTTTAAATGGAATTATTTTATATATTATTTCCATATTATGTTCAAGTTTATGTTTAAAAGGCTTGTGTTTTAGTTTTATACTTGCCTTAAATTTCATGGTTATTTATGATAGCGTCTACTATATTGTTTAACCTTATTGGTAATTTGAGATCATCCCTTTTGTATGTTTTATTTTCAAAGGATTCCAAGAATTTTTTTATGATTGATACACTAGGTTAAGCTAGACAAATAATGGTATTATCAAACAAAGGAAAATGTTTCATATTATGTTTTGAATTGTAAAGAATGGTTCGTGTATGAAATCTATTTTCCAAGACACCTAAAGTGATCAGTACATATGAAATTTATTTCTTGTATCATTCCAATTTATTAAAATAATGCACTGGATTCAAACTTTTGGGGTCGGGGTGTTATAGTTGGTATCATAGTAATTTTAGAACCAACCTCAAAAATTAGATTTAGAAGGCTTAGATTAGAGATAATAACCCTATGATAGGCTTTTAGAATAAGTTTATAAGTACTTCCTATAAATTTTTTTCAATATTAATTAAGTTTATTTTCCAAGAAATAAATCTTTTTCTGGATACTACAAGTGAAATTAGTTTTGTCATAGATGTACCTATGAGTAACAACTCTGACAAGGTGTTCCGAGCCTGACTCGGGGAAACCAAGTACACGACAACAGGAATTACTACGCACCTAATTTGACCCTTTATAGGGATATACTTAAGATAATTCATATTTTATTTATAAACCATTATGAAGGATTTATGAGAAAATATATCACCAAATAAACCATTTTTATGATTATGGATTTGATATTCATAAGGTTTTCAATTTATGTTAAGTATTTTACTAGTTTGGAATTATACATTATGATTCATATCCTAATCTAGTGAATTAAATTGTTTATAAATGGAGACTAGTGAAAGAAATAGAAACTTTATCAATGCACGTAATCCATGTAGGGATTTCCCTCCTATGGAAGATAATTATAGTAGAGTTGGAGATACAACTAGTGATGAATATATTATAACTTTACTAGGATAGCTAACTCAAGTTATGAATAATTTCCATACCTATATGGAGTACCCTGATCCAAAACGTGGAGGATAAATGTTAGATTGCTTCATGAGACAAAAAACTCCAACATTCAATGGGACTACAAATCCATTTGTATCTAAGAAATGGATAAGTTCCTTAGAGAAAATATTTCTTACTTTGGGAAGTAATGAAAGGGAAAATTTTGTCATGAAAGTTTATCATCTCTTTAGAGATGTGAATAAATGGTGATCATTAATTAAAAACCTGAAGGAGGGTGAAGAAGTTTCAATTATGGAATGTATGGAGTTTAAATAACTTTTCTTAGAAAAATAATTTCATGGTGAACGATGTGCTGATATGGAGGGAAAATTTCTAAATCTGATGTAGAAGGAGGATGAGAATATTGAAAAGTATGAAGCTAACTTCACAGGTTAGCAAGGCATGTTGCAGACTGCATAAGTAACTCAAGGAGTAAGATTGATCATTTCTTTGATGGGTTAAATCCATTTCTCCTAAAGGCATTGTTCTCCCAAAATTTCTTATCATACAAAGATATAGACTCACATGCTATCAAGATAGAGAAATAATTTTCTAACTTTTATGACTTTAAGGGAAAACAAGAGAGTAATAGAATAGTGGAGCAAGACATGGATAATGGGAAGAAAGGAAATAAATATTTTTTCACATGTGACAATTGTGGAAGGAAACACCCCGGTGCTTGCTAAAAAGGAAAATGGGTATGTTTCATGTGTGGTGCGAAATTCCATCATTCTCATGATTGTAAGGGAAATGAAAAAGATTCAAATTTGTAATGATATAATTGTAAAGAGATAGTACATTATGCAAAATATTATCTAAATCATCAAGGATATATGGCTTAGAAGAATAAAATGAATCATGGTCAATATTATGTTTTTACTACAGTCGAAGAGGAATAATTAATGTAATTATGTTTTTAGATTCAAGAATTATGTTATTATGTTTTGTTTATAAAAATAAGGAGATATATAAGTTTTGTACTATAGTACTTCTTCTTTAATGATTTGGAATCAGGAATTATTTCATTAAATATTTTGAGGTTATAAAGGTAATTTTCAATAAGATATACATTACATTATTTGGGGAATTTGATGTTACGATTTATTTTGGGAATTTAGAGACCTTTTTATACTGTGAATTTGGATGATAGCATTTCGTCAAATTCTTAAGGTTGGAATAGAGTAAGTTGAACTTTATATATTATTTTTTGAGGTTAAATTATGATTTACTAGGCTAACATTGTTGGTTTAAGTAAAAAATTAGAGGATTAAGGAAATAATTACGGGCCTGATGATTTATCAAATATGATTTAAGTGTAAAAAAAATCATTTTGTACATTCATTTCCAGGTGTAAGGGATAAATAAAAATAGATCAAAGCACAACCAATAGACGAGATTATGCATATGACATGGAAAGAAATCAATTAAATGATTTCCTGGTAATTCTTCTTCATGAAAAGATCTTGAAACCAAAAATTATATCCTAGTAGTTTTTCTGATGAATCAAATGATTCCTTATATCATTCCATATTTTTAACAATGTGATCGTTAACTTTCTCCTCATCGTGTCCTCTATCACTCTCTATCAGAAATTGATGGTTATATTTTTCTTTAATGTCCATATTTTACTACATGGAACCCTATTATGCGTTATCTGTGGTGAACTTCATACTTCACTTTTTTATTTAAAATGGAGGTATCATTAAACCATTTTCCGATATGGTATTTCCACAATAATATTTTCAAATGAAAACCCCATAATTTTCAATCCTGGGTTTAAATTGTGTGGATGGAATTTATTGAATGAGGGTAGAATGTAATAACCATAGAATTTATAATATTTCAATTTCTAAATAAATCTTTTTTTATTGTTTGTTTATGAAACACCAAATTAAGCTTACACTACACAGAATAATGAGTTGGCTTGTGTTACATTCAAGACCAAGTTTTACCAAACAACAACATATTAATAAAATATTATTAGCAGTTATGAATAGTAGTAAACACATTTTGAATTTTATATATTTTATATAACTTTAAAAGTCATCTTATGTATTTTCTAGACAAGGTATAGGAATAGATTCAATTTTTCGGACAAAAGAAGTATTTTTCAAAAAATACGGTTTTCCCACCTTTTGATGGAACACCCATTTTAAATAAAGTATTTTAAACTCTAATATAATATATTTATCAAAATAAAGTTCTTTTTTTGAATTTTATTATGAAAATTTACTTTGGAGGAATTTTTTATATTTTTCTGATAAGTTTTAAATTTTGATGAATAGTAAAAATACACAAACTTTTAATTAAAAACAAATTTTTTCATAAAAATAAATTATGTGGATAAATTATATTATTGAATGGTTTAAAAGTATAAATATAATATAATTTAATCATTTAATATAATTTTTTTTAATGGACATTAATTTTAGCATGAATTTTGATGTAAAAACATTTCATTCTTTTGCAATGTTTTAACTTTTAAAAACATGTTTTTCATTCAGACAGCAGGAGTAATTTTTAAATTAATTTCTGAAAATTTTGTTTTTTGAATTTTGAAAAATGGATTTCATATTTGGAATAATTGTTTCTAAATTCTGTAAATAGGTTCATTTTATTTTTTGAATTATGAATAGTAACGGTAGTAATTATTTTTTACTACCATGGTTAAGGGTAAATCGAGTAAATAAAGGTAAAAATAATATTATAAAATTCCCTTAACACATATAAAAATCCTATTGGATAGCTAAATTATACCATTATAATATGTGGTTCTAAATGGAATCACTTAATGGACACTTTCCCATGAATATGACATGAATATAATAAACATCAATGAATGTGACAAAATGTCACACTCTCATTTTATATAAGTATATTAATTTTAATATATGAATAACCAAAAGATAACAATGATAATAAGTATTCTATAAAAATATAAACTAATTTCCTACATCATAAAAAATTATCTATATTTTTTAGAGATTAAATAATTACTATTAATGATGACACAATAGTGATGTAGAAATTATTTTATTAATAAAATATCAAATAAATGATTCTAAAATATTAAAATAAATTTAATTTGACATAATTTAGGTGATCCACTAATTTTCTTGTTGAATATGAAAAGTTAGGGCTGTGATAAATGAATTATTTTGAGGTTATATTATTGTATGTATTTTATTATATTCAAAGTTATCAATAGTTTTAAAATTGACACTTATGATATTTTATGAAAATAATATTTCATTAAATTATTTAAAAATCATAAAAATATTAACTAAGGACAAGGGGAATATATATGGTCTAAAATATCATAAATTTGACATTTATGGTCTAATTGACTATTGATAGGTAAAAAATTACATCCCCTTTGTAAAGAAACATTCCTTACCATAGTTAAAATTAAAATTGGTTAATTAAGGGTTAATCGAAATGATAAGGGTTAAAATAACACAAAAACTTGTCTAAAATATATTGGTTGGTCATTTAAAAAATTTATCTCATATTATATTTTAATATATTACCTTTTGGAGTTATTTTAATATATTTAATTTATTATAAATTAATTCTTTGAGAAATCCCAAATGTGCCCCTTCCCTTCATTATAAAAGGACACCTCCTCACTCATTTCCTCACACCACATTTAGACTTATTTATTGAACAAAACCATCCCAAATAATCTTCCAACTTCTCTACCCTCATCATAGAATCATCTCCTAGGGTATAAAGTCTCCCAAGGAAGCCTTTTGTTATAAACCAAAAGAAGTTACCCAATTAAGAGTTAACGCCTTCACTCATGCTTTTTAGTTTCATTTCCATTATCCACTCCCTATAATATTACTATTCAATGATTACATAAAAAAACCAGTATCCTAAATATACTAGTATGTTTTTATGATATGTATTTTAACTCCACTTACACACACCTCCATTTAATGGGTAACAAATATACTATTTCTGTATATAGTGAACTACTACCTCTTGAAACAATGATTGTTCAATTTTCCCCTACCACCTCTCATGGTGGTCATTATGATGAAAAATATATTTTTATGTCATATATTTTTTTATGATGTATTCATTATGATTTAATTTTTATTTGAAACATACCTTTATGCTTTCCAAATTTTGTAAATACAATAATTTCATTTGAGGAAGTGTGGACTACCTTCCACTCAAAGCGATATGACTCATTCAAGCTATACATGGAATGTATAAAAGATGGTTTTATTAAATCTATGATAAATATATGACATTAATATAATAATATAATTATAATATACATGTATATCATTTAATTATTTTAAGGAAAAGAAATGAAAGTAGCATTCACGCGTACGTACGGCCTGTTGTCTCTATGAACGATGCATTTCATTTCTTATCTCAAAGTATTGTGGATTATTATAAATAAATATATAATAGATATATATATATATATAATATTTATATCATGTTTAAAATTATATAGATGATTAAACCATGATCTAATTTATGGGGATAGTAAATAATAATTCAAAACTTATTTGAGAAACTAAGCGATTAACACCCGAAATAGTGAAAATAATGAAAGACTACTAACAAAAAAGTAATAAGATATTATAAGAGGATCATATATGATATAATAAATATGGATATTGTTATAGTATAATTTAATAACATGATCTAACCATTATATAGGAGGTTAATGCACCCTCAACTAAAAAAAATACAAGGTAAGGGTTAATTTCACAATCTATTTATTATCTCAGATTGTTTATACATAAGTATCTACGGGGACATTCTTATCATCCACATCCATGTTTACTAAAATTTATTTCAAAATATTATCGAAATTTTTTTAAATACATTTTTATGCATGTTTGATTTTTATATAAAATTTTTTTAATGGAATCTTTCCGTCATTTTCCAAATGAGGCACTTTATAACCTTTTCGACAAATTAAGGAAATAATATTTGATTAAACTATATAGCACAAGAGGTAATTTTTTTAGATTTTGATGCCATAATATTTTGAAGCTTCCCTTACAATCTTAAAAGGTTATTTTCAAAAGAAAAGTTTTCTTTTATAATTTTGCATCTTTTAAATGATTTCAAAATAAATAAATGATATCTCTCTCAAAGAGTTTTAAGAAATTTATTAAAGTATTTTCATCTATGTCAACATCATTTGTTCAATATTATTATTGATTGAGGTTAATTTATTATGATACAATATTCCAAATTGTATTAAAGATTTTATGATATGTTTGACTGTGGATGTGCTATTTTTATACCATTCATGGTTTATAGTTAAAGTATTAACATTTTGTATGCTAGTTTTAATAAAAATGTTTATGTTATGTTTCACCCTTTTCATATGAGGAATTAATTGGACTTTGTACGTAATGGGTGGGGCCCGCTGTAGCCCCTTGATTCATTAGTGGGTCTCATGAGACAAACTAGATATGGACTTGGCTGACTCCTTGCCCATTTGTTTTCAAATATGAATTTGGAAAAGGCCATAACCATTTATTTTTAAATGACTTCGATGAGGACTCAAAGTTATGTTTTAAATGTATAGTATTATTAATTACCTCATTATGAGATTAGTTATTGATATTACATGTGATTATTTGACTAGTATAATATCCATGTGAAAGTTAAAATGGAATTATTTTATTTATTCTTTCCATATTATGTTCAAGTTTATGTTTAAAAGGCTTATTTTTAATTTTTATACTTTCCTTAAAGTTTATGGTTATTTAGGATAGATTCTCCTATATTGTTTAACCTTACTGAGCATTTGAGATCACCCCTTTTGTATTTTTTATTTTCCTAGGATTTCACGAAGTGTTTTATGATTGATATGTAGGATTAATATAAAAGAATAATGGTGTTCTCAATGAATGGATTATGTTGCATATTATGTTTTGAATTTTAATGAATGTTTCATGTATGAAATCTATTTTCCAAGACTTCTAAACCAATCGGCCCTTCAGAACTTGATTCCTTGTATCATGCCAATGTATTAAAATAATTCACCAGCCTCAAGCATTTAGGGTCGAGGAGTTACATTTATAATCAATCAAAGGCCTCTAGTATTTGGTATTGGAAGTAATTAATTGATTTTTTTAAAGGATTGGATGAACCAAATGTCCTTTTAAGTGTAAAGAAAAGTGGATAGGAGGTGACATTTTATAAGCGAGGGTTGGAAAACTCTTGGTATTTCTTATAAAATTAAATTAATATAAAATAATTTTTATATTAAAATGGATCCAAAATGAAAATATTATAATGTAAGATTATTATTTGTATAAATAACCTCTTAAAATAAAAATTATACAAGTTTAGGAAATTTTTTCACCCTTATCTCTTTGTTTTAACCCGTGTTAACCCTTTTTGAAAATTACCTTGGTAGCAAAGTTTTTACTCTTTAAGGGTCAATATAGTTAATATAAGAGGAAAATTGGTCCATTAATGGAACATATATGATATTTTTAAACATATAACAATATCCTTTCTGAATATAGTATTTTAAGTAATTTTAAATCATTTAATAAAATATTATTTATTATAAAATAACACTAATATCATTTTTGGAACTATTAATTTAATTTGACATTGAAAAAAGAATGAAAAAATCTATTCCATTAATACATCTCTAAAATATTATATTTATCTGAAAAATTCATTCAACACAATAATTAATTAAATTTATGTTAATTTTAATATTTTAAATATCATATATTTTATTTTTCAATTAATTAAATAAATATTGTGTCAACTTTCCACAAGCATTGAAGGTAATTATAAAATTAATAAAAATTATAAATAATTTTCTATCATGAAAATAGTATTATTATTATAAAAAAAACTATTAATATTTGTTCACAACTTACTTTGTTTCTATGTGAGTATAGAAAAAAAATTATAAGTAAGAGAATGACATTTTGTCTTTTTCTTTACTTAAAATTTTACATTGGTCGCTTTCATGGAAAAGTTTCCCATAAACAAATAAATATAGATCCTAAGGTGGTAAGGGTAGAAATACCTTCATCCAATAATATTTAAGAGGAAATATTGTGGCCATGTCGCTTAGTTTTAACCTAGGTTAACCCGGTTTACCCTTTTACAATGGTGATGAATTTTTACTATTTTTACTATTCATTATGACACAAAATTAAGTTGACCTTATTAAATAATATTAATTATTTTTATTATAAGTATGGAATCTATTTTATCAAATTAAATTTCTATAAGAGGTATAAATTAATTTTATAAGTATCCCGCAAAGCACGATGAAACTGATTTTTCGAAAGAAATTTCCTTTCAAGTCTAAAATTATTTTTATAACAAGATCACAAATAATGTTAATTAATATAAAATTAATTATATTATTTATAACTATATGATAACTATATTAATTTAGGATCAAATTCAAAATATTATGAGGCTTTTTCAATGAAAATAAATGATAGTTTTACAAAAATTGTTAGTTTTTACTATTTACAAAAAAATCAATATTTTCTAAAAAATCCTAAAATTTCACCCTAAGTTAATTTTGAAATAATTATTTAAAAAATTAATTTCATTTTTTAAAATAATTTTTAAAAAAATTAAATATTAATTATATTATTCTCTCATAAAAATCAATAAATTTTTTTTTGATGAAAAACATATTTTTGAAGAATATGAAGACTTTACTAAAAATTGAATGCTTATTTACCAATATATTTTATTTAAAAAAAATATTTTTAAATATTTTTTAAAAAAATTATTTATTTTCATATTACCAATTTTAACAACTATTTTATAACGATCTCATATATATATTTAAATAGTACATCCTATTCTATTTAAACTGAGTGTTGCATGTTGTATACACTATCAAGCATAGTGTTCTTTTAAAATCATAGGGTGTTACAAGTACAGATCTCAGATGAGGTATATGGTCTTCCTCAATCATAGGGTAAACTAATATCTCTTCCAAAAAAACCACAACAAATGAATCAAGGTACTCATAGAAAATACTATTCATCAATGCTAAGAACACTGCAGGAGCATTGGTTATACCAAATGGCATAAAAAGCTACTCATAATGGTTATACCTAAGGTGGTATTGTGAATGTTAGACTCCTTAATCCAAAGTTGGTGATAACCAAAACAAAGATTAATCTTTGAGAAACACTTTTCCCCTTCCAAATGGCTAAGAAAATCATCAATATAAGCAAAAAATACTTATTCTTGATTGTGACCTGACTGATATTTTGATAGTCCACACAAAGGTGAAGGTTCCCATAGAATTTCTTAGAAAAAATCACGGGTGATACCCAAGTTAAAACATTGGTTTGGATAAAACCTTTGGATAATAGATCATCCAATTTTGTTTTCAACTCTTTATATTCCACTAGCGCCATACGATAAGAGGAAATAGAGATATATTGGGTACTTGGTACCAATTCAATAAAAAGGTATACCTATCTTGCTTAAAAAACCTAGAAAAGTCAGATGGAAAAAAATTAGAAAACTCAATGAATAGTGGAGAAAGTACACCATTTGAGCGTTCATTCTCTATTTCAAAGGAAAATATGAATATCATCTTACCCAACACTGAAAAAGGAGGTTCGGCTCAACTCGATCTTAGGTACCATTCTCTTTAAAAGACATGATTAACCCCATTATTTCCCATAAAAGAAACTTGTTGATGATAATGGTTGATATGAGATTTATAGGTGTTAATACATCCCATCCCAAGAATAACATCCAGAGGTTTCATATCTATAAATAAAAAGTCCCTTGTAAGCTCAACTTATGAAAAATAAAAATCTCATGAAGGGTATTAGAGACCCCGATCATTCTTCATCTTGAGAGGTGTAAAAATATCTATAACATAAGGATCGGTCTCTATAGGAGGATTTAACAATTATATGATATAGGTAGATAAAAATAAATGGGAGGAACCGACATTAAATAAATAATATACTAAATATTAGGCAATGTTAATAGTATCGCTCACTATCACAGGTCCAATATCAGCTTCCACTAAAGATTCATTCACCGTTTGAATAAGATTTATTCTTGATTCCTATGGATAGAACCCATTTTTTCTTGAAGCATATAACTGTGTTTCAGATCCTCTAGGTACTAATGTTCCCTCACCACTACATGGAGTGGTAAAAAGCTTATAAAACCTCTATAAATTTTTATAGAATCAAAAAGATCAATAATTCTTGGGTTTCTTTGAGCAAGCACACTTTGTGTTCCCTACCTTATCGAACTAATATCAGTTTATAGGGGTATTACTTAACATTGAAAATGATTTAGAAGAGGTATCCTACTGATATTCAACACCAAGGCCTCTACCATGAGACCAATATCGATTTATATTATTTTTTAAGGGAATACTAAAACTGACTCTAGGAGTAGGAAAAATTCCCTTTAGCCTTAACTTCCCAGCCTCGTAATGTTCCACCATTAAATATTTATCCAGAAAATCTTCAAAAGAGGTGAGTTTCAGTAAAAAAACCTATAATCGAATATCTAGCTGAAGACCCATATCAAATCTATGATATTTTATATTCTTATTATATACCACCACAAGGTGATAAGTGAACATGATCAATAAATAAATTGTCATACTGAGTCATATTTTGGTCACCTTGCTCAAGTTTAAGGAACTCCATTGATTTATCTAACACCATTGACTTTTAATAGAACTAATTTGTGAAAAGAGCCCCAAATATTTTCAAATTAAAGCTAATTTTCTTCCATGTATCAACTATAGAGTCCCACCCTGTTCTAATAGGCCCTTCAATATGAAAAGTATCACATTTCACCTTAAAAATTTGATCATATCCAAGATCTCAAAGATCAACTCAACTTTCTTTAAATAATCATCCACATCATAAGGATATTTAGTACCCAAGAAAGATAGTGGTTTGAGATGAATAAACTATTGGGAATAATCTCTACTATCATTACTCTAAGGCACAACCTCTTTAACCTATTAAGGAATAGGTTCCACTAATTGGACCATAGCTTAGACCACACATACAAAAACCTCTATAAGGTATTGATAAACTGGAGGGTTTTCTTATTATGGTTCATTAACATCTCTAAACCGAGGTCTATTAAAATTTCTTCTTGGGGGAATTAACATCAAGGAAAACATAAATTAAGAGACATTAGATCATCAACTCTACCAAGGGTAACTTTCAAAGGGTTATACAAAACTCAAATAAAATTATATTATAATTACATAATCAAAACATCAATTTTCCTTAAAGTAAATTTTCTTAACAATCCATGGTAACTTAAGTATCATTATGATGAGATATGTCCTTGAAAATTCTTGTAACATACCCCTTAAGTCTCTAAAATCTTATCTCAAATCGTATACTGAAATTATAGATGAATTTAAACCTCCTTTGATATGAATTTTTCATAGAACAACCCGGATAACCCACCTAAATAGTGCTAGATCGTATCCTAATATGACCTAAAGGGCGTTCCCAATCCCTACGAGTAGACAAAAATTTCCTTTCCATAAAAATAATTAAAAGGGAATGATTTTTTCATAAGAGTTACAAGCTAAAATTGAGCAGTGGATAAAAAGTCGGTATAAAAAACATTCTAATAAAGAAAAGGGGTCCACAACACCCTAATACAAGTCTCAAAATAGAATGACACCCCAACACAACCGGTGGATCAAAAACTCCATCATCTAGCCCCAACACATGAAGGTCCCACAAGTCAATTACACCCCCCATCTCTGAGTGGTTCCTTCCTTTTAAATAGACCTGGCATAAAAAAATCTACAAAAAAAATTAAGGAAATGTAGGATGTGAGATATAATCCCTGTATGATTTCACCAATAATTTCATAATCATTCCATATTAGATAACCCATTTATGATTAATATAAATTAAACATGGTCTGGAAACATTTTCATAGTTCATATCAAAATATGCTTGCAGAAATACTTACAATGTCTATTATAAAATAGGTACAACATATTTTCTATCAAATAAAGAATAAATCAACCATATTTTTCAAATTAGCATGAATAAAAAAATTATCAAGAGATCCAATGAATAATAATTTACATAAAAAATTACATGATTAAAACATTTGTGTCATAATTAATGTAACACCATTTCCAATAATATAATGATGGTTAAGAAACCCATGGGTAGGATATGCAAGTATTATAACACTATTGGTAATGTATGGTTTCCAATGTTCTCATGTAACATCTCTTATGATAAAAATAAGAAGACCCCTAAGGACTAATATCCCTTCCCTCAAGTAAGTTTTTTTTGTTTTAGTTCCAGGTAGAGATAATACATACCTATCATGTGTTCTTACCACTCAACTACCCAGTCTCATATGTGATTCAAGGTAAATGACACAATTTATAAGGGGATATTATTAGTTTAAAACCCATTTCAATCACAAATTCATCCTACCCCAATTCAATTTTCAAAACATGCCTTTCATTTTCAAAAACCAACCTCAATGGGTTTTTATTATAAACTCTTTTCATTCATTCCATAAACCAACATCAAATGGGTTTTGTCAAAATTCATGCATTTTGTTTCAAAAATTATTATCAAATGGTTTTTATCAAATCCATTTAACCATCACATTTCAAATCATAAAATATATCATGCTTCCATTTTCATCAAAATAATTCCAATGGTCATAATTTAAATTCAATAACAGTTTTCTTAAAAATCAATAATTAAATTCTGTTAATAATTTTTCACCACACACCATGAAATTTTAAATTCCATTTATAAAAAACCGAATTCAAGATTTATAAATTAATAGGAAAAATAATTTAATGTGTAATCGTTAAAGGTTATCAAATAAAAGGAATCCCTTTCAAAACCAACTAACTTGATAATAATATCAAAATACCATAATGATGGATTTATAATGAGGAAAAGAATCTGTAAAACTGGGAAGTTACATGGAATAAGATAGGTACTATGGTATGTAGGTGTACAATAGTTAACCACCATAGTGTAGGGTGGAATACCACAATGTAGTGGTGCACTGGAAGAGACCATCATGACGTAGGAAGTGCTAATACTACATGAACACACACCTCCATGGTGCAAGATAATGTGATGGGGCATGGAAGAATACAAGAAGTTAAACCACTGGGATATAGAACGAGCAATGTGGTGTGGAGTTGGCCCTACAACAGTTCTTCAGAGCTTTGGAATGAAGATAAGAGAAGAGGGTGAAACGGTATATCTAGGGATACAATAACCATCAGAAAACCCCTTATAAATCCCTCTCAAAACTAAAATAGAGGACACCTAAATCAATTTTGTAAAAACCAATTAAAAGGGTGTAACCCCTAAATAAATAACGAATGTATCCTCTTAAAATCAACTTAGAGAATAGCTCTGTGAGATGGTATAAAACAAATCAGCACAATGCTTCCCAAAAAGTCCTCCATGGTGAAGGCTATGACATAGCCTCTAGTGGTCAGGGTCACTATGGTGCATCCATTTCCTCTATAGAGTTTCCTTAATCCCTACAGTACCACTATAGTGTAGCCACTACCTCCATGGTGTAGTTAACTCCTCTTTGTCAAGGTCTTGATTGCTACAATGTGGTACCATCTAATTTGGTAAATTTTTTCTAAAAACATACATTTAAGATTCCACAAGATTTTTAAGTAGTATAAGAACTTACAAGAACATAAATCATCTTAAAATGCAATGAGGAGAAGAATAGGAAACATCAAGAATCAAATAATGTATCTAAAATAAGAGTTTGGGATACTATAGAAATTACTATTAATCTTATAGGGGATAATAATAGTAATAAAGAATTTCTTGATTCCAATTTCCTTAAAATTGAACCAAAATTGTTCTCCCATAAAATTGAATAGTAATATTGAAATTACTTTTCTCTTTATTTGGAGGATAAAGTGTTTGAATTTTAACTTGATCCAGTGGTTAGATACATTTTTTAATCTTAGGCATGAGCAATTTTTCAGGGGAAGTGAGTTTTGAGAATGTTTTAACATTTGAGGTTTTTTAGGAACACAAAGTAAATAAATACAAAATTACTCTAAATATGTTTGAAGTTAAATTGAAAATCAATATTGCAAGTTTTGATTTTAATTTTTTAGTAGTTAACTCAATAGTTTAAGAGGATAACTTAAATTTCTATGAAAATTTTCCAAATTTCAACACTCATTTTCTAGCTGTTTTGGAAACAAGGGTAGTTAAAACTAACTTTGATGCTGGTAAAAATGTGGAAGAGGCTTTAGTATTGGTTTCAAATGATCTATAATCCTTTTTATCTAAATTTGAAAAATATATTCTTGAAATTGACTTTCAAAAATCAATTATTTCAACTTTTGTAATTATGAGGGTGTTTAGTGAGGAAATATTTGAGAATTATGATAAAACCTTGTAAGTACCCTATTTCTTACATCCACTTTAAAATAGATCAATAGGGATAAAAACTAACTTGAAATTCAAAGTGGGAAACAATATGATTTTTATTCTGTAGGATTTTGCCCTGGTAATATTCTTTATCAAAGGGGCCTAACAAGGGTGTTTAGTTTCTTATAGGGAACTTGTTTTCTTTCTTATAAGGTATGTATCCCATTGAATATATTTTTCATTAAAAATTGAATGGGTAATACACATTTTGTGGTTCCTAACTAGGAAACCACACCCTTCACCAACCTTCAGTTAAATTTTATGGGGAGTATGTAGTGAAGATAACATACCCTAAATCCCATTTTCATGTGATTCATTTAGCCTGATCACATTTAACAACTAAGTTATATCATAAAGTGTGGAATGTGATTCCTTGTTACTACTTATGGACATATCATAAGGTATGATTCCATATAGTAGTATTGTATGATTTTCCTCTATTTATGATTGATTATGGAATCTTAATGATAATGGTTATCATTCAAGAGTCTTCTACATATGAAATTATCAAGAAAGAGTTGTTGCATAAGATTTAATGTATGGGAGTTAATTATATTAATATAATAGTTACATAATCTAGAAATAGAATTTAATCACATGTTATAACAGAAGAGAAAATGAGCGAGCACACAAGGATCGTGCCTTATATTCAAGATGGTTCCACTCATACAATGAGAGATTCAGATTCAACCAATCGATACAACATAATGGGAAGAATATTATTATTATTACTTATTGATCGCCATCATTCATATAAGAAGGCAATTATTTGAATACAACATCATTGAAAGGAACATTGGTTTCATCGTTTCTTCATTTCTAGTATGTGTGGATTCATTTACACTTACATGGTTATCTTGGTTTAGGTTTATTAATCACTTTTCTGCCTATAAAATGTGTTATTAGATCTCTATAAAACCCAAAAATTGTATCAAATCCTACCATGTATTTATAATTATCAAATCATTCTTGAAATGAAGATTATTGAAATTTTATCACATATCATATTCCTATCATAAAATTTGATTTAATAATGTTTTATGGTTTTTCAAATTATGGATTATGGTATGGAGATATCATATGCAATGACTAAATATAAAAAACACGGTTCTGTATAATTCATAGTATACAACTCTTGGTACATCGTATCTTATGATAGCTTGCACCATGTTTCAAAAACAAAGTATCGTATCACCTTTACAATATCCATATATATCTTAAAATTTGATATGATACACAATGTTCTGCCTTTATATATCAATCATAAGATAAGATATATCTATTAGTCATAAAATATGATTGATGGCATTCAAACAAGTTTTGAGTCATTTCCCTATTAATTATATTATACGACTCCCATTAGATAGTAAAATATGAATGATGATGAAAAAATGTTTTCCTTTAATTCGATTATAAATTGAATGTTATTATTTATAAACTGTTTATAGACAATTATAACATGTATTTTAGAGATAGTTATTAATTTATAAATTGATAATAAATTAATTAATTATAAATAGTGAATAATTAATTAATAAATGTTTTTGAAACATTTATTATTAAATGTTATTCAATATTAAATGTTAATATTAGAAAATAAATTTTACCAAATTATATGAAATGCCTTATGAATTAGAAATAAAGTGTTTATTTCTAAAACATAAGGGTAATTTATAAAGTGTGTATAAATTACAAAATAAGGACAACTATAAAGTTTTCATATTTTAAGATTATGAGTTATTCATAATAATTAATCTGAATTGTTTAAATTAAGATCTTTATTTGGGATATTATTTAAACCATATAAATTTTTTTTGATGATTTATTTGATCAAGGTGTAAATAATTTCAATTGTGTTATATTTAGATTATGTAAAATGTATACATAATATAAATTAAAATATAAAATGTTTATATTTATATAAATATCATATAATTAAGTGAAATTTCATATCATGGATAATATAGAGTTGATATTATCTAATTAATTTAAAGTATATATAATAAAGATTATGGAATTTCTATAATGGTTAGGTAAATTATAAAGTGTTTATAATTATCTTTTATTTATGAATTATTCATAAATATTTACCTCATGATTAAATATCTGAAATGTTCATTTATTTGAAATTTATTCCCTTGTTTTTTATTTATGAATGTAAATTTTTTATATTTTTAATATGTGTTTGATTTAGTTTAAACTAGTATACTTCTTCTAAGTTATTATACATACATTTAAGGAGTTACATTCTAGTTATGATAATGGATTTAGTTTCCATCTACCTTAACTTCAGTTTTTAATTAAAGTTATTATCTTGAATTTAGTTATTGAATATATTCTATACATATTAGGTGTAAGAGTTATGATGAATTAGAATATATCTTTAGTAAATTATCCCTTGTTAGAGGGACTTTGGATTGAACTTCCCACTAGCCTGGAGGCTTGTGCCTTGTTCTAAAAAGGAAGGGGTTGTCTATTTGTGGCCCCAGTCTTAATCATGTGGGGATTATCAATTTAATATAATTATAAACCATTATATTATAGAGTTTTAGGTACTTTATGCATGATATTTATTTGGATATGTGTAAATATATTTTTATTCTATTTTTAGGTGAGTAGCACAAAATTTGAGTTATGTAAAGAGTTACACATCAATATAGTTTGAATATATTGATTTGGTGGGAGTAACAAGATCCAAAACTAAATCACTATAATACTACATACATAAAGTGAATAAAATGAGATAAGAGGGTGAGATTAAATCCTCCTCAAAATTCTAAGTGTAAGTTTCGTTCCAAAGTGGCACTTTCTAAAACCTTGATCATTTAATCGGGAAGTTTCATGCCAAAGTTGGGTGTCTATGGATTATATTATATAAGTAAGGAAAGTAATGGGTTATCCTTAATGGTAATGTTCCTTGTTATTGAATTGTTTTTGAGTTACACTTATCTGGTAAACCCTAATAGTTAGGATACTATAGGAATAAAGCTAGGTTTATCCACTTAATAGATTGGAAAAATATTTGTATGCTCAACTATCCAAGAGTCATATATGATATGATTGAAAATTATTTTCTACTAGATATATTCATGAATTATTTACATGATTAACTGGTGTAATTCATGATGAAATATGGATCTTTCCCCACTAATGTATATGACAATTATAAAAGGGGTCTTCATTTTAGTGGGAGCTTATTTAATAAAATTTCTAATTAAATGGTAATAATTCATGATAATAATCTAATAAAATATTATTATGTAGATTAATAGTATCATAATCATCAAAATTTACTTTGAAACCAATTCTATAGAAAATAGAATATTTATGTAAGAAACTAGCATGATTAGTAACATTAGAAAAGTTCTTAAGAAATAGAATTTCTATGTGTTAGAGAAAAATCTCCTAATTAAACAAGTGTTGAAGTTGTACAATAGGTGAATTTAGTTTCTTATGATAAGCATGAAATTATTCACTTAGGGTTTCAAGGGAATTAAATTAAAATATGACCAAAGGAATATGAGATACATATAATCAATATGAGAATACACTAGGCTCATCTGCACCCATTTAAGTCACTTACCACTTGCACCAAGAAACCTCTAACAACCCACAATGTCCTCTCAACCCATAATCCCTTCCCTGACTCTAACATCAAGGATTATATCCAAATACTCATCCCAAAACCTATATTATAATGTGGTCCCACAACCCATGGATCATCCCAAATATCTCACAAAAATTCTATTTTCATCCCTGTTCCAAGTCCTCAACAATTACCACAACCCTCACTAGTTACAGTCTCAAAACTCACTTAGAAGATATCTCAAGCCCACCATTCGATGAAAACCCCTCTTTGTCACCCCACATTTATTCCCAAAGAACTCATTCCACTGATGGAAATTTCCAATTATCTACTCCACCATCATGAGGTTGTTCCCTTTCATAAGTGAGATTGTAAATCCTAATACTTTTTCAAGTTGTGGAATACTAAGAGAATATGAATTTTTTATTTGAAAGATAATTATTTTTTAGAATCATAAATCAAAATGATATTTTGAGAGTTTTAATATCTTAATAAAATTTTTTAGATGGGGTTTAAGGTTTGGTGGATACCCTATGGGTTCATGAGACTATCCAAGGAAAATAGGTGATCGAAAAGTTGAAAGGATGAAACTGTATACAGTTCACATCATGAATAAGGGATTCATAGAATTAATGTTCAGGATAGATAGAGGACCCTTCATCCCTAAATGTTCACAATGTGAACTAGGGTTTAATTCTATGAAAGGCCTATCACTAGTTTCTTTTAAAATAAAAATGGGGCTCTATCCCTTTTCTTTTTGTATGAAAAAGCACACACTTGGAGGTTGTTTCAACTGGTCCTCCACCTATTCTTACTCCCTTCTTCTCTCTTCGATCCAAGTGTCATTTAGTGGAGATTTTAGGAATTTTACTCCCTCCACTTTCTCTTGTTTTTTTCCTGTAGATCGTCTTAATTTTCTATAATTTTTTTACATTTTTTGCCCTAATTTCACAAAGGAGTTATAGAATCGGCCATTTTAAATGGGGATTTTTCTTAGCCTAGCTCAAGGAGAATTAATATAAAAAACTTTCTTGGATGTTAGTGTAAAGACCCGAAAATTTCCATGCAATTTTTTTTTATTATTTGGGAATTTTATGTGTCTGTGAAAATTAACGGTGTGTGATTATGAGGCCCGGTGTGCCCAGAATGAATTTCTGAACTTTTTTTGGGTACATTCAGTAAACGTTAGAGTGGGTTTTTTTAAATTTTAAACCAGTTCTTAGAATTGAAATATGAGGCCACCGTTGAACTCGCAGTTCTGGTATTCGCTTAAGAAGACTTTCACCTTGATTGCAGTAGGACGAGGGTGAAAGTAAGTTTTCTTGTTTTTTGTGGAAATAAAAATAAAATAAAGAACAAGATTTTATTTTATTTTTGAAACCTATTTTTTTAGAGTTATGGAGGTGGGGACCACCCGGGCTAGAAAACCCCCATTTGGAATCTTGGTGGTGGGGACCACCCAAACCTTTCTTAATGGGGGAAAACCTTTAAACTCTCCATTTAATTAATTAAGCCAACTATAATTAATTAAATATGTCAAATTTAATTATTCCGACATGGAATTAAATTAATAAACTTATTTTAAATTATATTGGCTCTTCTTTACCTTTGAGAGGATTGGTTGGAAAAGGAGAATTGGGAGAGATCCTTAGATAATTTTGGAGAAACATTTCCTCCAAATGAATAAAGCCCTCTCTAATGAAGAACATACTCAGGAATCGAAGAATAAGGATGAAGCTTTAGCCCGGATCGGAAGCATCTTGCGGAAGCGACGAACGCTGACGTCACCATCCCCAACGACTTTGTATTCTTCCTTGTGACATCTTCTAAAGAGAAATCTAGGTAGGTTTTATTGTTGTTTTGGATATGCCTTACCCATTCTTGATGTTCTTCATGATTCAAGAATAAATAAGCTACTTGCTACCGTTCTAACGCGGAGGGTTCGGGCCAAACGAACACAGCCCGACCTCTCCATAACCTTTGTGGATTGTGGTGGTTTTAAATCAATAGTGACATCCCAAGACAAGTGTGGATGTCTATGGAATGAAGAACGAGCCACTGGGGTATGCTCAGTGACCCAAGGAACGTCGTCGGTGACCGACACCGGTGGGGCTCGGGAATGGCGGTCGACACTCCAGCCAGCCGGGACGACGACAGCGGCGCGACCGTGCCACCGGAGAAGAGCTGCAGCCTGTTGGCCGTGGAAGAGTAGAGGTGGCGGTCGTCGCATGGTCGGCCACAGAAAGAGGAGGCGGTGGCATGTGTTCGGTCCTTCAAGTGTGTGAGAACCACGGAACAAGGCTATGGAGGTGAATGTAGTGCGACCGGCCCACGACCAACCGCCAGGGATGGCGCGGGGCACGACCACATCGTGCGGAGGAGGCTAGCCATCCGGCCACCTAGGGAGCTAAGTGGGCCGCCTAACACGGGCCACCATCACGGGCCGCCCAGTAGGTCGCGCCTGTAGGTCGGGTCGCGCCAGTGGGCCGGGCCGGACCCAGTGGGCCGAGTCGGACTCGGGTCAAGTCGGGTCGACCCGAAGTGGGTCGGGTTGGCCAAGGCCGGGTCAGACTAGACCCATGCCAACTTCGACCCATTTTCTCTCTTTCGGTCATATCTTGAGCTACGAGCGTTCGTTTGAAGAACCGTATATGGCACCGGAAACCATAGATCGAGATGGACCTTTTGATATAGCCCACTTAAGTTTTTGATAAAGTTGGGGTATGGCCAGGTTGGATCGAACACAAATCCAACCAGGCCCTCGGGACTAAAAGGCCAATAACTTACAAACTAGGCATCTGAATGACGCACTGTCTATTACGTTGAAACCCATTTTACATGGCGGTCATTTGGGATACTTCTTCGTGGGACTTCATGGTAGTTGGAGTATCAACCTGTGTCTTGAGGATCGAACCCTCCCGGAATCATGTGAGCTTAGTGCGGAAACCCTATAGCTGTATGTAACATGAGAAAGATATCCTATGTTGGTGTGTTCCTAGGGATCCTATGTGGGTCTGTGCTTTGGGATCCTACGTGGTTCTATGTTTGAGAGTCCCACTTGGATCCACTCTAGGAAATCCACATGGGACTACTCTAGGATCCTACGTGGGTCTGCTATACTAGGATCCTACGTGGGTCTGTTATACTAGGATCCTATGTGGGTATGATGATTTAGGATCCTACGTGGACTTCCTCTTAAATAGAGTAAGATGATTTAGTAGTTACATCTAATAATCTATTCTACCGTACTTAAGTTATACCCGGTGTGAGCTGAGTCCTTACCTTCATGGTGATACCTTTGTGGTATTCTTCTGTGTGGCATACCTTTGTGGTACTTACCTTCGTGGTGATACATTTGTGGTATTCTTCTGTGTGGTGTTACCTTTGTGGTAGTTACCTTTGTGGTGTTACCTTCATGGTATTCCTTTCTTCATGGAATAGTTGAGTTTTGGGCTAATGAGTTGGGCCTTGTGTTTCCTTGTGAATGAGATAAGTATACTTGATAACTTAGGTATATGTATGGGCATATACCTAAGTAGGGTTGATTTTTGTTTCTATGATTTGTGGTTTATCCTTTGTGGATTTTGTTAGACCTTTGAGGGTCTAGGGGTCCCTACTGAGTATCATTATACTCACCCATGCGCGGGCTATGCCCGCACCTTGTTGTGTTTGGTGTAGACGACAGACAGCGTTGATTAAGGACAAGGGCACTGTGACTGGAGGTAGCTCGGAGGTGGACTTTAGACTAGGCGTACTATGGAGACGATCGTTCGAGTATTGTACCTACCCTTCAAGTAGGATCCTTGGCGGGATTTCACAGGAGTTGTTTCAGTTTACTTGTACTTTTCAGTTTTCTTGTACCTTCCAGTTGGGCTTGTATTCTATCCACTTTTTCTTTCTGTACACACCCTATTTACTATAGAGTTACTTCTGTTCATATCTTTTTGTATGCTTGGATTTGTGTGTTTATAGGTTATAAAGGAAATGCCTTCCTGGTTATAGGGAATACACCTTTCGGTGCTAGTCGCCAGCCCCTGGACTATGGAAGGCGGGATTGGGGTAGTCACAGCATGGGCCCCCGGGGGACGGGTCAGGAGAAAGTGGTATCAGAGGAGTCGGTTCTACCATAGAAAATTGGACTCTAATCTTTTTAATGTAAATAGTGTTAAGTGTAGTGAGTTTGGTTATCAGTTTAGGGAATCCAGTATTGGTACGATGGTCAACGTATCCATACACCAGGACCCTGACTTCTAATTTCTGATTCAGTGCATGAAAACAGTAATTGCGTGTGTGTTTTGAAAAGTTTTCTTTGTGATCATTTTGAGTCAGCTCGCCAGGTATAACTTATTGATTGTGGCGCACATGTTTCTTTTCAGGATGCCTCCACACAGATATCCATCTAGGGTTCTGGGTTTAGTATGTGATGATAGGCCACTGAGCGATGAGGCCTCAGTGCAAGGCCCTTTATCAGTAGAGGCACCAGTGGTACCATTACCCGTTAGGCCACTGATGCCACTAACCCCTGCAACAGAAGGTACACACCGCTTAAGCATGTTACACGAGATCCAGTTCTAGAGGCCACCCAGGTTCTGGGGTGAGATAGACCCACAGGCGGCTAAGGATTGGCTAGAGGTCGTGATGAGAGTATTCTAATTGGTAGGGACACCAGCTGATCTCATGGTGATCCATTCCGCTAGTCTTCTACTAGCAGCAGTAAGAAGATGGTGGATCTTTATGCTCCAGGTTCATGATGAGGTGACACTTCTCTAGGCAGACTTTGAGAGCCTGTTTTGAGAAGAGTTTGTCCCAGCAACCCTTCGCTCAGTGCGCATATAGGAGCTTCTTCATCTGCAGCAGGGCATCATGACTACGGCTCAGTACTCAGTGAGGTTCATCGAACTCTCAGGCTACTCCACTAATATGGTGCAGGACCCATTTTTCAGGGAATGGACCTTAGATAAGGGACTCAGGTGGGAGATTAGGGATTCGGTTATTTCTCTCAGTATCCCGATGTAGGCAGAGGTGTTAGAGCGAGCCCTCTTAGTGGAGAGTTGTCTTGCTAAGTAGTCACCAGCAGCAATACCCACTACCGGACATCACGTAGTGGAGTCTTCTACAGCTGGAACTAGACATATTTCATAGAGGTCCAAGAGGACCAGACCTACAGGAGAAAGACCACAGGATTCAGGGTCGGTTGTGTGAGGCACCGGAGACAGAGCCAATCATGCGAGGATCAGGCAGTGTTACGCATGCGGTGGGTAGGGTCACATGGCTCAAGACTGCCCGAACCGCCGTAAGGATGATATGCAGATGGTCGAAGGACCTCCTGGGTAGAGATAGAGGTTCGATCGAGGAGGTCCACAGGGAGCAGGCAGACGTGGCAGAGGAGTTGTCTGTGCAGCTGGCAGTGGGTGGCAATTCGAGGTGTTACTGCCACCACCACCAGGTGGTCCACCCTGACCACAGGGAGTAGGTGGAAAAGGGAGATCTTAGCTCAAGGCAGCTGAGTCCTACATCCATGGCACTCCGAAGATGATATGAGGTACGATCTGTTTCTACTCCACCTTACCTGCAGTACTTATAGACACAGGTGTCAGTCATTCTTTTATTGCCACTACCCTCGTTCGAAGCTCAGAGATTCCGGTGGAGTCATTGGCTCGATCCTTACGGTTAAATACTCCTAAAAAATTGTATTCAACGATTACACACTGGTTCCAATAGTGTGGCATTACTCTAGGAGGAGAGATATTTGGATGGGATCTCCTAGTAGCAGCGTCGAGGCCTTACGATGTCATCTTGGGTATGGACTGGTTATCTACATTTCATGCTTAGATTGACTGTATTAGGTGTAAAGTGAAGTGTGTCCGCATGTATGGGACTAGGTTTACCTTCACCGGAGAGAAGGGAACCTTTTCAACACATGATGGACTTACCTAGAGGAGATTGTAGTCGATCACATATCAGTTGGCTAGCCTTACCCTCAGAGCGGTTGATGTTGAGAGTCTGAGCTATCCTGTAGTGGTGGACAAGAATGTAGATGTTTTCCCTAATGACGTTCTAGGTCTACCTACTCACAGAGATGTGGACTCTTACATCAACTTTTACCCTGGTACGACACCGATATCTACAACAGCATATCAGATGGCTCCCGCGGAGCTTTGTGAGCTGCGGGTACAGCAAGAGGACTTATAGGGGAAGGGATTCATCCGACCTAGTGTTTCTCCATGGGAAGCCCTGATTTTGTTCACCAAGAAGGAATATGGGAGCTTGAGACTTTGTGTTGACTATCAGCACCTGAACCAGGTGACCGTGAAGAACAAGTACTCACTTCCAAGGATTGACGACCTCTTTGATCAGCTGAAGAGAGCACAATGGTTCTCGAAGATAGACCTCAGATCAAGATATCACCAGCTCAGAGTATGAGATGAGGATGTGCAGAAGATGGATTTCAGATATCGGTATGACCATTATGAGTTTTTGTTCATGCCGTTCGGCATGACCAATGCTCCAGAAGTGTTCATGGGACCCATGAATAGGATCTTTCAGCCATACCTTGATCTCTTTTTAGTAGTCTTCATCGACGACATTCTGATCTACTCGGCTACCGAGGAGGAGCATGCTTATCATTTGCAGATAGTTTTGGACACACTCTGAGAGCACCAACTTTATGGTAAGCTCTCGAAGTGCCCGTTCTGGATCCGAGATGTTCACTTTCTGGGACATGTCATCTCGGTGGCTGGAGTTGTGGTGGATCTAGTGAATATCGTGGAGGTACTTGCTTGGGATCCACCCAGGAGTGTGACAGAGGTATGGAGTTTCCTGGGTTTGGCCATATACTACTAGAGGTTTGTTACATATTTCTCCATAGTTACAGCACCATTATCGGCATTGAAAAAGAAGGGGAAACCCTTCGTGTGGTTGGAGAGATGCCAATGGAGTTTTCAGGAGCTGAGGCAGAGGCTGACTAGTGCCCCCATCTTGAGGCTTCCGGAGGAGGGAGTTGGGTATGTAGTCTACTACGATGCATCAGGGACTAGGATTGGATGTGTCCTGATGCAGGAGTGAGAATTTATTGCATATGTTTCTCGACAGCTAAGACAACATGAGAATAACTACACTACCCATGACCTTGAGTTAGCAGCTGTTGTCTTCACTTTGAAGATGTGGAGACATTACTTGATGGGCAAACGTTTTATAGTCTACTCTGATCACAAGAGTCTCAGGTATATATTCTCTCAGGAGAATTGGAACCTAAGACAGTGACGTTGCCTTGAGTTCCTCCAGGACTATGACTTCGAGATAGTCTATACTCCTGGGAAGGGGAACGTTGTAAAAGATGCACTCAGCAAGAGATCTGGTATACAACTGCCAGGTGAGGTGACGAAGAAGTTGGAAACTTTTCAGATATCCTTTGTGGATCAAGATGGAGCAGCTTTTCTTCAGTCACTTACAGTCACTCCCCCACTCCTTCAGTGAGTCATGGAGGCACAGCATGGGGACACTGACTGAGAGGCTCGATGTGCTCAGATATCCATAGGACATGCACTTGATGGATTATCTGAAGGTGGGGATCATGTCATCCTCTTCAGAGGACGTACCATGGTACTAGTGTCTCTTCGAGAGTAAGTGTTGAGGGAGTTCCACACATCCCCTCTAGCAGTACATCCTGGAGTGGAGAAGATGTACCAGGACCTTCGACAACAGCACCGGTGGCCAAGAATAAAGAAAGTGGTACCATAGTTTGTCTCTCAGTGCCTCACTTGTCAGTAAGTGAAGGTGAAGCATCAGGTACCAACAATATTAGTTTAGCCTATAGAGGTCCCAGAGTGAAAGTGGGATGGGATATACATGGACTTCATGACATGACTTCCACGTACATCCTGGGGTCATGATTCTATATGGGTGATCGTCGACCGACTCACCAAGTCAGCCCACATCCTACCGATCAGAGAGAAAGTTTTAGTAGAGAGATTGGGATGCCTCTGTATACAGAATATTGTGCAGCTACATGGAGTACCCTTGAAGATTGTCTCCAATTGTGATGCATGTTTCAATTCCCGGCTATGTAAGGGGTTGCAGGAGACTTTTGGGATGAAACTTTGTTTGAGAACCTCCTTCTATCCTTAGACGGATGGCCAGACTAAGTGGACCATTCAGACCCTCGAGGACATGCTGCGTTCTTACGTCCTTGACTTTGGTCACAGCTGGGAGGATCACTTGCCCTTGCTGGAGTTTGCATACAACAATATTTATCACTCCACCATTGGGATGGAACCTTCCTAGGTGTTGTACGACCGACCTTGCAGATCACCTTTGTATTGGACTGACCTAGGGGAGCCAGCACTCATCAGACCATATATGGTACAGGCTTCCATGGAGAAGGTGCAGATCATTCAAGAGAGGATAAAGACTACATAGAGTAGGCAGAAGTCTTATCATGATAGGAGACTAACACCTCTATTGTTTGAGGATGGTAACTATGTTTTCTACGGGTCTCACCTCAACGAGGTTTGAGGTGATTTGGATGGGGCGGCAAGTTATCTCTGAGGTTCATCAGACCCTTTCAGGTCCTCAGTAGAGTTGGCGAGGTGGTTTACCACCTAGCACTTCCCCCTCAGTTGCACCGAGTGCATGACATTTTCCACGTGTCTCAGCTGAGGAGATAAGTGCATGGCCCTTCACACATCATTGACTGAGGCGAGATGGATATCCACGATGGGGTGATTTTTAAGTAGGTTCTAGTGGAGATTGAGGATCGATAAGAGAGAGTCCTTTGTGGGCAGTCAATAACTCTGGTGCACGTCTGTTGTCAGCACATGAACCTCCAGGAGAGCACATGGGAGTAAGAGGCTCAGATTCGTACTAAGTACCCCCACTTGTTTTCCTAGTGTTTGTGATGTGGCTTTCGAGGATGCAAATACTTGAGGTGGGGAGAATGTAAAGACTCGGAAATTTCTATGTAAATTTTTATTATTATATGGGAATTTTATGAGTCTACGAAAATTAAAATCGCGTGATTTTGAGGCCCAGTGTGCCCAGAATGAATTTCTGAACTTTTTTTTAGGTATGTTCAGTAAAAGTAAGAGCGGTTTTTTGTTAATTTTTAATCGGTGCTTGGAATTGAAATCTGAGGGCACCGTTGAACTTGCAGTGTCAATATTCTCTTAAGGATACTTTCACCTCGACCGTAGTAGGATGAGGGTGAAAGTTAGTTTTCGTATTTTTTGTGGAAAAAAAATAATATAAAGAACAAAATTTTATTTTATTTTTGAAACCTCTTTTTTTCGAGTTATAGAGGTGGGGACCACCTGTGCTAGAAAACCCCCATTTTGAATCTTGGTGGTGGGGACCACCCGAACCCCTCTTAATGGGGGAAAACCTTTCAACTCTCCATTTAATCAATTGATCCAACTACAATTAATTAAATGTGTCAACTTTAATTGTGACAACATGGAATTAAATTGATAAACCTATTTTAATTTATATTGGCTCCTCTTTACCATTGAGTGGATTGGTTGGAAAAGGAGAATTGGGAGAGAGACTTGGAGAACATTGGAGAAATATTTCCTCCAAATGAAGAATGCCCTCTCCAACAAAGAACATACTCTAGAATCAAAGAATAAAGATGACGCTTGAGCCCAGATCTGAAGCATCTTGTGAAAGCAACAAACATCGACGTCACCATCCCCAATGAATTCGTCTTCTTCCTCGTGACATCTTTAAATGTGCAATCAAGGTAGGGTTTATTGTTGTTTTGGATACCCATTACCCATTCTTGACGTTCTTCATGATTCAATAATAAATAAGACACTTGCTACTGTTCTAATGTGGAGGGTTCGGTCCAAACGAACACGAACCGAACTCTCTGCAACCTTTGTCGATTGTGGTGGTTTTAAATTAATGGAGACGACCCGGGACAAGTGAGAATGTCTATAGAATGAAGAATGAGCCACCAAGGCACGCCCAGTGACCCGAAGAATGCCGTCGGCGACCGTGCTGGATACTGACACTGGTGAGGCTTAAGAATGGCAGCCGGCACTCCGGCCGGCCACAACGACGGTGGCGGTGTGACTGTGCCACTGGAGAAGAACCGCGACGAAGTAGAGGTGGCGGCAATTGCATGGTCAGCCATGTGAAGGGGAGGCGGCAACACACATTCGCGCCGTTGGGCATGCAAGAACCATGGCATGAGGTCGCGGTGGCGAAGGCAGGGCGGCTGGCTCGCTACCGACCGCCGGTGATGGTGTGGCATGTGATTGCGCTGCACGGAGGTGGCTGGCCATCCGGAAAGCTGGGGAGCCGAGCGGGCGGCCCAGTGCAGGCCGCCCATCGCAGGCCGCCCAACGCAGGCCGCCCAGCGGACCACTCCAGCAGGTCGAGCAGTGCCGGCGGGCCAGGCCGGATCCAGCGGGCCGGGTTGGACCCAGGGCTAGACCCAGGTCGGGCCGGGTCAGACCCAGGGCTGGACCTGGGTTGGGCTGGGTCGACACAAACCGGGTCGGGTCAGCCCAGACCGGGTCAGACCGGACCCGGACCAACTTTAACTCCTTTTTTCTCTTTCATCCATATCATGATCTATGAGCGTCCATTTGATGAACCGTCTATGGCGCTGAAAACCTTGGATCGAGGTGGTTCTTTTGATATACCCCACTTGAGTTTTTGATAAAGTTGGGGTACGACCGGGTTTGATCAAACACGAATCCAATTGGGCCCTTGGGACTGAAAGGTTAATAACATATAGAACGAGCGTCTGAATGAAGAACCATTTATTGCATTGAGACCCCTTTTACATGGCGGTCCATTGGGATACTTCTTTATGGGACTTCATAGTAGATGGAGTATCGACCTGTGGCTTGAGGAGCGGACCCTCCTGTAATCAAGTGAGCTTAGTGCGAGAACCCTGTAGCTGGTTGTAACATGAGAAAGAGATCCTATGTGGGTTTGTTCTTAGGGATCCTATGTGGGTCTGTGCTTTGGGATCCTATGTGTGTCTGTGTTCCAGAGTCCCACTTAGATCCACTCTAGGAAATCCATGTGGGACTAATCTAGGATGTTATATGGGTCTGCTATACTAGGATCCTACATGGGTCTTCTATACTAGGATCCTACGTGGGTCTGATGATTTAGGTTCCTACGTGGACTACCTCTTAAACATAGTAAGATGATTTAGCAGTTACATCTAATCGTCTTTGCTACCATACTTAAGTTATACCTGGTGTGAGCTAAGTCCTTACCTTCATTGTGATACTTTTGTGGCATTCTTCTATGTGGCGTACCTTTACGGTACTTACGTCGTGGTGATACCTTTGTGGTACTTACCTCTGTGGTGTTACCTTCATGGTATTTCTTCCTTCGTGGAACATTTGAGTTTTGGGCTAATGAGTTGGGCCTTGTGTTTCCTCATGAATGAGATGAGTATACTTGATAACTTAGGTATATGTATGGGAAAATACCTAAGTAGGGTTGATTGTTGTTTCTATGCTTTCTGGTTTGTTATTTGTGGATTTTGTGAGACCTTTGAGGGTCTCAGGGTCCCTACTGAGTATCGTTATACTCACCCCTGCACGGGATATTCCCACACCTTTTTGTGTTTGGGGTAGACGACGTACAACATTGACTGAGGAAGAGGGCACTAGGACTGGAGGTAGCTCGGAGGTGGACTTTAGATGAGTCTTATTGTGGAGACGATAGTTAGAGAGTTGTACCTACTCTTATGGTAGGATCCTTGGTGAGATTTCATAGGAGTTGTTTCAGTTTAATTGTACTTTTTAGTTTTCTTGTACTTTCTAGTTGGGCTTGTATTCTGGCCCCTTTTTCTTTCTATACACACCATGTTTACTATATAGTTACTTGTTTTCGTATCTTTCTGTGTGCTTGGTTGTGTGTGTTTATAGGTTATAAAGGAAATGCCTTCCCGGTTATAGGGAATATGCCTTTCGGTGCTAGTCGCCAGCCCCTGGACTATGGAAGGAAGGCTTGGGGTAGCCACAGCATGGGCCCCCGGGGGACAGGTCGTGACAGTTAGGGCCTCTCAAGGATAAGATATGGCTAGTTGGAGTTAGAAGAGATCAGGTGATATCTTCTAGGATGCGTGTTAAAAATAAAATGGTTTGAGATTAAGGTAGTTTTTTCTTATGAATTTACCATATGGTAATATGTTTTTCATTTATTACATTTGATAGGTAGTCTCTCCCTTGAGGGAAGTTGAAATTAAAAGTTAAATAATTTTTTAAATTAAAATTAAATGCCTGTGTCTGAATTTAAAAAAGTTTCAAGGCCACAAGGGACCTTGGAACTGACTTGATTACCTTGGATACTAATAGTCAATGCCATGATAATGTTACTCTAACTTGAGATAATTGAAACCTAATGGGTTCTAACTAAATTAAATGAATGTAATTTAGTAGGCGTAGAGTAGGATCCTTAGACACCTCCTTGTAGAGGAGTGTGGGGGATCATGATGTTCGGCCCGGGTAGGCTATGTTAGAACTAAGTGATTCCTTAAATACATGTTTCTTGTGAGATGACCATGTGGAAATTTTTCTTCCACCACTAAGTTGTAATTTATTAGGTGGGTCGACCCTGTGGAGATTTTTTGGATAGGTCAGGTGATTGAACCAACCAAGGATGACTTGGAAAGAGTTTGTGATTGAGGTTATCTCCCTTGTGAGACTCACCTTGGAGGTTGATATGGCCTTAATAAAACATGATGATATTGATGGATTATATACTCTCTAAGTGGTGGTTGTTCTCTCAAGATATGTGTTCAGATGAGGGAACCCATGAATGGTGTCCATGTTTTGATGAGACCTAGGGGAACCTTATGGGTTCCCCAGTGATATATTGACCCCTAAGAGGGTGTAGGTGGAAATTATTAGTGATGATTGTTGGTGTCACCTTAGAACCTGAATCAACAATTTGAGCCAGTTATGGATATGATGAATACAGGTTGTGCACTTAATTGGTTTACCTCAGTTGCGAGATGAGTTTGAGTAGATGTATAACCTTAGTGAGATGTGTTATATGAAATATCATGGGAGGGATGTTCTATCCCTCTGAGATGCATGTTGTACATGAGATGCCTATGATTCTTAGGATATGTCTTGTGCACTTGATGATCCTGAAGATTGTCTAGCATCATCCCACTTGGAATCTATGATGACACCTAATTATTTTTTATCACATAGGATTACTTCCTAGGTATATTCTTGGAGCCTAATGACTATGCAATAATCAATATTACCACCTGGGGTTCAATAATTATGCATTGAAATTATTGATCACATAAGATTATCTCCTAGGGATCCTCTAGAAGCCTGATGACTATGGAAGGCTCAGGATTACCTCTTGGGGTTTGGAGATAGTGCCTGAGGATTATTGATAACCTAGGATTACCTCCTAGGGCTCATCATCATGGATCTTTATGACTAAGGAATGATTAATACTAACTTTTAGAGTTTGGAAATTTTACCTAATGTCTATGGAATGCTCAGGATTACCTACTAGGGTTCAGTGATTATGTCTAATGATTGTTGATCACTTAGGATTTCCAAATATAGATCATCGATGACGCTTAATGACCCTGATGGGTACCAATTAAATTAAATGAATTTAATATAGTGTCCTTAGAGTAGAAGCCTTAAACACCTCCTTATTGAGGAGTGTGGGGGATTGGAATGTTTGGACGGTGTAGGCTATGTGATAACTAAGTGATTCCTTATATTTTTGTGTCTTCTGTGGTGACCAGGGGGTGAGTGTTCCTCCCCCATTGATTTTTGATTTCTTGGGTGGGTAAACTTCATGGAAATTTATGGATAGTTAGGGTGTTTGAACTGGCCTATGATGAATTGAAAAGATTATGTTCTTGAATCCATATCCCTTATAAGAATTTTCAAGGAGGATAGCAAGGAATCAATGATACTTGATGATACTAAGAGATTTTATTCCCTCTGATTGGTGGGTGTTGACCAAAGAGATGTGTTGAGATGAGGGAAACCAAGAAGGGTTTCCATTCTATGATTTTACCTAGGGGACCCAATTGGTGACCTATTGACCCCTGAGAGGGTGTGGGTGGATATGGGTAGTGATGATTGAGAGTATAACCTTAGAACATGAATCAATGGTTTGATCCTACTATGTTTGTGACAGGTAAAAGTCATACACTTGAGAGGCTGACCTTGGTTATGATTATGATGATTGTCCATAGTCATCCCCTATGGATCAGTGATAATGCCTGATGAATTTTTGATCATATAGGATTACCTCCAAGGGATTGTGCTGGAACTTGATTACTATAAAATGCTTAGAATTACCTATAGGGGTTTTTAAATGAAATCTAGTGATTATTGATCACCTAGGATTATCTCCTAGGTATCACCTTGGATCCTAATAACTATAGAATGATTAGGATTACATCCTAGGGTTAGGTGATGAATCTTAATTATTGTTGATCAACTAGGATTACTTCTTAGGGTCTGGCTTAGAGCTTGATGACTATGAAAAAATTAGGATTACCTCTTAGGGTTCTCTATTTTCACTAGATGATTTGGAACACTTAGGATTACCTCTTGGGGTTTAGTGATGATGCTTGATGATTATCGATTTCCTTTTATTACCTCTTAGGGATCAACGATGACTCTTGATGACAATTTATAACCTTGGATCACCTCTTAGGAATAATCTTATAGCATGATACTATATGATGCCTTCTACATGATCCTTTTATCCAATGACTATGACCAATTCTATATGGATTCCTTATGATACTTCCTAGTATTTGATAATTATACCTATTATTATATGGATGTTGGGCCCGGTATTAATAAGAACAATTTTGTGTTGTGCTCATATACACTTTAACATAGGATGAAACAGGTTTAGTTGATCTTAGGTTCAATAGAAGAACTTTAGGATTGATGATAGTAATTATTTATGCTTCTATGGGTTATTTATTTATTCAAGTAATTATATCGCATGTATGTACTGCATTTACTGGTTATGTATGGGACTGCATTGATATTAACCTATTGAGTTTTACTCAAACCTTGGTTGGGTAGCCAAGACACTTGGGTATTCAAAGAGGATTCATTGATCATAGGTATAGGTTGGGAATAGGTTCATAGTTTATTGATCACATGAGATAGCTTGGAAGGTTATAAAAACTAGGATTGCGGTATGAATTCGGGATATAATAGAGCCTCTTATATTTTATTTTCCTTTTATTTTTTTATGTGATTAGATCAGTGGTTCATCATTGTTTTTATGACTGTATGCTTATATATTCATGTATTATTCATGATTATGTTTATTATTTTCATATACTTTGATGGTTATCATGATGAATGATTATTTTGTTTATTTATATATGTTATTAAACACTCTAATATGGGGATATAGTCTCCCCATAGTAATACCCTAGACCCCCATTGCTATTCGGTAGCCTTTGGGGTATGGGTAGGGGTGCCTGAGGTCCCAGTGATGACTCCATTGGTTTAGGAACCACTTAGTGGCTACAAAATGGGAGTTGGATTTTAAAAATACATACAATTACCTCACCTTTTGTACTAGGAATACATCTCTCATGTCTACCCAAATATATTTAAGAAACTACCATGGGATGTATGCATATTATCTTAATCTTGGGAACCCATACCGGGTCTACCATAACCTTAACAAGAATCTTATCCCCCTTGGTTACATATTCATTGGGTGACTCTAAATCCAAAAAACATCCCCAGATCCCTCACTCTGAACCTTAGAGACTCATTCCAACCTATCTCTCAGTTCACTATAACTATTCATTTCATTTCATTCACACCCCTCGGGGTCCATGTGTCACAGAACACATATTTATACTCAATTCATTGGCTATCGATGGTTGAGAAAGTATTCCGGTGTTAAGGGTCCAATGTGGACCAAGACACTTCTCTTTTATCAATGGGTATTAACAAACAATCTATTTAATTAATGTCTAATCACCCCTATATGGTGATACCGAATATCACATGCCACATAACAACCAACATAAACCTTAGGAAGATGTTCAGAAACCACATACCTCATACGGATTTATTCCCTTTGATAAAATCATGTACACCCTCACCTAAGATCATCCAAGTCTCGCCCAAGATCATATCATCACTGATACCCTATTTAGGAATACCCCCGACCCCATCTTGAGAAAAGACCTATTTACTAGTACCTGATAAATCACTAATTTCATTCATTTTAATCAAGATACATTGAAAATTATATACGATGACATATCTCCAAAAAAATGGTGATAAATGACATGTGATCATCCTTATAGGACATTCTTTATCCAGTCTAAGAAAAATACTCATCATTGAAAGATGATTCCATCATGATTTGGTGGAATCATTACTCAAAACCCTAAGAAGGAGAAAATGATATTAGAATCAAATAAAAGAAAAAAATAATATTTGTAAAATGATGAATAACCCACCTCAAATTTTCCAAATAATTCCACCAAGAATACCCCATATCAAGGGGAAATAGATGAAAATGAGAGGGTGAGAGCCCACTAGTTTGGTCATGCGAAAGGGGAGGAAATTGATTCTTAAAAACAAAAAAAAATTGATTTAGGAGGGGGTGATCATTTCCTAGTTTTTAAGGAATTTTTGGAAGTGAATTTTTTTATCTGCATGGTTTACTAATCCATGTTCTAACCATGCAGATCAAACTATCCTATGTTATACCCCTTGCATGGTTTGTCTACATGGTTTACCAAACTATGAAACAACTATGCTTCTGAATCATAGAAATTTTAGCATTGTAAATGGTTCCCTCACATGGTTCTCCCTAAATATACACAATATATTCACAACACTTCACATTAAAAATCATCAATATAGTTTTCTTTGTAACTTTGTATGGTTTTATTTGACTGTGCGGTAGCCATGTGATAGGGGAAAACCCTTCAAAACCCCAAACATTACCCAAAAGCTCCCAATATTCACCCAAACACACAAAAACTATTTATATCCTAGATCTACATCTAAATACATCTCCTTGAGATGCTCCAAATCTTAGAATCCTAATCTGAATCGAGATTCTCAAAGCATCCCCTTCTCTGGGACAAAAATTGAAATTTTTCTAGAATTTTAAAATCCCTAAAGATGTGGATCTTTATGTACACTCTATAATAACATTTATCATCCTTTAGAAGTCTCAACAATTCTAAAACCATCTTTATCAAACTATATCAATTTTGAATTCATCACAAAATCACTGTGTTCTATCCCCGATGTTGAACAGGATTCAATAATGTAATTCCCAACATCGAGGAACACTATTCATCAAAAATTGAGATACCCACTCATCACTATCACAAATACTAAAATAGTTATCAACCACATGATTTTATCATGGTACACCCAAGTGTTTTCAATCGGTTCATCTTTGGATTCATGGTGCTCCCCACCATAATACTTTTCTTATAAAGGCCAATTTTGATCCATGGTGCTCCCACAAAAGTAATTACCTTCCAAAAATTAATTTTTAGTGGACCATTGACATGTTTGAAACAATTTCCATCCCATAACACCCCATTCCCCACAAAAACATAAATCATTCCTCCTATGGATGACCTTTTCCAAAAATGATTGATCACACCCCCCCCCCAACGCACCATCGCATCTATCAATCACGATACCTTAACTCCAGAAGGAATCATGGAATCATTTGAACTCTCACATTGATTTTAATACCTAAAACTCAGTGTCATTACATTGTTGGATCCTCAACCACCCATACTATCCATCATATTCTCTCCATGAGCACTGAAACACCATTGATATGACTCACCCTTGGATCAAATCAACTCCATCCTAATCATATTTTCTATACACCAATTCTAAATAATACCACATCCAAATTCCAAATCTGGTTCTTTCTCAAGAACCATGTAAAATTAGAGGTACATACCCACCAAAATCTCGGTTCCAATTTGAATTTCCACCAAATAGTATCTTTGCATCCACGACCCTAACAACATAAGGGTTGTACCTCCACGAATGATTTTATGCTCCCTTTCATAGGAGTATCTTTATTATTATGTTGTTGAACCACAACACCAGTATCTATGGCCCATTCTATACTCATTACAAATAATAATGACTATTCATGTCCATCTTTCTCATACCAGAGTTCCAAAATGAAACACCAAACACTACTCATTCTTGGATCACTATAAATGTCATATTTGATATCCATTGAAATTTACTTCACAATGAGGGTCACACATTTGAAAAACTAATGATGAAATCTCCACCATATAAATTCTCATGTATCGCTCCTAGATCACTAGCTTGAATGGGTCCCATCATTATATGTGTGTTACTCTTCCCAATCCATGCATTATCCTCCTTGAAAAATTGTGTTAAGGAAAAATATCAGATTGATCATACCACCACAACTCTGATTCATATTTGGTGTCTCCTCTCACCATATAAAGACACATCTTTTCACCTATAAAAACCATAGGTTTCTATTCCCATAAGGATATCATTGAGTCCTTTTGTTCTCAACCCACACATGGGTATTCACTGGTCATGATAAAACACCTTCTTAATATCAACTGCCAGATAAAAAATATCCATCACAAGACCTGATCATATTCTTTAAATAGTTCTAAATCTCAAGCCCATCTTTATATCTCAAAAAATTTCATAGTGCCTTGCACAACCACCTTCCCATTTTACCAATACTCTATAACTATATGCTCAGTCTTGATGGATCTAAATCAAGGTCTAGGACCTTTCTCACCATCATAAGACTCCCATGTTCAATGCAACCATGGGCCCAGCCTAGTACCACTATAAATTTGAAATCAAATCTATGCCCAATTCTCCATAGTTACAAAAATCTCTAATTCTTTATCCATCATGTTAATCCACTTCACCTCTCAGCATTTCAAAAAACCTAGTGCTCATCATATCACATTTCACATTGGATCATATATCGTTTCACCCTATCCCATATATTTCGAAAAAATCCACTCTCATTATGTCCTACATGTCATATAAATCCTAATAATGCCAAATAAGCTAGTTGAACATGAATATCATAAAGGTTTTAGCCATCATAACCCAAACACTACTCATTCTTCAATATCATTCATAAGAATATACCCATGATTTTCATATCTAGTCAATCACATGTATCTGGTTAACCCCTATCTATGGTTAATCTCATAAATCAAAACTCACCTATAAAATAACAGAAAAGTGTTCTTTTAGTAAATAATAGTACTTGGCTCACTAATATCCTAAACCACAATACAATGACACTAGGCTCTCCCTTCTAACCCATGACCATGGATCACATAGTACCAAACACATGGTGTAAAATCTCTTCTTCTATTCAAATATCACAGGGAAACTCGCTTGAAAATACACCCAATCTAGGGTTCCCAAAGATACATATTAGACATCACATTCTAATTCAACCTCCCACTCTCAATAACCCATCTTCAACGTGCATCTGTATACCAGACTACACCCTCAAGGACCGGGTAACATACACGAGAATATAACACCAACATACCATTATGATTAGTTTCAAGAAAATAATAGTCATATGGTTTGATTGAGTATAATTTATAAAAAAAGATATATGAAAAAACATTAAATAGGTTATTGTGGACACATTAAGTAACTGAAACTATTTCCTTATATAAAACTAGAATCAAGGCATCCAATTCCTATACCATCCCACTAAGGGTCACTACTCATCCCATACATAGAGGAACTATTTAGTCGTCGTCAAGGAACATTCCTAAATTGTATCCACATGTCCTACTAGTAGAAGAAAATACCATGGTACAAATGAGTGGAATTACACCAACAATTTATAAAATAAAACACCATATAATTTATTATTGGCACCTTAAAAAAATTAACCTTCTATTTTCATTGATATTAATAACATTAAATCACATGTATTCCATGTGAGTAATAAATTCCAAAAATGATGCATGTCCATAGTCCTCTTGAAAAGGGGACAATAGCTAAAACTATAACTATAAATCTCAAATACACACATCACACTTTAATAGATATCTTAATCATAATAATGAAAACCAAGAACTATAATCTCGTATCCCCGGTAACATAGAATTACCACAGAAGAAGGTGATCATGACACACCACGTTTTGAAATGTCTTTATTCCCTATCCAACATACCCCAAATAGTAAGACAAATAAAAAAGACACTTTAGGACCACTTTGTAACATCCCTCAATTGGATTTCAGCCACCAGTGTTTTAGCCAGTGGTGTTACATGACCTCATGCATGACTCCCTATATTTCAGAGGATGGGGACTAGTATAAAGGGTATAAAATGTTACCATGAGGAGACTATACACTCATATCAAAGTGAAAAAATAATATAAATAACTACTCAATATCCATAATAATAGTCATAGTATTCATAAATCTAATAAACAAAATCATGATCAAACAAATGAAATGTAGTCATAAAAGCATATATATCAACTAAACTCCCACTAGTATGATCACATATAAAAAATGACATAAATTAAAAATAAAGAGGCTCTACTACCACACTTGAGCCTCTTAAAATCCTAGTCGTGTAGATAAATCCCAATCTTGCAACATTGGGCCTCTTCCCTACTACGATCGTGAGGTATGCTTAGGTACCAAAGTGCCAGGGATGCTTGAGTAGAGGAAGAGTAAAACTCAGAAGGCTACCACCAATTATTTCCCTAACATACATTATATCATGAAAAATGCATGGAAATAAAATGGGTTTCATATCATTTCAAATGGTATTAATTAAAAATGACAACAAGAATTTGATCAGATGATACAAAAATTCAATCACTCAAAAGGATTATTTCATAAGATTATTTAAAGGTTATTTCAGGAAAAATAACCCCAAATGAGATATAAATTTTGGAGATAAAGAGATAAATGGAAGTGAATCCATGAAAAAATAGTTTTTAGAAAACATTTCTTAACATTATTGTAAAGAGATGAAAGTAGGAGTCACTTTAAAAAATCATTTTCAAGAAGGTACATTAAATACTTTTTAAAACTCCAATTTAAAAGAAATACTAATAATCACTAATTTAAAAATAAATAAAGGTTTTTCAAATGAAATGTGGAGTTGAGGATAAAATATAATATCATAAAAGGTGAATCCTTTTTAATACTTAAATATATCTTTATTGGAACCATGTCATAAAAAAGATAATAAAAATTTCATTTTAAAAGAGGTAAAGAGAAATAAGAAGATAAAATGAGATGATACATATTTGTGTTTAAAAATAATATAGTAAAACATTTTTGGAAATAAATAATATGGATATGAAGGAGAAAACCACATCAGATAGAATGAGGATTATTCTCAACAAAATTGCATTTTTCTGAAGAAAGAAGTCCAACAAAGAAGAATAATTGATGTAGAAATCCTTAAAAATGGATTTATGAGAAATAAATTTAAATAAAAATAAATAGGAGATTAAGTAAAATATAATTCAATCATATGGTATATTTACCCTAACTTATAAAAATAAAGTTGAATAAGGATGATCATAACTCAATGAACAAAAATTGAGTTAGCAAAAATCCTTACCTTAACTCTAAACTATCATGGAAATGATTTAACCTCCTATATAATAAATATAACCATATTAAACTTATTTTATAACCTTATTAATATATATTACCTTTTATAAAATTTAATTGTAATCATTCATTATACATTTATTAGTCAGTTATTATTTCTTTTCATCATCGGATGTCAGTAACCTTGATTGTTACATATAAGTTTCATAAAGGCGACATCGTTCCTCGTTATTTAGTAAAAAGTCAAACATTACTATATTACTCAAGGTAATATAATATATGTACCATAATTATATATACATTTCTAATTTCATCCCATGAGATTTTTATATATGATTTGTGAAGATAAAATTGGTAACGAGTTTGTTTCATTAATTTTTAACAAACAAAAGGTGATATATTAATAATGAGTTTAAATATTAATATCACCATTACATAACCAAAAAAATATTATTTAATCATTAATATATAATATAACCAGTAATTAATTTTATATAACCATCCATGATAAAAATATATAACATCATTTAAGTCGGTGGTTAAACTAACCCAAACCAAAACACATCATAATCGATGGATAAGTACGATTATAAAGTGATTAATTTATAGTATAATTATTCCATAAATACTTATAGAAAATTAATCAAGTAATAAATATAATTTTTATTCATTAAATACATTCTTATAACCATCTATTCAAGGTGATTATGAAAAATGAAATACATCATTTGTGGAGGGGGTAGTCTGCATGTAACACGAGCGACGTTTTAATTTTTAAATTGGATGGTAGGGAGATGAATAATGGTAAAACCACTAATATAATAACATATAAATAAATTAATTATAATTATTTAATTATATTTTTATGGTTATAATATCTTTTTATAAGGGTGGATGATAAAAATATAGAAGAGAAAGTTAGGGAGTGCATAATACTCGCGTTGAGAGTTTGAATATTTTCTTAAAGGGTTCTTTAGAAATGGAGGATTAGGGACACTTTATTGTATCTAAGAGATGAAAATGTGTAAAAGGGTTCTATTATAGGTAAAATTTTTAGGAATTAAATATGAATTTTAATGTTTAGTGTGTCTTAAAGTGGGTGGAATTTGGATACTTTTATAGGTGAAAAAGAGGGAATTTTCATTGGAATTGAAAGTTATAAAAGGAGTAAATGTAATGGCCCGGACCTCTCCGGTCCATTTCTTTGTAAAAAATTTGATGTGGTCAAACACGACACGTGTTTTAATAATAATTTTTTATAATAATAATTGATAATGGTGGTGTGAAAATATTTGGTGTTAATTAGATAAAATGGTTTTAATTTAATCATTGTAAAATATAAGAAATAAAATCGAATATATTTAATAAAATGATGGGAGGCGCATGGAATAAGTTATAAAGGAATAAATTACAATAAATGAGGCTCATGTAATAAATTATAAAGGAATGAAATGCATGGGGTGCATGGGTGTGACCTTGTACAGGAGGCGTTGTGCGGTTCTCCACAATTAAAGTTGGAATTGTGTTAATAACATTAAAAGGGTATTATTATATAATAATTTGTTATAATAATAATAACATGAAGAGGCACGTGAATGGGGTTCCCAACCATGCGTGAATATAATGTTATGGGATATATGGAGTAATTATATGAAAATAATGGGCGTCAATAATAATAATAATTATTAATGTTAATGATGGGGACCCGTTGATGAAATTGAAAGAGGATTTATTACTATTGAATTAAATAAAAATGATAAAGGTGACAGAAATATGTGTGTCATTGGTAAATTAAATTAAATGGGTTTAATTTTTGGTTAGTAAATTAAATTATTTGAATTTAATTAAATGGAATGGTTTTAACTTAATAACCATGGTAAACTAATTTAATGGGATTAAATTAGTACATTAATTATGGGTGTTATTATTATTAATTTTATTAAATAATAAAGTTGAAGTGAGAATGGAGTTTGGGGCGTTCCACATGGAGTAAAAGAAATGGGAGGCGCCACTTTTGGTGGTGGGAGAGAATCATGAAAGAAAAAAAATAGATTGGAGAGAGAAACAAAAAATAATAATAAGAGAAATAAAATTAAAAGACAAATAAATGAAAAAGGAGGAATTGGTGCTTAATTATAGCGCCCATGAAGACTCCAAAACGTGATTGCTTTTGGAGTTATGAAAAATAAATAAATAATTTATTAATAATAATAATAAAATATTGTTATTATTAATTTTGTTGATAAAACACTTTTTTGTCCGTAACTTCTTCGTGCGACCTCGGTTTCACGAACCGTCAGTGGCAGTGCGACCCTGACTACGAGACGAAAATTATGAGTCTAATATTGGATGTCTTTTTCGGGTTTTTGGATTGGGTACCCGAAACACTCATGAATTAATAGATTTAATATTGTTATTATTACGAGATCTTGTATCCAACGTATCTCCCTCATATGGTGTCGGAATGACGAACCGTCAGCGGCAGTGTAATCATGTAATTAAGACGGTCATTTTAAGACCAGTGATGGATACCTTTTTATGATTTATGTCTCGGGTCAATGAAACACACATATTAATAAAATTAACATTTTTTTTAAAACGCGTGGAAACCGCGTGACGTGTCGTGTGTTGACCAGTCAAAACATGTAATGTATGTACGGTCACATCGTGTATTCATTAATGCATGCTGAATACGGATTTACCTATTCGTTTCCTATATAAGAACGAGGTCATGTTTTATCTTCCATATCGATCGCTTCTTTGTCGCACGACGACGCTCTTGGACAATCGAGAAGTATTCCTCCTCTAACTTCTTTGTCCGAGCTCTGAATTACGATCCGTCAGCGGCCACAGGATCGTAGCGACAAGACGAAGCTTCTAAGCCCGGACTTGTCACCTTTCCTTCCGGACTTCCTTCTCCAGATTCCATCCTAGGAGGCTTTTGTCGGGTTTGGCGAAGGCGAGGACACCGAAGGACGTCGTCGGAAGCGACGTGATCGGGACCTTTTGAGGTAGGGGTTTACCTTCGTCTCTCTTTTTGGTGAAACATGCGGGGTGGTATATTTTTCTTTTGTTCCATGGGATGCAGGTGAACTTTAAATAAAGATAATAACCGGATAAAGAAGGGTTTGGGGTTTTGTGCTGTTTCTATTGCCTTCCAGTTTCTTTATCTTCTGATTGTGATTTTGGATTGAAAGGCCTTTTCCTACTGAAAATCAAGGCCATTGGTGGCCTTTGCGTGCACAATTGATATATGAATTGTTTGTGGTTGGTCTTGTTAAAACATGGAAAATGGATAAGCATGTAAAGACTGGCTGATTAAATGAGAATGAAAACCTTGTGTGATCACCCCAGTTGAACAAAATTGGAATAATGAACATGTTGGTGGTTTGGTTGTTTTGTGGGAAATGTTTTTGTAAACGATGGGGTTGAAATGGGAAGTGGTTGGTTGTGGAAAATGCCTTTATTTATGAAAAGTGTTTTGATTATGAAAAGTGTTTTGGAATTAAAAGGTGTTTTCAAATGCAGAAATGTTCTGTGTGTGGAAAGGGTTTTATGTGTGGAACTTTGAAATAAATGAATGATGGAATGTTGTATGGTTGTGATAATATTTTGTAAATGAAATGGCATGTGGTTGCTTGCGTTTTACCTAACCTTGGTTGTGGATGGCAGGGATATGTTTGTGAAAGGTTTTGTCTGGATGATAGTTTCCCAGTAGTAATAATTTGTTAAACCATTGCATGAAACATGAAAACCTAAATGGGGTTGGGGGATGATTGTTTGGTTGTTGATGCATGCTTCGTGGTAGCAGTGCCGAGGCACATGCTCATTTCCTCTTTTTAAGAATCCATAGGTTGGGCTGTGTGTTTGGTATATGTATATATATAATTGTATCTTTGTGTTTTGTCGCACCACACCCATGTCAAGCACCTAGTGCCGAACACTCCCATTTTATGGGAGAGGGTGTTCCCCCTTAGTTACTAGCTCCTTCCTGCTCCTTCTTCCATAGGCTATGATGGCTTGAGGTGACCTTACACCCAAGACTCTTCGGGTAGGTCTCGGAGGCTGTGATGGCTTGAGGCGACCTTTAGCCCAAGACTCTTCGGGCAGGCTTACCGTTCCCAAGAACCTTCGGGATGAGGCCCAGGTGTCTGCGGGCGGGTTAGTGGTTGTGGCCCAGGTGTGTGCGGGTGAGATGCGTGGTTGTGAGGCCCAAGTGTGTGCGGGCGGGATGTGTGGTTTGGCCCAGGTGTGTGCGGGCGGGAAGAGTGTGGTAGCGTCAAGACGTTTTCCGTTAGGAAGAGCAGCATCTAATTAAGTGGGAAATGGTGCTGGGTACCCAATACTTTTGTTCTATATATATACTAAACTTGTTTGCGTTACTTGGTGAGTGTGACCAGTGAGGCTGGGTGGATAGTTTTTCCTTGTTAGTTTATGGTTCTTCTGTTTTCTCACGGGACCTTAGGGTGTCTCCCCACTTCTGCACGAGAGCTTTAGGTTCTCTACTGAGTATACTTGTATGCTCACCCTACGTTGTTTCAGGTTTTCAGGAGGACTACCAGGGCTGTGCGGGACCCTACTAGTCAGGCAGTGGGAGTTGTGCAGTTTCTGTTTTCTTGTTTTCCTTTGGTACTGTACTCACTTGTACTTTTGAGCTTCCTTGTACTTGTACCTTGTTATAAAAATTGTTTAAACATGCATGTGGGCTTGTTTTGGGTTTATTTATGTACACTTGTTCTTTTCCCTTTTTGGTGGTTGACTTGTCCTATTTCCCGATCCAAAATAATAAAAAGGGTAATGCCTCCCATATTTGTGAAAACTCATACCCTTGGTGCTAGTCGCCAACCCGGGGCCTACTGGAGGCGGGACTTGGGGGTCATTATCTCCCTTTCACCATTTCCAGCTCAGGAGGGGCATCTTTGGTGGGAGGGGGTTGTGACAGTAAAGATGGAATCAAATGAGAGTTAGGAAAGGAAATGTTGGTATTACATGTTTTTATGACTTTAAAATATAAAAAAAATCTTCTATAAGTTATAAGTTTCAATTAATTTAGAAAAATTCAATCCACTTTTAGTTAACCATTTTACCCTTACTAACCTTGATTAAGAATTTACCATAATTATTATTTTTTTATTACAAATAAGAGGTGACCCATCTTCCCCAAATTTTATGTGATAATTTAAAATTTGGACTCCATTTAATATAATTAAATTTCTAAATATAATTAAATTAACTTTTATATTTAAACATGTAATATATAGATTTTTCTTATAAAAAAATCCATTTTTATATATTAATTATTTTTATTCTTATTTCCTATTAATTAAAAATAAAATTGATGTTAATATACTTGTTTATATATTTATAAATAATATTAAATTCACTATTTAAAATTTATCAATTTATTTTATAAAAATTACATAATGTTTATAAAACTAATTATTGGAAAAATATATTTTTAACCATGGAAACCATTATTTACTTTGGTAACTGATTTTTATGTTTGAAATAAAAATAAACATATTACCAAATTTGGATATGATTATTAAAAATATTAATACCATTTTATTAAAATAAATTTATATATTTGATAAGAAATAATTTTAATATAAGCGCGCATAATGCATAAAAATAATTTTAGGAAAAATATATCTTTTAAGAATAAAATGGATTTATATTTATTACTTACCTAGTAATAAATATTAGATGAATTTTAATTTATTTAATCTAATATATTATCAATTTATTTTATTAAAATCACCCCTTAGTCATGATTTATTTTATTAAGATAAAAATACACAATACTTTAAAAAATTCATTTGAGAAATATCTTTTATATTAAATTATCTTATGTAAATACCATTAAAATTAATTATTTTTATTATAACCATTTAATATTATCATTCCATTGAAATTAAAAGTATTTCTTTGAATTTTATCATATCATTCTTTAATAATTACATTTAACCTATAAAAATAAAATTTTTATAATAAAATATTTTAATTAAATATTATATTTTTCATTATTTATTGTTTATGAAATATATTATTTAAGAAATATAAAAATTTTGTTTTCCTATCAGATATATGTATATCAAATGACCATATTTCCAATGACTATATTTAAAATGACCATATTTCCAATTATTATATTTTTAATAATCATATTTCATTATTATATATTGACTTGCTAAAATATTTCATTCCATTCTTACTTATTAAATCAAAATTCTAATTCATTATTAATGATTTTGAATAATAATTTCTCCTTTTATTATTTTCTTTATCGTTTCAGGTTTATTTCTAATAATAATGATTCTCAAGGGTGAATATGATCTCGAGGATCTCATAGTTTTAAAGATATTATTCATTTATATTTATTTACCCCCATTAATTTATGCACTTTTAATGGATGTAATTAGTTGTTCTATGTAATACATGGTTTCATGTACTTTTTTTAATGTTTTATCTCACGAAAAATTATTAACAGTTCATTTTAGTTTAGTTTTTCATATGAAGTAAGCTACTAAACATAGTATTTTTTTATGGGAATTAAATACTAAAATATCAAGACATTAAATTCCCCCCCCCCCAAAATAAATATCATTCTCATAATTTTAATGATCGTTTACTAATGAAAATATATAAGGGTATCCATTAGATTGAAAAGACCTAAGATATAATTTCTAATGAGATATAAACATCACTAACTTTTTTATACTATGAAACACATATTTTATTTTAAAATAGGAATATGCTGAGATTATCCATCATTTTTTCAAAATTTTCATTATTAACTGGCTATAAGTATTAGGAGTTTCTAGACACATACCTTTCACAAATTTATTTTCTTGATCCTATTTCCAAAAAAAATCTAAAACCAAAATGATTGTGATAATATCCAATAAAACCAGTGTAAATAACCATATGAATATGAAAACCCAATCCTAATATATCTTCTCCCATGAAACTTTCATTTCAATTTATAACACTTTTGATTCAACTATGATATAATTGGACCAACCTATAACTCCTTTAGTTTAACTTAGGTTTTCCATAGTCGTTTTCCTATTAGTTTCTCTAGCATAACTAGTTATATATTGCATCATCAATTTTCATTTAAATTTCATAATGGTTTGTAAAGATCATTTGAATCAACCAAATCATATCCATTGGGACTGTCAAACTAGGTGTGTAGTAAGGCTCATTTGTTGTGCACCAAGTGAAGATCGGGTTAACACCCAACCAATATTTTTTGGGGAATATTAACCCTAGGTTAATTTGTTCTAGAGAATAAATCCACTTGTTTATATCTATACAAGGATTTTATTTCTTGGAAACCACACAATATATATTTTACCAAAACTTTAGTACGTTTTACTTTATTTAGTTTTATCCCTAGGTGTTTTCACTAATTACTTATCATCTTATTCCTCAAAAATCACTAAAATAATTCCTAAAAATAACTAAAATATGCTTTGATACCAATTGAGATGCCCTGAACCTAGACTCCCAGATATGATGCTAAAAACAAATAATTTAATTTCTATATGTGATACCAAGTGATAAAAATCAAGAAAAATTTATATACATATTCTAAATATAAACATTACATCTCAAAAATGATCACACAGTACCAGAACCCAATGGTTTATTATCATTTGAGATTAGCTGCATAAAAATATTATTGTGAATATTTCTCCACAAATGTGACAACTAGGTCCCGGTGACAGCATAGACACCTCGCCTTAACCCGGTCGATGGGTCCTAGCCCACCAGTTACCACTAGTTTCCCCACAAACACATGGTCCCCACCCTGGGGCCCACCCATATGCCTGCACGGGTCATCTGACTAATGATTATCCCCACAGGGACCCACACAGTCTATATTTTACCAAAATTTTAGGATTTTTTCCTTTATTTAGTCTTATCCCTATGTGTTTTCACTAATTACTTATCATCTTATTCCTAAAAAATAACTAAAATAATTTCTAAAAATAACTAAACTATGCTTTGATACTAATTGAGTTGCCCTGAAACTGGACTCCCGGATATGATGCTAAAAACAAATAATTTAATTTCTAGATGTGATACCAAGTGATAAAAATCAAAAAAGATATATATACATATTCAGAATATAAACATTACATCTAAAAAATGATAACAGAATACCAGAACCCAAGTGTTTTTTATCATTTTAGATTAGCTGCATAAAAATTTTATTGTGAATATTTCTCCGTAAATGTGACAACTGGGTCTGCTGACAGCACAGACACCCCGTCTTAACATGGTCATTAGGTCCTGGCCCACCAGGTACAACCAGTTTCCCCACAAACATGTGGTCCCCACCCTAGGGCCAACCCACATGCCTGAATGGGTCATCTGACTAATGACTATTCCCACAAGTCCACACATGTCCTTTCTAGTGTTCTTTTTCCTCACTCACACACACCCTAGAAATCTTCCCATAAGGTCACCCTTCCCGACCACTAATCCGAGTCAAGCACACATAAATGTGGAGTTATAATCAGGTAAACTCTTGAAAAGTAAGGTGCACCTTGTTGACATGAGTCATATCATTTAGTCATTTAACCCTTTATCATTTAGGGGTGTTACATTAAATGCACCATATTAAGTCCCCTTCTATAAATCTCTTAGGTTATACTCATTTTCATAACCAAGGGAATGGAAACATAAGAATGGGATGAGATAAAATACTTAGTAATGGAAAACTATATCAATGATTCCTAAAGGGTTAGAGTATAATCATAAGAGAAAACATGATCGTTGGAGAAATCTGATTAAAATGATCATGAATGGATATGAGTTATCCACAATCCAAGATAAAGGGAATTAAATCTCAAATAATAAAAAATATACTACGTCATAAAAGTGTGACTCATACATATTCACAGGAAATCATAACATTTTGGGTAAATTTAACTTTAAATGATTCCATGCATAATGTTTCGAACATAACCATAATGTCCACAAATCATCTTTTTAACATAATAACAGTGTACATGCATCATGTTGTGAACATAAAAATAATGTACACACCTCTCATTGTGAGCATAACAATAATGCACACACATTATATTTTGAACATAACAACAATGTACACCAATCACATTCTGAATATAATAATAATGTACACACCTCATGTTGTGAACATAACAATAAGGTATATACCTCATGTTGTAAACATAACAATAATGTACATGCATAAAATTGTGAACATAAAAATAATGTTCATGCATCACATTGTGAACATAAAAATAATGTACAAGACTCACATTGTAAACATAATAATAATGTACATGCATAATATTGTGAACATAATAATAATGTTTATGCATCATCCTTATCACATAAGACATAAAACATTAAGCAATGCATTGGAGTCCTATTAACAGACCCAACCTACCTCGTGGATTTAATATACCCAATCCATATCAGGGATTTAATGGACCCAAACCATCTCAAAATGATAAACCATATTCATGTGTGTCACATGGAAACATTCATACATCATATTATGAAAACCCCATGTAAATAAAATGGGTTTTGTATCATTTCAAATAGAATTACCTAAAAATGAAAAAAAATAATTTGATCAGATAATACCAAATTTAAATTAGTCAAAATGATTATTTCACTAGGGTATTTAGAGGTTATTTTATAAAACATAAATCTAAAGGAGATAAATTTCTTTGTAATAAAGAGATAAATGGAATTAAATCCATGAAAAAGAGTTTTTTAGAAAACATTTCTTTACATTTTCGTAAAGAGGTGAAGTTACGAGCCACTTAAAAATAACTCTAAATAAGGTAGATGAAAATAAATTTAAAACACCACATTAAAAGAATCCTGAATAATGAATCCTTGAAAAAAACATAAATTTTATCCAAATAAAATGTGGAGTGGAAGACAAGATATATAATCATGAAAGGAAAATCATTTTTAATACTTTAAAATGTCTTTATTTAAATCCAAATCATAAAAAAGGATAAAAAAATTATTTTGGAAATATATAGAGAGAAATAATAAGATCACATGAGATAATACATATTTGGGTTTCAAAATAATAAATAAAAATATTTTTGGAAAGAAATAATATTGTCATGGAGGAGAAAAAACCATCAAATATGATGAGGATTATTCTTAACAATATTACAATTTTATAAATAAATAAGTCTATCAAAGAAGAATAGTTGATGTAAGAATAATTTAAAAGGGATTTCATGAGAAATAATTTTAAATCCATAGAAACATGAGATAAATTAAAATATATTTCAATCATAAGTTATATTTCTCCCAACTTATAAGAATTAATTTCAGGAAGAACGATCATAACTCAATGAATGGAAAATGAGTTAGAAAAAACCCTTACTTGTACTCTCAGCTTCTATGAAAGAACTTTAACCTCCTATATAATAAATGTAACCATATTAATAAATTGTTTCAGAAAATTAGTAATATTTATTACCTTTTCTACACTTTAATTATAATCATTCATTATAAATTTATTTTTTAATTATTATTTCATTTCATTATCAGATGTTGATAGCCTTGATTGTTGCATATATGTTGTGTAATGGTGATATTGATCGTAATTATTCAGTAAAAAAATCATTATTCCTATATTATTAAAGATACTAGAATAAATTACTTATAATTATTTATAAATTTCAAATTTCATTAAATGATAATTTTAGTTATGATTCATGAAGAAAAAATTAGTGATGAGCTTGTTTCGGTAATTTTTGACAAATAAAATGTTGAATATTAATAATGAGTTTAGATATTAATATTAACTTTACAAAACCAAAAAAACATTATTTACTCATTAAAATATAATATTTTCAATAATTATGTTTCTATAACCATCCATGATAAAAATATATAGCATTGTTCATATAGATGGTCAAACCAACCCAAAGAGCAACATGGCATAATCAAATGATAAATATGATTATGAAGTGACTTAGTTATAGTATAATTATTCCATTAGAAATTATATAATATTAATAATTTAATAAATATAATTTTTATTAGTTAAAAAAATTATTACAACCATTCTTGTAAGGAGGTGATGAAAAATTAAATATTTCATTCATGGAGGCGGTAGTCGACACATAACACGAGCAACGTTTTCATTTTTCAAATGGATAGGAGGGTGATAGATAATTTTTGAACCATTAATATAATAAAATTTAAGTATAATAATGATAATTATTTCATTATATTTTTATGTTTATTATAGGTTTTCATGAGGGAAAATGAGAAAAATAGAGAAGATAAAGTTAGGGAGTGTATGATACTCATTTTGAGAGTTTGAATATTTTATTGATTGTTCCTTTAAAAATGGATGATTTGGGGAACTTTATGGTATATAATGGATTAAAAACATGTAATATAATTCTATGGGAGGTAAAATGGTTCATGGTTCACGATTAATTCAATAGATAATTATGTTTTGAAGTGGGTGTAAGTGAGCTTTTTTAATAGGTGAAAAATTGGTACTTTTCCACATAATTGGAAGTTAAGTAGTGGGTAAATATGGAATAACATAGGAGTTAGGTAAGTTAGGTGAGGAATAATTAGTCATACATATGATTATGAATATCAAACTAAATAAATTTATTTTAAAAGGTCTAATTCTCATGTTAATTTATCAAAGTTCAATCCACTTTAAGTCACCAATTTTTACCCTTATTAGACCTGATTAAATATTTTCAATAGTAATTATTTTTTTACTAAAAATATGATATGACTCATATTTCCTTATTTCTACATTATTATTATGAATCTGAACTCTATTTAATCTAATTTAGTTTCAAAATATGATAAAATTGTCTTTTAAATTAATACATATAACATATAGAAAAAACTTGAGAATTTTTTTTATATATTAAGTGTTATTATAATTATTTTGTGTCAATTACTAATAAAATGAGTGTTAATATATTTTATTATATATTTAAACATCATATTTTATTCAATATTTAAAATATAAAAATTAAAATTTTAAAAATAATATAATATTTAGAAAAATAATTTTTTGAAAAAAACAGTTTTACAGTGGTAACCATTATTTACTTTGGTAACATATCTTTATATTGAAAATAAAAATAACCTTATTACCAAATTTTGATATTATAATTAAAAATGTAAAAACCATTTTATTAAAATCAATTTCTAGATTTTATAAAAACTAATTTTAATATAAGCGTGCATAACACATAAATATAGTTTTAAGAAAACTATATCTTTTAAGCATAAAATGGATTTATTATTATTACATTACTAGTAATAAATGTTATATGAATGTTAATTTATATCTTGGTATATATTATCTATAAATTTTATTAAAATCATCCTTTAATAGTGTTTTATTTTATTAAGATAAAAATGCATAACACTTTAAATAATGTCCTTTGAAAAATATCTTATTATATAAAATTATCTTAACCAAATACTATTAAAATTAATTTTTTTATTCTAACCATTTAATTCTATAATTCCATTGAAATTAAAATCTTTCTTCAAATTTTATAATATCATTCTTTAATAATAATATATTACATGTAAAATAATATTTTTTTATAATGGAGTATTTTAAATAAATATTATCTTTTTTTAGTTAGTTATTGTTTATGAAATACATAATTTTAGAAATACAAAACTTCAACAAACCTATAAAATATATTTATATCCAATTACCATATTTCCAATGACTATTTTTACAATGACTATATTCCCAATGACCATATTTATAGCAGTCAGATTTCATTCCTATATATAGACTTACTAAAATATTTCATTCCATTCTTACTTATTAAGTCACACTTCTCATTATTTATTAAGTATTTTTCATAATTCCTTATGCTTTCATGATTTTATTTCTCATTTCAAGTTTAGTTCTATTAGTGGTGATTCTCAAGGGTGAATATGATCCATGGGATCTAATAGTTTTAAAGATAATATTCATTTCTATTTATTGACCCATTTTAATTTATGAACTTTTAATGGATTCAACCAACCATGGTATGAAAAACAAGGTTTCATATACTTTTTTGTAATTTTTTTTATCTAAATATAATTTATTTTTAGTTTTTTTTAGTTTAGTGTTTCATGTAAAGAAATATATTAAAAAATATTTTTTAAAATGGTAATAAATAATAAAATCTTGGGGTGTTATAAGAGTGTCTTGATCCTAGGTTCTTCTAGTTTATTGGGGACTTGGGTGATAGACTCTGAATCTCCATTACACTCAACATTTGGGAGATTTAGTATGAGGAATTATATTTCTGTAAGTTATGTAAAGTGGAGTCTTGTGATTGAAAAATATCTTGAGATAATTTGGAAATGTGATGTTTTAGTCCGAACAAGAAAAAAAAAGTGTGTTGGAGTTAAAGGACGTGAAGTATATCCTATTTTTTAAGGAAGAATTTAATTTGGATTGGAAAACCTGATGATGTAGGTTTCTATACTATTTTCATATATGGTGCATTGAAAATTTCATATAGTTCCATGGTCATTATAATAGGAGTGAAAGATGAGATTCCCTACCTAATGGGAACACTGGAAAGAGTGATGAATGTTAGATAGTTAATTTATAAGAAGTTGTGGCATGAAAATATAAGTCACCTTAGTGATAAAGGGATAGATATCCTTGTAGCTATAGTGATTTTGAAGACTGTTATCACAAATAAAAAAGGTGTGAGGATTTTTTCATAAAAAAGAAGTGGAATATGTCCTGTAAGATGGAAGGGGAAATTTCCAATCAATAGAAGTTAGGGTTGGTTCATACGGATGTCTTGGTTATAGCTTCATTATGTTCTTAGGGATAATTACTCTTCTATGTTACATTCATTTATGATTTCACATGAAAAGTATGGGTTAACTTTATAAGGAACAATTCTATGGTGTTTAAGACTTTAATCTGATATAAGGACATGATGGACAAGGAGTTGGACTATAAGGTTAAATTATTGCAATTATAATATTATGGTGAGTACAGAAGCATGTAGTTTTAGATATTTTTCTATTAGAATGGGATTCAATTTGAGAATACGATTATAGGGACTCTATAATATAATAGAGTTGAAAAAATAATCAATATGAATTTAGTGGGAAATGCTATGAGTATATGAATTTATATAGGTATCCCTAAGGTGTTTTGGGAATAAGTTATAAATTGTGCATTTTACTCAATGAATTAGAGTCCATAATCAACAATTGGGAAATAAATTCTATAGATTTGTTCTATCATAAAGAATACATATTCTAACTACCTCAAAGTATTCATATCACTCATTTATTCACATGTTGATGCCAAGGATTGAGATAATCTAGAGGTTATTATAAAGAGTGTTACTTTGTTGGTGATTAAGATAAAGAATTTGGTTTTTTAATCTGGGATAATGAATCTTTGAAGATCATTAGAATTAGATATGTGATCTTCAATAAGGTGATTCTATGGAAGGATTAGAACCTATGAAAAATTTATGATGAGAGAAAAGTATCATCAGAAGCAATGGTTTAGCAATATGGAAATCTGGAAGATATAGATGATCTAGAAAATTAAATGATAACATCAGTACCAGAAACACTAGACCATGTGAAAGAGGTACTGGAATAAGTAGGTCATGTTATGATGGTATTTCTCAGAAAAAATGTAACACAAAGTTCAAGGACTATGGAAGATCGATCATAAAATTTTTCATCTCCAAAAGTTTTAGTACTATACAGAAATCAACCATAGGGGAAACTGTGGAGATCTACCAGGGAGAGTCACCAAGTGAAAATTTATGGTGACACTACTTATTTTAGATGATAGATATCTCAAGAGACTGGAAGAGACAATGTGTTTTAAATACTCGTAACAGTGGGAGTTTTCCATGAGGGATGAACTTGATTCCCACCATGTGTTTGGAATATGAGAGTTAATAAAAATGCCTAATAGGAATAAATTCTTACAAAAAATGGGTATCCCAATGTCAAGGAATGTAAACATGGTTTTAGTAGAAGGGTCTCATTTTTTAAGGGTTTAATACAGGATTTGTTATTTCATGTGATAATCCATTATTTTATACGTACTAGTTATTATGTGAAAGAATATGTCCTTTTAGTTCATGCATGTCACTGTTAAATCTGAAGCCAACAAGTCTAGTTCTTTTTACATTTTGGCATAAACCATTTCAGTTATGAACATGTATGTAAAAAGGGTTATGGAATAATTAAGTAAATATTCAATTTAGTATGGTACAAAATGAATATGAGACCATGCTAAACATACGAGGAATGTATTGGACTTAAATGATAAGATGGGTGCACCCAGATAGCGCTCCAATGCATTGAGTAAAGTGATGAAGTCTCGTGAGTTAAATGATATGATGTGTGTACATGATACTAGATTTATTTACAACTATGTGTGTTAGTTAACCACAATTATATTGGGTTTCTACCCATATGGTCTTAGAGCAAGGCCTTGACAGAGTCCGGCATTATACATTTCCTCATTACGTAATGATAAGTGATCAACCAGGGGATTGTTCGACTAATAGAATATCCCTTGTCTAAGAATCTTCTATGATAATGCTAATGAAGGCATAAAGAATAATCATGTATGAAAATGTCATGTTATACAAGTAAAGGTTATCCAATGTTATTCTTATATGAATTTCTTTTTCAATTCTAATGAATCATGATATAAATTATTATGTTTAGAACTATACTTTTAAAGTTGGATTGATCAGTTTATGAATTATGAACATCTCATGCATTTCTTTTAGACCCATGCACACTCTGATTCATATTTTATTTTATGTTTTTATATAAGTACAATTATCTTGTATAAAATGTCTTTTGGAATAAATTTTTTCAATTAACCTATGAAGATATTGAAGACATGTCTTGAAACATAATGTCTTCCTCCTAAGAAGAAGTTTTAAGATCGTTTCAAAGTTTGTTGTTTTAAAAAGGTAATTTATTTAAATGTTTTAAAAAACCCTTACTGGGAATTTTTATGATCACACTACGTTTTAATTTATGTTTTATAGGATTTAGCAGTTTTCCCATGTTTTGAGTACTCTTTATGACGACATCAATTTGAAGCTTAACCCTGCCATGTTTTCAGAAGAAGTGCTTCAGTAGCATCTGATTTTCCAGAACCAAAATAGAAGTGATCATCTATATTGGGACAAGATGTGCAGTTTTTGTATGCCTGTTTTTATGAAGAAAATTGCACACCATGTTTTAGGAACCGATTCCAAACTTTTGGGGTCAGGGTCGTGACAGTTGGTATCAGAGGCTCAGTTTAAAAAAAATCTAGAAAATTAGAGCAACCATAAATTACTAAATTGCATCATACTAAGAAAAATCCTTCTCAATATTTCATATGGATGATGAATCACTCCTTTTGTCTCTTCCAACTGAATTACTAGAGACTTTAGTGGGAAAATCATGTATAGAAAGCTTTGAGACTTTTGAAAATATCAGTTTATCATGGAAAACCCTCTACCGTGTATCCAATTCTCCTCGTGTACTCTAACTTCAACAAGGAGTAGGCCTCGACTATATTTTTATGATGTAATCCCAATTTCCGTTCTATGTATGGTAAGGAAAATACTTTTATGTCTTGTTTTAGTGTTTTACCCTAGCTAATAATTTTTCATCTCAGAAGGACTTCCAAGAGGCTGCACAGGAGGGTGACCTCCGAGAAGCATATCTTTTCCAACTCCTAACCTATGGTCTTCGTGGTCAAATTATGCACTTTGAAGTTCTTAAAGATGAGTCTATTCATTTAATTTATCGACTTCAAGTTCATACTGATGTTTCTCAACTTCATACACATTATGCTTACCTCACTTGGAACTTTAAATGTCCACATGTGGTTGATCCTAGCTACCCGTGTTGCATCTCGACCAAAGAGATCATAGAATTTGGAACAGCCTTGGGGATCTATTTGACTGGGGACTTGGGGAATCGACAACACTGGTAGTACCTGTGAAAAGACGTCATGATGATTATGTAACACCTTGAGTTTATGAACCTTGTTAAATGAATAATGTTATGTTTTATGTATTGGTATATTATTATGCTTTTACAAAATAAAGTCTCTGTTGTAATCTAGTTATGCATTACTAAGTAAAACATGTCCCTTGAATTTTTTTAGATGGAAGATGTGAGTTCATCAATCAACCTCTTATTACTTCATACTAAATTACTAGAATCCATAATTACCAAGACATGTTTATATTACTACTACCATTTTTCCAACTTTTTCTTGTCTTACAAACATATTTATAAAGTGTCCCTTAGCCCAAACGTCCTTCGGGCCTACCAGGGAAACCGTCATGTTTATTGCCGCAAATAAAATGCACAACTAGCAGAGTATAGGCGAAGAGAGAAGTACCATGAAGGTCTCTTCCTTTGCTTCACTTTGTCTAAGAACTACCTAGCCTTGGGGAAGTTTCAGGAAGCTGCATTGGAGGGCGACACCCGAGCGACCTATTTGTTTGAAGTCCTAAGTTTCAGTATGTATAGGATGCTTTATAACTTCGAAGTGTTCAAGCGAGATGTGGTTAGAGAGATTTATAGGGAGGTATCCCACTCCCAAATATCCTACCTCCACACCTCTCACACCACTCTTTAGAAGACCGAATATTTTATTCATAGGTTTGACTCTAACTGCTCATGGTTTATATGGGCCAAAGAGATAAGGGAACTATGAACTAATTTAGGGATCCACCTAGAAACATCAGCGGATTATCCGCAATGGTGATCCTGTAGGAGGGTACCTCGAAAGTAAAGTTTCTCTGATTTTGAGGGTAGTTGTAAACGTGTGTAATAGAATTGTGAGGGCCCAATTCTTTGAAGTAGGGGATAATGTGATACCCCAAACTTAATTTGTGTGATAATAATAGTTTTAATTATTACACTAGGCTTAATTTTCTTTTTATCTAAACAATTCCCACAAGTTAAACACAAGACTTTTTATTCACTAGAAATTGATACATGGAAACAAGGCCTAAGAACCATAACTAACCAAAAATTCCTACAAGTTGGCCAATCACGATCATCAGTAGACCCCACAACACCATAAAAATGCTAGGAAAGTAGTGGATTTCCTTCAGATCTTCCATGACTAAGAATGTTATAACCAAAGCCGCAGAAATCATACTGAGTCTTAGAGGGATGAAGAGTGTCATCTTCTGTGTCTCGGTGTTTGAAGTTGGAATACTCTAATCACATTTTTATAAGGACTAAATTTGATCATTTCCCTTTAGGTAACTGTTGGATTTACAATGGCTATAATTATAGTCATTAGGTAATCTAGTTTAAGTATTTAAGAATATTGAAATTTCAAATTATTTAAAATATACGTTAAAGTCATTAGATCTTATTAATATTTTATGATTTCAAAACTTATTTCAAGAACTATTTTTTTCAAATGTTTGAGACATTATAGTGTCACAATGAAGATGTTTTATTTTTATTAACTAATGGTTTAGTTAATACAAGTATATAGTTTTATAAATTAATTTCCCGTATGGAAATGATAAATAGTCATTTTTGAACTTAAAAAGTAATGATTTTTCTAAGTATGAAATCATCTTGAAATGTTCTAAGTGATTGATTATTAAACACATTTAATTGAACTTATCTTTTGGAAGCATGATATTTGAAATCACAATTTTTGGGTACATATGTCTACTTTAATATGCATTTTGTTTTTGTATTGGAAAAACATTTTTTTGTGAATACTTTTATTAATTAAAAGTTATATAGTTTGATTTGAATATTTTAGACTTACAAAGTTTAGAATAAAACATAATTTTTACAAGTAAGAATATTCTATATATAATTTATGTGTATTATTCGTTTCTCTTTTTAGATATTTATTTTGAATATTGGGTTAATAAAAAAATACTACCCCAAGGGGGCCAACTCTCTAATCTGGGACAAAGGAGGCAGCACGCACAAGCGGCTGAGCCTAGCCTTTGACCTTAGCAGAGGCCAATCCATAGGCATGTCACAAACCTAGAATGTGCACAGAGGATCTGGGTAGCAGGCCACCATGTGGGGCGGCACAATGGCATGGGTGGGCGCCGAAGTGCGCCCACAAAGAATCTGGTGCGGGGCGGCACCAAGGAGAGGAGGGAGATTTCTGAGCTATGCTTGGGAGCTCCAGCATTATAAGGTATCAGTGAAATGGGTTTTGTTTCGATGTGGGATGGGAACATTCATTAGAAAATGAATCTGGACCACCCGATCTATCTCAAATCTAATCACGGTTGTTCATTCGGTTTTAAATCCTACGCCTTGCCTCATCCGTCTGATCTTATTCAAGATCTAATATCAACCATCCTTCATTTTTTAAAAACCACAGAATCATCCTAGTCATCTGATCAAATCTTGATCAATCTGGACTGTTCATTTTATCTATGTATTTCTTCTCTAATTCGTATTCTATTTCCTTGCACCAACCAATGGGTCCCCCACTTTTTCTCCTTCTTTTCCTTCTTCTTATTCTTCTTCTTTTCTTCTTCATCGAGATCCCACACCCTTCTCCTTGGACCAACCTTGACTTATACTCGTATCCTTTCTCATTTTATTTATTTTATTTTACTACAAACCTGACCTATTCCACTCAAGTTTTCCACAAAATTTATATATATATATATATATATATATTTTAATCACCGATTTTTTTCAGTTCTCACTTTAAGCAGCAGGTTGGGTTGTTTTGTCTCAGTCAAATGTTGAGTCTTTGTTTATATTTTTATTTTTGAAACATTATATATATATATATATTATGTATACCGCATATATAAACCCTATATTTTGTACTTGTAATTATAGGTTTTCTTCCCCTAAATATGCAAACATCAACTACCCTGCCTTGTTACACTCCTGAAGTCAGGTAAGGGATAAATTTTTTGTTATGTTTTATTTTTTGTAAAACTCTTATATTATTCTTTATATATGGAGATATATATATATATTAACATATTTAGTTTATTCTAAACCTTAATTCACCTGGGATTATCAAAAATATATTTTGAGTATATTACACATGAAAGGAGTTTATGCTTCAAACATGAAAAATCCTTCTTGCCCATTTTAACGTTTCATGGATGATATATGTTTTTCCTAAAATATTTTGAAATTTATAAATCTTATATGGTTTCTTCATACAAACTATTTTGGGTTTATGAACTTTGATGATGGTCTTTTGTTTTCAATAATTGTTTTCTTTTCGATACATGAAACAACATGCAAGGGTTGTAGTCTATCATGTTTTTGTGTACCCTTAAATATAATTCATGTATGTTTAGTAATGTGTAAAATTATATATATATATATATATATATATATATAAGTTTGGTAACATCTCAGTTTCCATAAAACCAATCCTTATTGGTTTAAAACATGATTATGAGGAATATAACGGTTTTAATAATCTATTTAGTCTTTTTTGGGTTATGAAAAATTTCAATCATACACCTTGTGTACATATATAAGTATATATATAATATTTTTCCATGATTTTCAAATCCACATAAATACATACATGTATTTCAATCTTCATTTCTCAAGTAAGTGGTACGATAGTTTTCATGTTCAAGTATAAATATACATTCATGCATGAGTACACATGTTTAATTAATTCTTTTATGAATAAAAATTTTTCTAAGAAATAATCTACACTTTGTATTTCCCAATTGTCACAAGAAATGCTTTGGATCATTTATAGTTTATGTTTTAATATTTTCACTTTTGTTGGATTAAATGAGTATCCCAATGTCAAGGCATGTAAACATGGTTTTAGTAAAAGGGTCACATTTTTTAAGGGTTTAATGTAGGATTTTTTATTTCATGTGACAACCCATTATTTTATGTGTACTAGTTATTATGTGCAAGAATATGACCTTTTAGTTCATGCACGTCACTGTTAAATTTGAAGCCAACAAGTCTAGTTCTTTTTACATTTTGGCATAATTCATTTAAGTTATGAACATGTATGTAAAAAGGGTTATGGAATAAGTATGTAAGTATTCAATTTAGTATGGGACAACATGAATATGAGACCATGCTAAACATACGAGGAATGTATTGGACTTAAATGATAAGATGGGTGCACCTAGATAGCGCTCCAATGCATTGAGTAAAGTAATAAAGTCTCGTGAGTTAAATGAAATGATGTGTGAACATGATTCTATATTTATTCACAACTATTTGTGGTAGTTAACCACAATTATGTTGTATTTCTACCCGTGTGGTCTTTGCGCAAGTCCTTGACAAGGTCCGGCATTATATATTTCCTCATTACGTAATGATAAGTGATCAACCAAGGGATTGTTCGACTAATAGAATATCCCTTGTCTAAGAATCTTCTATGACAATGGTAATGAAGGAATAAAGAATAATCATGTATAAAAATGGAATGTTATACAAGGAAAGGTTATCTAATGTTACGATTATATGAATTTATTTTTTAATTCTAATGAATCGTGATATAAATTATTATGTTTAGAACTATACTTTTAGAGTTGGATTGATCAGTTTATAAATTATTCACATCTCATGCATTTATTTTAGACCCATGTGCACTCTAATTCATGTTTTATTTGGAGTTTTTATTTAAATACAAATATCTTATATAAAAGGTCTTTTGGAAGAAATTTTTTCAATTAACCTATGAAGATATTGAAGATGTGTCTCAAAACATAATGTCTTCCTCATAAGAAGAAGTTTTAAGATCATTTCAAAGTTTGTTGTTTTAAAAAGGGAATTTCTTTAAATGTTTTAAAAACCCCTTACTGGGAATTTTTATGATCACCCTATGTTTAAATTTATGTTTTACAGGATTTAGCAGTTTTTCTCATGTTTTGAGTACTCTTTGTGACGAAATAAATTTGAAGCTTAACCCTACCATATTTTTGGAAGAAGTGCTTCAGCAGCATCTGATTTTCTAGAACCTAAATAGAAGCGATCCTTTATATTGGGACAAGATGTGAAATTTTTGTATGCATGTTTTTCTGAAGAAAATTGCACACCATGTTTTAGGCACCAATTCCAGTTGTTTTAAAAAGGGAATTTCATTAAATGTTTTAAAACCCCCTTAATGGGAATTTTTATGATCACCCTACGTTTTAATTTATGTTTTGTAGGATTTAGCAGTTTTGCCCATGTTTTGAGTACTCTTTGTGACACCCTCAATTTGAAGCTTAACCTTCCATGTTTTTGGAATAAGTGCTTCAGCAGCATCTGATTTTCCAGAACCTAAATAGAAGTGATCCTCTGTATTGGGACAAGATGTACAATTTTTGTATGCCGATTTTTATGAAGAAAATTTTTCACCATGCTTCGGGCACCGATTCTAGACTTCTGGGTTCATGGTCATGATAGTATGTTCATGGAACTTGGAGAGGAAGAAACACTAATAATCAAGGTAATATAAAATTAGTCGTCCTTTGGATAAATTGATCTAATATTATAGAAAGTATATGCAAATTAGAAATATAATATCACTAAAACTAGTGATGTTCATATCTATAAATACCGAGTATATTGTGAATTTTAATTTAATTAAATAAGCAGTGTAAAATATACAAGGATTTTTTCATGCTCTAGAGATCATACCTAGAAAGTAAATTATTATCATAATATAAATTATGATAAGATTATGAAAATAGTAAAAGCTAATATTTCAACATTAAGAAAGAGGAAAAAATATGTATAATCAGGGATATCATCTCGTAAGAGAGTTTTTACTCAAGGAAGTAAAGTCACAGATAGTACAGTTTCCTTGAAGAAACTATAATGGTATTAATGACTAAATACATAGTCTATAAGAAGAATTATCTTATCATGTGAGTGTTAATGGGTTGATGTTTAATAAGTTGGTTCTCATACAAATGGGAGTGTTGTAAAAGTGGGTACTCAAGTCCCAACTTATACCACCTCCAATTTGAGTTATATAACCCCTTTTTGTGCCTTTTTATGTGTTTAAAGTTATTGGGTAATTTTTTGTGAGAGTTTGGGAAGGTTTTGAATTGATTTGGAAATGTTTGGAAGCTTTTCTAGGGCTGCACGGTTTGAGCACAGTTAGGGGAGACCATACATAATTCCCAAGTAACCATGAAACTTGAGATAGTGGGTCTTTTCATGGTTTTTACATGGTTTTTATAACCATGTGAGGAGGTTGTTTGAGGTGCCTGTTGAGGTATTAGAATTTTCATGGTTAGCGCACGGTTTGAATAACTATGTGATCTAACCATGTGCGAAGGAAAATGGGTTTTTAAAAATCCAGATCACTCGAGATTTTCCCTATTTCACTCATTTCCTCTCCCATATGAGCCCTACTCAGGATTCACGGTTCTCAAGGGTTATAGGTGCTCTCCCATTCATTTTGTAAGCAATTCGAAGGGGTTTCAAGGTTCTATGAAGGAGATTATTCTTTGGTAAGTCTATTCTCTTTTTTCTTTGTTGTTTTCCTTAGATATACATCTCCCTCTATCATGGTTTTCTAGATCTACACCCATCACATTAAGATATAGGGTTGTTTTTGCCTAAAGTGGTGATTTTTGGGATTTTTGATGATATGGAAGGAGATCTAAGGTGGTTTTTTAGAGTTTTTCATCCAGATTTGTGGTGCATTTGGGTGTTGGCCGATTTCACTAGAACCCTAAGGTAGATGGCTTCTCTATCGACTCCATTTTGATAGAACTAGAACCCTTGTTTTCAATTAATTGGGTTTTCTTGAAATTAATTGTGATTATGATGTGAGAAGGTTGTTTGAAATTCATTTGGTGATGATTTGTGGAATTTTGGGGAAAACAGGATGTTATGGTGATATGTTCTCGTTGTTGTATTTTAAAATGAAGATTTTAAAATCAGTTTCTTTGGTTGATTTATGAAAATGGTTTGTAAAAAAAATTTCAATAAAGAGGGATTCTTTTATTGAATTACAATTTGGCATGAATAAGGTCCTAAGGGATTGTTTGGCTGTGAAATGGTTGTTTGTTTAATGTTGTGTCCTTGGTGTGTTATGTGCTTATTTTTTATGAAGTATTTATGAATGAGATTGTGGGATGTGAAGTGGGTGGGGAGTACCACTATAAAAAGGGTATGGATTGTGGATGGAAGTGCCACCATCAAAGATATGTGCATGGTAAATACAATTATATTTAGAAAAGGAGTAAAGGGGATTGGATGGGAAGTTCCATCGTGATTGATTACTGTTTTGGGTATGTGAAACTCTATAGTTGTACTTTTTTTATGTGTGGATATACAGGGTGGATATTATTGTACTATTATGTGATGGTAAACTAATTATGTCGTGTTTGTTGTATTTACCTTATATTATGTGGATTTGGGTGTAAAGTGGCTTGGTAAGGGTGTGTTTGTCTTGTTGTAATTTGTTGCACCATTGGATGTTTCATATAAACTATTTTATATAAATGTGCTAACAGATCTATCCTAGTTGAATGTTTAAGGAATTAATTATGGGAAAACCAACTGAGTATTTCTACTCACCCCCTTCATTGGAACTTTTATGCTTTTGTAGATGGCATTTTCTAGGACACATGTAAGAGTAAAGAATCTCATTTTATTGTGGTTCATCATTATGCTTGGGTGGTTCTTAGAGCATAGAGCTTGGTGTGGAGCCATGGAGTATGTCATGGTTTCATTTGGGGTTTTTTTATTGAGTATTCCTCTTGGTACTTTGATGTTTGGTTTTGTGGATTGTTGTATTGGTTTATGGGAATTGTTATGGAATAGTTGGTTATCTTTTGAAAATGATTTATCGTTGTTTACTTGTTGACATGCATCATGTATTTATGGTTGGTAATGCCTTGTTTGGTTGGTTGGTTTATTATAATGGAAAATCATTCCCCACTTGTTCTTGAATCCCTCAACATTAATTTTCAGCCTTTGGCGTCTTGCAAATGCTTCCTAAGGCCAAGTAACATCTCACCGCCTTCTCAAGAAAATGAAGAAGGGGATGGATGTTACAAGTGGTATCAGTTTTTTCGGTCCTTGAATTTCAAGTGAAAGCAGTTTTTCGGTCCTTTGGTATTGATTGTTCGTCATTGTGTTGACATTCATTCTTGGTATATCCTTTGAGTCGATATGGTAGCAAGGCATAGGATTGTTGGAACTTTTAATATGTAGTATAAAAGGATGTACCTAACCCTTTTATGATGAACTTCTAGTTACCAGGGAGTTAAGTACATAAGTGTTTTTGAGATGCTTATAGGAACTAGAAATCTCATTATCATGGGTGTAGCCAATAAGATGAGCATGGAATGCATGGTAGAAATGAATTCGCCTTAGGATGCCAATTTTATTGATTATAATGATTTATGTTGTGTTTTGATTATGTTGATTTGTGAAAAATCATGAAATTACTTGAAAATGTGTGGATTTGAAATGTGGGTGGTTGTGGTATTTTGAAAATGGGTCGATTTTCAAAACATGGTAGATTTTTTTAAAAATGGTGCAATGTGGGAAATGTGAAATTGTGGAAAGACTAGTTGTGATAGTTGTTATGTAATTGATTTAGAATTATAACCCTTTTATTTCTAAGGGATTGGGACTTATGGTTGTTTTTTTATTGATAGAAATGGCATCGAGTATGCATCGTAGAGACCAACTGGAGAAGGATGCTGATAATGTGGTTGCACCTAAGCCCCATGTGAACCAGTAGCTAGTGCAGAGTATAGTGCAAGCTTTCCAAGCTATGGAAAGAGGGAATAAAGCGAAAGCACTATAATATGTGGATCATGTGCTTCAGTTTCAAAAGAATGATATTCCCATATTTAGGGGTGATTCAGAGCCATAAATGGAAGAATCATGGTTGAATAGAATCAATAGAATATTTAAATTATTGGGAACACTGACTAAGCTGAAAGTGAAACTAGCAATGTACATGCAAGAAGATATTTCCTTACATTTGTGGGAATTGGTTGTCAAAAATGGAACATACCAAGGGGAGTCATGGGAGGATTTTTTGAGGAATTGTTTAATAAAAAATTCTACCCTCATACGTTCAAAATTCAGTGCACAATGGATATATTTATCTTAAAGCAAGGGGACATGTTAGTAATGGAATATGCAGTTATGTTCAAGAACTTAGTGCACTTTCCACCTAAGGTGGTGGGTAATACTTCATTGAAGGCACATATATTTTAAGCTGGGTTGAGGTAGGAAATTCATTATAGGATAGAGATGTTGTGTATAGTGATTACATAGAAATGGTGAATAGATAAATTGTAGTTGAATGGGATATCTTTGGGGTATTGTCAGAGGAATTATGTTGGTACCCATGGGGAATAGTGGGAACTCCAATTTTGGGTTTAAGAGGAAGAGGGGCACTTATTTCTAGGGTGGAAGTATGGTTTAGAATCTGATGAAAGGATCAGTAAATCTTCCTCCAAACCCTCAGAGAAAGATAGGATGTTTTTAGTGTGGCTCTATGGGTCACATCAAGAGGGATTGTATAGAACAGCCTTGGGCACGTCATAATTGTATGATGATGGGGAATCTTCAGTGGTATTTTCGGAATACTCTGAGGTCAGGTGTTTGTGACACTCCACAGGGTTCGTATGTGTCTTATGCCTTGACAGGGCTGGGGCAGCAGCACACCCCTCTCTAGGAGAATAAAGTTAGTTAGGGTGATTCAAGGAATACCACGACTCCTTAGTAGGCCAATAAAGAGTAGAGTGTGGAAAGAAAGAAGTTTTTTGGAGCTGATCAGGTTTTGATGGATGATCAGTCAGGACCATCCACAGTGTGACATACGGTTCTTTTAAATTCTACCCTGATTCAAGTGTTGTTTGATATGGGTTCTTCCTAATATTTTATGTCTTCTCATACTATTAGTTTTCTAGGTTTACATGTGGAAATGATGACTTCTATTTTGAAACTTCAAACCCCTCTAGGTCAAATAGATTATTCAGCCTTATTGAGTAGAGAATGTTGTACCATTGTGGATGAGGTCAAGTTGATGTGGGATTTCTTAGTGCTTGACATGGATTCATATGATGTAATACTAGGAATGGATTGGTTTAAGATGTTTAAGGCCCACATTGACTATTATACATGAATGGTGAGTTTTATAATGGGGGATGGCATCGCACATATCTTTAGATGGAATAAGAGTAAAATTTGGGTGTAATAGGTTTGTTGGCACCAGATTTTGTCATGATATCATGTCAGTTGGTGGCATTTCCATTGGCATCAATGGAAGGAGTTCGGCATAGTTTTTTTTCTAGTGGTGGTTGATCATTTTTTTGGATGTCTTTCCTGAATAATTATCAGGGTTTCCATCCATGAGAGAAGTAGAGTTTATGATTGATCTTTTTCCAAGGACCATTCCTATCTCACTTCTATCTTATCAGATGGAACAATCATAATTAAGGGATTTGAAGGTGTAGTTGAAGGATTTAGAGAAAAAAGGGTTTATCTGACCTAGGACGTCTCTATGGGAATTTCTAGTTTTGTTTTTTAAAAAGTTGGATGGAACATATTAGTTGTGTGTTGATTATCATAGGCTAAATCAGGTTTCGATAAAGAAATGATATCAATTTCCATGAATTGATGATTTTTTTGATCAGTTGATGGAATATCAGTTGTTCTCCAAGATTTAATGGACGTTAGGATATCATCAATTGTGGGGGAGGAAGGAGTATATTCCCAAAATATATTTCAGAAGTAGATATAGCCATTATTATTATGTAGTTATGCCCTTTAGTCTCACAAATTCACCAGCAGTGTTCATGGAATTGATGAATCATATATTTAAAAGATATTTGGATTCTTTTTTGTGGTATTTTTGGATGATATACTGGTGTATTCAAGGACAAGGGTGGAGAATGAGTGGCACTTAAAGATAGTGCTAGGGATCTTGAGATATCATTGGTTTTATTCTAAATTTTTGAAGTGTTATTTTTGGATATAGGAGGTTCATTTCTTTGGAAATTTTTTTTCTAAGAAAGGTGTTTAAGTTGATCAATAAAAGAGAGAGTTTGTTATCTCATGGAAACCTCCAAATAACATTTTTGAGATATGGAGCTTCCTTGGTCTATTTGGATATTATTAACGCTTTGTTTGTGATTTCTCATGATTGGTATCACCAATGATAGCTTTGACAAGGAAGAATGTTCCATTTCAATGGGATTAGAAGTGTCAGAAATGTTTTTAAGATCTAAATGGATTCCTTAAATCAGCACCAATATTGGTTTTTTTAGAACCAGAAAAGGAGTACTTGGTTTATTATGATGCATCAGGACTAGGGTTGGAGTGTGTTCTCATACAGAGGGATCATGTGGTTGTATATGGATCACGATAGTTTAGGTTTGATGAGAAGAACTACCCAACACATGATTTGGAGTTGGTGGTAGCAGTTCATGCCTTGAAAATGTGGTGTTATTATCTCTTCAGTGAGAAATTCATGGTGTTTACCGATCATAAGAGTTTAAATAATATTTTCTCACAAAGAGATTTTAACTTGAGTCAAAAGAGATGGATGGAGTATCTCCAGATTTTTGATTTTGACTTTATGTATACATCGGGTAAGGAAAATTTGGTGGTGGATGCATTAAGTATGAAGTTGTATGCTCTGGTGGTGAAACAGGAATCTGATCAGTGGTAGTTGATGTCAGTAATAGCCAACATGTGACTAAAATGTGATGATTGGGGTGATAGAGGAGTCTGTCTTTCTAGTCTCATTACTTAATGATTTGGTTAGGTTGGTTAAAGAGGTGTAGGTGTCTGATTCTGAGTGTATGGAGATGAGATAAGCACTCAATAGTGGGGAGACCATTGAGGGATGGGAAATGAATGAGAATCCAGTTTTGTGATTTTGGAATCGAATGGTTGTGCTAGTGCATTTTCAAGAGTAAATTATTAGGAATTATCATCATTCTAGGTGGTTTGTCCATCCTGGAATTCATAAAATGTATAAGGCATTGAAAGCGCAATTTTTGTGGACTGGTATGAAAAGGAAAGTGACTGAGTTCGTCACAAGATGTTTGACCTGTCAGAAAGTCAAGGAATAGCATCAGAAATTATTAGGAATGTTGAAATATTTACCTATCCCGATGTGGAAATGGGAGAAGATAGAGATGGATTTTTTTACAGTTCTCCCAAGAATGTTCAGAAAGAACAATTCCATATGGGTGATAGTGGATCGGCTCAAAAATCCGGCCCACTTCATCCTGATTCAAGAATATCATATGGTGGAGGATCTATCCAAAATCTATATCTGGGAGGTGGTAAAGAGGCATGGTGTGCTAGTTTTGATTGTATCAGATAGAGATCTGAGGTTCTCATCTCATTTTTGGAAATCCTTAAATAAATCTATTGGGACACAATTAATGATGAGTATGGCATATCATCCTCAGATGGATGGGAAATCCAAGAGGATGATGCGAATATTAGAAGATATGTTGTAGGATTGTGTGATGTATTTTTGTGTTTCATTGGAGGATCACTTATCATTAGCATAATTATTGTATGATAACAGTTATCAGGCCTTGATACATATGGATTAGTTTAAAGCATTGTATGGGTGTCTGTGTCATTCTCCAATTTGTTGGGTGGAAACGGGTGAGACTTACATGGTTGGGCCAATCCTTGTCCAAGAGACTATGGAAAATATAAATTTTATCTAGAAGAGAATAGATATGGCTCAGAGTCATCATAAATTGTATGTGGGCTATCGTTGATGGTCGTTTTCCTTCGAGGTAGGTGATCATGTGTTTTTGAGAATTTCTCTAATATTGGGACATATTTAGTTTAGAAAGAATTGTAAGTTATCACCAAGGTATGTTGGGCCTTTTGAGATACTTGAGCAGGTTGGAGAGGTGGCTTATCAGTTGGATTTACCACCACGTTTTAGTGTGGTGTACAATGTGTTTCATGTCTCGTAGTTGAAAAAGTATCATCTGAATCGTGACCATATGCCAGTGTGGATTGTGGATAGGAAAGATAAAGTCTTTCATGGTAAAATAATTGGTATATTTCAAGTTTTTTGGAAACATGGTCAGATTTAGGAGGAGACTTGGGAGCGAGAGAAAGATATGGTTGAGCAATGGCCCGATCTCTTTCGACAAAGCAATGGTTCTCTACTTTCTAGGGACGGAAAGTTCAATGGTGGGGAGAATTTAACACCCTCAGTTTGAGTTATGTAACCCTTGTTTATTTTTTTTTGTGTTTAATGTTTTTTGGTATTTTTTGTGAGATTTTGGGAAGGTTTTGGAATGATTTGGAAATGTTTGGAAGCTTTTCTGGGGCTGCACGATTTGAGCACAGTTAGGGGAAACCATGCAGATTCCCTAGGTAACCGTGAAACTTGAGATAGTGGTCCTTTGCACGGTTTTCACATGGTTTTTATAACCATGTGAGGAGGTTTTGTGAGGTTCCCTTTTGGTAGTAGTGTTTGCACAGTTAGCGAACAGTTTGACTAACCACGAGAGCTTACCATGTGCGATGAAAAAATGTGTTTTTAAAAATCGGGATCACTTATGATTTACCCTATTTCACTCATTTCCTCTCCCATATGAACCCTACTTAGGATTATTGGTTCTCAAGGGTTATAGGTTCTCTCCCACTCAATTTATAATCAATTCAAAGGGGTTTCAAGGTGTGGTGAAGGCGATTATTCTCTAGTAAGTCACTTATCTTGGTCCCATTATGGTTTTCCTTAGATATATATATATCTCTCTCCCTATTTTCTAGATATACACCCATAACATGTAGATATAGGGTTTTTGTTTCCTAAATTGGTGAGTTTTGGGATTTTTTATGATAGGTAAGGGGATCTAAGGTTGGTTCTTGAAGTTTTTCATCCGGATTTGTTGTGTGTTTGGGTGTTGGTTGATTTCACCGGAATGCTAAGGTATGTGGCTTCTCTATCGAATACATTTTGATAGAACTAGAAGCCTAGTTTTCAATTAATTGGGTTTTCTTGAAATTAATTTATATTATGACGTGTGAAGGTTGTTTGAATTTTATTTGGTGATGATTTGTGGAATTTTGGGGAAAACGAGATATTGCGGAGAAATGTTCTTGTAGTTGGATTTTAAAATGAATATTTTAAAATTAGTTTCTTGGGTTGATTTATGAAAATGGTTTGTGAAAATGGTTTTCAATAAAGAGGTATTATTTTATTGAATTGAAATTTGGCATGGATGAGGTCTTAAGGGATTGTTTTGTTGTGAATGGTTGTTTGTTTAATGTTTTGGCCTTGGTGTGCAATGTACTTGTTGTTGATGAAGTATTTATGCATGAAATTGTGGGATGCGAAGTGGGTGGGGAGTAACACTATAAAAAGGGGATATATAGTGGATGGAAGGGAGACCATCAAAGATAAGTGGGAGGGAATTACCATTAGATTGGGAAAAGGATTAAACGGTATTGGATGAGAAGTTCCACCGTGATTAATTACCGATTTGGGTATGTGAGACTATATAGTTGTGCTTTGTTTGTGTGTGGCTATGCAGGGTGGATATTGTTTTGCTATTTTGTGTCAGTAAATGGATTATGAAATGTTTTTTGTTTCCCCAATATTGTGTGGATTTGGGTGGAAAGTGTCTTGGTAAGGGTTTGTTTGGATTGTTGGAATTTGTTGTACCATTTGATGTTTTATATAAACTATTTTATATACAAGTTATAAAAGATATATCCTTGGGGTGTGTGTAGGGAATTAATTTGGGGAAAACCTACAGAGTATTTGTAATCACCCCCTGCTTTTTCACTTTGGTGATTTTGTAGATTTTGTGTTCCAAGACACATGTAAGATTAAAGCATCCCATTTTTCTAGTGGTTAGTCGTGATACATGGGCGGTATGGTAGTGCTTGGAGCATAGAGCTTGGTGTGGGGACATGGAGTGTGTCATGGTTTCTTTTGTGTTTTGTTATTAAGTCTTCTACTTGGTAATCAGATATTTGGTTTTGTGGATTTTTTTATTGGTTTATGGGAATTGTTATGGAATAGTTGGTTGTCTTTTGATAATGAGTTATCATGGTTTACTTGTTGACATGTATCATGTAGTTATGGTTGGATATGACTTTTTTGGTTGGTTGGTTTATTCTAAGATAAAATCATTCCCAACTTTTTTTTGAAGCCCTAAACATTAATTTCCAACCTTTGGCACCTTGGGAACATCACCTAAGACCAAGTAGCATCTCATCGCCTTCTCAAGCCAATGAGAAAGGGGTGGGGTGTTACACAACTTGAGAAGAATGTTCTGATTACCATATCATGTATATAAATATTTATACAAGATTGTTTTACTATATAGTGTTTTTATGTCCTCATAAACTATTTACATGTTAATTTACAAGGATTATATATCATAAAAAGGTTATATAAATTACTAACTATAATTAGAACCTCGAGATATTATGGTAATAATCTTAATAATATGTATCATGGTCTAGATACATCATACTGATGGGACACAAATTACATTTGACTATTAGGATTTAGGGGCTCAAATTCATTGAGGCTTATTATCATGAAGTTATCACTTAGTGACCTCGAGTAGTGGAGATCACGAGGATTGAATTTCTAGTACGAATGCCATTTGTTTTGGGTGTCATTTGATGTTACTTTTTATGAGCATTTGTATTGGTCTCTTGAATTCAGATCATTATAAATGTATTTCATTTGATCACACACTTTAAAGAAATAAAAAACAATGACATTTATATTTATATATAGGAAACTTAAGTTAGGTGTGCCATTGGTGGTATGGAATTGATTGAATTATCAAGAGAGGATTTATCAATTTCCAAAGGAATAATATATCTTTGGCCACATGACTATGATTGTAGTGCCATGAATAAATACATGGCCATGTTATATAAAGTAAATTCCTTCCAATATATTAAAAAAGGATAAATAGAAAATTAAATGATGATGATACAAATTTTATATCTTGCTTTATAAGATATCAAGACCCAAAGAGACTATATTACACAATATGAGTTTATAAAAGATTATCATAGATATGGCCCATACTTAACATTTTAGGGGTAATGATGTGTTTCTAGATACCAATTTTTTTCATTTAATATGATCAACTTCTATTTATATATGGTTCTAGAGCTAAACACAAAAATTATATCTATAAATTCCTCTAATTCGGATGAATTGGAGTTTAGGATGAAGTGGGACCCACGTGTGGGGGTTGGTGAATATATGAGAGTGAAAAATCTCAATAAAATTTAATAAAATTATGTTATTAAAGTTTATAATGATAATAAAAAACTTTATTTCTCAATATATTTATTAATTTTAAAGTTAAAATAATTAAATATGAGAAAAAAAATTTAGACAAATATAATTTATTCAAGTTCATTAAAAAAATATTAGAGGAATTAGTTGAGTTAATGACTCGTGTTTTAATAAAATAACATTGTTTTGATGCTAAAAGTGTGTTATTAAAATTTATGGAGGTAATTAAAAGTTTAATCAAGACATTTAATCCATTTTTAGGTTAAAAATTAAAGGTTCAGTTTCTTAAAGGGGTTTATTGAAAATTTTGAAATTAAAGCCTAATATTTAAATAGTTTTAACCCATTTTTTGGGGGTGAATATTAATGTAACGAATTTAGAACTCCATTTTACACTCAAAAATTATCCCAAGCTCATATATAGAGACTACAAGGTTTCAAGGTGATCAGATCAATGTTCTTTCATGATCTGATCATGAATCCTTCCCAATGATCAAAGGTACGTTGTAAGTGTCTTCATTTCTCTACACTAGCACTCAAAGTTAAAATAAAGGTAAAAAAGGATTTTTTAACATTTTTTGATGATCTATATGGTTCCTATTCCAGTTACTTTGATATATGTTGATCTGGAGATGAGCAGATAACATTGATATCACGTTGTTCTATTGAGGTACCATTTTGATTTCCTTTTCGTACGTAAATTTATTTTTATGAGATACTTAGAATGATTTGGGTATCATAATATTAAATAAAATATATTAGTATATATTCAATGTAAAAATTTAAATTTACTTATTTTTATGCTTCCAAATTATACTTGGTTCCTTTAATAAAATTAAATGTCTCAAGTGAATCACAAGTCGCTTTTTATATTACATAAACAAATTTGTGTGATTTTTATGAAGAAAGTTGAAGGAATTAACGAAGATTTTGATAATGATGACTCATTAAATAATAAGTCTTTTAACAATTTTTCTAAAACATTTATTGAATAGAGAGATCTTGAAGTTTTATAATTGGTTGAATAAATGATTAACTAAAAAACATAGATTCATGGATTTTTAACTAGATTTTTATTATGACCTTCACAAATTCAATAATATGAACCTAAAAAATTTTAAATTGGATCTTGATAAAGAGGATGAGGGTGTAAAATTTTAAAATCAATTGATTAATAATAACCTCTTAATCCTCTCACTTGTTATTTCTCTAAGACACTTGTAAAAACATGGTAATTACTATTAATCTTTTAGGGGTGAATAGTTGTAACTTATACTTTATTGAATATGATTTTCTTAAAATTGAACACGAATTTTTTTCCCCTGAAATTGAAATAAATCATTAAAATTATTTTTCACTTCCTTTGGAGGATGAAGTGTTTGAATTTAAACTTCAACCAATGGTTAGACGCATTTTTTTTTATATTAGGCACAACCATTTTTAAGAGTAAGTCAGTGATGTAAATGTTTTAACATCTTAGGTTTTTGTGGAAGAAAAATTAAATTTATCCAAAATTGTTATAAAAGTGTTAGAAGTTATACTAAAAATCAATATTCAATGTTTTTTACTTGAATTTTTTAATTTTTATCTCATTAGTTCAAGACGTTGACTTAAATTTATGTGAAAATTTTCCAAATGTCAATACTCATTTGCAAGATATTTTGGAAAAAAGGGTAGTTAAGCCTATATTTGAAGTTATTAAAAAGTGTAAGTTTCTTTAGGATTGGATTTAGTTGAACAATAATATTTTCAATATTTATTTGAAAAACCTCATCTTGAAATTGATTTTCAAAACTCAGTTACTTGAACTTTGTTTTTGTTGATTATGAGGGATTTTTTAGTGAGTAAAGCTTTGAGAATTTTGATAAAACCTTATAAGTACCATATTTCTTGATTCCACTTAAAAATGGATTAGAAGGGATCAAATATAAATTGAAATTAAAAGTTGACAATAAGATGTTTATTTTTTAAATGAGGATATCCTAATATTCTAATCTATCAAAGGGGCCTCCCAAGGGTGCTTAGTTTCTTCTAGAGAACATAGTTGCTTCCATAGAAGGTTTGGATCCAATTGTATAGATTTTTTCATTCCAAAATGAATGGTAAATACACATGTTGTAGTTTCTAACTAGGAATACACACCCTTCATCTTCTTTCTGTTAAATTTTATGGGAAGCTTATAAAGAAGATAATATTCCCTAAATCGTATTTTAATGTGATTCATTTAGAACAATCACATTTAACAATTGTGGTATATCATAAGGAATATAAATTGATACCATGATAATACTTATGGACATATTGTAAGGAGTACTTAAATGCAATCATAGTCTATTATTTTCTACTATATAAAATTGATTATGGAATATGAATGATAATGATAATCATTTAGGATAATTCCACATATACTATCATAAATAAAGAGTTTTTACATAATATTTAATGTATGGGAGTTTATTATATTCATGTAAGAGTTACATGAGCTGTTTGTAGTATTTATTCATGTGCTATAACACATGAGTAAATGAGTGAAAACTCAAGAAGCATCCTTGAGGGCTCTAAATAAAGGGACATAACAAATTTGATGGGTTTATCTACGACTCTTGTATATACTTGGTTGAATACTCATTAAACCCAAATACCTCTACATCATTATATCTTTTTCCTAGTGAGGTATTATAATGCCTTATATGGAAGATGGTTCCACTCATATGATGAGTGATTCAGATTCAACCAGTGGATCCACCATAAAGGGATGGATCTTATGATTATTTTTTGGTGATTTTCATAAAGCATAGAATAATGAAATGATGTAGAAGAAACTTCAGTAAAAGTAACATGGGTTTCATCATTTCTTCATTTTCAGTATTGGTGATCCTGGTTTGGGTTTATTAATCAATTTTTCGCCTATAATATATGTTATTAGATCCCTATGAAACCCAAAAATGGTATCAAATCCTACCATGACTTTAAAATTATGAAATCCTTCTCGAAATGAAGATTATTGAAATTGTATTACACGGCATATTCCTATCATAAAATGTGATTTAAGAATTTTTTCTCATCAATCAAATCACGAATTATGATATGGAGATATTATAAGCAGTGAATTAATAAAAAACTCATAGTTATGTATAAATCATATTATATGAATTTTGGTATATCATATCTTATGATATTTTGCAATGTGTTTCGAAAAGTAAAGTATCATATCGCCTTTATAGTATCCATGTATTTCTTAAAATATGATATGATATTTAAGGGTATACCATTTTGTATTGATCATAATATATAATGGGGCTATTAGTAATAAAAAATTATTGATGGAGATAAAACTATTTTAGATTTGTTTCCCTATTAGTCATATTCTATGACTCCCATTGGATCATAAAATATAATTAATAATGAAAAAAATAATTTCCCTTTAATTAAATTATGAATCGAATGTTATTATTTATAAATTGTGTATATATAATTATAACATGTATTTAGGGATATTTATTAATTTATAAAGTTTTTTTTAAATTAATTAATTATAAATAGTTTATAATTAATTAATTAATGTTTGTGAAAAAATTATTATTAAATATTCTTCAATATTAAAAGTTAATATTAAAAAATACATTTTACCAATTTATATGGCATGACATTTGACTTAGAAATAAAGTATTTATTTAGAAATCATAAGGTTTATTTATAAAGTATTTATAAATTACAAAATAAGGATAAATATAAAGTGTTTATATTTTAAGATTACAAATTATTCATAATACTTAATTTTGATTGTTTAAATTAAGGGAATTATTTTGGATATTATTTAAACCACATCAAAATATTTTTGATGTTTTATTTTATCGAGGTTTAAATAATTATAATTTTTTTATATTTAGATTTTATAAAATGTTTACATAATATAAATTGAAATATGAAATGTTTATATTTAAATAAATTTTATATATTTAAAAGTAAAATCTATATAATGAATAATATAAATTTTATATTACGAAAATAATATAAAGTGTTTATATTCAATATTATGGAACTTCCATAATGATTAGATAAATTATTAAGTGTTTATAGTTAGATTTTATTTATGAATTATTCATAAGTATTTATCTCATGTTTAAATATGTGAAATGTTCATTTATTTAAAAGTAATTTCCATGTTTATTATTTATGAATATAATTTTTTTATATTTTTAATATGCATATGATTTTGTTTAAACTATTAAACTGATTCTATGTTCTCATAAATGAATTTATAGAGTTACATTCTAGTTATGATAATGGATTTAGTTTCCATCAACCTTAACTTCATTTTTTAATTAAAGTTATTATCTTTAATTTTGTTATTGAATATAGTTTATACATACTACCTGTTATAGTTATTATGAATTGGAATATATCTTGAGTAAAGTATCCCTGGGTAGAGGGAATTTGGATTCAACATCCCACTATCCTAGAGCCTTATGCCTTGTTTTAAAAAGGTGAGGGTTGGGTATTTTTGGATAGTGTCTTATGTGTTAATATTTTTTTCTATTTTTAGATTAGTAACACAAACTATGAGTTATGTAAAGAGTTAAACATCGATATGGTTTGATTATATTTATTTTTTTGAATTAATAGTATTCCAAACTAAATCAATATAAGAATACAAACATAAATTGAATAACATGATATAAGATGGTCAGATTAAATCCCCTTTAAAATAATAAGTATGAGATTACTTTTAAAGAGGCACTTTCCAAGAAATCAATCCTCTAACCCGGTATCTTCATGAAAAAGTTAGGTGACCTTGGATTATATTATATAAGGAAATTAGGTAATGAGGTTACCCTAATATTTAAATTCCTTGTTATTGGAATTTTCTTTGAGTTACACTTAGAATGTAAACCCTTAAAGTTAGGATACTAGAGGAATAAATTTAGGTTTATCCACTTGATGGATTGGACAAAGAGTTATCCACATGACTATCCAAGAGTCATATATGATATGATTGAAAAAAAAATACTAGATATAGACATGGATTATTTACATGATTTACCAGTGTAATTCGTGATGAAATATGGGTCTTTTTCTACTAATGGATGTGGTAAATTTAAAAGGTTTCATCATTTTAGTGGGATCCCATTTAATAAAATTCATTATTAAATTTTAATAATTCATGATAATTATCTAATAATTTTTTTTATTGTATATTAATATCATCATCATCATTAAATTTTACTTTGAAATCAATATTATAGAAAGTATAAGCTTTATGTAATAAACTACTATGACTAATAATTTAAGAAAATTTCATAAGAGAATTTCTATGAGTTATAGAAACATATCCTCACTAACCAAGTGTTGAAGTTGAACAATAGGTGAATTTAGTTTCTTATGAAAATAATATAATGATTATATTAGGGATTCAAATGAATTAAATGAAAAAATGATCTAAGGAATTTTAGTCACATATACTCAATATGATTGGGTATGTCAATGATACTCAATATGATTAAGTATGATAATTACTAAGTGAGGCTATAGGTTTCCTTTAATATTATTTTGGTTAAGGAATTAATAATGTTTTCATCTATGGAAATATTCTCACAATGAATGAATTAAATAAAAAAATTACTTTATATTCTTTAAGTGTTGAGAATATATGAACCAGTCATATGGTATCTTTGTTATACTATTTTACAGACAATATAGAAGGTTAAAAGTTCAAAACATTAGAAGAAAAGTTAGTTGGATAGGACAATGATGTTTCTTTGAGTCTCTAGTTAAGTTCATTGAAATATAAGGGTGTTATTAGTAAGGAGTTATGATTATATTAGATGGAATTGGTTGGGATACCTAAAGGTGTTTGTGAAACACCACAGAATTTCCATGTTATGTATCAATGTTATACAAATTGATTCTTTAGTTTTCAAGTGTATATGATACAAAATGTAAAATTTTTAAATATTGTAAATATAAATGAGTTAAAAATAAATTAAATAATTGATAGAGCTTGTAGTTTTCATTCAAGTGATGAAGTAAAGAGTTACTGCATCAAATATTTTAATATAAATGAGTTTATCAAACTCATATGGATTTAAGTAAAGGATATGTATATTCATCTCATTTATCATATATGATAAGATGATTTGTTTGTTAATAAATATTTGTTATGAACAATTTGAGATAATGAATTCAATACACATGGTTTATGATTCATAAGATTCTATAATATATTTTTGAAAATGATATGAGGATAAAATTGTTTTATCTGATATAAAAGTTTTTATCTATTTGTTTGTTAAAATATGAGAGAAAATATTCCCTCCAACCATAAATGGAATATTTTAATGAATAATATTAATTTAAAAGGATAATCGTAATTTCCCCCAACCAAATACCTCTCACAAGTGTCATGACTAGTGGTGTTACATGACCTCAGGCACACCTCCCCATATACCAAAGGTTGTTGACTAGAAGTGAGAGTCTAATGTTTTATTATGGGGAGAATATACCCACATATCATAGTGAAAAAACAATGGAAATAACCAATCAACGCCCATAATAATAATCAGAGTATGAAAAATTTCAATCAAAAATAATAATCTTATAATAAATAAAATGTTTTCATATAGTCATATATCTCACCTAAAATCACACCAAGCCAATCAAATATATAAAAAGAATAAAATAAATAAAATACAAGGAGGCTCTACTACCACCCTCAATCCTAACCACACCCTAGTCTCCAAATATCTTTCGAGCTTCTCGATCCTAATCACGAAATATTGGGACTCTTCTCTACCTATAATTGTGATCATGAGGTCTTATCAGGAACCAAATTTTCAAGGCTACCCGAGGAGAGTGTGATTAAAACTTAGTGATTCACTACTAACATTTTTTCTAACATACCCAGTAAAGAAGTGTGTACATGATGTGATATGCTCAGAATAATAATAAAGTATGTTAACTTAAAAAAATAAAAAAACATTTATCCTTGGATTCTAAGGTGACATCCAAGATTGACCATACCTACTTCGTCTCATTTTGGATGCCTCTAAGAATAAATCATACCACCCATGGTGAAACATGTATTTTCCTGAAACAAGAAGTATCATCACCCAAGGGGAACTATGTCCTAACCCAAAACCTATTTTTGAGTATCTCTCATTGGGAACATGTACTACCCTATAACCTCATATATAAATCATCAAGAACCCAAGGTAATATAAAATTCATACCTTGTAAACACATTTCATGTTATCAAGAAACTCAGGGGGGCATACTCACTCCCATCCTGGAAACATATGTCATGTCATCAAGAACCCGAGGGCATATCCACTTCCCTTTGAGAATAAAATATCATGGAATTAGAAAACATGGGGGTGTACCTTCTCCCCACCTATAAATGTATATCACATCATCAAGAAACTTAAAGTAAGGCATGATCCCCCCTTAAAATTTATATCATATTAGCAAGTACCCGAAGAGGCTTGTCTGTTTCCCATATAGAAACATATGTCATATCATCCGAAAAATGTAAAGCATATCCAATACCTACCTATAATCTCATATAAAATCATCAAGTACCCAAATTAATGTCTTATTCCAATAGTGAAACACATTTTATATCATTAGGAAACTTGGGGGCATACTCACTCCCCACCTGGAATCAAATATGACATCATTAGGTACCTAGAGGCATGTCTACTCCTTGATAGAAAAAACAAGTTATATTATCAAGAAACTTGGGGGTTTTCCTACTCCCCAACTAGAATTACATATCATACAAAAAAATCCATCATATCTTACCCCATATTTTAACCCACTCAACTAGAATACTCATCACTTGAGGTTTATATTTGTGTCTCAAATCATGTATCATCATCCAACTAGTCTCATTGGTTGATCCTATCAAGATCATCCAAGTTTCATAAGCACAACATGTTTAACCAATAAAAATTCTCATTTTCCCACATAGGTATACACTAGGTTACCCTAGACCATTCTCAATCACTACTCACTGGCACCAATTCACCTTTAACAACCCATAGTGTTCTCTCAAACCACAGGCCCTTCTATGACTCTAACCTCAAGGGGTAAATCCAAATCCTCATCACATAACATATATCATAATGATTTCACAAAACCCTGGGATCATCCCAACTATCTCACACTTAGCCTCTTGGAATCCCTGTTTCTACTCCCCAATAATTTCTACAGCCCTCACTAGGGACAATCTCACATACCCCTTAGGAGAGCTCCCAAATGCATCATCCAATGGAAACCCCTCTCTATAACACATAATTTAGTCCTAGATAAATCATCTAACTCATGGATATTTACAAGTACCAACTCCACCATTATGAGGGGTTTCCCTATCATTAGTGAGACTGTAAAACCCAATAACTTTTCAAGGTGTGAAATTCTAGGAAAATATGAATTTTTAATTTGGTGTATTTTTTTTTGAGAACCATAACTTGGAATGAGATTATGAGAGTTTTAATATCCCAAATATATTTTTTTGGATGTGTTTAAATGTTTTATGTGTTCCCTATAGTTTAGGAGAGTTTGAGAAGAAAAATAGGGGGTTGGGAAGCTATAGGTAGGACACTGTAGAAAATTTACATCGTGAAGCAGGACTTCACATCGTGATTGTTCAGGATAGAGGGAGTAACCTTCTCCCCTAAACGTTCAGAGAATCAAAAAAGGGTTCATTCTATGAAAGTGATATCATTAGTTTCTTTTAAAATATAAAGGTGGATCTACGTCCCTTCTTTTTTAGATAACATAGCACACATAGGGAGTTTATTTTAGCTGATTCTCCACCTCTCCTTCCTCTCTTCTTCTCCCTTTGTTCTAGGTGTGATTTTCTAGAGATTTTATGAATTTTACCCCCTCCACCTTATATTTTTTTTGTTTCTAATGGATATCTGTAATTTTTTATGATTGTTTTGAGGATTATGGTTCTCATTCAGCCATGGAATTGTGTAATAATCTGTTTATGGTGGGGATTTTTCTTAACCAGGATAGAGGAGAACCTAAAATGACGCATGCATGTCACAGCATGCTATTTCATTGAAGTTATGTCACCATTTTTATTTTTAAAATGGTTTCCCCCTAAATGATTTTATTTTTCTATTTAAATGGTGATATTAATTGGGGTTTTTATGTTTCTTAGGCTTGAGAGTGCGTCCAGATTGTATTAAACCCCATTGCTTGTGGTTTGGGTACGATGAGGTCAACCACTGAGTTTTAGTCATTTATACATATTTAAATTAATTTTTTTAATTTATTATAATTTTTATAATAAATTTTATTATATTTTATGGCATGAGTTAAGGCCTCTCAAGGACGGGTGGTGGGTAGTTGGACTTGGAAGATCTTGGGTGAGATCTTCCCAGATCTGTGTTAAAAAGTAAATGGTTTGAGATTAAGGTAGGTGGTCCTTACACATTTACCCAATAGTATTATCTTTTTTTATTTATTACATGTGATAGGTGATCTCACCATTGAGGAAAGTTGAACTTTAAAATTAAATAATTTGTTTAATTAAAGTTAAATGCCTATATTTGAATTGAATAAAGTTTCAAGGCCATGATAGACCTTGGAACTAACTTGATTGCCTCGATTGTTGATGGTAGAGGCCTTAATAATTTTACTATGACTTATGGTACTTATACCATAAGGGGTTCCAACTAAATTAAATTAATTTAATGTACTATCCCTAAAGTAGGATCCTTATACACCTCCTTATAGTGGAGAGTGGGAGATCAGTGTGTTTGGTCTCAGTAGGCCATGTGACAACTAAGTGATGCCTTAGATATTTGTATCTTATAAGATGACTATGGGGAAAGTGTTACTACCCCATTGAGTTTTGATTTCTTGAGTGGGTAGACCCTGCCAAGTTTTTTATATAGGTCAGGTGTTTGAACCAACCAAGGATGACTTGGAAAGATGTTGATCTTGTAGCCATCTCCCTTGTGAGACTTTCCTATAAGGTCATTAAGGCCTCAATGAGACTTGATAATATTTAGGGATTCTATACTCTCCAAGTGGAAAGTATTGAACTAAGAGATGTATTGAGATGAGGGAACCCATGAATGGTCTCTATGTTATGATGATACCTAAGTGACCCCAATGATATATTGACCCCTAAGAGGGTGTCCGAAGAAATGAGTAGTTATGATTGTGTGTGTCATCATAGAACCTGAATCAATGCTTTGAGTAGGTTATGTTTGTGATGATTATAGTTAGTTCACTTTAGAGAATGACCTTAGTTATGAGATGAGTTTGAGTCGAGGGACAACCCTAGTGATATTCATTATATGAGATATCATTGGAGGGGTGTTCTACCCTTCTGAGATGCATGTTATGCATGGGATACCTATGATACTTAGGATTTATTTTGTATGTTTGATGGCCATTAGTATGTCCTTGGGTCATCCCCTAGGAATTAGTAATAAAACCTGATGATTTTTTAATCTCCTAGGATTACCTCCCAGTGATCATATTTGAGCATAAGAACTATGGAATATGCACTATTACCTACTAGGGTTTGGTGATGATGCAAGAAAATTATTGATCACCTTGGATTATATCCTAGGGATTAGCTTTGAGCTAGATGAATATGGAAGTATCTTGATTGACTCTTGGTTTTGGAGAATATTCCTAGTGATTATTGATCACCTAATATTACCCCATATAGATCATCTTGGAGAATTATGACTATGGAATGCTTAGGATTACCTCTTGGGTTTGGCATTTGTTCCTAATGTCTATGTAATGCTCAGTATTAACTTATAGGTTTATTTGATGATATCTAATGGTTATTAATCACCTAATATTACCTAATAGGTATCATAAACGACAATTTATGGCTATTAATCACCTAGGATCACCTCGTATGGATTGGTTTATACCTTGATACTATGGGATTCCTTGGACATACTCCTAGGATTCAAAAATTATTCCTGATACTATATAAATTCCTTGGTATACTTCCTAGGATATTCCATTTATGACTACTAATATATGTATGTTGGACCTTATATTAGTGGGAACAGTTGTGTGCCATTCTCATAGACACTCTAATACCTGCTGAAACAGGTTTTTTTCAATCCTGGGTGATGCCAGAACCTAAGTATTGAAGGTGGTTATTATTTACACTTTAATATATTATTTATTTATTCATTTGAGAATAAGGTATGTATACATTACATTTACTATTAATGTATGGAACTGAATTGGTGGTACCCTATTGAGTTATATTCACACCCTGTTCGGGTGTCCATGGAACTTTGGTACCAAGTCATAATTCACTGATCACAGGTATAGGTTGGGTAGAAGCCCAGAGTTTCTTAAATAAGGAGGATAGCTTATATGATTCTAGAGACTTATATTGAGGGATGGATCAAGGATGTAGTAGATCCAATTATATTTTATTTCTTTCTTTTATTTTTATATGTTAATATCCTGATGGGTGGTCATTGTTTATAGGATAGTATGATTATATAATCATGTATTATTGATGATTATATTTATTTATTCTATATACTCTGATGGTTATCATGTTGGATGATTTTTTTGGTTTATTTCTATCTGTTATTGCACACTTTGTTATGGGGGTATAGTCCCTACATGGTACTACCCTATACCTACTACTAATTGGTAGCCTATAGAATACATGGAGGAATTCCTAAGGTCTCAGTGACAAATCTCTCGGTTCAAGCACCACTTAGTGGCTATGGACTAGGGGAAGTATGTTACAAAGTGGAATCATAGTTTTATGTGACTGATATCACCGAGTGTATCAGATTTTCATTTTTTAATTCTATTTTTGGATATAGTAGATAGGTGATAAATAAATGTGTCAAATCTTGTGATTGATATCAAACTGGTGTATTGTGAATACCTTTTTTAATATGAAATCCATGTTACCAAGGATATGGGATTTCTTTTTTTGGATTTCTATTTTACTATTGTATAATTTCACCTAGAATGACGCACTCAATTTTATTGAGGTTTATGATTTATGGGTTTTTGGATCTTCTCCTGATGGAGATAGTCCTATGTGTTTGCATAATTTTTAGAATATAGGATTCATATGAAATATATGTACTCATGTGATTTTATTCACTAATGATTTAGGGTTCAGTTTTAAGTGTCAATAACAACTTATATGGTGTTTTCCCATATAACTTGGTGGTGGAATTCTACTAAACTATACCACAATATATTTTTACACTAATGAAAAGTCATATGAATATATGGAGAGATAATACTCAATGATGGTTATCTATCCCCTCAATGTAAGGGATGTATAAGGACCCTAGTAGGTCAATAAATGCATATGATTCCTTGATGATGAAACCCTTATGGGTAGCTATAATATTTTTCTAGAGAAAATATGTTTGGTTATTTAAAGTGTTAGTAAAAAACTATATAATGTTTTTTATATAGATTCTTGGTGGAATTATACTTAACCAAACTGCATGACTATGGAATACTCAACATAGATCATGGTAAAGTGATGTTGTATGTGGAGGACTGGTGAGGATCAGCCTGAGATCATGATTCTTGAGGGGGTGGTCCCATATAGGGATGAATGGTGAGAATCAGTTCCCTAGTAGGATAATGAGTTGGAATATAATTTATATTATATATATGAGAAAGCTATAGTGGGTTTTTGAAACATGAGTTACCTTGGGATATTTGAGATTGGAATAACCAAGTTTCCCATGATTTGTGACTCATATGAGATATGACCTATGGATTAGGAAGGAGAATCCAATGTTTTGAGATGAGGATCAGGATAGGTGGTCTGGGTGTTATGGATAATATGGGACATCATATATGAGGGAAAACTGAGAGATAGTTTAAACTGGTATTATAATTTCCCTTATAGTGAAAATCATGGTTATATTCTTTTATATAAGATCAATGCATGTGAGGTTTTTCTGGGTATGGGATGTAGGCTTGGTGATGCCTGAGTTTTTGTGAACATGGAAGGCACAAGTTTGTAACTTTTCTTGAGACCGGTTCACATGAGTTTATATTATGGTTATAGAATAAGTATGGTCATGTCTCAGTTTTTTCATGAGAAAATAACATTGAGTACTGGTGCTTTGTTATCGAAGTTCAGTTTTTGAGGGAAGGATCGGTCAAGTACCTAACCAAGTTGATTTTGAATATGCTTCTAATGGAATATCTAAATCATGGATAGACACATATGATTTTTGAATGACACTCATATGATAAGTGATCATGAGATAGACCATAGAATAGGTGAGATACCTAATTTTAAAGAGGATCACCAAGGGTGATTTGACATTGATGAGACCAAAATGTTGTGTAACATGGTTAGTTAATCAGGCGGGTGAGATAAGTTTTTATGATGTATGACTCATGGGATAATGAGTTGGTTAATAAAACCATGTGGTATAGGAGAATACACCTATTAAATTTGGATGATATTGAGGTATATCATGCTTGATATGTGTGAAATAATTTAGTTTTGAACCGATGAGCAGTCATGTGTGATCCAAGGAGTGATGGGAATTTTGAATACTAGTAGGCATAGTTACTTGAATATTTGATGAAAATTGGATATTTACCTCTGTGTTAGAGGAGATATCATAATGTAATTGGGTGTCATGGGATGGTCAACCTGAGTGTGGTCCTTGACATGTATTGTCAGGAAGTCATAGTGCCATAGGTTAATTGTAGATGATCATAAATTAGAAGTAAAAAACATGTTTTACGATGTAACCTGTTGACGTTACTCTTGAGAAGCATTATAAGGGTAGCCATATGGTGGGATGTTCTCAATTATTTTTTAGGGAGTAACACTTATTATGAATTGAATTTCAATGGATGTATTGTATGCCGTTATCATGAGATATAAAGGAGTGATATTTGATATTTTTTGATTGAGATATATTAATAATGTGTTTTCCACATACAGTAATCATGTATGGTGATATACATAGTGTGAGACATGGAGGTATGGCCCAATGTTTGTAGGGTCATGGGTGCGATAGGAATAGTTTTTTGATAGTCGATATGGATTGTGTACACCAATGAGTAAATGGATCTAATTTATCTAGTCCCATGTTAAATACCATATTTGAGGTTTAGATGGGATATTGGATGGAGTAAATGTATTACAATCAGGATCAAGATGATTATAGTGTGATCAAAAGGTGATTCATGAGGTGAATCATGATTTTTCACATGGTTTAGAGGGTAAACCGTATACTCATGATGTGATCTAGGATTTGAACTAGCGATTCATGAAATGGTTTAGGGACTGAATCAGTTTCTTCATGTGATTTAGGGAGTGAACCCATTTCATCACATGATTCAGGGGGTTAATTATGTGACAAAACATAATGATGTTTTCCATTGGGAAAAAAATTATTGGTAGATCATGAAAATAAAGAACCATATTTCAAGTACATTGTATTTGGTATGATAGTACCCATTTGGGAAAACATGTCATATATAGGCCATATTCTTGGGAAGTGGAGACTTGTTCAATTCATTTTGGAATCAGAGATGAGAGACGGTACCATCTTTTAACTGTTTTTTTTCATTTATAGATGGGTGTAGTGACATGGGAACTATAATGATCATATCATTGAACCACGAGAGAATTCATTTCAGTAGGAGGTTTCAATAGTGTAGAGTGTTGTAGAAAGAGATTGGATTTTATGATCTAAGGATTATGGTTGGGAGAACCATAAGACAAATTAGAAGTTTTTTGATAACACAATGGTGTCTCAATATATTAGGGTACCATAAATTATTTTTATAGAGTTTTTTTGTGAATCTTATGAGCATTGGATTAGTTTTTATAAAAAGTTAACCCTGTGTTTGGAGTTTCATAGTGGAAGCTCATTTGGAATTTCAAGTTAGGAAGTGACAAGTTGATCATGAATTGGTGGCCTAAGTGGGTCAATATTAATAGTTGAATGGTTGATAATACTTTTTTGGGATGATAAGTGTTATGGTGGGTAGGTTGTAGAACCTATTAGATTTTCAAAAAGTTAAATTCTCAGAAAATTTTAATTTTTGATTTGGTGGGTGTTTTTTTAGAAATAGAACTTTAAATTAGATTTTGAGAGTTTGGATGTCCTCAATGTATGTTTTTGGATATGATTTAAGGTTTTATGGACACCCTTGGGGTTAGGGAGAGTTGGAGAAAGGATGGGTGGTTGGGAATCTTTTAATAAGTAGTTGCAATGCATTCATTCCATGAAAGAGATTTTAAGATTTTTCTAATAAAAAGGGGGATCTCCACCCCCCCCCCATCATTTTTGGTCAAAAAATCATGTGTGGGGAGGCCATTTCATATGGTCCTCCCCCTCTCATTCCTCCCCTATTCCCCTTTAGTTTTGGGTGTTTTTAGCATTGATTTTATGTACATTACTCCCTCTACTATCCTTTTTTTGATATAAAACCCAAATTTTGGCTAATTTTTGTTTAGTATTTTGGTTCAAATTCCACCAGGGCATGGTGGAATCAGCTGTTTTGGATAGGTATTTTGCTTAACCTATCTATAGGTGAACCTGAGATGACATCTACACATCATCGTACTCCATTTCGATGAAGGTACGTCACCATTTGTATTTTATAAGGGTTTTCACCCTAAATGGTTTTTTAATCATTTAAAAAATGATATTAATTAGATTTAGTATGTTTATTAGGCTTGAGGGTCCTTTGGGAGTTGACCAAATTCTATTGCTTTCTGTTTTAGTGTGATGAGGTCAACTGATGAGTTTTAGACATTTATATCTATTTAAATTGATTTTTTTAATTTATTATAATTGTTTTAACAGATTTTCTTGGATATTATGGAATGATTTCGGGCCTCACAAGGATGTGCAGTGGTTAGTTGTACTTGGATGAGCTCAATAAAGAGATACAGGGTTGTGTGTTAAAAAGTAAATAGCTTGAGATTGTGGTAGGTGGCCCTTACGCATTTATCCTATGGTATTATGATTTTTATTTATTTCATGTGATAGGAAGTGTTTCCAATTATGGAGGTTGAGCTTTAAAATTAAATAAATTGTTTAATTAAAATTAAATTTCTATGTCTGAACTAAACAAACTTCCAAGGCCACGAGGGACCTTGGCACTTCCTTGATTTCCTCAATTGTTGATGACTGAGGCCTTGGTTGTGTTACTATTCCTTGAGAAACATGAACCCTAATGGGTGCCAATTAAATTAAATAGAATTAATGTAGTGGCCCTATAGTAATCGCCTTAGACACCTCCTTATAGAGGAGAGTGGGGGATTGGGATGTTTGGACCGATTAGGCAATGTGAGAACCAAGTGATGTGATATATTTATGTGGATTGTGAGGTGACCATGGGGTGAGTGTTATTCTCCCAGTGAGTTGTGATTTCATGGGTGGGTAGTCCCCATGGAAATTTATGAATAGGTTAGGTGTTAAAAATAAACTAGGATGACTTGGAAAGAGGATATTCTTGAGGCCATATCCCTTGTAATACTTTTCTAGGAGGCTAGTATGGACTCAATGTGACTTGATGATACCAAGGGATTTTATTCCCACTGAGTGGTAGGTGTTTACCCAAGATATGTGTTTATATGAGGGAACCTAAAAATGGTGTACATTCTATGATGAGACCTATGGGACCCCAATGGGTTCACTATTGACCTCTAAGAGGGTGCTGGTGGAAATGGATGTAAAGATTACAAGTGTCACCAAGGATTACTTCCTAGGGAGGGAAGTTCAAACCCTCCAAGATGTATTTTATGCATGGGATGCCTAGGATCCAACTTGTAAGATTGATGACAATGAATATTGTCAATGGTCAGCACCCTAGGAATCGATGATGATCCCTGGTGATTTTTGATCACATAGGATTATCTTCTGGGGATTGTCTTGGAGGATGATGACTATGGAACACTCGGTATTACCTCTTGGGATTTATAAATGATTATTGATGATTATTAATTGCCTATGATTATCTCATAGGGATCATCTTGGAGACCGATGACTATGGAATGATCAGGATTACCTCTTGGGGTTCTTTGATGATGCATGATGAATATTGATCACCTAGTATTACCTCCTAGGGACTATCTTGGATCTTGATGACTATGGAATACTCAGGATTACCTCTTGAGGTTTGCAGTTTTCACCTAATGACTAATGAACACTCAGGATTACCTCTTAGGGTTCAGTGATGAGTCTTGGTGATTATTTATTACTTAGGATTACATCATATAGATTGGAATTTACTCTTGATGACTATTAATCACCTAGTATCACCTCATAGTAATCAAATTTTACTCTACTATTATGGGATGACTTCATTTTGATAATTTGATATAATTACTACGTATGATTCTATGTGGATTCCTTGGGATACTTCCTATAATTTTATAATTATTCCTATTACTATTTGGTCATTGGTCCTAGTATTGATGGGAAACGTTGTGTGATGTGCTCAAATAAACTTTGATACTATCCAAAACAATCTTGGGTCAATCTCGGGTTCAATGGAAGAACCCATGGATTGATGATGGTAATTATTTACACTTATATAGATTATTTTTTTATATAAGTATATAAAATATATTCCCTACATTTAATGGTTATGTACATGACCATGTTGGTGGTTCCCTACTGAGTTGTACTCACACCCTTCTCAAATGTCCATGACACTTGAGTATTCATGGATACTTCATTAATCATAGATATAGGTTAGGTAGAGTCTTATAGTTTCTTGATCAAGTGGGATATATTGTATTCATATAGAGATTGAGATTGAGATATCGATTGGGGATTTTGTAGATCCCCCTCTCTTGTATTTGTCCTTTATTTTTTTATAAGATCAGACTGTTGGGTGATCATTGTTTGTATGAATTAATGCTTCTTAATTCATGTATTATTGTTTATTATGTTTATTATTTACACATACTATGATGGTTATCATGTTGGATGATTATTTTGTTTATTTATATCTTTTATTACTCACTTTGATGTGCGGGTATAGTCTTCCCATGGTATTACCCTAGACCCCTACAACTAATCAACAACCTTTGGGGTATGGGTAGAAGTGTCTGAGGTTCCAATGATGACTCCCCTAGTTCAGGAACTGCTTAGTTTCTATAGACTGGGAGTAGTACATTTCAAATATGTACGGTTATCTCACCTATTTTAAAAGTACTATATCTCTCATTCCTACAAAATATATTTAGGAGACTACCTTGGTCTATATGTATATTATCTCAAGCTTGGGGACCCATCCTAGTTCTCTCATGACCTCAACAAATATCTTCTCCCCCTTGGTTACATAGTCTCCAGGTGACTCCAACACCCAAAAAAATCCATGGATCACTCACTATGAACCTTGGAGGCTCAATACACCATATCTCTAAGTTCTCTATACCCCTTCATTTCATTTTATTCACACCCCTCTGGGTCTATGTGTCACACAACAGACATTATTAATCGATCCATCATCCATCAATGATTAAGGTGTTATTCTAGTGGCAAGGAACCATCCTAGACCAAGACACTTCTATTTTATCAAAAATAATTAATGAAAATATATATTTAATTAAAGTTTAATTACCCATATATGGTGAAACAACATATCACATTATATATAACAACCTATTAAATATTAGGAATATGTTCATAAACCACATACCTCATACAGAGTTATTCCCTTTAATCAAAGCTTGAACACCATCACCTAAGCTCATCAATGTCTTATCCAACCTCACATCATCACCAAGCCCCTATTATGGAATACCCCCAACACAAGACTAAGAAAATTACTATAAAATAACACCCAATCAAACACCAATTTTATTAAATTTAATAAAAAACTATTGAAAATTATATAGGTGACATTCCTCTAAAAAATGGTGAGAAATGACATGTTATCATCTTTTTAGGACATCATCTAGCCAATCTAAGAAAAATTCTCATCGTTGTGATATGATTCCATAATACATTGTTGGAATGATCACTCAAAACCCTAATTATAAGACAATTATATTGTAATAAAATAAAGGATAAGAATAATATATGAAAAAAAGGAATAAATCACCTCAAATCCACCATAGAATTCCACCAAGAACTCCCCATATAAAGGGGAAATCAAGGAGAAGAATATGGGGAGATCTCGATGGTTTAGTCATGAGAGAGTGGTGTAAAGGGTAGAAAAAATCATAAAAATTGGGTTCAAGGGATCATTTCACACTTTTTAAGGAATTTTATGCAGTGGAATGGTTTGGCTTCATGGTTTACCAAACTATGCACCAACTGATGACTAAAACTATCCCAAGCTACACCCCCTCACATGGTTTGGTTGTATAGTTTACTAAAATATGAACCAACTATGATGTCCACTCTTATAAATTACATCATTTTTCTTGGTTCTCTTATATAATTCTCCCTAACCATTTTTAATCCATTCACTAATTCCCTTCTTGAAAAATCATTTGTAAATATTTCTTTGGAACTCTGTATGGTTCTCATTGACCATAAAATAATTGTATGATAGGGGAAGACCCCTTAAAAACTAAAACTTTAACCCAAATCTCCCTACATTATATCAGAAACACAAAAACTATCTATAACCTCAATCTATATCCAAAAACATCTCCTTGAGATACTCCAAATATTATAATCCCAATCTGAATCTCAATTCTTAAAGCATCCCCTACTCTAGGACCAAAATTCAAATTTCTCTTAAATTTCACAGCCCATAAAGATGTGGATATTTACATACTCCCCACCATAACATTTATCATCCTCTATAATTCTAGATAATTCAACAACTATATTTATCGATATACAAGAGTTGTGAATTTGTCACTAACTCACCACTTTCATTCTTTGAACATTGAGTAGGATTTCGCTACATGACTCCAAACATTAAGGAACATTTTTCATTAGAAGATGAAATACCCACTCATAACCATCTATAATACCAAAACAATACTCAACCACACCCATTTATCATGGGACAACCAAGTGTCATTAATTGGTTCGTCCTTAAGATCATGGTACTCCCCACCATAAGACTATTTTAAAGGTAAATTTTGATCCATGGTGCTCCCCATCATAGGAATTACCTACTAAAAATACATTTTCAATGGACCATCGAAATTTTTTATACAATTTCCACCCCATCGCATCTAATTCCTCATAAGAACTTAGATTGGTCCTCCTCTGGATAACCTTTTCCAAAAATGATGGATCACACCCGCCGGCATTCCATCACATCTCTCAATCATGATTCCTTAACTCTAGAAGGTGTCATGGAATCATTTGAACATGAAAAGAAAATTCTATATCTAACACTCAGTTTAATTCCATGGTGGTATCCTCAACCACCCACACCATCCATCATACTCTCCACACAATCATTGACACACCATTGATCTAACTCACCATCAGATCACATCAAATTCATCCCAATCCCATTGAAAAAACACAAACTCCATCTGATACCACATCTAAATCTAAAATCTAGTGTTTTAATAGAAACTATGTAAAATTAAATGTACCTACCAATTGAAATCCTAGTTCTATTTTTACTTTCCACTAACCAGTCTCTTTGCATCCATGACCCTACCAACATAACGGTCATACCCCCATCACTGATTCGATGCTTCCCACCATTGGAGTATAATTATCATTGTGAATTTGAACCAAAACACTAATATCCAGGGCCTATTATCTATCCATTTCCCCACATAATTACTAGTCAAGACCATCTAGGTAAAACTAGAGTGCCAATTCAAAACACCAATCGCTACTCATTCCAATCTAATTAGAAATGACATCATCAACATCCATTGAAATTTTTTCTACAATAAGAGTCACACCTTTGAACAACCAATGATGAACTCTCAACCATATATATTTCTATGAACCACTCCTCAAGAACAAACTTGAATGGGTCACAACATCACACAGGCATTTCTCCTCCTAATCCACACTCTCTACTCCCTAAAAATTTGTTTCAAGGAAAAATCTCAGATCAACCATACCCCCACAAATTTGATCCATATCCGGACACTCCTCTAACCATATAGACACACCTCTTTTTATCTATCAACACCATGGGTTTCTATTCCCATATGTATATCATTGATTCCTTTGGTTCTCAACCCAAACATGGGTATTCACTGGTCTATGAGCACAAACCTTTCTAATATCAACCACCAACCAAAACATATCACTCATGAGACTCAATCGTACTCCTTGAATAGGTCCACATATTAATCTCATCTTGAGAACCCAATAATGTCTTGGTTTCTCATAAAACCACTATCACATTTCACTGATAATATATCACCTTATGCTCAACCTTGTAGGATCTAACTCAAGGTCCATGGCCTTTCTCACCATCATGAGACTCTCATGTTCCATCCCACTATGGGCCCTACCTAGTCTCATTAGAAATTTGAAATCACATTAGTGCTCAATTCTCCATAGATAAGGCACTATCTAATTTCATATCCATCATGATGATCCACTTGACCTATCAACATTTCACAAAACCTAGTGGTCATCATATCAAAATTCTTAATGGATCATATATCATTTTTCCCTATCTAAGATATTTCCCCAAAATCCAATCTCAACATGTATCACATGTCATTCAACGCCTAATCATGCCTAATAAGTCAATTTACCTTATCTCTCATGAAGTTTGGACCCATAATAACCTAATAACTAATCATGATTTAATATCATTAACAAGAATATACCCATGATTTCCATCTTTGGGCACTCACAAGCATTAAGATAAGCCCTCTCTCAGGTTAATCTCATATATCACAACTCACCAATGTAATAACAAGAAAGTGTCCTACTAGTGAATCATAGTACTTGTCTCACCAATATCCTGAGTCACAACACAATCCCACTAGGTTCTCCCTTCTAACCTGTGATCATGGATCATATAGTACCAAAATCATGGGGAAACATATTTGATCTTATATCAAATATCAGAGGGAAACTCATGTGATAACACACCCACTCTATTGTTCCCATAGATACATACAATATATAACATACTGGGTAAACCTCCCACTCTTGGGAACCCATCCTTACTAGATATTCTTATACTATATTACACCCTCAAGGACTATATCATATCCAAAAGCATGTAACACCATCATCCCATTGTAATTTATATCAATAAAAGTATATTCATATGGTTCGATCAAGTAGAATTCCACCAATAAGCTATATGGAAAAACATCATATAGGTTATTGTTGACACTTTAAGTAACTAATATCATTTCCTCATCCAGAACTAGTATCAAGGAATCTAATTCCTATACTGATACACTAAGGGTCACTACTCACCCCATGCATAGAAGAACTATATATTCATCATCAAGGAACATCCCTCGATGGAATCCACATGTCCTATCAATAAAAGAAAATATCATGGTACAACTTAGTATAATTTCACCAATAATTTATATAAAAAAACATATAAGTTGTTGAAACTTTAAATAATTTAACCTTATATTTTCAATTATATCAATCACATGTAAGAACATGTATGTCATGTGAATTATACATGTAAAAATGATGCATTTCCATAAACATATTTCCAATAGTCCAAGATCCAAAACCATAACTATAAATATCAAATAAACATTTCATAATTGAATAAATATATCTATTATAATAGTGAAAACTAAGAACAAAAATCCCATATACCCAGTAACCTAGACTTACCAATGAAGAAGGTGTTCATGACTGACCAATCTAAATCCCATCACAAGTTTTGACATGTATTTATTCCCTATCTACAATTCCCAAAATAGTAAGATAAAAAAGACTATGTTACCACTTTGTAACATGCCTCGATCAAAGTATTCTCACCAGTGTCTCATATAGTGGTGTTGCATGACTTCTAGAATGACTCCCCAAATGCCAGAGGCTGCCGAATAGTAGCGGTGGTTTAAGGTGTTACTTTAGGGAAACTATACCCTCACATCATAATGAAACAGTAATAGAAATAACCAATAAATTTCCACAATAATAATCATAGTATATAGAAATACAATAAAAAATCATCCTATATCAAATGAAATTTTTCATACAAGAATGTATCTCAATTGAACTCCCACTAGGCCGATCACATATACAAAAATAATATCATGAATAAAACACATGGAAGATCTCCCACCACCCACGAGATTCAATAAATCTTGGTCGAGCTGATCCAACCTGATCTTGCAATACTAGGCCTCTTCCCTACTATAATCATGAGGTTTTATTAGGTACTAAAGTGTCAGGTCCACCCAATTAGTGGATGATTCAAACTAATTAGGCCATCACCAATGATGTCCCAAACATAACTAGTTAAACGATGCATGCATCGTGTGATGTTCTCAAAATAATAAACAAATAAATAAGCATAATAAAATAAATAAAATCAGAAACTGGGTTTTAAGGTGACACCTTGGATTTACCAAACCTTCTTTGTCCTGTGTCAGACGTCTCTGAGCATAAATTATGCCACCCATGGGGAAACATGTCCAGCCCTTGAATTTAAAGTATCATCACCCAAGGGGGGCCATGTCCTAACCTAGAACCTCATAGATCAATCATAAAGAACTCGAGGGAATACTTTCTCCCTTCCATGGAAACACATTACACATCATCGGGAAGCTTGGGGTATACTTTCTCCCCACCTTGAAACAAATTTCATGTCATCAGAAACCTAGGGGTTACATCTTATCCTTTATTGGAAACAAATATCTCATCATATCATCTATAAACACAAGGGAGTACCCACTCCCCATATTTAAATGAATATCGTGTCATTAAGAAACTTGGGGGTGTACCTTCTCCCTACTTGAAAATGCATATTGTAATATTGTCTCAATACATGAATTTGGAATTAAGGAGATTGAAATTTGAATTGGTGGAGAGGATGAATTTTGAACTGGGCTTCATTATAAAATTTTGAGAGGTTTTAAACCTAAAATATGCTTTTTCAAACTTTTAATAAATCTTTAAAGGTGGATAGAGGGGTCATAAGGGTGAACTGGGGGCTCGGTACATAGAGTTGGGGCTGCATCATGATTCTGCAACATAATCTAGTAGCCAGTATAGGGACACTAGTGAACCGGTGGCCATGGTAGTAGCCTAGGGGTCTACTAGGATCTACAACTAGTCAATGGCCTCCATGTGGATTTTTAAGTGAGGAGAACCCCCAAAATTTCACCCAATTCACCCCCTCTCCTTTTAACTTAGGTTTTCTCTTATTTTGGCCAGTAACCCCTCTCCAACACCCTCTTCTACCTATTCTCTTTCCATGGTAGACCCATCTTGGTTCTTGGTCATTGGATTTAGAACTTTGTGTGATCAAGAGCATATGGTGAGTCTAAAAATACTCATACATTTATTCTTTGATTATTTTAGAAGATAGTTTTTTATCCATCTTTTATTCTAATATACCATATTTTAAATGAACTTGTATGGTTTCTCATTTTCTATCAAGTCAGGACAAACCAATGGTTGGTACTCAATGTGTGGTCTTATATAAGAATTAGTTAGGTGGTCTCTAAATTTTAACCCATATTATTTCTCTAGTTTTTAGTGCATGTGTTGTGCGTTATAGTCGGTTTTCTATGTAGTGGTCTTGGATTTAATTAGAGGTTTTAAATTTGAGTTTCCCTATATTAGTATAACTCTATTTTAGATCATTTTCCTTTTTACATTATTGTTACTAAACTGTTAATCTATATTTTAATTGTTCCAACATGGGGCTATGCTTTGGAATCATTGATTGTGAAATAGAATTTAACAATCATCAGTTAATGTGAAAAATAATTCACTCTTGAATTAAACCTTTAAAATGGTAATGGGGTTTTTTAAATGATGAATTTTTATTTGGATTTTCATTAATGAAATATAATAATATTTTCAAAATATAATAATTTATTTTAAAATAATTAAAAAAAGTGTTTTGGTTTATGAATGTCAAATGGTTTCCTTAGGAAAGAAATTTATATCTTGGTAAAGCTTTATGAATTTAAAAGGGAACTTTTTTGTGGGGTATTTCTTATGTCTTTTGTTAAATATTGTTTTACAAAAATGAATGGAACCCCTTGTGTACTATAATGGAAGTTGTGTGGCTTGTTTTTATAAAAATGAGGTTTGATACTTGAAATGGTTTTAGGTGATGGGAATTGGAATTGTTTTCAAAACACAAATGTTATATAATCCTTATTCCTTGTAATTTTTTATTTTGAATTATTAAAATTAAGATTTTTTGAGTTTTATTTTTATATGGAAATGATAATATGTGTATTCCCTAATTTTAAACTAAAAAAATTATTTTTTGTGCTCGTTAGAACTGGGGTGAATATATTCCCCATGTGGTTTTCATTATTCTTGATGGACTCAGGGTGAATATATACTCTACATTTTTTTGGTTTTGCTTAATGGACATGTGATGAACCCATCCCCCTGGTAGATTTCTTGGGCTCTGGGGATTGGTATATTACCCATAGGTGCTGTTTTTTTTGGTCAAGGAAGGGTATATTATCCCCAGTGGGAAATGGGATGGCATGATCGTTGAAAGATGCTCAAAGACACTCGGACATTGGTTGAAGTAGGAATATATCATTATCAAGTGTCATCACAGACCCTGGGTTTAGTGTTTATTATATGAATTTAAATTAAATGGTTTAAAGGTTTTATGTGTAATTGTTTATCTTGAGAACCACTGCATACAATTTTATATCAGACTAGTTAATTTAGGAACACCATTGGTGGTGGCATAAAAATTTATACTCACATATTAATTGGGATTCTATGGTACTTGGATACCTAAGAATATGTCACTTTGTATTTGCAGGTTACAGGTTTAGATAAAGGTATCATTGCATTATTTTTGTTTGTCATGTTAGGATAGAGTGCATATAATAGTACTGGACCGAGCTCAAGACTAGTTTGAGTTATATCATGGTCTCAGCATATTTTGGATCTTATTTTATTCTTATATGTGATCCTACTATAGGGTATTTGTTCTAACATGTTTGGCATATCCCTTTATTATAGAATTTAATACTACAATGATTCTGGAACTTTTTTTATTTTATCCATGAATTTTATTGGGTCTAGTTTTTACATTTTCTATTATTTATACTATAACTATTAATCTAGAAAAAGGGTATAGTATCCTAAAAATATACTCAAAACCCTAATCACTAGTTAGTAGCCTCTAGAATAATAGGAGGAAATCCTAAGGTGCCATAGTGAATGTCGGTCCAAACATCAGTTAGTATTCTTGGGTGGTGGGGAGTTATGAAGCAGTATCAGATGTGTTGCATTTTGTATTAATATTTGGGAATGATAGATAGGATAATAGGATGTGTCAGATATTGGTAATGATCTCATTACTATGAGTGATCAACCCATACATGAGTGAAAACCCAATTTTCTTGGGATGGGACTTATCATTCATGGATTTAACTTATTATATCTAGTTTTATTTTTACCTTGATCAAGACACATGGTTTGTGATGTTACTGGCTCATGGTATTTTTACTCTTGGATCTGTATGGAAATATAGGGTGCATTCATGCAACATTTTAGGAATGTGGTGATTCACATGACATGCCTCATGTTAGGAAAATGGGATCCAGGTTTCAATTACATGTTTCCTATGTTTTATATTATCCCATGGTTATATCTATTTGATTTATATCTATCATTGGTTTATGAATATTTACTAGTAAACTGGGGTTTGTTTATTTAAAATGTTATAAATGTCATATATGGGGTTTTCCCATGTAAGGCTACAGTGGAATCTTACTTATCCAATTCCATGGATGACTCCTTAATGAATAGGAAAATATAAATAAATTTTTAAATGATGGAATTGGTTAAATAGAGTTCTATTATGGGACCTATAGAGAGTTTTCCTTATATATTTTGAATGAACTTCTATTTAACCAGGACTTAGAGAATTTCTCATCTTGGTAACTTATGATAAGTTTTGAAATATGGATTCTATGAAATGATAAAGGCTTGAATGTTAACCACATGAGCTTTAAGAATTTAAAAAAAAAATTGGTCTTATAAAGTGGTGGTTTTAAAACCTTCTAAAATTAGAAAGGTTTAATGTGTTAGTTTTAAAATAAATTAAATGTAAATCTAGTTAAAAAGTGGCTTTTATGGTTTTTTGTTAGTGAGAAATTCCTTGAAAAATAAGAGTATGTGGACCCTATGATTATGGTTTTAGAACTCTTTTATATATGTATTAACTATGTGTATGGTTGTTGGGGTTGTTGAGAGAACTTGGGTCATGGTTTTCCTATGGTATACGTTGAGATAGACTATGGGAGTGGTGGAACATGAATGTAAATAGTGTTGACCCTGGTAAAGGTGTTTGGGGATAGAGTGAGAGACTGTTTTTTTTGAAGCCCCTGATGATGAGAGATTTATTGTATAATAAATTTTACACATTTTGTGATTTTTATTGAGTTATAAACCTTGTGATTTATGTATAACTCATATTTGGGCCCTGGAGTCATGTCTTAGCATGTTGGATGCCATGAAACCTTCATACAGGAGTGAGTATTATCCAGTGGGTTGAGGTTTTAATGAAACCATGATTTATGGACTAGGTGGTGGTACCTTGTGACCTTTTGGATGTGACTCAGGTTTCTTAGTTAGCCTTTTCCTAGATATACCTGAGGGTAACCCATGATGGGGGTTTTATATTTATTTTTAATTCCTTTAGTGATTTGAGACAAGGGAGATTCTTTGGATTATATTATCATTGAAATTTTAGCGTTTCCTAGTTTTAATGTGGTTCTGGTTGAGCAACAATAGTGATAATTCCTAATGTTTTGGATGGTTTTGAAGGGTAGGATCATTTGGATGCCTGATCATGTCAGTTTTGGATGAGATTTTGGTACATAGCTATGACATATATAAATGCTTTGTATTTTTTGAAATAATGCCTGGGGGCATGGGTAGTCGTGTGCTTATCCTTGATACATGTGATGATCCAGGCATGTTATAAGAGCCCATCAAGAATGACTTTGGTTAGTTAAAGTAACATTCCAGGAACATGGTTTATTTCTTGTTAAGACACATGATCCTAGGATTTATGATGTTCAACTCGTGGGATTATGACTCAGGTTTTGTAATTTGGTTCTAATAGAGCGTGTGACTCTAGGGTTTCATTGAGAGTAGGTGGTGTGTGGGTGAAAACCCACTATTTTATAAGGGTTAAAAGATAGTGTGTATTGATCCTATTAGGATCAGATCAGTGTAATTGTTCATGTTCAGTTTTCTTGGGAATCATTCGGGTCTTGTGGTAGCTTGAGTGATGTGATGGTAGTAATTCCATGATGAGAGTTGGTTTATAAATTCTTGGAGGAAAGATATGGAGCCCTGTTGGTTTTTGATTGTTAGGTACCCTCTTGGGGTGCGGTGATTGGGGTTTGTGTATACTTATAGGATAGATGACCTATAGATTTTGGTGATAATTGTGAGGTCCCATTGGTAAGGGGTGGCGTCAATGGATGGATCAATATGTCATGTCATAATCTATCCTACTACAACCCTGATAAAGGATTTGACCAATTAATGGATGGTTGATGCTCAAAATGAGGTACATGTGTTCCTTGATGGTGGAACATGTTCAATATATACTCTAGGAGTGGTATGGGTGAATCCATATGTTGGGGAGAGAACTATTGGTCAAGTGAGGGCATAACCTTCATTGTGAGTTGAAGTTTAATAGGATCCCATGAAGATATAATTGTGAGCCAAGAATGGGTAGTGAATTTATAGTTTGTAAACATGATTTATTATAAGGGATTCATCCATTTCCAACCATTTTGTTTAGTGACGGATGAGATGTGGACCACTTATATCATGGTTTTGATCCAATGGAGTGATGGCAAGGACACTTCTATGGTGGGGAGTTCCATTTCAAGTGTGGGCATGTGAACCTCATGTTAGAAAGGGTTTTCTATGGGTGGGATTGGTCTTTGGATGGTTTTTATGGAACTTGAATTTAGTGCATGGGTGTTTTAACAAAATCCAGATTCCTCAAAAAATTATATAAGTTAATCTCTGTGTGATTCTGGTTAGATTCTAGGTATTCACTTCGAACCCAAGATAGATTTTGGTGATCCAAACTTATTTTGATTGGGTGGATTCCCGGTGATCTGCTGATAGCATGGTGAATAATGTGAGTAGTTGGAGACTTGAACATGGGATCACAATGGAGGTTGGGGTTAGATCTCATTGTGTATAAATAAAATTATGGGATTCCACTAGTGATCAAGGTATCATGCTCTAGTAATTTAATGGCATGTCGGTGAAAAAAATCATTTTTTTGATAAGTTGTCTAGAAGAGGTCTAACTATTTTACTTATGTGTAATTAGATGTGGTGAGAAGAAAACACATTGGGTATTCCATATTGATATGATGGGGGAGTTTATATAGTTGTTTAGGTATTTTTAAGGAAGATATGGCTTGTTTAGGTTATGCTTGATGATGGAATCACATCATTTTAGGTTTGGAATTAGGAAGTGGATATGGTAACTAGTGTTAGGTTGGTGTCCACGTGTGCATTGGAAAAAATGTGTGTCGGAATTTTTCTTTTGTGAGATAAGTCATATAGTTGGGATCAACATAGGTCAAATGATGAATTATACAACAACATGATCATATCTCGATGTAGATGAATTCGATTAAGATACATCTTAGTGTTTTTATATTGAATTATGGTAGTAAATCACATTTTAATAAATAGATCTAAGATTTTGTATAAACTTTTGAGAGATTGTACACCTTAAAAATGTGGTTTTAGACTTGTAATGAAGCTCAAAGGGTGGCTAGAGGGGTCATAAGAGTAAACTAGGGGCTCGAGACATGGATTCGGGACTACATTATGATGCTACAAAACCACCAACTAGATATTATAGGGCCATCAATGAGCCAGTGGCCATGGAATTATCCTAAGGGGCTTCTGGGTTCACCAGTTGGCCAGTGGCCTCCATGGGGATTTTTAAGTGGGGAGACACCCATTTGTTTCATCCAAATCACCCCCTCTCCTTCTTACTTGGGTTTTATCCCATTTTTTCTAGTAACCCCTATCCATTTCCCTCTTCTCCATTTCCTTATCCCATAGTGGACCCCCCTTAGTTTTTGGCCATTAGAGTTCCCACTTGGTATAATCAAGAGCCTATGTTGAGTCTATGAGACCTCTTACCTTTCTTATTTGATTAGTTCAACGACTAGTTGTCTCTCCTTTTTTTAATTTTAATATTATTTATTTTAGGGTATTTTTCTAGTTTCTCATTTTCTCTTGAATCAAGCCATACCATTAGACAATGCTTGGAATTTGGGAATGTATAAGCATAATTTCAGTGGTCCCTCAATTTTAACCCATATTATTGGTTTAGTTTTCAGTGCATATATTGATTGGTCTCTCCGGTTTTTCATAAAATGACCCTGGATTTAAATAGTGGATTTAAATTGGGTTTTAACTTAGTTAGTATACCCCTATCTTAGATAATTTGACATGTTTTACATAGATTTTACTAAATGGTTAATCCATATTTCAATTATTAATACAAGGTTTTATGATTTGGAACCGATGATTGTGAAATTCCATTTCACAATCATCAGTTAATGTGAAATAGAATTAACTCTTGAATCCAACCTTTGAAATGGTAATGGGGTTTTTAAAATGATTAATTTTTTATTTGTCTTGGTATGAATGAAATAGAAAAATATTTTCCAAATTTAACAATTGAATTTAAAATGGTTAAAAAGGGTGTTTTGGCTTATGAAAATCAAATGGTTTCCTTGGAAAAAACTTATGGTTTGGTAAAGTTTTATGAATTGAAAAGGGTGGATTTTTATTGGTTATTTATTATGTGTTTTATTAAATCTTGTTTTATAAACATGAATGGAGTGTCTTGTGTATTGGAATAGAATTTTTTTTGGATTTTTTTAATAAAAATAATGTTTGGAATTTGAAATGGTTTTAGCACAAGGTAATTGAAATATTTTTTTGAACAAAAATATTAAGTGATCTATATTCCTTATAATTATTTATTTTATATTATAAAAATGAAGGGTTGTTGAGTTTTCTTTTTATATGAAAACGATGATATGTGTATTACCTTCTTTAAAAAGTAAATTAAATTTCTATTGGTTGTACTTGTTGGACCTAGGGTGAATCTAAACCCTTGGTGGTTTTAGTTATGCTCAATAGACCTAGGGTGAATCTGGCCCCCAAGTGGTTTTGGTTGTACTTGATAGACCCAGGGTGAACCTATCCCCTGGGTGGATTGGTTGGGATTTGGGGATGGTTATATTACCCTTGAAGTGATATTATTTGGAATGGTCATCATGACATGCTCTGAGACACCCCAACACTGGCCAAAGTATGTATGTCTCATTCCCAAGTGTCATCACGGAGCTAGGGTTCGACATTTTTTATGCATTTAAATTAAAATGTATCAAATTTTTTATTTTTAATTGTTTGTCTTGATAACTACTAAATGAAATTGTATATCAAGATAGTTATTTAAGGGATGTAATGGGTAGTGGCCTACTTATTTTTACTCACATCCTATTTGGGCCTCCATAGCACTTGGGTATCCAAATAGATACCACTTTGTGCTTACTGGTTATAGGTTTAAGGCAAGGGATCATTTCATGATTTTTTCTTTTCATGTTAGGATATAGTATGTATGATGATACTGAGATGATATCGAAACTATTTTGGGTTTCATTGTGGTTTTAGTTCATTTTTTATTTTTTCTATTATTTTATGTGATCCTCTAAAGGGGTATTCATTCTAACATGTAGAGCATATCCCTTTATTATAGAATTTTGATACTTTAGTGATTCTTTAACTTTCCATATTTTATCTATGATTGGTTATTTGGCATGGTTTTTTTATGTTTTATATTATTTATACTTCTATTTCTACTCTAAAAAGAGGGTATAGTATCCCCACATTGTACTCATAGACCCTATCCACTAATTGGAAGCCTCTAGTATGCAGGGACGCACACATAAGGTATAGTATAAACCACTAGTCCAAGCATCAATTAATAGTCTGGGGTGGTGGGACTTTACACATATCATATCATAAAATAACTGGATGAATATCTACTCCTCAACAAGAAACATATTTCATATCATCATGAAACTCAAGGGCATATCCACTTCCCCCTGAAATCACATATCATATCATCATATACCCAAAGGAATGTTTTCTCCCAACTCAGAAACACATTTTATATCATTAAAAAACTCAAGGATGTACATTATCCCTACCTAGAATCCCATATCACGTCATCAAGTACCTAGATTCATCTCTACCTGGAAACACATTTCATATCCTTAGAAAACTTTAGGGGCATTCCCATTTCCTATCTGAAAATGAATATCATACACAAAAAGGGAATTTTAGCCCACCCCATAAGTACACCCTCTCAAACATGGTGATCATAAATTAATGTATATCTTCGCATATTAAAGAACATATCATCATCCAACCAGCCTTATAGGTTAACCCTCTCAAGACTATATGGGTCACACAATCACAACATGATGAACCCATCGACGTCCTTATTTTATTGCATAGAAATCCACTAGGGACATCTGAACCAATATTGGTCACTGATAGATGGAACCAATCCACCTCCAACACCTCATCTGTTTTATTATCTTGTAGACCCTTTCCTGGATCTAGCCTCAAAAACCAATTTAAATCTTATTGATATTCCCCATATTGTAATGTGGTCCAATAACCTAGGGACCATCCCAACTATCTCACACTAATACTTTTGTAATCCATGTTTCATGACCTCAATAATTCCCACAACCCTCACTATGGACCATCTCACATCTCCCCTATGAGATCTCTCAAGTACGTCATCTAGATTAAACATGTATTCATCACACCATGTCTGATCTTGGAGGACTCATCTCACTCATGGAACTTTCCAAGACCCTAATCCACCCTCACAATGGTCCTTCCTATCATGAGTGAGATATATGACCATTTCACCCACCATTCAAGGTATACATATCTTATTCCTTCTCAACTAGATTTAGGAAACTACCCTAGGCTATATGAATTTCATCTCAATCTCGGGGGGGCTATAATGAATCTCCCATGATCTTAACCATCATCTTCATTCCCTTGGTGAAATCGTCACTGGGAAAACTTGACACCCAAAAAAATACATGGATCACCCACTATAAACCTAGGTTGTTTAATCCACCCTATATTTTAGTTCACTACACCCATTAATTTAATTTTATTTAATTCATACTACTCAAGGTCCATGTGTCATACGGTACACATTTATAATTGATCCAGTAGCCATCATTGGCCGAGGAAGTATACTAGTTCCAAGGGTACACCATGGATAAATCTAATTTCTTACTATCCATAGATATTAACAAACAATCCATTTAATTAAAGTCTAATATCCTATACATAGAGAGACCTGACATGCTACTTAACAACATTAATGAACCTTAAATATATATTTAATGACAACCGACCTCATACAGAGTTATTCACTTTAATCTAAGCTCATCCAAACTTTCTTAATATTTTCCATCTATCTTCCAATCTTGTATCATCATCAACCCTATATCTTAGCCCACAATATCTTAAAAAAATTTATTATAACAATTTATAATTAATTTTTCAATGCAATTCAAAAAAGTCCTAAAACTCATTAGACCATCTCACCACACTAAAACTAAAACCAACCTCACCAACAAGGTCCATGACATACCCCCTACTCTATCTTGAGAAAAATCCCTATCAAGAAGCACATATTAAATCAAAAAAGTGATTCAATTTAATCAAAAACCTAGTAAAAATTCATTTTTCAGAATACCTATAATAAAACTATGAGTAAAAATGTGAGATCATTCTCTTGGGATGTCCTCTAGATAATCCAAGAAAAAACTCCATAGCTATGTGATGATTCTATCATGCTCTGGTGTTATCATCACTCAAATACCTAACTCGAAGACAATGATATTAGAAAACAAAAAAGGAGAAGAATAATGGAGGGAAAATAAGGAATAACACACCTAAAATCCACCATGGAATTCCACCAAGAACACCCCATATCAAGGGAAAATTAATAAGAATAAGGGGGAGATCCCCCAGGTTTTTCCACATGGAAGAGGAGGAAAGGGAGGGGAAACATAAAAAATTATAAGGGTAAAATGGTTATTTCACACATTCTAAGGAATTTTGGGCATCTGTATAGTTTGGTTACATGGTTTATGAAACCATGCATTAATTATGTAGCTTACACTATCCCAATAAACACCCCCCTCAAAAATTTTGGCTACACTATTTACTAATCCATTCTCCAATCATGCAACTCACTCTAAGAAATTATTGTATTTTCCATGGTTCCCGCACAAGATTTTTCTTAACTATGTGCAATTCATATGATAGAACCCCCACTTGAAAAATTTTCTAAATAGATTTATCTAGAACTCAACATTATTTTCCATCACCAAGTTGTAATTGTTCCATAAGGTAAATATAACACCATGAACTTATATTTTCCTATTATTTTATTCCTTCATGGGTTTTTATCCTTACCCTTAAATTCCAGTTCATTTTTCCTTGAATATTTAAAGTTTTTATGTTTTAGTGTTAGGTGCATGGTTAGTACAAACCATATGATTAACCGTAAAAAATAATCAATTCCTTATCTATGTGTATTTTCATGGTTGTTGAATGGTTTTCTTAGCCATGTGTCCAAATCATGTATCTTCCCAAATATGCGCAGTGAGGGGAACATGGTTGTAATATGGTTTGGTAAACCATTTTGCTAAACTATGTGACTTTCCCAGGTTTTAAAAAAAGTTTGAAATTTATAAACTACCCCTCCTCAATTTTAACCCTCCTGAGATACCTCATCCTACCATTTCTATAGAATCAGTTGACCAAATCCCAAGGAATGCCACTCCTCATCCTCCTCATATTCAATAGCCTCTTCTTAGAATCCAAGGGGTTCCTTTGAGGTTAGGGCTTTATTTTATCCTCTCTTTCTCTTGTTTGTGGTTTATTCTTCCTCTTATCTTACCTAGGGGACATGGTGGATAAACCCTAGAGGAAGGGGTGTATCTAATTTTTAGTTTTCTATATCTAGGTATTGTGAATCTCATCTTGAGACCTATTCTAGCAATTTTCATTGAAGGTGACATTCCCATGTTGGTTTGAGGTAGGTTTCCCCATGCTTAGTTCTTTAAACTTAAAGAATTTTATTAATTTTTTAATTTCATTTAAATTCTGATTTAAATTTATTAAAGGTTGTAATATATGAAATTATTTATCCTATTATCATAATTTTTGTGGTTTTTAAATGGGAATTTAATTTCATTTAGGACATGTATATTTGAAAAAATATTTCTAAAACACTTAGGTGTGATAAAATGACTCGATAACTATTTTAAGAAATTGAAGTTTTAAAATTGATGTTTAAAAATATCTAATAACTTTAAAAGTTTTTTCATGGGTTACAACCTAATAATTATATTTAGTTTTCAAATTAAATGGATTATTTTCAAATAGCTTTTGTATTCCTTGGTTTTTATTCTATAACTCTTATTATTATTTGGTTTAATTATCTTTGTTTGAAGTTATATATTAAGTAGGTTTTTTATTTTTTATTAAGTGTGACTATGTTTTTATTATAGAGTTGAGTTTCAGTTTTTCTAAAAAGTGTGATTTTCAATAATTGAACCATATTTAATTTTAAAAAATATTTTTAATATTTTAACCCTTGGTTAAAATATTTAAGGCCCAGATGGAATTTTATATAATGAGTTGGATTGATCCACTTAATTATTATTAGTATTTAGGTTTTTGACCATATTAGTTATGTTATGTTTTGATGAAAAGGGGGATTTTTGAAAATAGGGTTCCAGGAGAGTAAGTGAGGTGAATTTTTATATGTCGTTGATGTTTTATGCCTTTTACTTATAACATGCACTCACCTATATAATGTGGATCATGGGAACTGAGGATATTCAGTAAGTAATTCTATGGAAATTAACATTAGGAAAGGAAATTCATACCTATCCTTGGACTATTTCATAATAATAATTAAACATTGATGGGATATTGTTAGGAAGTCGCTTTTTGGGGAGGATTCTTCTACTTGGCATTGAGATTATTCTCCCTAGAATTTTCACATAGTTGGTTATGGTCAATAAAATCACTAAGAGGGTACAAGGTCCTAGGTAACCTTAACCATTATTTCTTAGGTACACTCTCATGATGATGATTTACATTCAGTTACTTTTATTTTATTTCTAGTGATGTCAATTATTTATTTTTATTCAGTTGAGTGGATTCTATTATTGTTTACTTGTGATTTTATATAAGGTTTAATACCTATCAACATAATCCTTTAATGGAGGTTGTTTTATAGATATTATTTCTATAGCTATTATTTTTTATGATTTATTTTACTTTAAAATTTTTCTCTATTACTTTGGTGTTTTCTAGATAGAAACTCAAGAAAAAGGTGGGGTCTTTTAAAAATGTGGGGTATATTTCCTTTATTGTTGAAAAGTGAACATTAAAAAAAATTAACTAAAATAATTTAATTTATTTAAGTACCATTCTCTTGTTAAAAAAAATTTAACCCTAATTTTTTATTATAAAAACTATTTATTTTTATAGAATGAATTTATAAGAGGGTCATATGTGATTCATTTTAAATAAAAATGTAGAGATTAATTTTATCAGTGTATTTTAAAACTAGCATGAAAATATTTTATTCTCAAATATTATACATATGGTGTGGTGAGAATACCTATTTGGCCTTTTTCCCATGCCTATATACATTTTAGGTTCTAGTTCTGGTTCATTAAAAAGACCATATGTTTGTACTTCTTAGTTCAGGTTGATCATGGAGAAAATATTTTTAGGAGGTTGTATGGTGACCTTGGGGACATGTAGAGGTTTTTATTCAATATTTTGGGATCCTATTTTTATCTAATATTATGTATTTATCCTCCATTCTATAATTTTTTTGTATCTAATGATATTATTCAGTTTTATTTCTTCCTTTTATTTTATGATTGTAGGTTGGATATTTATGTTTGGTTGTGCTATGTTTGTTTTGTCCCATGTATTGGAAAATAATTTTTTGATTTGTATAGATGTATAACTTATGGATGGGTCATGTTATATTCTAGTGATAATTCCATTCTGAGTTTAATTATACTTATTTGGAAAATCATTCCCATCAATATTTATTTAATTCCCCAACTCTAGTTGTTAGTGTGTAAAGGTCAGGAACACCATTCATTCTATGTCACGGGCCAACTCAAGTTCTCTGGTGAGGAGCATCCAAGGTTGGTTCAAGAAAAATATAGAATCAGAGGAACCTCTATTATTTTGGTAAGTCTAATAGATTGGATATAAGAATGTAGAACTCAAGTGGTAGTTGTGAGAAGAGTCTATTCAGTTATTTCTCATATAAATCCTCATGTTACCATTGGTGGTTAGGTTGAATTGTTAATTATTATTTGGTTCTTCATTTTTTTCTAATGTATTTTGATTTAAATTGATAATGTTTTGAATTATATTGAGTTTTTGTGGGTTGTTTTGGGATTTGTATTATTTTTTGGGGAAAATGGGAGTCAAACTAGGGGTTTATGTTTATCTCACAGAGTTTGGTAAACTGTGAATATCCCATATGCATTGTTATCATAGACTCTCAATGATTGTCACATGGTTGGTGCATGGTCCACCAAACCGTGCAACCAAAATTTGTATAGCCACTAACCCCTATTTAATCTTTGTGTTGGATATTTTTCTTATGTTTTACTTTTTGTAATCGGGGTTTACCATTTAGGATGGATAATGATATTTTTTTATGATGATTTAGTGATATTTTATTAGGTTTTGTTGATTATTTGTATTTTGAAAGCTTGGTTTAAATAGTAAGTGTTGATTTTTCAAAATAATAAAGCGTTTAATAAAATTATTTGATTTAATTTAGATTATTTAGACTTATAAAATGGTTTCGATAAATTATTTTTGAAATTACAAAGTGATTTTAGGTGATGTTTTATGATTTTAAAACTAATGAATGTTGTTCAGATCCTTATTTTGAAGGAATTTTAAACGAAGGTTGGTTAATTGTTTTGTTTTAAGGGGGAAGGTTTGGTTTTGAATAGTAAAATATTGGTTTTTAAATTTATAAAATAATCTTATAAAATCATATTGAAATTTTTTTTATGTCATGATGCATGATATTAATTTCGGTGATGATTTGGTCGAATTAAAACATTATTTCAGGTGAGTTTCATGGTTTTTGAAGAAATTAAAATGGACCTTCTAAATTTTCATATTGTTAAATATCTAATTAATGATTTTTTTTCCCTTATGGGTTGTTTCTTTTTGTTTTTCCATGTGTTCTTAATTATTTAAAACATTCCACCTAGAAATTTTATATGAGTATTAGGGTGTTCCTTGAGGTAGTGTCTGTCGTGGGTTGAGTGTAGTCCTAGTTTTCTATCATGGATTTGAACCCATGTTAGTGGTTTCACCTTATTCGAGATTCCATGGTTTTGGATTTAATTCAACTTTCATTTCCTTGGTTCAGGACTTGGTTTAAAAGTTTTTCCATATAGTCTAACTATGTTTGAGGATAAAGCCAACAGGGGCATTGTGGGGGTTCTGACGTCTCTATGGTTTCCTATGATGAGTGGTGCCTTTATTTCTTCTCTTAAGTGTTATTATCCTATATTGTGGGAAGAAAAATCATGATGAACCTAATATGTAGAGTCAATATTTCATTAAGAGTTAATTATCATCCTTTTATCACCCTCATGTGAGGTAGTTATCTTCAGTGTGTCCTTGGTGTGGTTAACTCAGGCATTCTAATCCCTCTTGTTTGAAATTTCATCGATCTATCATCAGTGTTATCAACTAAGTATCTTTGAATATTTTATGTATTGGGGTTTCATGCCCTGAATCTAGATGGTAGGTTGTAGTATCTTATTCAATGAATTCCCCTTTATTTTATTTCCATTCTTTGTCCCCTCCTTGTTCATTTAATGTAGTTGGTTTTGATCAGTGATGTGTATTTTGAGGAATCCCCTACCTTGTGTTTATTTGGATAGTAGACATTTGTTTTTGTAAAAATAAAGATGCACCTTTGATTGGGTTTGTATGCCTGAGACTTTTAGTTTGGAATTTAGGTTGTTTTTCTTAGTGGTCCTTTCAATTTGATATCACTTTGTTGACCCACCATGTTAGTGTTACACTTAAATGGTGGGGAGACACCCTACAAGTCTTAGTTTTTCATTTTTTCCAAAAAACTATCTATATTTAATTTTGAATTTGGATATAGATTCATGAGTATGGATTTTTATTTATTTTTGTAGGACCCAACGGTCTTGTTAGAGGTGTTTATTCTTTTTTTGATTCAAAAACTTCAGGTCGGTCTTTCCACCTCCTTAAAACTTGGTAAATTTATAGGGGAAGGAATCGTAATAATGGGGAGAATTATCTAACCCCAACCTTCCATTTTACTACTATTTTATTCCTTTATGGGTCTTCATCATTTCCCTTAAATTTTGTTCTTTCCCTTTAATTTTTAATGTTTTCAGGTTTCATTGTTAGGCACATGATTGGAACGTAGTTAGTACCACTCATGTGTCCAACCATCCAAAACCAAAAATTCATTATAAATATGGATTTTCATGGTTGTTTCATGGTTTTATTATATGTGCATCCAATTTAAGATGCTTTTTGAGTATTTCCAATGGGGGATTCATGGTTTGGTAAACCAAGTAGCCAAACTATGTGACATGTCAGGGTTTTAAAAAGTATAAAATTCCTAAACTATCCCTCCCCAATTTTAACCCTCTTGACCTACCTCTTCCTCCCATTTCTATCAAATAATCTGATGGGAACCCTAGGCATGCCACCCCTCCCCCTCCTCCTCATATTTCATGGCCTCCTCTTCAAGTCCAAGGGGTTATTTTGAGGTTAGGGATTGATTTTCTCCACTCATTACCTTTTTATGGTTTATTCTTCATCTTATCATACCTAGGGGCCATTTTGGTTGAACTCTATATGGAAGGGGTGTATCTAATTTATGGTTTTCTGTATTTAGGTATTTTTAAGATCATCTTGATACCTTATCTAGTAATATTAGTCAAAGGTGACATATTTCTCTTGGTTTGACATAGGTTTCTCCATGCCTTGTTATTTAAACTTAAAGTATTTGGTTTCTTTCCTAATTTCTTTTAAGATAAAATTTAAATTTATAAAAAATTTCACTATGTGAAATTATTTATCCAATTATAATTATTTTCAAGGTTTTAAAATGGTATTTTAATAGTGTTTAGGCCATGTATAGTTGAAAAATGATTTATAATCCCCCTGGGTATTTGAGAAAATGTTTTGACAACTCTCTTAAGTAATTAAATTTATAAAATGGAATTTTAAAAATTTTAATAATTTTGAAAGGTTTTACATGGGTAAAAACCTAATAATTATATTTAATTTTAAAATTAAATGTAGTATTTTCAAATTGATTTGGTGTTTTTTGGTTATTATTCTATGACTCTTATTATTATTTGGTTTGATTCACGTTGTGTGTAGTAAAATTTTAAATGGTGTTTGAATTTATTATTATGAGTGATAGATGATTTTATCATGGATTTGGGTTTTATTTTTTCTTAAAAGTTTGGTTTTCAATAATTGAACCGTATTTGTTTTTAAAAATGGATTTTTATATAGTAATACTTAGTTTAAATATTTAAGGTTTGATTGGAATTTTATGAAAACATTTTGATCAATCCCTTTTCTCATTCTTATTTTTTGGATTTTATGACCATATGGGATGCATTATTTTATGATGGAATGGGAATTTTTTGAAAAAACGGTGCTTGGAGAGGAGGTGAGGGGTGTTTTTTATATTTCATTGATGTTTTTTGTTGTTGAATTATTACTTTCACTCACATCTGTTTAGTGGATCATGGGAACCCATGAATTTAGGTAAGGAACTCAATGAAAAGTACAGCTAGCTAGGCATGGTACAACATACCTATACTTGGACTACATCACAACACTGACTAAAAATTTATGGGATGTGGTTATGGATTCACTTTTGGGGGTGGAATCTTCTATTAGGCATTGGGATTTATCTACCTAATGATTTTAATCATTTGGTTATGATTGGTTCAATCACAAAGAGGGTACATGGTCCTTGGTTACCATGACCTTAGTTTTTGATGTCCACTCCCATGATAATGGGTTAAATTTAGTTAATTTAATTTTATTTATTTTAATGTCAGTTATTTATTTTCATTTACTTGAGTTTCTACTATTATTTTTTACTTCTAATTTCATGTAATGTTTCATTCCTATCTACATAATCATTTAGTGTTGGTTGTTTTATATATGTGATGTTTATATCTATTAATTTTTATGATTTCTTTTACTTTAAAAGTATGGTTTATCACTTTAGTGTTTTCAATATATAAACTTGAGAAAAGGGGGGTCTTTTCAAAATGTGTATTATATTTTCATTATTATTGAAAATTAAACATTAAAAATGTTTTAGCTAAAACAATTTATTTTATTTAAGTGCCCTTATCTTATTAAAACATTTTAAATATTAGTTTATGTTTAAATGGAAAAAAATTATTTGGAATGGAATGAATTTATAAGAGGGTCACATGTGATTCATTTTAAATAAAAATAGAGATCTTGCTTTTATAAGTGTATTTTCAAACTAGCATGAAAGGATTTTATTTTTAAAGATTATACATGGGTTTTGGAGAGGATGCCTATTGTACCTTATTCTCAAACCTATATACATTTCATGTTTAGGTTCTAGTTTATTATGAATCTCCATTGTTTTTAATTCTTGGTTTTGGTTTCTCAAGGAGTAGATCTTGTTGGGAGGTCGGATATTGACCATGGGGTCACATGGATATTTTTATTTAGTATTTTGGAATCTATTTTTTATCTAATATTTTGGATTTATTATTTGGTTTTATTTATTATTTTTATTATATTATTTAAATATTTATGATTATTATTGATTGTGTCTTTTTTTGAATCATATTTTGAAAACCTGTTATTTTATTTTTAAAGAAATTCATCTTATGGATGGGTCATGTTGGAATCCAATGAGAGTTTCATTAAAATTTTGATTATAGTTATTGGGATAAATAATTCCCATCAGTATGTATTCGATACCCCAACACTAGTTTTTAACCTTTGGGGATTGCGAATTCCCTTTTATCCAGGTCAAGATTCAGCTTTGGTTCCCAGGTCAGGAGTAGCCTGGGTTGGTTCATGATAGGAAAAACCCATTCAATAACCCAAACTTCAACCTAAAGCTCCTAAAATTATCCCAAACACCTAAAACCTCTCCCGAGCCTTGTTCCATATCCAAAAACATGTCCTTGAGATTATTAAACTCCTAGAATCTTGATCTGAATCCTAATTCTCAAAACGTTCCCTGCTCTGAGACCAAAATTCAAATTTCCCTAGATCTCACAACCTGTAAAGACACGGGTATTTAAAAATGTTCCAATAACATAGAATACCATATATAATATAGAAACAATAATCTATTTTTTAAATATTTCTTCTAAAATGAAATAAATGTTATTTCCTAACAAAAAAGAGTTTACATATCTTAGCATGATATTCTAAAGAGAATACAGTGTTTAATAGGCTAGTGGGAGTATATTTTAACTTAAATAATATCAAATTTAACAAATAAAATATTATAAAAATATAAAATTTAAGTGATTTTCTACTTAATATCCTAAATATTTTAGGATGTGTGACTGTGAATAGAAATTTAAATAATTTCATTTAGTTATTGTGAGAAAGTTAATATTACTTTTTCCTGAAATATTGTTCCATTGAAAAAACAATGTGAATTAAAATTAATAACCTAAAATATTTTTAGGGTATGTTGGTAAATAAAAATTTAAAAATTTACATTTAATTACTACAAAAAGGTGAATATTACTTTATCCTAAAGGATTTTAAGATGTGTTGGTAAGTAACAACGTAAATAGTTACATTATGTACAAAAATATTTCAAGTAAAAAGTTTTATGGAAAGAGTTCCTAGGATGTTGATTTTAGAATTGGAAGGATTTATACATTTATAACAAAACCTAAGATCATATTATTTTATGTTGTGGAGTTAAGTAGTTTGAATATGTTTATGGAGCTGAACATTAAGAATACGATTCATAAATATCGCTATTATTCAAATATTATCTCTTCATAGAAGTTACTCACTAAAGGGTTTATAGGGTGGGTTTTATTAGATGGTCACATAGATATGTAATAGGAATTACATATAGATGTAATGAGTAAACATAACCCAAGAAAGTGCAATAAGCATAAGTCTTGTCTGACAATCTATCATATATGATATAATAAACAGACACTTATGCAGATTTTTGTTAAGTATTATTAAAAGTGTTTAAGAATATAAAATATATAAAATGAAATGAAATCTTAAATTTATCATTATTTCAAGATGGCTGTATTTATTTATATATTGATATTCATTTCAAAAAAATTAATGATAATTAACCTCTGAAAGTATGACTTTGAGATGACCTAAACTATTTTCATCATGAATTATTACAGGTTATAAAAAATGTTAATTTTAACATGAATATTATTCATGTATCGAGATATGAAATAAGGTCAAGGGGCACAAAAAGTGTTTTTTTTGTGCGGGATGACCCAAACAGTATACCAAATGGAGTGTCATATACTAGTTCTTTGGTATAATAGGGGTGTATAGCCCATATTTTCCCCACTAACCGAGTTTGGATAGATACCTAGCATGAGAACCTTTATACATATATACCTTTGTTATTAAATACTTGAGGATTATATAATCAGGGGTGGTTGGTGATCGTGTAGCAATTCTCTATTTATTTACACCCTTACACCAGTCTTTTAAACTGGTTTTGTATCAAAAATTACAAATATAATAACAAATTTCACATAATTTTTTATTCAATAATTTTATTTTTCTCACTATTAAATAGGTAAATTTTACTTTTTTTTAATGATTAAATTGTAGTAGGTTGTGATTTAGAGTTCCCATGATTGAATTCAAGCAAAACGGGCCAAACTATATAAGATCCCAAGCACACAAGTGGAATTAAATATGTACTTCATATAATACATGCATAAAATTAGGCTTAAAATGGGTTTATGAATTCAAAAACATGTGGGAGACATTTTTATAGAAGAAAATGGATCACAACTAGACCATTTGTAGGCCTAAAAGAGGCCCATAATGTGAAAAAAAAATTGGGGTCCAAATTGGACCACCCTTCTATATTTGGGCCATAACTCGGACCTCAGACCTCTAACTGGGATGATTCTACCTACATTGGGTAACCAACTCAAAGTTCCATATTTCCAACTAATTTTAAGAAATTTTAAAGTGTTTTCGATAGTTAACCATCCAAATAAAGGAGGAAAATTCTACTATGAATAGTGACCTTGTCCCTTAGGAACTTGAATTATTTTGTGGAAATTGTGATGTTTTTGCCTATAAAAACACCCCTAACCCCATTATCTATGGTTTTTTACCAGGGAATGAGATTTGATAGATTGGAACATAATTATTCATCATATTTTTCTTCCTCCCCTCCCATGGAGTTCTAAACTACTTATGATCATCCCTAGGAGGAACGTGGTGTAAATCCCAAGCTTCATTTTTCTTATACTTGAATAGTCTTTTAAATTCTAGGTTTGTGTGTTCTTTTCATAATAATATTTTATTATTTAATTTATTTATGTAGTGGTATGTCATTATCAAACTGATATGATCATGTTTTTTTGTACCCTTTCATGTGATCTTTCACACAACGTTCACTTTTTCTTCTTCCCTCTTGTAATTGTGTTGTTTATGTGGTTCATATTGGTCAATTGAACCCTCATAAACACTATAAATTACATGTAAATTTATTTAATGGTATCACAAATAAATAACATAAGAACTTGTAAAACATGTCCATTTCTTCATATGTTTCCTTGATGAGTTTTGGTTATAAAGTCAGACACAAAACACCATATCATCGACGACAGTCAGTGAAGCATTTAATGTTTCCAACCAAACCCTAGGAGGTATCCTAGTATAAACTCAGTAAAATTATGGTTCCAGGTGTTAAAAAAAGGGATTAAAATACCTAAACCCTATCTCTTTAAGTAATGAAGGATGAGCATCATGATATTTCTCCAGGTTGATCATGCTTAATCAATTATGTTAATTTATACTTTCTTGTATTGCTTGTTTAGTTATACTTTTCTATCAAACCAAAAAAACCCAATATTTCTAAAATATTATTCCAATTTTATTAATGAAGCCTTTTTTAATTAATTATATAAGTCTCTATCAACATACGACCTAGGGTTCCTACTATACTATAGAAATTCTAGTAAAAGCATCATCTAATTTGATGCGCTTGACAACGCAATCAAATTTTAGAATTGTTTTTGGGGATCCAAGATAATTTTTTTATTTACTTTTATTTATTTATTTTTATTTTTATTTATTACTGCTATTAATATCACTGCTTCCCTTTTGACTATTTTTTTATTTTTTTGTGTGTTTCTTTTTCGCTCTCTCTCTTCTTATCTATCCCTCTCTTCCTCACTCTCTATCTCTTTATAATTATATAGTACACCATTCTATTTTATTTTATACTTTAATTATTCTTAATTCCCATTTTATTAATTTTCTATTAAAAAAAGAAAACAAAAAAAACAAACTTCACAACTTATTTTCATGACCTGATCAAGAAAAGAAAAAACTCTTTGAAATATACCTTTAAATTGAAAATTCACTTCACTCAAAAATTAGGTCATATAAAGTAGGATAGTTTGGTAACATTGAGGAACCCATTTTGGAACCCCAATTTTTCCTAAACCAATCTAAAACTGAACCAAATCAAATTCCTAAAAACATTGATGTAAATAAAAAATCCTTTAAAGAACTGACCACCCCAGATATGGAATACCAACCCACATACATCCAATATCCTGAGAAAGTATCCAAAATTTAGCTAAGATTAGGCCTCATCCACCTACTTCCAAAATTCCATGGTCTTACTGGTGTGGACCCTCCCAAACATCTTAAGGAGTTTCACATAGTTTTCTCCACCATGAAACTCCAAAATGTGTTTGAGGACCTCATTAAGTTTAGGGTCTTCCCTTTCTCCCTTGATGGTGTAAACAAAGAATCGCTATAATATCTTCCTACCACAATTGGGGGATGGAATAACCTGAAGTGAATATTTATAGATATTTTTTTCCCTACCTCTCGAAATGCATCAATTAGAAAATAAATCTGTGTCATTAGGAAATCACAAGGATATACCCTTCATGAATATTGGGAAAGATTCAAAAGATTTTGTTCAAGTTTCCACCACCACCAAATTAGTGAACAATTTTTAATTAAATACTTTTATGAGGGACTTGTCTCTGTGGATTGTGGAATGATAGATGTTGTAGTTAGTGGTTACCTAGTTGATAAAACTCCTTCTGCTACTCGTGACTTAATATCTAACATGGCTCAAAATGCACAACAATTTGGTAAATGAAAAATTACACCCACTTGAGGAGTTCTTGAGGTAATTCATTTATCCCTAGAACAAAAAATATATAATAAAATTAATGATATGCATACCCTTATAATAAAATATCTCAAGCATAAGGTAATTCACACTCTTCTACCGTACCATTATATTGTGGTATTTGTTCTAATAACACTCATTTTTTTGACCAGTTCCCACAACCATAGGATTCATCTGATTCTTCTATAGAAATATTCTCTAAGAATCCATTCCAATAAGTACATCTCTTTAAGTAAGAATGATTCAGGATAAATCCAAATCTCTGGTGGCAAGCACAACCATAGTACCTATAAGGAGGCAACTCAAGCTACCCTAAACATAACTGTTATTAATAAGGCCAAGGTATGAAACCTTATTATCCTTAACCATCTCAAAACAATCCTCCTCATCTAAAATCTAAACCAAGACTCGATGATATGGTGATTAAAATGGAAACCTAGAACCTCCAGTTCCAATAGACCACACACTCACCTATTCAAGACCTATGAACTCAAGTGGGACAATTAGAAAACACCATCGGTGAGATAAAGATGCAAGGTTTTGGAAAACTACCATCCCAACTTGTTTCTAATCCAAAATACAAAGGTAATTTCCATACAATCACACTTCTTAGTGGTAAAGAGTTTTCTTCTTCTATTGATTCTATATAATAGGTAAGTCCTCCACTTGAAAATTCTTTTTCTCTACCCACAAAATATTCTAATGAAGAAAAAAAGGGTAAAGAAGTTATTAAAAAGGATTTCCCTAAACAATCCATTCTTATTCATTTCCCCCAAATACTATCCAAACATAAAAAAAAATTTGATAATGATATTGATAAATAAATAATGGATACATTTAAAAATTTTCAAGTTAACATTCCTTTGTTGGATGCAGTTAAACAAATCCCTCATTGTGCAAGATTTATTAAAGATCTTTGCACCCATATATAGTGACTGTAGGGGGATGAGAGAGTCAACCTAGAAAGGAATATCTCATATTTGATACAACTAGAAATTCCAACCAAATGTAAGGATTATGGAACTTTCATGATACCTTGAACCATAGGTTAGACCTTCTTTTCTAATGAAATTCTAGATTTGGGTCCTTTAATTAATGTGATTCCTTACTCAGTGTACACTTTTATGTGGGTTGGAGAGCTTCAACCAATAGGAATCATAGTGAAACTTTTCAACCAGAGCACAACACACCCATCCGGAGTGGTCGAGGATGTCCTCAAAATAGTAAATAATCTCATTTTCCCTAAAGACTTCTACATTCTTAATAAGAAAGATACCCTAAACCAAGGGCATTCTCCTCTTGTACATGGGAGGTCATTCCTAAAAACAATAAATACGATCATTAACATTAAAAATGGTACTCTATCCATGGTGTTCGGTGGAGAAAATGTATTTTTTAATATCCTCGAATCCATGAAAGACCCCATTGAAGACCACTCTACTCTACCTATATAATCAATGGAAGTGCTATCAAATGACACAAACACACAACATTATCTCCTTGATCCTTACTCTGATTCATTTTTCTGATCTTCACTCTTGGATTATTTGAGTTTTGATTCATGTTTTTAGTATAGTTTGGTTTCATAAAAGAGTAAAAAAATTTATTTAATTAAATATCGTGTTCATTATAAGGTGCCCATGACTGTTGATTATTCTGAAAATATCATTTCCATTGATTCTCTTTCTTTAGAGAATAAACATGAGAATATATATATAGTTTCATATACCTTAACCCCCCTAAATCCCCATCCTTAATTCAAAAACCATTGGTTTTGGAATTAAAAACATTTCCATATAATTTAAAATACACCTATATTGAGGTTATTGACCAATTTCACATTATTATTTCCAACAACCTCTATCCACAGTAGGAATCAAAACTACTCGACCTATTGAGAGAGTGTAAAAAGGTGATATGGTAGACATTTAATTATATTAATAATATTAGAATATCTATTTTATGTACCATATAATTTTATATTATGAGGCTAAAACCATAAGGAAATCTCAACTCTGGTTGAATCCCACTCTATTTGAACTGGTGAAATTAGAAGTTAGTAAATTACATGTTATTGGGATCATCTATCCCATATCTAATAGTAAATGGGTTATCCCAATAAAAATAGTGTCTAAGAAACTATAATAATAGTAGTGTCAAAAGGAAGGGATGAATTAGTTCCAACATAAGTGAAAAATAGTTATTGAGTTTGTATTGACTATCATCGACTAAATCAAGTCACATAAAAGGACCACTTTCCTATACCTTTTATTGACCTAATATTAGAAAGAGTGACTGGTAATTCCCATTATTGATTCCTTGTTGGCTATTTAGGTTAATTTGAAATATATATAGCCCCTAAGGATTAATAAAATACAACATTTACTAGTCTATTTGTCGCATTTTCATATAGGAGGATGCCTTTTTGGTCTATGTAATGCTCCTAGTACTTTTTAGTGATGAATGTTGAGTATTTTTTTCTAAATACCTTTATAATTTTATGGAAATATTTATGGATGATTTCATAGTTTATAGATATTTATTTGATGACTATTTGGATCACCTCAATTTTTTCCTCCATCATTGCATTGAAAAATATCTCATATTAAATTAAAAGAAATTTCATTTCATGGTTAAGCCAAGGGTAGTTCTTGGGCATGTTATTTCAAATGAGTTAATTAAAGTGGATAAATAAAAAATTGAATTAATTTCATCCCTTTAATATCCAAAATGTTTTCATGAGGTTTGGTGTTTCTTGGTTCATGCTAGTTTTTACTATCGATTCATTAAAGACTTTAGTAAGATCTCACTTCCCTTATATAGGTTATTACAAAAAAGATTCTAATTTTTTGTTTGATAAAAATTATGACGATATTTTAAATTCACTAAAAATGATTCTCGCATCACCTTTCATCATCCAACCACGAAGGTGGGATCTCCCCTTTGAACTTATGTTTGATTCCTCTATCTTTTCATTTGGGGAAGTTTTATCACAAAGGGTTGAGAAGGATCCTCATGTCATTGTGTATGCCTCACATACCCTTGACTCTTCCCATGAAAACTACACGATCATAAAAAAATAACTTATTTCTATTGTGATTTCCATGGAAAAATTTTGTTCATATCGTATTGGGTCAAAAAATATTTTTTTTATGATCATGTTTCCCTTTGTTTTCTCCTAAAGAAATCTGAAGTTGTTCCCCCACCTCATTAGGTGGATTATCCTCCTCTAGAAGTTTGACCTTGAGATTCAAGATAAGAGAGGAGTATAAAATTATTTATCTAACCAAATTAGTAGGATTTTCCCAATATTGGCCCATCAAGTTGAATCACCCCTTCCCATTGGATAATTATTCCCTCATGAGAATCTTTGTGATGTTGTATACCATACCTCTTGGTATGCAGATATTGTGAATTTCCTAGCAACATCTAGGGTCCCCAGATATTTTAGAACATCAAAATCCTAGATACATAAGCATGATTAATGATGGTACATTTTGGATGACCCTTACTTGTAGAGAATTTTTAGTGACCAAGTTGTTCTCTGGTGTGTCCCTGGCAATGATTTCACCTCTATTTTGACTTTCTACTGCAATTTGGCTTATAGGGCCACTTTAGATCTCAACATATAGCTCAAAAGGTCCTTGACTCTGGAATTTATTATACAATATTGTATATATATTACTATTGGTTTTGTAAGTCATGTACTTGATGTCATTCATATGGAATGTCTCTAAGAGGAATGAAATGCCCCAACAGCCCATGTTATTTTGTAAAATCTTCGATGCATGGGGAACTGACTTCATGGATCCTTTTCCAAATTCATTTTTATTTGTGTACATATTACTAGATCTTGAATACATATATAAATGGGTGGAAGAAAATACTACCAGAACTGATGACTCTCAAGTGTCATTGATTTTTTGAGGTCCAATATTTTCAGTAGGTTTGGTTTTCCATGATTCATCATTAGTGATCAAGGTTCACATTTTTTCAATCGGAAGATGAAAAAATTTATCCATAAGTATGGGTATGTTAATAAAGTACCTACTAAATATCACCCCAAAACTAATGGAAAATATGAAATCTAAAATCATAAAGTTAACAGAATCTTGGAAAAAATGGTGCAACTCAATAAGAAAGATCATAGTTTGCGCTTCGATGATTCACTTTGGGCATACTGAATAACTTTTAAAACCCTAATTTCAATATCATCATATAGTATTGTATTTGTAAATTATTTTCACCTCATATTGGAGGTATATAACTATTAATATTAGGATATTAAACAATGTAATATGAATCTTTTAGATGCAAGTGAGCATAGGAAGTTGTAGATTTAAAAGTTAGAATAAATTTGGTGTGATGAATACGAGAGCTCTAGGATCTATAAATATAATAAAAAGGTATCCATGATGATATAATTAATCAGTGAAAGTATTGTATTATTGATAACTTATTCATGTATAATTCTTGGCTAAATCTTTACCCAGGTAAGCTTCGTTTCCGATGGCTCAGTCCTTATATTATTACTAATGTTTACCCTTTTTATGCTATAAAGGTGTTGCATGAGAAGAGTAGACCAAGGTTTACTATCAATGGGTAGTGGCTCAAACACTTCTATGATGATTTTACAAAGCATATGGTAGAGTAAATTCAGTGAATGTATTCCACATATGACACCACTTAGCAAGTTGTTCATTCTCCCAACCTTTATTTACTTGTTTATTTATTTTAACTACTTGCATTAAGGATAATGTAATTTTTAGGTATGGGGGAGGGTGACATGTAATAGTTTGGATTAAAAAAACAAAATATAAATATAAATAAAAAAACATGTTTTAATTTTTTATTTCTTTTTCTTTATTTTGTGTTTTTAAATAAACATTTATCTTAAAAAGAATATCCAAAATCATTTTTCATGCTTAAGTCTATTGTGTGGAAAATTACATTGTTTTTGGAAAAATATTTTTCAAATTAATGTTGATGTGGGATATTTTTTATAGAATATTTATTTTCAAATCATTATTAGGGTTTTAATGGATTTTTGAAACCTATTCCTCATTAGCACTAACCAATATTTTAATCCCTTACCTGAGATATATTTTATGCCCTTTATTTCATTTTATTTATTTTAATAACTTTTGTGAGAGTCTCAAGTCATGTAGAGAAACTATAACTTTCATTGATTCTGTTTGCATCCATAAGATTCAAGTGCTCTACAGTCATGATATATTCCATCATTCATTGAAAATCCCTTTGTACAATTATCCTCTCTTTTTGGTCACTTGACATTTTACCCTTCTTAAGCCTTAGAGACCATGAAATGCCTATTAGGTAGACACAGTACAGGCCAATTTATCCCTACCTACCCATATCTTGTGTAAATTATAGTTTTATTTTTAGAAATTGTGGGTTAGAGGGTATTCCATGGAAAATATAGGTAAATGTTATTTTTAATGGTTGAGTGAAAGGATGCCAACATTTTTTTTTGAGAAGTGGGTCCATAAGTCATATTATATCATTATTTTATACATGTTTCCATCTTTATCTCAAAAAATATATATATAATATAATAGTTATGAACATAAAAAAACATAATAAATAAAATAAATGGATAAAGAGGGTGTTTACTCATTATTATTTCATACATGGTTGTTACCCACACAAAAGGAATAAAGGGGAGAGTGAGTTGGAAGTGATATAATTTGTGAGTGGTTGAGTGAGTATATTCATTGTGAACACTTGATGAATTTTTTACATGTTTTGTACTTAATATGTTAAACAATCCTCTTCTACCTCATATTTTTAAACATTAAATCCTACCAACCCTTAAACATAAAAAAAAACCTGTTGGAATTCCTCTTGAGTAGCACAGTAGTTTCTACTAGTAGAGAACTAAGAATATAGAAAAGAATATGGTAAGATCAAATGAACTCTAGGAAACACTACTAGAAAACTAACCTATACCAATAGTTTGGAACTGTTGGTATAGGCCTCCAAAACATTGGTATAGCCTATACCAATGGTTTGGAGAACCGTTGCCAAGTAAGCCGTTGGGATAGGTCTATACCAACGGTTTTGGGAAAACTATTGGTATAGACCTATACCAACGGTTTTCAAAACTGTTGGTATAAGTAGTATGAAAATCTATACCAACGGTTCTATAAAACCATTGGTATATGTATTTCAAAAAAAACATTCGCTGGGATTTGATCCCAGGACCCCTAGTTTATCATTGAACGACCTAACCACTAACCTAACATGACTTTTTTGAACATAATTTCATAAATATATATATGTATTCTAATAATTATTTTAAATTTTGATTTATATAATGTTCTCGGTAAGAAGATCCGATAAAAAATCAAAGGACCTATACCTACGGTTGTCAAACCCATTGGTATAGTCCTTTGATTCTGGGAGTGACGTTGGTATATTGGAGACCTATACCAATGGTTTGGCCAAAACATTGGGATAGGTACCCACCCTTTCCCAATGGTTTGGCCAAACCGTTGGGAAAGTGGCCTCAAAGTATAAACTGTTGGGAAAGCCATACCCTTTCCCAACGGTTTGGCCAAACCGTTGGGAAAAACCGTTGGCAAAGCCTTACCCTTTCCCAATGGTTTTGGAAAACCGTTGGGAAAAGTGGCCATAAAGTGGAATTTTCCCAACGGTTTGGCCAAAATGTTGGGAAAAGTGACCTCAAAGTGGTCTTTCCCAACGGTTTGGCCAAACCGTTGGGAAATGGGACCTATACCAACAGTTTTTACAAACCGTTGGCATAGAAGCATTGGTAAAGGTAAGATTTCCAGTAGTTAAAAGAGCATAAATCCAATTTTATATATTCTGTGAGTGAAGAGGGGAAATTTCTAGGTGAGTTAGGTTGTGACATGTTGCATGGGTGAACAAATTAAATTGAACAAATTTGAATGTGAGAGAAGAAAAATGATGGAAAAATTGATTTCATAAATGAGACATAATGAATTTAATTTCAAAATAATATTTGAAGTTTTATCATATTTGATTTAGTAATGGTACTTGATTATGGTATTATATTTTTTCTATGAGTACAATGTTTTAGTTGTGGGGGTGTGATCGTGTATTGATTAACTATTTATTTCCACCCTTACACCCCAATTTTAAACTAGTTTTGTATTGAAAATTACAAATATAATAAAAAAATTTACTTAATGATTGATTAAATAATTTAGTTTTTATCACTGTTAAATTGTGAAATTTTACTTTTTTCAATGATTTCATTTTTGGAGAAGGTGATTTGCAGAACTCACGAGGGAATTCAAGCAAAATGGGTCAAACTGCGCAAGATCCCAAGAACACATGTGGAATTAAATATGTACTTCGGATAATAAGTGTATAAAAATGAGAGGAAATGGGTATATGAATGAAAAAAATGGGATACATTTCCTTATAATACCATGGATCCTAATTTGGACATTTGGAGTGCCAAAAGAGGCCCACAATGTGAAGAAATTCTAGGTGGGTCAGATTGGACCACCCTTCTGTATTTGGGCCATAATTTGGGTCTCAGACTTCCAATTGGGATAATTACACCTCCATTGGATAGATAACTATAATTTATAAATCTACAATAAATTTTAATACATTTTCATGTGTTTTTTATAGTAAACTATCCATATAATGAAAGAGTAAAAATTCTTCCATGAATAGTGACCTAGTCCCTTGGGTACTTGGCTTGTTTTATAGAAATTGTGATGTATTTTACCATAAAAACACCCATAACCCCAATTATATGAGGTTTTTAGACCTGGGGTAATTTTTTATATCTTTTTATATATTTATTGATCATGTTTTTCTTCCTTCCCAACCATGGATTTCTCACCACCTTGTGATCATCTCGGGGAGGAACATGGTGTAATCCGGGGCTTCATTTTGGTAATACTTGAATGGTATTTTAAATTACATGTTTTGGGTTGTTTTTAATCATCCTATATTCTTATTTAATTGATTTATTTAGTTTTATGTCATTATCAAACTCAGATGATCATGTTTGGGGTGCCCTTTCATGTGATATTCCACACATTGTTCACCATTTCTTCTTCCCTCTTTTAATTACAGTGTTTGTGCGGTTCATATTAGTCAATTAAACCCTCATAAATACTACCAAGAAAATTTAAATTTATTTCATGGTATCATAAATAAATAACATACAAACATGGAAAACATTTCGAGTTCTTCGTATGTTTCCTTGGTGAGTTTTAGTTATGAAGTCTGACACAAATCACCCTATCATTGGCAGTATTCGATGAATCATTTTGTGTTTCCAACTAAACCCTAGAAGGTATACTAGTACACACTTAGTATAATTATGGTTCTAGGTGTTAAAAAATAATTATTAAAATATCTAAACCCTATCTCTTGAAGAGATGAAGGATGAGCAACATGATATTTCCCATGGTTGATCACTCTTAATCAAATCTATTAATATCTACATTTTTTATTGCTTGTTTATTTATACTATCCTATCAAACAAAAACCCCAATATTTTTAGAATATTATTCCTTTTTTATTAATCAATTTTTTTTTAAATTAATGATCTAAGGATTCATCAAGAGATGACCTAGGGTTCCTGTTATACTGTAGAAATTCTAGTAAAAACAGTATCTAATTTGATGTGCTCGACAACAAGATCAGTTGGGTATGTTGTTGATCATGTTTTTAGTTGGAGATCAATCAATATGGGATTTTACCTCTTGTATGTTGAGTATAGAATCATATACATTGATTGAGATATATCAGGGAGTGTAAAGTTGCACCTGAATATTACATATGATATGCTTATCTATTGGGATGAAAGGCATGTGATGTGCTCATCCATAAAAGGTGAATGATATGTGATGTATTCATTGGCCTAGTTAGTCTATAATCAGATAATCAATAAAATATTATTTGACTATATGGTATTGAAATACTTTGTGTTCCATGTTTACTTGATTCCTTAGACAAAGAGAATATATGAGAGTGAATTATAGCATGTAATGCAATTAGTGGACATGGGTATAGAGATACATGTGTTTGATGAAGATCATGTCAAATCACTTTTTATATTGATTTGAATCGATGATTGTATATAGAAAAATATTTACTGACATTTATTGATCCAATGATTCATATCTATTGTAAATACTATAAAGGCCCACAGGGTCACACTTTGTGGTTGACCAAATGGGGATTGATCTTAACTTAGAGAGCTTCTTTAAAAAAAATTAGAGTTTATCCAAAATTGTTTTGGATGGTTATTCATAAGGTATTTCATATGATTTGATACATGGTGAATTTGATGATACCTTTCCAAAAATGTTTTGGAAGATATCCAAAATAGTTTTGGATATAGTTTCATAATTTATTATATATGATAAAATATTGGGTGAAATAGCACAAATTATTTTAGGATTTAGTGTGAGTGGGACATTGAAGGTGATGATATGCCCTAAATACCATTTGTATGTGATGCATTTGGAATAATAATATTTAATGATTTGGGTATATTGTAAGATATGGAATGCGATTCTACACTACAACCTATGGAAATTTCGCAAGGCATGCTTCCATGAAGTCATAGTTTACAAATATCCACTGTCTATGATTACTTATGGTAGTCAAATGATAATGGTGACCATTTTGGAGTCTTCCACGTAGGCTATAATCAAGAAAGAGTCATTTCATAAGATGTAACACATGGTAGTTCATTATATTCATGTAATACTTATATGAGTTGGTCTTAGTATTTACCTATATGTTATTACATATGAGTAAATGCATAATCACTTAAGGAGCATCCTCAAGGGATTTGTATAAAGTTATATAACCCATTATATGGGTTCATGTGAGACTCTTGTATATGATTGTCCAAATCTCCCTTAAACATGAAGATCTATTCATCCTTTCATATTTTTCCTATATAAATACTATCATATCATAAATTTAAGATTATTCCACTCATATGATAAGTGATTCATATTCAGCTCATGGATACATCCTGGAAGGAATAATCCTATGATTATTCCTTGGTTATTGTGATCGGTCATAGAAGAATGCAATGATACAGTGGCAGCTTTAGTGAAAAGTACACTAGTTTCACATTTTATTATTTTTAGTATGCATGGTTTCATTTGTTATTGGATGGTGATCTTGGTTTGGGTTTCTTAATTACTTTTTATGAATTTAATAAGTGTCATTAAATCACTAAGAAACCCAATAGTCTGTATAAAGACTATAAATTTATCATTACAAGGGAATTAACTCATGGTTTTCTTGATTGTAATAATTTTTTTCTTTTTTCTTATGTTGTTTGATTTTAGTTATTAAAAATAAATAATAATCACCCTTTTTAGGTACTCATTGAAATCAAAATGCAAGATATTTTATATGTCCATGTTATGTCAGATCCTATCAATTACAAATCAAGTGATATCTTTTTTTCTTTAAAAATTTAAATAAAAATTCTAAATATATTTGCCTTTCAGGGATTTAATGACATTAGCCTAAATGTATTTCAAGTTCAAGAAAGAGTCTATAACTTGTATCTCAGAAGTTTTCACCTATTTACCCCTCTTAAATTTTACTTTTCATGAATCTATGGCTACACTGAATTATCATTGAATTGTGTCTTTACTAAAATATCCTCTTTCACTCGAAATTTTATAATAATATTATTGAGTTTAAATAATAAAATATAATGTGTATATTTTTATCTTTTAGGTTTTAATTAAATTTACCAAGTTGATTATAAATAAATAAAATAAGTTTATCATTTACTGACTATCACATTCTCTAATTTCTACCACTTTATTTTGAAAAGAAAAACAAGATTTGACACCATAATTTGAGCTTTAGATATTTTCTTGGATAGATATGGGATTTACTCTACATCACTACACTAAACCTAATTTATTTTCTTTTAATTTCATGATATTTTTTTAATGATTGAACAATTTTGATTCTTATGTGATGAAGTATAAGAAAACATATGGTAAATCATTATGTAAAAGAAATAATTTTAGTAATTAATGAAAGTAATCATGATGTTCTTCATGGAATAGAAGTGAATGAATTGGATATTATTCAGTGGAAAAAGATGCTATCATCAGGGGATTATTATTTTTATTCTATCATAGTAGTTATAATTTTTTTTAAATCATACTTCCCATGTTGATTGTTGGTTATTAAGTCGAAATGTGTGTTTATTACTGTTTGAAAGTTATTCCATGATGAGATGAGTGTATTACATTATAGTTATCAGATGAAAATGAATATATATTTTACTCTTCACTTTAAACATGCATGTGCATACTTTTTTTTTGAAATATTACACGAATTTGTTGAAAAAAATTGGATTTCAACTTTGTTTTAGCCCTTGTGTTGGTCCAAGATATAGATGGAAATTGCACAACAAAAGGTAGTAAATTATAGTTTAAAAATACCTAACAATTTTGGTCCTCCTCAAGTAATAAAAATATCATAAATACATATATTCAATATACACACAATATAATCAAAGTAAAATCAAATTAAGCATAATAGTAATAGAATAATCAGTATTTCACAACTATTGATAAAAGTAATAAACATAGTATAAAATTAAAATAATGGTATTTTAACAATTTTTAACAATATAAAAATAGAAGAAATAAAAAATACAAAGTTATAATTTAGCAATCAAGATCCCCTAACAGATATTATTGAAAACCTCACTTTTTCCCAAAGAATAAGGGAAACTTAAACATTTTTCAATGTATCCTCAACTTTGAACCTAGAGAAAGGTATGTCTTATAAAACCCAAGAATACCTCTACTATAAACCTTTATGAAATTTTATGCTTCTACAAACCATAATCTTATATCTATATTCTATATGGAAGTCCTTGATCAGCTTTATCATAAATTCACCACTTTAGTAATAGGAACCTCATTTTTGTCTTCCATGCTAAGAAACCTTTGACCTCAAAGTATAAATAACATAATGATTTCAAAAACAAAACTAAGAGATCTTATAATGAATCCTCACAATCATAATACCTTATAAAACACTCAAAAATAAAAACAATTAGATGCTCACTAAATAATAAAAAGTTAAGAGATTCAAGTTATTTCAATCTTTTAGAGTATCCTCATCATTATTCTTTTCATCTATAATGTTGTGATCCTATTTATAGTAAATCCTCCAATGGTTGGATTTTGTGTTCTTCAAGATCCTTTAAAATGAAATTAGTAGCAATTTATTATTCATATTTCAATGGAATCTGAATCTTTCCATATCCACTGATGAATTTATCATGTACTATAGTGCGTCAAGTAAATGTAATCTAATTTAATAATTCAGGTTAACAGATTTTCATGAAAATTCAAATCATCACCATTTCAAAATTCCTTAGATCATCATATTTTCAAAAATCCTTATACCATCGGTATTTTTTAAGACCTTATATTATTTTTATTTTGTTTAATATTTCTTTATTCTTCATACATCAAAGATAAAAAAACTCAAGTTAAAAAAATATTTAATGAAGTGTATTTTTATTTTCAAAACAAAAGATAAATACTACCTATTATTTTTATAGACTCCAATGAACTTAATAAATCTCCCCTTTGTAAAATAATAAATAAATATAAGTCACTTTGGAAAATAGATAAAAAATTATGAAAAGATAAGTTTTACAAAATTTCAATTAAATTTCCCCCCTTCATAAAACACAAGTAGAATTAATTTTTCTTCTAAAAATCATCCCCCCATTTTGATTTTAGAAAATTAATCAAAAAAACTAGATGAATATCTACCTCGATATTTGGATGATATTTCGGTGGATCAAAATAAAAATTCTCCCATGGATAGTATGTCAAAATGTCCTGAAATTCAAAAAACATTCATACACCTTTTGAATGTGTCAAAGTATTTAGAAAAATTCAATGAGTATTGGTATTTAAACTTATTCAATGAGTAATGATAATTAAAAAAAATCAAAAAATGGTAACTCAAAATAATGAAGCAATGTTAGTTCAAAATGATGAATAATTATCCAGGTCAAATCCAATATAAAGGTTTTCAAGAGTTGAAATTTAGTATTTTTTTAAAAAAATTAAACATTATCTTATCAATTTTTCTTTTTCATGTTTAAATAATATGCACTGATGTTTTTAATGAATTATATTTTGAAAGATTACTTTACATCATTTGTTTTATGTTTGAAATCTCTTTTTCCTTATCTTCAATCTTCTATTCGGCCTCTCTTAAATTATGTTCAAGTTCTATAATTATCTGATTCCAAGGATTGACAGAACAAACTAACTCATCAAATTCATTTCACTTACAAGAATTCTGATTTATAGGGTATTTTATATATTTATCCTAACTTTTATTATAGTAAACAAGCTTATTAAAATCCTATGACTTTCACAATTATCTATGAAAATAATTTTCTCAATATTCAGTTGTGTTAGATGATCTTAATCTTTTTTGAGAGACCATACGGGTTTTATGTCTATAAAATTGTCCTTCAATTGACTGATTTTAGAATCAATACAAGGAATAATAGTGATAACATTCCACATCTTTGTTAACTAATTTATAATAAAATTATGTTTACTTTATTATCTTTCACTTATTATGCTAAGTTTGGATGAACTTTTTTTGATGATTCGCTAGGATTATTATCCTTTTCTTCATATTTTACTTCAAATTTTGATAAACCAAAATTTTCTAGTGATGAAATATTCATCAGGAAAATTTTCTTGGATGAATTTACTTCTTTATATTTTTTTAAGGATATATTTCAACCTGTAACTTTAACTATTTTAAACTTTCCAACTACAAGACTATTAACTTCTTCTAAAAGTTATCTTCACTTCCTATTTTTTTCTTAAATGTTAGTTTCATATTTCAATAAACTTATAAACATAAAATTCATAGAAAAATTATCTAAATAAAATGAATTTATTTTTTATACATCTTCAGTAAGAGAAATATATATAGAAATTGAATGATCAACTTCTGATGATTTCTCTTTTTCTTTCACATATTATAATTCTTATGAAAAAATTGAATTATTATTTTGAGACTATACTTTGAATATAGATTCCTTTTTTGATGTTAGCTCCTCAATTTAATATTCCCAAACTTTTAAGGTATATTTCATTTTCTTTTTTAACTTAATTCTGTTCAACATATTCAATTTGTATGATCTTATCATTAACCTTAGAAAAGTTTTAGAAATATTTAAAACTTGACTTCTTTTCTTTGATTTATTTTCTTGATTCTTCATCCATTTTTTTAAAATCATCTCTACTATTTTTTTATAAGGATTGAAACTCTTCAATAAATATAATATTTTCTATATATAGAACTTTGGAAATTTCAGCTTCTGTTTCTTTTACCTTTTTCTTTGAAACTGATTCCTTCTCAGCAACTATTTTCTTTAAATATAGAACTTTCAAAATTTTATAAAAAAATATATTTTATGTTGAAATATATAAAATTTTAATTTAATTGATATTTTCATAATTTAAGTTGTTTTAATGTACTATCTCCATAAGACCAAAATATGATACACCTTATTTCTTAATAAGTTCAAAAAAACATTACTCAGCATTCATCTATAAGGTAAAATCTTCAATTTAATAACACCAAAACATACTGCCTCATTATAATCCCAAATAAATTTCATAATATTAAATTTAATCAAGTTGAAAATTAAATATAAGGAAAAAATATCTTAGATTTTTATTGTATCCTTACACCTTTTCTTAGAATAAGAAAATCTTGAATCCATTAAAAAACAACCATTCCCTCTGGATGAAGATGGTTTATCTTTTGAACTTTATGTTTAAATAAAAATAGATAATATTCATCCTAATTCTTAACAAAAAAACCATATGTATCTATAATCTTATGTGATATAAACATAGAATCTCAATCGAATAGTAATTTGATTAATTCCACTAAATAATTAATTATCAAAACATATTCATGGTTGAAAATAAAAAACTTAACTTTCCAAGAACCATTATATTCAGGAAAAACCACTGACCTATAAAGATCACAGGATAAAGGATAAAAATATCATAAGTAGTTGTTACTAGTTAAAAAAAGTTATTCATTTCCTTGAAATGGATTAATTTTCTTCAACAAGGAATCATGAAGATCATACCAGTCATGATCTATCAACATTTAAAGTAAAATTTATCTCAAATCTAGTTATCTAGAAGATTCTATGGATTTTAGAATAAGTTTATAAAAATTAATAGATCCTTTTTTCACAAATTAACAATGAACATAGGGTCCATGAGAGAATATGTATAAGTATTCTTCATAATCATCAAATCAAAGGGCCTCAATCCAAGAGATGGTGAAGTCAAAAAAATATTTTGAAATTTCAAATTATCATTTATAAATTGAAAAATATTTGTAAAGATATATATTAATAAAATAAACCTTTCAAAAATTTAGTAAGTTAAGTATATTATTTATGATTTTTTAGAATTTAACTACCAATATATTTGGGTTGATCTTCTTCTTTCAAATATGGTTCCAAATAAGTCTTAAATATAAATAGATAAACTTACTTAAATTATGAAATTAATATATTTAAAAATTTAACTAAAAATAATGATAAAACTCCTCCTAAATAAAGAGTGTTAATTCAAAATGCTGAGAAAAACTTAAAGAAGAAAATTATCAAAACTATTTTAAGAATACAAAATGTTTAATTGAAAATATATTTTTGAAAAAATGAAAAAAAAATCAGGCATCAGAAATAGGTGTTCAGTAATCAATGCACAATGACTTCATTTTTTCAGAATCAAGGCTTCATAAGATAGACCTTTTTGGGTACATAATTATTTGTGAAAAGAATCTTTGTCACCCACATCTTCTTGGACTTTCGATGCTCATAATCAAAAAGTTCCTTAGAGATAAAATATTGGGATATTCTAAAATATTGATCGTTATTGAGTGATCAATTCTGACTCTAGTTCCCTCCTCTTTTAAATATAGAAAAAAATGGTACTTTTCTTGGAAAAAATCATTTATTTATTTAGTTGAACTTCTAGTGGTTTTACTACCCAAAAAATGTAGTTTTATTCGGTATTATTTGTTGATACATTGCATTAAACTTCCTTATACTAGTAGTAAATTTATTTAGAAATTTATTTTAGCTATCTATTTCTAAATTTAGTTTGAAAATATTGTTATCTTCATGAGTAAAATGAGAATTATTTGATTTCTTCACTAAATTTTTGTTCTTCTATTCGTATGCCTTAATATTTTATTCTAGTGAATTAACTTTTATTTTTCCCTTTCAACTGAGTAGTTATATTTATAATCTTTTCCTTTGACTTATCCAACTTAGAAACAAGCTTGATATTATCATTTTTCAATTTTTACAATTCCTTTTAGAATTTTTTCAACTCTTTATTTCATTAAATTGAATTAGTTTTAAGATCAGTGTACTCCTTAGTAGTCTCACAAAAATATGACTTAATTTTTTCACATTCATCACTATTGAAAAGGCTAGATATACCCATGGACTTATACCAATAGTTTTCAAAAATTGTTGGTATAGGTGGTCTTATCCCAATGGTTTAGAAAAACTGTTGGGATGGGAGGTTTTTGTAAAGCCTATCCCAATAGTTTTAAAACCCCATTGGGATAGATATCTCTATACCAATGGTTTTTTAAAATCATTGGTAAAAGATTTTCATAAGTACCAGCCCATTTGGGCTCCCCTCCTCCCATTGCATTTGTATCCAGAACCCTAGTAGAATTTGGTATTCTAGTTTATTACCCACCTGAAGTGATCTCTCCTCTCTTCTTGTTTTGATTCCATTCTTCTTTAATATTAAATATTTTGCTTCCAAATCATTCAGGTATTCTATCAACCATCAATTTCATTTTTATTCTTGGTCTAAAACACCATGGTAGATTCATTATTTTGTATGTATTTTATTTATTTTAATATGTTTATATTTTCTTGTGGTTGTTGAAAAAAGGGTTTTCCAAACTTATATTGAAGGATAATTTGTTAATTTTATGTTTTTTCATTCTTTATTTTTCTTATTTTCTAGAGGGACTACTTCCATCTATATAATTTTAGTTTTTTAGTGGATTATTTTCTTAGATAAATCCCTCTATGGGACTTATTTAGTGATGGGTTTTCCACCATAATTATCAGCCTTACATTTTTTATATGTGGAACCTAATTTGACTCTATTTGGAAATTTTTTCACTTATCAATTTTTATTTTTAGTTTTTCATAGACATTTGAAAAAGGATTCACTTTAAAATATTTCATGTGATATGGGTTTCTCACTATAATTATCCACCATGACTTTAGTTTTTCACTTATATCTAATCTTTCACTATTACTTATTGAAGGGGAGAGTCATTAAGGCACCTATCTATAGGTATGTTATGCCTCATCAATTTATTCACTCAATTACACATCATTTAACTAACACACATAGGTATTTATATTTCATAAGGCACATTATCATAATTAAATCCTTGACCCTTGATGGATGAGGAATCAAGATAGTGCTCATGTTATACCATGGATTTGGCACATTATTTGATTCAACTCCATATATATCATCATAAAATATATAATTCATTAATTTTAAAAAGGTTTAATTGCACAATGTTGAGAGACCACACATTTCAGAATCTATATAAAAACATGTATAATACTAAGGGGGTGGTTTTAAAGGGACCCTTATCTTATAAGCAAAGAAATTCACTCTTCAAGCACCACATAGTCATTGATTTGTAAGCATGTACAATCATACTGGTTATTTACCACACACATGGGGCCATATATCATGCCAAGAACTGCCAAAAACTAATTAAAACATTTATAATAACTAAGAAATTTATTTTAAATTACTATAAATACAAATTAAATCACCGAGTGACTATGCTACCCATAAATTGTGACTAACCACCTACAAATGGTCTATAACATTCCCTATGAACTATCCAGGGAAAATCCCTATCACTCAAAAAACCATAATCACTTTAATTCAATTTAATTTAAAACCCAAATAAAAAGTGTCGGTCACTATTCCATAACACAAAAAATGCCTCATGTACAAAATGCATGAAACCTCAATATAAATTAATCATTATTTGTTTACACTCCCATACTATCCAATCCATGTTCCATAGGGAGCAATGCATTCCATGGGTTTTATTTCCACCTATATTACATAAAAACTCATCAGTTTCACACTCATATGTAACTATATAGTTAATCTAGTCCCTATCTCTAAGAGTCACATGAAACTGAACTTAGGATCACTCTATTAAACTAATAATCATTATCACTATTCATTTTATTCCCATTTAAACAAAAAAATCCCCAACACTCCTCTTCAAAATTTGAACTCTCACTCATGTCAAAGTCTACCATGTACACACCCACCACCCTAGAAACATTCCATAATCCAAAGCATCAACCCACACTTTCTCCACCTAAGATCTACCCATTTAGAGTCTTCAGAAACCATACCATTGAAAAAAACAAAAAATCTATTGGGGTAGGCATCCAAATTGTCCATCCCTCAAAACTATCATTGATTCTATGGAAATTCCACTGAAGGTTCATTCCTCATAGAAATCCAAGGCACAATCATTCCTACAACATATATAGAAGCGTCTTTCTAGAATTGATCTCGAGGAGAGGAAGGATTCACTTTAACATCACTCAATATAAGAATCCACTAATTATGGATTTACCCAACCTAACTTCATAATTTTTGTGTGTTATAGAAACTTTTATACATGAATTTATATAATAATAATAACAATAGTTCGCACATGAGACTCATCCCAATTGGTGATGTATCTCTAAGTGCATCCACAAGACCCAGATTCGAAACCAGGCAGAGACATAATTCTGGTACTATAGCAGGCATTGTACCAGTTACTAGAGTAGTTACTATAGAAGTTATTGTAGTAGGTAATGTTCAGTATTGTACCAGTCGGAACTATTTACTTTGGGCCACTAGTTTGGGATTGGAGTCCTTAAGGCCTTCGGTCCACCTAGGACTTCGGTTCAATAAGGCTTCCAGGCCACCTTTAAGGACTTTGGGCCACCTCAAGGCTTTTATGCCACCTCAAGGCCATTAAGGCCACCTGATATGTAGATTCCCAGACAGATTCTACAAGGAACCAGATTTAGAGTAGGATTCAAGAGAAAGATGCATTCACCAGAGTATAGATAGACGGATTTGGAAGAATGAGAGGGTATGGAATTGCCAATGGTACTGGTCATGTGCCTCACTGCACATGACAGCTAGTCGAACAGCTATGAAAAGGTGGAGATCTAATCATGATGCAGATGATGGGGAGGAGCAGATTTAAGTAGTCATAGTCTATATGATTTCCTTAAGACCTAAGGGTCCTATAATGTCTTCAAGCCTACGGTCAATTTAATCTCTAAGCCTACGGGCCTTGTAAGGGTTCCCACTTATCCATTGAAAGTGGGGTTATCAAAACTCAATAAAAAAAATAAAGGCCTTTGGGCCATTTAAGAAGTTAAAATGTGAATAGAATGAGAGAAAAAAAATAGCAATTGTAAACACACATTTGTGTAGTATTATGTATAATTATTACTTATAGATATAATTTAATTTAATATCATGGTTTTATATTTATATTATTTTTATATATATATAGTATTTTTTTATCTTTTCTATTACTATTTTCATATAGAGTAGTGTGTCAGTTATGGTTTCATATAAAGTGAATAATTATTATTTCCTTAAATATAATTTCTATTTAACATAAATATTATTTAATTACTTTATGAAATAATATATACCATTTTTCTATAGAATGGATAGAATTTGTATGTATGAAACAGATTATATCTCAAGTGATTTTTAAAATAAGTTAGAGATATTTTTAAATTTTTCATTTAACAATGCTTCATATAATGGTCGCATACACTAACCTTATTATAATTTTATTGGAAGACATTGGTTAAGTCATGAATAAGTTAGATACCATATAAAAAAATATGTTTTTCAAATAAAATACTATTTTTAGTATCATAATGGGGAGAAAATAATATCTCAAAATTTTCATGATCTGAATAAGATGATTGTATTTGAGAATTTATTAAATAATTGATTTCCTTGTATTCATAATTATGGGAAAGAAAGTATGTTAAACCAAGAATAATTTAATATGAGAACACATTATGTATGGAATGAAAATTTTGATGTTTATAGGGTGAAAATTTTGAATGATGCTTCCACGAATCTAGTATATTGGAAATGTGGTAAAATGAAAAAGTTGGAATTTTTAATCTAACTTTTTGATGGGAAAATCATGTGTGGTATTTCTAATACTATCATCAATTATATTCTTAACTTTTTGAAGGAATTACTTCTAGATGATTTAGATATTCCCTCAAACCATTATATGGCATGGAAGTTAGTTGAAAAACATGGATTTTCTAAAAACAAAATTTAAGCATGCCTGAAATATTGTAGCTTATTCTGGGAGGAAACTACTGAATGAAAGGATTTTATAAAATGCCGTACATTTTTATGGAAGAAAAATTCTAATGGAATACCATCCTATGTGCTACAAAAAGTAATGTGGAAATTTCCACTGATTCCCAAACTCCATAATCTTTTCGTGTCTGATGAAATATCAATAAATATGTGATGTCATGATACCGAGAGAAACAAAGATAATGATGTATTCGTTTATCCTATAGATGGATTTTCTTGGAGGAAATTTGATACTCTGTATCCTGATTTTTTATCTGGCATGCATAATGTAATTTTGGGTCTATCATGTGATGGTTTTAAACCATTTTAGAATATTCTTACTTAACAAAACATAAGGTCGGTTTTTATACATATTTATAACCTTCCTCTATGGATGTGTATGAAAAAAAAATTCACTTTCATGAGTATACTCATATCTGGATAAGATGATTCCAATAGAAATATGATATCTACTATCCAATAATGTAAGGGTGGAAGTTATTTTGTTGTTCTGTTTTTTAGATATCTTTGTACTCACGAGTTTTCCAAGTCTTTCTTGTAAACATTTTTGGAAGAGTCGCTATTAATTTTGTGTGAGTTAAATAAAATATGTCTTTAATCATTTTTCAGATGCATGCTATATCTAATTATCCATATTCCAACTAAAATAATTCTTAGAGGACATGTTTCTTTTCATTGGATGTATCCAACTGAAATAAATCTGTACACATTGAAGTCTTATGTCCAAAACTTGAATCATCCCAAAGATTATATCATAAAAGGTTACTTGGCTCAAGAATGTATGTACTTATATTCAATGTATTTTTCTAATGTGACTATAATATGGAAAAGATAAACAATAAATGAAGAAGAGTAGTATGAGAAAATTGAGCTTAGTTTTCCATCACTTCCCTAAACAGGGGAGATATTTAGATCATATAAATTGACCACATTAAGCCTTAAAGAGTGGGAGATGGCACATCTAGACAGTTTTGTTTAACTGTGATTTGTTTGATGACTACATCAAGTAAGTGAATTGAACATGTATATGTTATCTCATTTCATTTAATTGTATATATCTCTTGAACTATTTATATTTTTTCTATAGGTAATATATAAAAATTATAAATATAAATCATCATTATTTGTTTTTTAGAAATATGAAGACTTTGTATAGCAAAGAGTTTGTTGTTTGGTTGAAATTGACGGTAAAATTATTACTATAATAAATTAATAAAATTAATATTTAGGTAATTTTAATATTCATTAATATTTTAGGTATTGGAATTTTTCTACTGACCCTATCTCTGAGGAAATCAGATTTTTGGATTTTGGTCCTAATTATGTGGTTTGTGAATGAAAATCAGTTGTAATCAATGGGTACAAAGTTATTATGATTTAATGAGAAATGAACATGAGAAAAAATATTATGGTGTTATAGTAACTACAACAATAGACTATTATGTTAGTGCATCAAATATTAAACCTTTATTTGAAAAATTTTCTTATTATTGATTCATTGAGAAAATATTAACATTGGATTATTACTCTTATGGTAGAATCACTATGATGAAATGAAAGTGGTTTGATTTTATGATGAGGCATGGATTATTTATTAATGATTTTGGATTTAGAGTTACTCACATGACTCTCACTCTTGCTACTAATGATCCATATATATTGGAATAAAAGGAGAAAAAAGTTTTTTATATTAAAGATCATCATGACCTGAATTTGTTGTCATTATTGAAGTAATCCCAAGAAATTTTTTTGATGATGGTGATGAGGAAATTGAAACCATCCCTTCTCCCATTAGACCAGATCAATTTATTACTTATGATAACTCCAATAGTTAAATTTTCAGAGTTAATTGTGAAAATGAATTTGTGGTGTGAAATATATAGAATCATTCATCTGTGTTCTCAATTATTTTGGTTTATCTCAACATGGGTTTTTAAGTTTAGTATTATTAAAATTTCCTTACTATTGATTAAAAATATTTTGTATCCAACTTGACCTTCATGTGAATTTTCAATATATAATAGATACAGTTTTCTTTGAGTTTCATTTTCTAATATTGAATTGAACTGTATTAGAACCTACCAAACCAAACAAAACTAAAATAATTAAATTGGAACAAAAAACAAGATTAATTATATTTAAACATATTAAACTAATTATAATTAAAATCAAAACCAATTAAAAGAGTGACCTAACCAAAAAAATGGAAAAATTATTTAACCCAAAATATCAACCAAATGACTTAACCCCAAAAAAAGGACGAATGACCTAATAAATTACCCAAAATGAACCAAATGACCTAACTAAAATAGAATTGTACTGAATTGAAAATAGGATAAAACTATATCATGATCATTCTAAACATGGTAATTTGAACATATTGATTTTTCTAAGACACAAATTTTATGTTTTGATATTCTTCACACTAAATATAAAATGATTTTTTTATATCACTGTGTATCCTTTATTTGGTTTAAAAATTGGTATTCTGTAATTAAGTCAAGTACTATATTCTTTATTATTTTTATTACACATTAGTTATTAATTTATAATTTATTCCATATTTTTTTTCAAATGTAGGAAATGAAAATAATTGAATAGATACAAAGGAAAAGGATGGAAAACAGTAATCGCTACATGATAGAGATAGGAATACCTCCTCTAGTGAATATTGTGATTATTTTATTTCAAATATATATATATATATAACATATAATTTCATGTGATTACTTTTTTTAACTTTTAATTAGGATCCACCACCTAGGAGACAGTTATCTTCTAATGATCCTAATGGTAACAGTGCTCATCCAAATGATGAAAGGGGGTGGTACTAAATATACATGAACAACTCAGTGTGCCTTAACACACCCTATCCCTTTCTCTAACATATAATCTATCACACATTCTTATGCCACAATTCCTTTAGAGGCATTAGTGATATTTAAGCCACCTATGTTTTCACCAACATTTTCATCTGATCCTCCAAACCTTTCTTTCCCTTATCTGATGATGGCTCATAATCCCTATCCATATTATACATTTCCATATAAATATATTCCATATTATTTTCTTTATACTTCCTTCTCCCTAAGATTCTACATTCATGCTCCTTTAACTTCTACTCAGATACATTCTAAGCTTTCGGAGAAAACATTGGGTCCCACTCCTTATGTACAGGTTGCGGATCCTTCAGAGCCTGGGGATCTAGAATAATCCAATGATCAGAATGCCTTAGGTATATTTATAGAACCATAGTAAAAAAATTACAATAATTTTATTTTTGCTATAATATGTATTAATATAATATATTTTTTTCTTTCACAGTTGGGTCTTCCACTATGTAGTTTGGGCGTATACGCTTGTGTGCAATGTGGAACTACCGCACATAGTTGATGGTTGACTCTAATGAGGATAATCAAATAATTGTAAAAATAATTTGAGAATGTAGGAGTTTTATGGAAATGATTTACAAATACATAGACATCATTCCCACCATGCCACTCTCCGGGAGACACCTTCAAAATAAAGTAAAGGAACAAATATAGGTAAGAAAATTCTTTGGATTTAATGTTATATTATTATTTTATTTATATGAATTAATATTTTGGTGAAAAATTCATTATAATTTTCCCAAAGGTGAGGCTGTGAGGACAGCACGACTCATAGAATTAGGTAATCTATAGAGATCATATAAGCATGATTTTTATAGTGGATAGTCTGCTAGAGTTGGTAAATATTTTGATACCACACATACCATGAATGATTTTAAAATAGAAAGTTATCAAGAAATGATTTCTTATTAAAAGAGTACCAAGTTCAAGTTATTAATCAAATTTGAGGTTTTTGAATGAAAATTACCATGATTTTCATTAATACTTTATTTTGTATTATTGAAAATTCATTTTTAGGAATATTCAAGAAGAAATAAAAAAACAGGGATGATACAAAATACCTCCACACTTTGGGGAAAACTACAATTCTGGAACATGATAAGAAGAAGGTACAGAACTCGTTTATAATATTTTTATTTAAATAAATTATGGAAATAAAATTTCTTTAATTTTAAATTATATAGATTTGTTATAATTTTTTTAAAACAAATATATTGAATAATGAGATAGTTTGGGATATGTTAAATATATATTTATTATAGGGAAGTGTAAATAAGGTTTAAAATAGAATATTTTCTTGTGGAATCCTATATAACCTCTTAATCATGTCTGAATGTTAGGTGTGTTAGTTGGGATACTATGGGAAAATAGAGTGGGGTGCCTCTTATGTGGTAATTGGAAACTAGTTGGTGAGGAATTTTTATGATAGATTTCAATGATATAAAACATGTATAAAAATTTTAGAAACTTAAACCAAGTATAAATATAGTTTTTTAGAAGAATAGAAAATAAACATGATAAACATAAATATAACACACCTTTTATCCATTAATCATTAACTCAGATGACTGATGATGATCAGTTAAAAGTAACCAGTATGTTCTTACTTCATATAATAATCCATAAAATTTGAAATATTTATGTCAAACTCATAGAATCACAACATATCATCTTCAAAATACATGGAATCACATATTTTATGGGACTTAATAAAGAATAATCCAAACACATTGATATCATGTCAATTAATCATGTCTTCATCTAACCAAAGGAATGATGAAAGTGGTGAACTTACGAACACTTTCCACAATCACAAAGAGTTACTAGAAATCATTCAAACATGACTTTAATTTATATAAAAACATATCAAATTCATATCAATGTATTCCACTTGAATAATGAAAAACCTTTTTAAGAGACATAAAAAATTTGGAATTCCCAATTATAATTTTAGTATCAAACACACAAACTATGCAATTTTTTCACACCAAAAATCCCTTTTTAGTATCTTTATCACACTTTTCCATATATTTAATATTTGACATCAATTTAACCTTTTTATATTCACTTTACCATATTTAATTATAAATTAAAGAAAATAACACAACATATAAAGTCACACAAAACACTGGGAATCACCTATTTCTTGGTCCTAACTTAAGGCTAAGTTATGCACATAGCTCTCATGTTAATATCTCACATCACTACATAACCCGGGGAAGGCTAGAACTGATCAAAATTAGGGAAATTTTCAGAATACCAAAGAGTTACTTGAAACCATAAGAAAATTACTTTAATTTATAGAATAAAATATAATATTCATCATAATTTATTTGAATATTGAAATCACTTTGAAAAATAAAAGAAATATAAATTTTCCCAATTACATTTTTAGTACAAAATATAAAAACTCTACAAGTGTTTTCAAAGGAAATCCCATTTTTGTATCTTTATCAAAATTTTCCTTATATTAAATATTATTCATCCATTTCCCATTTTATATTCACTTTACCATATTTAATTACAAATTCAAGCAAAACATACATCATAGAAACTCACACCAAACTCACAACACACACCACACAAACACATGATTAAATCCTCTAGTTAATTAAGTTTTTTTAATCTTAAATCATTATTTTTATATAATAATATACTCATTACAGTCTAAATATCTTGTTTTAAACACAAAAAACATAAAAAAAATCCTAATAATAAAGTAAAATCCATAAACATATAATACTAATTTTTATCATGATTATTAACACCTAACACATATAATTACTCATTTAAACATCAATTCTAGTCCTCATTTATTCACCTTAATCGTTTTGTCAATAATTACATCATTTAGACATTTTATTGTACCATTTTTCTCTTTAACTCAAAAATTTAAAAATGGTTATCCATAATTCCATCACTCATAACAACATCAGAGCATAAATGTCACAAAAAAAATATAGAATATTAGTATTTAACACAAGAACTAGTTTTCCATGCTAAAAAACTCTCATGAAATTATTTAATCATTAAATGGTGAACATAAAATATATAATCACAAATTAAACATAAAATAAAATAAATAAGTTACCAATATCAAATAATAAACAAAAACTATATAGGTAAGGGGGTTGTATATCCTATAAGAACAAAAAGAATCAAAAATCCACCAAACTAGAATTAGAAGATGGAAGATTAGAATTTTAAAGGGCCTAAAGCTCATCACATTATTTTAAATTAATTGGTTTATTGAATCTATCACTGAGATAGAACTAATGTTTCCAACAGATTGAAATTTTGATTTGAAATGGAGGAAAATTTAATACATAAATCTTATGAGAGAAATATAGATTTTATAAGACTCAAATTTCATAAAAAATAATCATCATAAGAAAAATCACGAGTTAATTTCCAGAATACAAGATAGAAAGTGCATCATGTACACAAGTTATTCAACCCAAAAAACAAAGTACATCAAGTAAAAGACCTTTTACATGTTAATATACCATGTGATGATTTAAAAAAATCATTATAAATCATTAATGATCACTTACCACTCAAAAAACACATTTAAATTAAAAATTAAAATACACCAATATGATTTAGTGTTATTAAATCAGAAATTGACACCTTATCACCTTTAAACACTATTCCATCAATTTACACATTTAAATCACACAGAATTATTATTAGATACCAAATAATCATATTTTCATAGTATAAATTCAATAAAATAAAACATTTTATTCTAGTTAAGGTCTATATTAAATCACACAACTCATTTTATTCCATTTAATACTTAATTACCTACAATATTATAAGCTAAACATAACAAAATTTCACATGGGTTCTCAATATTAATCTATAACAAATCATGTTAGCACATAATTCTTTAAATTTTTAGCTAATTTCATATAAAATAATAATAAAACAACTAAATTCAATTATCATATTAAACATAATACATTAGAGTAGTGAATTATAAGTGAAAAGAACTTCACAACCACTTACCTCAAGGTATACTACCATTCCTCAAAAGGATTAGAAGCCCAATTCCCACTATAATTACCAAATATCAATAATTCACTAATAACTAAAATAAAATATAGAATTAAAACATAAAATAAACTAAATATCTTTTCCTTTTACCTAAACCATAAGGAAAGCAATATACACACAATTTCAATACAACAATAGATTTTTAATCTTCCTAGAACATAAAATTTTAATTTTACACTCTCATGCTAACTAAACATTAACATTATTTAACCAAATAAATAATAAATACATTTCTTTAATTTGTCTTTTTAATAAAAAAACACAAATATTTACTATACGCTTTCTTCAATATCCATCAACGAAAATTTTACCTTACTTTTACCTATTCTAACTCCTTTAAAATTAAATCATAGAAACATAGAAACAACCAAATATGAAAACATCTATCATACATTTGACCTTTCCATTTTACCATATAATACATGTATTTAATATTTATTGGATTTTCAATAAATACATTCCATTTCTATTATTCTATAATTACATCGCCCTTATATTCATGGAAATAATATATATAAATAAGAATCCTTAAATTTCACTTTAAGTTAATTTGTCAAATAATTATTTAATCATATTATAAATTCTATAAATTTATTAGATAAACTTTATTTTGTTAACCAACTAATATCATACTAGCAAAAATTAATCAATCGTCATAGAAAATCATATTGCATTATCGAGTATATCCATTTGATTTTCATTATGAAATTCATTATTAATAACCTATTTTGAATTATGGTTTTCTATATTAAATTTAATTTCATAGGGAGGTTTTTAATATTGAAGGATGTGTGCCTCAAGAAATTTTTTCTTGATTATAAAGAAGTAATATGAAAGTGTAGTAAATAAATAGACACAGAAAAAGATTTTAAGTTTTACTTTGTTGATTTCAAATTTTAATATTTATTTTGTAACTAAATAATCTATTTATATTTGTAATAGTGTGCTTTGGAGGCCCTTGATGATCAAGAAGTTGATAAATTTGGGAGAAATGATCATTTACATCAAGTTTTAGGAGATGAGCACCATGAAAAAGTATTTTGTTGACCAATGAATATTATTTTCCTGATTAGATATTGGTTCAATTTAGGTGCTAGTTTTAGTAGTATTGAGTTGGAAATAGATCATGTGTGGGAAGCACAGGCCCAGGCCGAGGTAGAAGAGGCTAAAAAATGGTCATACAGGAACGTGAATGGAGTCAAAAGGACAATGATGAATTTATGAAATTTATGGCAGTCTTATGTCCATCACTTCCACCAAATACCACCACATATTATGATACATATATATCAATGATGTTTACATTATATGGTGTACTATGTGATGGTCCTAGTGGTGGTCAGTATGATGATGTTCCTGGTGATGGAGATGGCAATGGTGAGGATGATGGTGAGGATGATGGTGATAATAGTGAAGATGATGGTGATGAGTTAGATATTAATCCCTTACATTTTTTATAGATATTTATGCCATTTTATGTTTTATTATTAGTTTTGAATGAATATATATGACATTTTACATGTGTGTTATGACTGGTTGAATGCATTAATTAGTTTCTTGTGTTTTCATTGTTTGTATATTGGTTGGTGATGTTTGGTGCAACTATTTGGTGATTTCTGTAGGTAATTGACCAAGGTGGGGGTGCTACTGTGATTTCTCCTGGCTATTTGGGTAGGTTGGGATGTTGTTGGTTAGGAATATATGGGAGATCTATACCAATGGTTTCAAAACTGTTTGTATAGATCCATACCAATGGTTTCATGAAACTTTTGGTATATATTGCATCCATGGAATTCTATTCCAATGTTTTATAAACCATTGGTATAGATCTATACCAAGGGTTTAGAAAACCATTAGTAAATTCTATACTAATAGTTCTACAAGAACCATTGGTAACCTGAAATTACAGAAGTCTTATATTAGCAGTTTACTATAAACCATTGGTATAGGTCTATACTTATGACAAATTAAACAAAAGTTTGGAGAACCATTGGTATAGGCTATACTAAGGGTTCTCCATCCTATACCAACGGTTTTGAACCATTGGTATAGACCATCTTTCTAGCAGTGCATCTTTTAATTTCTTATCATGATTTTCAATACTTGTAACACATAATTCTATTTGTTCAATGGTAGGGGCATCAAACTCTTATTCATTATCAATTTCTTCTTCTAAAGCATAAAAAAATTTAAATGAAGTGTTAAGTTTGTAAGTGCTTCAACAGTCATTCTACCCATCAAATACTTCTCAAATTTAGGAACATTAGCATAAAACCCTATAATTATTCTATTATATTTACTATCTTCTAATGAACAATAGGATGCAGTATCTCATTTACTTTCACTCCAAGTATCCATGGATTTTAAACTCATTTTTACTTTTATTCTTACAATATTTCTTTGAATATTTGTTTTCCTTCCTTTTTTTAGTTCAGGCCAATTAGGATGAATGTGACTTGCTTTTCTACACTCATAGAAAATATGATTTGTTGAATCATTATTTTAATATTTATCATTCTTATCCTTTTGGTAATATTTTTGGAAATTATTCTTTCCCATACACTAATTTATTATCTTAAAAAATTGAACAATTTCTCCCTCACTTAGATCATCACAACTATTAACAGGAGGTGTACATTCCTTTTAATTAAAAGTTATGGAATTTAAATTTCTGGTGGATGTAAAAGAAAAACTATTGTTATTCCTCTCTTTTTTGGAATCTATATTTAATATACTCTCATATTTAATTATAATTTCCAATTTAGTAATTAAGACCTGGATTATTAATATGTTTTGTATCATCTATATATGTATTTTTATATTCTTATTTTTTGAGTAAAATACTTATAACCTTCTCAACAAACTGATCATATTCTAATTCCTTTTCTCCAAGTGATTTTAAACTATTTATAATAATTATGAATCTCTGACACATTGGAGAAATATATTCACAAAGAAAAAAATTAACCAACTCATAATCTACACTAAGCATGGATCATTTATTTTCAAGAACTTTTAAAGTTCTAAAATGAGTAAATTAAATATTTTTCAAAATACCATAAGAAATGTCACAATAAGATACTTGAGTCTAAATATTTATTATAATAGAAAATATAAAAGTATTTCTAACTCAAAAATTTAACTGAAATTTAGTTTTTTGTTCTCCTGATGAAGAAGCAACATCTCTTTCCAGAATCTTGTAACTACCGGTAATCATAATGAAATTTTCCAATTTTAAATTGATAAAATATGTTTCCATAATGTTTCACCAATATTTATAATCATTTCCCTAAAAAATAGGTGGTTCTTATGGATTTTTATTTTCCATATTTTTTCTAATCATAATATCCACCATCACAAAAACAAAAATATTGTTCCTCTATAATATGTTAGTGTTAAGAATTATGAGAAACTGAAAAATATGATAAAGTAATGGAAATAAAAAATATTAACTTATGATCAATATCAAGCGTATAGTCTTTCTTTCATACCAAGTTTTTGGTCCAAAATATGGATGGAAATCACACAACAAGAGGGGGTGAATTGTAGTTTTAAAATAAAAAATAAATTTTTCCTCCTCGAGTAAAAAAATTATTATAAATACATAGATCTAATATACCCACAATATAATCAGAGTAAAATAAAATTAATCATAATAAGAATGGAATGGTCAGTATTTGACAACTAACCATAAAAGTAATAAACATAGAGGAAAATTAAACTAACAATATTTTAACAACAAACGTTAAAAGTGTAAGAACCCGGATCTTCATTCAGGTATGTTTTTCCTTTTTTCTGTAGTTTTTAAGAAAAATGGTTTTCTGGAAATTTTCAAAGTACATGCCGTGTACTTTCTGAGTACACACCGTGTACTATGTTCTGGCTTGAAGCCGTGTGCTGGTCGTGTTCAGGCCACACACACGGTGTGTAAGGATGAGGTGGAGGCAGGTTAATTCGAAGTACGGGAAAAAAAATGAAGTACACGTTGTGTACTCAACAAGTACATGCCGTGTACTTTCTTTTTTTTCATTAAATGGACCGGGTCATGCCTAAACCCTATTTCCATCTTCTTCTCCAGTTTTCAACCGTCCGAGGGCGACCGTACGGCCGGATCTTTGACGGAGTCCAGCCTCACCGTCCGTTCTCTGATTTGAGCATGGTCGATTACGTTGGAATCGCAGCGGTGAGTTCTTCCTTCTTCTTGAGCCTTGTTTCTTGATTCCTCCTCGTTTTCAAGTTATTGTGGGATGAACGTTTTGTGCGTTTTCTCAGATCTACATTGTTCTAAGGGGAATCTGTCATCAAGGTTCACGTATATCGATCTCCTAGGATCGAGGTAGGTGGTTTGTACCTTTCCGTAGAAAGTTCATGGATATTTTGTGCAATTTCCACCAATACCCATGAACGGGATATTGTGTGTTTCCTGTTTTTCCCTTGTTACTTGCCTGCTTTTCTTGATTTCTTTAGTAGAGGTTATTTCTTATTATTAGAGTATTTTGTTTGTGCTCAGATTTCTTTTCCATGCTTGTTCTGCCTGTTTGGTGTTTTGCCGGTACTTGGCATTAATCTATGCTCGGGAGTAGCTAACCCGTGTACAGGGAAAAGTCATACTACCTCGTTAATTGCAGTTTTTGATTCTAAGATTTTATAGTTGATCTGATTTCACCGAGAGTGATTCACATGACTTGTGCGGTTATTGTTTTAATATTTTGGTTCTATTTCTGTCGCAACCCGATGAGATGAGGGTATTACATATCATGAATCATATAAGAACTTGTATAAATCACATGTTATGCATTCTTGCCATGCCATCTAGGGTGAATTAGCGATTGCATGCTATTGTGATAGACTTAGTGTAGATTATGCATGCTGTTGTGATAGTTGCTTGATAGATTCTCTGTTGTTATGTTAGAAAACTATTGTTTTGTTCCTTGTTTAAAATGAATGCCAAATTTTGGTTCTTGAGGTGTTATGGGCCCTCCTGGAATGGAATTTGGCATCTTTTCCCTTATTTTTAGTGTTTCTGGAATTCTGCGCAGTTTCTGAGCTACTTCCCAGAAAAACCCAGAATACACGGCGTGTACTTTGGATACACGCCGTGTAGTTTTTAGGACGTGGAACTGACCGTGTGAGAATAACATGGTGTCGTAGGAGTAACTTCGGGAACATGATGTGTACCGGTGGTACACGCCGTGTGAGTTCGGAGCCGTGTACCCAGCCATGTCACTAACAACACGGGTCGGGGAAGCTCGGGTAGAACATGTCGTGTCCATAGGGAACACGTCGTGTAGTCCTGTCCAGGTACCCAGCCGTGTCATGAACAACATGGGCTGGCGTGACCTTCTTTTCCACATGTTTTGTTTGTTCAGAACACGTCGTGTAGTCTTGCCCAGGTACCCGGCCGTGTCACGAACAACACGGGCCGGCGTGACCTTCTTTTCTACACGCCGTGTTTGGTCGGAACATGTTGTGTAGTCTTGCCCAGGCACCCGGCCGTGTCACGAACAACACGGGACGGTGTCACCTTCGACTATACACGCCGTGTTTGTTCGGAGCATGCCATATAAGGTTCAGCCGTGTATACGGCCGTGTGCTTAACAACACGGGCTGCGAAGCCTTTTCTAGTGCACGTCATGTTTGTTTCGAACACGCCGTGTACTCTCGGGTTGAGTCGGACCGTGTGGGTTAGCCGTGTAAGGAGACTCTGGCAGGGGAATAGTTTTCAAGTACACGCCATGTGTGGGGGTCAACACGCCGTGTAGTTTGAAGTGTACACAACTTGTAAGGAAGGGGTACACGCCCATGTCAGTGGCTTAAGTAGACACGCCGTGTAGTTTTATACATGTCGTGTAGTCGTGTTTTGCAATCTTGTCTGTTTTTATTCCCCTGTTCTTGTTTTGTCCTCTTGTGTTCTCTGTCCTTGTTTTCCTGATCTAAGGTGTGCTTTTGATCTTTCAGAGCTATGCCTCTGAGACGTCCTTCGGTCGTACGTATGTCGTCAAGCAGTGATCAGATTCCAAACAGGGCTGATCAGGGACTTCCTGTCGATCCCCCAGCCGAGCCAGCCTTGGCACCGGTTGTTGTACCAGTCGCGGGCGTTGATGTGTAGTTCAGGGAAGGTTTCATGAGGATGATGTAGTCCTTCCAGGGGGCGCTGCCTCCTACCTCGTCTATGGAAGACTTGCTGCAGGTTTTCCAGCAGCAGCATCCTCTCACGTTCTCGGGGGAGGGAGGACCTGAAGCTACAGAGTCATGGCTGGAAGCCATGATGACTATCTTCGAGCATCTGGAGACGCCTCCAAAGAGGCAGGTCAAGCTCGCCACCTACATGATCTGAGACTCCGCCAAAAGGTGGTGGGATGTGATCTCACAGGCGGTTCAGCAGCAGGCTATGGCTTGGGAGGAGTTCCATCACGTGTTCTATGACTACTTCTACCCGGAGACCCTGAGGGCTGATCGAGCCCGGGAGTTCATGAGCTTATAGTAGGGTACTCTATCTATCATGGATTATTCCTCTCGTTCCACTGAGCTGCAGCATTTTACACCCCTTCAGGATGGGAGTGGGGTGTTCTTGGCGTGGAAGTTTGAGGATGGTCTTAGGCGGGAGATCTTCTCGCAGGTAAACATCCTCCAGCTGACTTCCATTACTTTCATCATCAACCAGGAACTGATTGTAGAGCGCAATCTGAGAGACTCTGGAGCTGCGGGTTAGGGCGGTTTTGCTTCCAGAGCTAGCTTCCCTTCAGATGATAGCAAGAAGCGCCATAGGGAGCCTACGTACGGTGATGCGAGGAAGCGAGACGCGTCATCAGGCAGCGAGGTGACATGCTACCAGTGTGGCCGGACATGGTACACAAGGCCGCAGTGCCATAGAGACCCCGTGGAATGTCGATCATGCGGCAAGATGGGTCACCTCTAGCGTTTCTGCCAGGTTTTCTCACCAGCAGCAGGTGACCGGGGTTCTTCCATGACTCCTCATTCAGGAGCAGCCCCACCAGTCTCTCACCAGTCAGGGAACTGGAGTTCTTCCGGCCGTTCGGGCCGAGGTGGAGGTCGAGGTCGTGGCAGTCAGCCACCAGTTCCTCAGCACCAGCAGGGAGGTTCAGCTCAGAGTGGTCAGCCAGGGGCGCAGGGTCGCGGCACGGGCCAGTCTTTCGTTGTGGATCAGACTTATCATGAGTAGGATCCCGGCCCTTCTACTATTCGAGGTACGATTTTAGTAGCCTCAGTTTTATCTTTAGCCCTTTTCGATACCGGTGCTACGCATAGCTTTATCTCTGTTGCCGTCGTGGAGAGCCTTGGACTCTGCATCTTTTCTTCTGCCGACTCGTTGACACTAGACACACCTTTGTGAACGAGGACATCTAATGTACGTTAGTGTAGAGAGTTCCCTCTAGAGATTGCAGGGTATCGCTTCTTATGGGATCTCTTTGTCCTAGAGATGACAGGGTATGATGTCATCCTTGGCATGGACTGGTTGATTCCCTTCCGGGAAGTCATCGACTGTTATCACCGCAGAGTCAGTTTCATTTCACCAGAAGGTGAATCTTTCCTTCATAGAGGCGAATGGGATGTCCGGGCGAGTCGGGCAGGACTCAAGCATCTTGGGCTAGGAGGAGTGACGGCCCAGATTTCTACTCTTTATCTGGATGATCATGGGACTCCATATTTGGACTTTCCTCCAGTGGTGGATCGCTTCAGGGATGTTTTTCCAGATGACTTTTTGGGTTTTCCTCCAGAGCGTGAGGTAGACTTCTCTATTGAACTCGTGCCAGGAGTGGCACCGGTGTCTATTCCTCCATATAGGATGGCCACACATGAGTTGCAGGAGCTCAAGAAGCAGTTGGAGGAGTTACAAGCTAAGGGTTTCATCCGACCCAGGACTTCTCCTCGGGGTTCTCCTGTTCTGTTTTTGATGAAGGCAGATGGTACCCTTCGGCTTTGTGTGGATTATCGGAAGCTGAACCAGTTGACGGTCAAGAACTGATATCATTTTCCGAGGATTGATGACCTTTTCGATCATCTTCGAGGAGCCCGGGTGTTCTCGAAGATCGACTTGAGTTCTGGTTATCATCAGTTGCTCCTTAGACCATTAGATATACCTCTGACAGCCTTTAGGAGCAGGTACGGTCTTTACGAGTATACATTCATGCCCTTCGGACTCATAAACACACCTGCAGTTTTCATGGCACTGATGAACCGAGTGTTCCATCCTTACTTGGATTCCTTCGTCGTGGTCTTCGTGGATGATATCTTGGTGTACTCTCACACTCAACATGACCATGCCACACATCTTGAGATCGTTCTGAGTACACTGAGAGAGCATCAGCTTTATGCCAAACTCTCGAAGTGCCACTTCAAGATGGATCAGATTCACTTCTTGGGTCACATCATCTCGGATGAAGGAGTATCTGTGGACCCAGATAAAGTGAGAGCTGTAGTTTCCTGGGAGCAGTCGAAGAACGTTTTTGAGGTACGGAGCTTCCTAGGGCTGGCTGGATACTACAGATGCTTCATTCGGGACTTTTCTCGTCTAGAAGCACCTTTGACAGGTCTGACCAAGAAGGGGGTGAAGTTCTTATGGTCCGATTCTTGTGAGTTATCCTTTTAGGAGCTGAAAGGGAGGTTGACGTCAGCACCGATACTAGTCTTTCTAGATCCAGGCAAGAGCTACACTGTTTACTGTGATACTTCGGGTATCGGGCTGGGAGCTGTTCTTATGGAGGGAGATGGAGTCGTTGTGTATGGGTCTCGGCAACTAAGGTCGCATGAGAGGAACTACCCTACGCACGATCTGGAGTTGGCAGCTATTGTTCATGCCTTACGATATTGGAGACACTATCTTCTGGGAGAGCACTTTGTGGTCTTCACTGAACACAAGAGTCTCAAGTATATCTTCACTCAGCGTGATCTGAATCTGAGGCAACGCAGGTGGGTTGAGTATCTACAGTCTTTTGACTTCGAGCTTACCTATACGTCGGTAAAGGGCAACGTCGTGGCAGATGCATTAAGCAGGAGAACTCAGATTCAGGAAGTTCATGAGGCCAGTAGTGAGTGGCAGCTGATGGCTCTATTCTCTGAGATGCATCTAGAGGTGCACAATAGATGGGGACATACCTTTCTATCTTCGGTAGCTGTTACCTCCACGCTACTTGATCGGGTACGGATGAGGCAGCTATCAGACTCAGAAGGCTTAGTCCTGCGGGAGAGTGTGTCAGGAGGGGACCCTCTTACTGGATAGACAGTGGACAAGGATGAGATCTTGAATTTCCAAGGATGTGTATGGGTGCCAGTAGACATAGGCGAGGAGCTGATGCGGGATTTCCATTCCTCAGTTTGGTCAGTTCATCCTGGCGTCACCAAGATGTATCAGGATCTTCATCGCCAGTACTGGTGGCCAGGTATGAAGAAGGATATTGCTGGTTTTGTCATGAGATTTTCTACTTGTCAGCAGGTGAAAGCAGAGCATCAGCGACCAGCAGGCCTTTTACAGCAGTTACCCATTCCATATTGGAAGTGGAACGATGTTTCGATGGACTTCATGACTGGGTTTCCGAGGTCACCGTGAGGGAACGATGCTTTTTGGGTTGTTGTCGACAGGCTTATGAAGGTTGCCCACTTCTTACCGATCAAGGAGACCTTCAGCATCGATGATCTGGGACGACTTTACATCAGAGAGATTGTGCGTCTGTATGGGGTTCCACGCTCTATTGTTTCAGATAGAGATGCATGCTTTACCTCTCGGTTCTGGCAGGGACTTCAGAAGGCCTTGGGTACACAGGTACTTTTGAGTACAGCATACCATCCCCAGACTGATGACCAGTCTGAGCACATGATCCAGGTGATTGAGGATATGCTTCGGGCCTATATTCTAGACTTTGGAGGTTCTTGGGAGAAGCATATCCCTCTGGTGGAGTTCGCCTACAACAACAGTTTCCAGGCGACCATTCAGATGGCACCATACGAGGCTTTGTACGGTTGGCCATGCCGATCACCCTTATGCTAGCTAGAGGCAGGAGAGGCAGCTTTACTGGGACCTCGTCTTGTTCAAAATACTTTAGAGAAGATAGATCTGATTCGGAAGAGGATGGATACAGCGCAGTCTCTGCAGAAGTCTGATGTTGATCAGTGGAGATGACCTCTGGAGTTCGAGGTTGGTGATCAGGTTTTCCTATGTGTCACACCTAGGTTGGGACACAAAAAGATTCGGAGACAGGTTAAGCTTTCGCCATGGTACGTCGGGCCATTTGAGGTTTTGGAGAGAGTGGGGTTGGTCTCCTATCGGTTCTAGCTACCTCAGAGGTATCAGGCCATGCATGACGTCTTCCACGTCTCTCAGCTCCGATGTTACTTTTCAGACTCGTCTCACGTCTTTCAGCCTGAGGAAGTTGAGATTGAAGCGAATGCGTCGTTCGAGGAGCATCCTATCCAAATTGTCGATCATAGTACGAAGGTTCTCCGCGGGCAGTCTATTCCTCTGGTACGAGTGCTATGGCAGCACAGGCGAGTACAGGACGAGACCTGGGAGAGGGAGGCCGATGTACGATCGCAGTGGCCAGAGCTATTCGGGGATTCTTCTTCTCCACCTCGTTAGGGAAATTTGGGGATGAATATCTTTAAGGGGGGAAGTTTTTAAGAACCCGGATCTTTGTTCAGGTATGTTTTTCTTTTTTTCTGGAGTTTTTAAGAAAAATGGTTTTTCTGGAAATTTTCAAAGTACACGTCGTGTACTTTATGAGTACACTCCATGTACTCTGTTCCGGCTTGAAGCAGTGTGTTGGCCGTGTCCGGGAAACACACACAGTGTGTAAGGCTGAGGTGGAGGCCAGTTAATTCGGAGTACGGAAAAAAAAATTGAAGTACACGTTGTGTACTCAAGAAGTACACGCCATGTACTTTCTTTTTTTCATTAAATGGGCTGGGGTCGCGCCTAACCCCTATTTCCATATTCTTCTCCAGTTTTTGACCATCTGAGGGCGACCGTACGGCCAGATCTTTGACGGAGTTCTGCCTTGTCGTCTGTTCTCCGATTCGAGCATGGTCGATTGCGTTGGAATCACAGCGGTGAGTTCTTCCTTCTTCTTGATCCTTGTTTCTTGATTCCTCCTTGTTTTCAAGTTATCGTGGGATGAACGTTTTGTTAATTTTCTCAGATCTACATCGTTCCAAGGGGAATCTGTCGTCGAGGTTCACGTATATCGATCTCGTGGGATCGAGGTAGGTGGTTTGTTCCTTTCCGTAGAAAGTTGATGGATATTTTGTTCAATTTCCACCAATACCCTTGAACGGGGGATTGTGTGTTTCCTATTTTTTCCTTGTTACATGTATTATTTGCTTGATTGATTTAGTAGAGGTTATTTCTTGTGATTAGAGTATTTTTTTTGTGCTCAGATTTCTTTTCCATGCTTGTTCTGCCTATTTGGCGTTTTGCCAGTTTCCATGCCTAGTTTTAGGATTGTGGACTGTTGCCTTGTTTTGCTATTGAGCCTTAGTTGATAGCCAAGTAATTCTTGAGGTTTACTTGGACGATATACACGCGTGCTGAGCATGTTTAGTTATACTCAGGACTGTGAGAACCTAGATTAGTAGACTAAAGGGAGAATTGATGGAAGGGATTCTCCAGAGTGTCTTTTAATTACGATGCGAGACTATAGGGGGAATTGACGTTGAGTGCTTACCCAGAGAGTCTGTAGATCCAGGACGCAGGCCACAGGGGGAATTGACATTGAGTGCTTCCCCATAGAGCCTTTAGCATGATACGAGACTATAGGGGGAATTGACGGTGAGTGCTTCCCCAGAGAGTCTGCTTAATTACGTAGCTGAACCAGAGGGGTGAGACTGTGTGTGCCTCCCATAGGGTTTCTAGTACTTATAGGTTGAACCATATGGGTTAGACTATGAGAGCTACCTAGAGGGTTACCTGTTCCTTCTTTGTTGTTGGCTGCTTACTTGTGTGTTAAACTTGTTAGAACTGTGGATTGTAGCAGTTTGTGCTTTTCTGTTTACTGCTTCTTGTTTTAGTACTGCCATGTATTCATTGACTGTTAGGCACAAATCTTTGGGTGATTTCCTACTGGGACTGTATCTCACATCCTATTTGGGCCATGCTTTTGGGCCCAAGCAGACTATGTTTCTGCAGGTATAGATAAGGGCAAGCGCCCTTCTACTTCAGGATCTTGATTGCACTAGGAGCTAGGGAGCATGGGACCAAGTTGTGGCTCGCGATGCTGAGGAGCTTACTTTGTTTTCTTTTGCACTTGGTTTCAGTTGTATTTCAGCACGTTGTTGTGTTTGTTGTTTTCCTTAGATACTTGTACCTGCTGCATCATTGTCATCATAGTTATATATCTACATTGCTTCCGCTGTTTGGTTTCTGTTTTTATGCATGTTGTTTACTGCTTCCGCTATTTTTTTTGTTTTCTTACCTTGTATACCTTACCGAATGAGGGCATAGTTTCCCCACCGACTCACCAAGGCCCTCGCTGCTAGTCAGTAGCCTCTGGCGTTCGGGGAAACGCGATTGAGGTCATGTGGCGAACCGGGTACGGGGCACCAATGGAGGGGCTCCGGACTCGGGTCATTACAAAAAATTATAAACATAGTGTAAATAAAAAACATGGAGTATTGATTTACCAATCAAGTACCCATAAAAAATTATTAAAAGCCAAATTTTTACCAAAAGAATATGTGGAAACATAAACTTATTTCGGGGTATACTTGAATTTAAACCTATCAAAAGGTTTGACTTCCAAAACCCATGAATCCCTCTACTGTAAATTTTTTTGAAGGTTTCCACTTCTACAAATAATAGTCTCTAATCTATCTTCCATATAGAAGCCCTCAGTCATCCTGATTAGAAATTCACTTCTTCAACAACCAGAAGCTATATTTTCTCTTCCACGTCAGGAATCCCTCGGTCTTGAAGGATTGGTGACATAATGGTTCCAAAAAGAATACTAAGAGCTCTTATATTGAATCCTCGTAATCATAAGCTCCTATAAAAAACTCAAAAAGAGAAAAAATATTAAGCACACTAAACAACAAGAAGTTTAAATCTTCAAGTGATTGTTAGCTTTTATAATATCCACTTCATTATTCATCTAGTCCTCAAATTTATGGCCCGCTTTATAGGCAATCCTCTAACGGTTGGATTTCATGTTCTTCGGGATCATTCATAACTGAATCGGGAGAAATTTACTATCCATATTTTGATGGAATTAGCATCATTCCATGTCTATTGATGATTTTATTCACTACATCTATAGTGCATGTACATATGGTAAATTAAATCTTATTCAATCATTTTGGTAACCAATTTTTCATGAAACTTCAAATCATCGGTATTTTGATGGAATTAGCATCATTCAATATTTAGGAAATTTTTGGGTTTTATGTGTGGGGTAGAGTATTTTTTATGATAAATTTTATTTCATGAATAATGAATAAAATTTTATTGATTTTTTTCAAAATTTCATGTTATTGTGTATTACTTTTCATGCTTAGGGAGTGAAAAAAACTAAATATTGAAGGTTTTTTATCTTACTTTGGTGTGGTTAATCATTTTTATCTTCTTCAAGGATTTAATCTAGTCTATGTTTTTATATTGATCACTTGAAAAATCGTTCATGGAGAAATTTTGGGAGTGTGTTTTACATTTTCAATTTAATTTGAGGTTCTTGTTTAGAAATAAACTTATAAATTCAACATTTGAATTGATTATAAATGAACTCCTAACCCATGGAAAAGTTATATTGTGTTAAAGCTGATAGATGGGTTTCTTTAAATTATATTGGGTTATTATTTATTTCTTTACAGTCATCCTTTATGCTTATGTGGTGTTATTTAATTAAATATTTTTGTGTTAATTATGGATTAATTATTGAGTTGTGTGTGTGCTCCCCATGAAAAAAAGAGTGGTTTGGAATAAAAATTGAATGTATGAATGAATTGGGTTCGATTCCTCTAAAAAATTATAAATTTGATCATCATTTTTAAAATATAAAACCTTATTTTATCAAAACTTTTCAATTTTTAGGGACAAATAATTCATTTTTACTTGTGATATTTCATGGAGGAAAACATTTTATTAAATTGGTTCATTGTTGAAATTATATTCATTTAGTTTTTAGATTAATTGGAATTAATGTGAGTGTGATGATTTGATTGATTCAGAAAAATCAATGAGTTAAACATGAAATAATTCGATGTGAAATTATTTTATACATGTTTGTCACACCATTTTATATCATTTCTAGATGAATTTGTGGTTTAAATGATCATTTATTGTTAAAATATTTAGGTTTTTTCATCTTGTGTGTGAATGTAGTAGTCATTGAAAAACTGATTTAAAACATTAGTTTAGGTAGTTTAAATGATTAATTCTCATTGAAATGTAAGAGTAGATGGTTCACGAAAGATGAAAATATAGGGAAATTCTAGGATGATTAAAAGGGGAAGATGAAGCCTAGATTCATTCAATTGGGGCAATTGACAACTGAGAAGATGATCTGAGACAATATTCAAAGAAAAGATCCAAAAAATTGAAGTACGGCTCAAGATATGAATCTGGGATGCAGTAAAGAAAAGGCTTTGAATTTTTTTGGGGGGCTCGAATGTTGATTATATCACCATTTCGAATCATATCTGGTAATAAATGAGATTGGTCGAGAACGAGCTAAAAAATTCATTTGAGATTCAAACTCAAAACCAAACATTGAATGAGGACTGGCCAATAAGGTTTTCATTGAAGTAGAATATTTTTGTCAAAGATGAATTCATTTGGTTCATTATTTCTTCTCTCTACTGTAAGTTTGAATTGATTTGGAGTTTTGGTTTGTGAAGGGATCTTGATGTGGCAGTTTTACTGGCATTCATAATAGGTGTTCGATATATTTCTTAGTCGATCTGTTGGTGTTTCATGAGAGATAATTTGATGGACTAGGAACCAGGAGTAGGTAATTGATCAATACAGTGTAAAATTAAAATTTGGGAAATTAATTGAGTGGATGTGGATTAAAGGTGGCCTTGGAAAAATTGGAAAGAGTTAGTGGAATATATTGTTTCAGATTCAAACACTTACGTCGGTGGATTGGAGGATATTAAAGGGAGTATCACCACATTTTGGAGGGAATTTGGATACTTTATACATCAATATAGGCTAAGAAATTTTAGATTGGGTAGTAGATTCTTATAAAACAAGAGTAGTAATTTTCTCGGAGAAAGAAAGCCAGAGACGAAGCGGGAAGACAGATATGCTCTCACCAAATTAGAATCTATTTTTTTCCTTATTTTTCTTATACTCTATTACAAATATGTTTTCTCATATGGAATACTTACTATTTAAAACATTATATACATTTATAACTCTGAGGAGATGAAGATTATTATGTTTTTTTAATCCATTTTATGTTCTTGATTTTCTCCTTCATGACTGCAATTCATTATACTTGGCTATTCAGTTTATAAATGTAGTTCTTGATAATGTTTAATGGATCAGTAGATTAAAATCATTTTTAATATTATTTTGGAAAATAATTTTATCCTTTGAAAAATATTGATAAATTTAGTAGGAGAAACTAAAATATTGATCATTCATGAATAAACAATGGTTTATTTTATGAACGTCGCATCGATCACATCCCTTTTCACTATTGAAAAAAATATCTTTTTTTCCAAATCTTGTGATTATGTATAGTAGTAATGATTCTCGAGAGAGATTATAAGAAATATTTTGTAATGAGTTTTTCAAGTTATGTTGTAAACTTTCTCAAGAACATAATTATTTTTAACAAGTTGTATCAATCAGACTTCGCCTTAATCATCATTTTGGTTGCTTCACTCCTCTTTCTCACTCTTTTCTAACTTGTTTTTGGGTTTTCTCATTAACAATTGGCTTTTAAATCATCTTCCATCATTAATCATTTTTCCATATTTTATTTTTGACTTTCACATATTTGATGTTTTCAGGGGGAGATAAGCCTGTAAGGGGCTCAGTGACGCTTTAGGGTTCGTCTCGCGCCGCCCTCCCCATCCAGGATCTGTTCTCCTTCTTCTCCCAGATTTGGTGGTTCGAGGTGGTGCTTTTCAGTGTCTGTGGTACTTTGTTTGCTCTTATTGTGCGCACTGGTGTTTCTTCTTAGCACAGTGTTGATTATGCGCCTGAGCTCATGGCCGGCGATTCGAGTTCATCACTTCGTCCATAGATCTGGGTGTTAGAGGTCGAGTGTTGTCTTTCTGGATGTTGCGGTTGGTGGCGCTGGGATCCTGGTTTAGTTCGATTTGTTTCCTTGGCGCTCTCGGTTGGTCCTTGGATCGGCGGTTTTTTGGTGATGGTGGGTGATTTGTTTTTTGGAATGAACGATGAAGCTTCGTTGGTGACTCATGGCCGCTCTTGCCCTGCTTTCGAGATCTTCTGCAGATTATTTTAGAAGGTCTTGGAAGGTGGGGTTTTGCAGGTGGTGGTGCTCCGTGTGAGGTATGGTTTGGTTTATGGTGAAATATTTTTTGATTTCGTGGATCTGCTTGCGACCACTTCGGAAATGGTTTTTATTCTTCCTTTCATCTCGTTTCTTGGTGAGGTGAAGTATGGATGTATTGGTGTTTTTGATGTTTTTGATTATCGAAGGCATTGTGCTTCCTATCTTATGTATTCTGTGATTTCTGAAGTTTGCGGTGATGCGGTGAATGTGTTGGAGGCGTATTCCTGGAGGATATCGATGGAGATCTGGTTCTCCGTCGGTGGTTCTCTGATGAAGTTCCCATTTGTATGTTTGGTGAATTTGAGGATGACACTGAGGAAGATTCCAGTGGGTTTCTCCAGCATGCTGTCTCCAGCGACGGTGCTTCTAATGGTCTTTCCGACGACCTACATTGATGGCGATGCATGATGATGGGCTCTCTGCTCGAGGTGTGGCACGTGGAGTTTGATGGTTAGTGGTTTGGTTTGAATTTTAATTTTGAAATGTGAAATTTGTGGATTGTTTGTATGGGTACCGGGAACCCATAAAACGACTTTGGAAAATGGAAAAAAAAGATTTTCTAAAACATATTTGATGTTTTCAACACTTTTATTAGAATTTTTGAATATCATATTAATAACATAAGTCATTATATGTGAGATAAACCCTATTATACAACTATAATATCTTAGTCGACATCTTATTGTTTACAAGGAGGCATGAATGAGGCCATGTGGCTCTTCACCTCACACCCAGTGAACCGAGCTGTGGAATTATACAAAGAACTATTATTTCTTCTTTGATTGTTTTCCTTTCTTCTGGAATTATTGATTGTTCCTTTTGGCACATATAAATGATTTTTTTATTCCTTCCTCTCAATAAATTTAACCTTGGAATAAAATTGTGATTTCATTATCATTCTCACAACGTGAACTCTTCTTCAATGTAAAGAAGTTTTTGAAATTTTTCCAAGGAAATATCACCACCTTAGTTTATGCATGATTTACCAAAATCATTCCACATATGTGTAAATTTAGAAATAATGACACATTCTTAAAAATTCTAGGGTATAAATATTTAAAGGGAAAATATTATTTTCAATGACTTCAAGCATGTGAACTTTATCAAGTACAATATTGTTACCAACCAACTTGAAATTAAGATACTTTCTAATTAAAAACTCATTGGTATCATCCTTCTCGACTTTGTACTTGAACTTGAGCACATTCCAAGTTTCTTATTCAGGAAACATTTGGTGGAAAAAAATTTAATGATGATTTGAAAAGGTGTTGAGGATATGACTTTGACAAAAAACCGAATCATCTTTACATTTATTTCACATGGCCAGAATTTGTATGGACACTATCACATCAACCAGAGTATAATTGGGATTTGGATCAAGCTCTTCAGGGATGGATGACATGTTATACTCCAAGATGTAAAAAAAATTAGAATTGTAAGGAGAAAATTTATCTTGTCCAACCTATGGGAGATGTTATTTCCATTGCACCGATTTAATTTCACAATGCCTTGATTCATATCCTTTAATGACTTAGAATCCATCTTTAATATTTCTCCTTATGTTTATAACCTTTTGATTTTTGGACTTTGGGGGTAGAATAGTTGAAGATGAATGAATCGAGCAAAGAAAAAGTGCTTATCAGGGTTGAGCTCGACTATGGAATTGTCTGATTCAATGGATATTCTATGATATACATGACATGGAATCTATGACCTATGAATTTTTTTCTGATGAAACATGATAGACACACAAGAACCAAACGGATATTTCCTATTAAATTTATAATTAATTTCATTTGAAATGAAGAAATAATACCACGGTCTTGATATTTTTTTTGATGAAGATGTTGATCGTCTGAAACCCTTTTAGTATATCTTCATTGCACTTGTAGGATCTAAGTGTACAATATTTCTTGAAATTATCCACATATACTCCTTTGATCTCTGAATAGCAGTAATGAATTTTTGAGTGCTAGCACAATAGATCGGTCATCTTGTAGTTTTCATCTTGATCGCTACAATGATTACCTTGGGTTTTAATAATTGTCCTTGAAATATTTTTCTTGAGAAGATGGAGGAGGGAGGAGAATCTCTAGGGATCTAGAGAAGAAACTTTAGTGCCTTATTGAGTCTTAAATGACCTCATTAAATTTAATATTAATATTATTATTATTATTATTTTCTCATAGTGTGTGCTAACTGGAATAATGCTAAATATTATTTTTTCATCTTCAAAATTAATATTTATCATCGGACCACATCTTGGTCTTCTTGTCCTCAACATTTATTGAATACTCAAATAAATATTCTATATCTTCATAATTAAATGATAACCTTGTGAATAAATATTTATTTAATTTATGTGATCAATAAATCCTAGATAAAATTATTAATCAGACTTGATAATAATATTTATTCCAATACTTAAATTCAAATATAATCTAATTGATTCCAATAGAAAAACTTATTGTGTGACCTTATAATCTTCTTCCTCATTGGCATTAGGCAGGCTTACCTAAAGTCCAAAATTTCTATCTAGAAACAGGTCAAGGAACCAAAGAGTAAGAAGTTAATATCAAAATGTCAGCAACCAAATATGAGTGTCCACTGTGTAATATAATCTCTTTGTCTCAGTATCTCATTAGGATGATTTCATACTTGTACCATCAACCTTAATGATTGATATATATTTCTTTGATTATCCAGAATAAACATGTCTACATCAACATGACCATGAAATTTATTTTGACGATTCCATTTCAGTCAAAGGACCAATATATTAACTTCCTTAAATGGAGGAAAAAAATAATTCCTTGAATTATTCATTAATAACATATTGATTGTGATGTACCCAACGTATCTTACTTAGTGTAAACATAAATCATCATGGGATTAATCAATACATCTAAGTATGAAAGTCAAAATATGTATTAATAATAATCTTAAAGTCTAAGTACCATTACACATGTTCGTAGATAGGAATATTCGGTGACATGAAAACATGAAAAAAAATTATTGTTGGGTATGTCCTCATAATCTCCCATCTTGGAGATCACTAAGTGAGAAATTCATGAGATGAAGCATCATCCTATTACAAGCACTCAAACTTGATAGTTAACAAATTATGTGTTTGTCATATTGACCATAGGACAAAATTTTTAAGAGATATTATCATAGCATCTATTTTGATATGAAAAATACCCTAGGACATTATCACATTAAATTCATGAAAATTAACAATCAATATATGATAAGATATATTCAACATTCAATTCTTTGAATGTGACCGGTAATCTAAAGTAAAAACTAGTTAGTTCTAGGAAACTAATTCCAAAAAACTCCCAATTAGCCTAGAGCCAACTTCTAACAGATTTTAGTCTGCTAACTCACACATAAAGATCATGTTAATGCTAAGATATGGATTTTTTCAAGGGTTCTTCTATGTTGTCTCCTATGAAAATACTGCTCACTGAAACTTCACCTTTTGAGAAAAATTCCTCAAGAGATGATACCTTCAGATTATGTGTTTCATCTATTGATATGACCATGGTTCTTTGGCGAGAGCCACCACTACAGTATTATCACCATTAATTGTGATGGGGTATTTACTACTAGGTACCACATCCAACTCTTGAACAAAATTATGTATTCGTACTACTTCTTTAGCAACATCATAATCCAAAATATACTCTAACTTCATTGTAAAATCAACAACCATTACTTTCTTTGAGCTCTTCTCGATCATGCCTCTTTTATTGATGGTGAATAAAAATCATAACTTTGATTTTAGATCGTCTTAATCTTTCATGAAACTAACATTTTCATATCCTCTAATGAATAACTCCTCATCTCCTCTATATACCAGGAACATGTCTTTAGTTCACCCCAAATACTTAAAGATAGTTTTGACAACCATCTAATGTTGGTATCCTAGATTTTCCTGATATCTTCCTACTACACTTAAGGTATAAGAAATATCTAGCCTTGTACACAGCATGACATACATGACTAACCCAATTACTGAAGCATATGGAATCCTTTCCATTCTCTATCTCTCTCCATGTTTCTAAGGACACATTTTCTTGAAAAGATGAATACATTATGATATAGGAAACAATACCATTTTGGATTATTCCATACTGAATCTCCTAAGTGACTTAACAATATATGTACTTTAACTTAAACTGATAAGTCTCTTGGATCTATCGAAATGGATATTTATCCCAATCATATATGATACTTTTTCTAAGTTTTTTATGGAGAAGCATGTATTTATCCACATCTTAATGGTCTGTAAAACTAGTATCTCATTTTCAATAAGTATGATGGCATCAACATATACTATTAGAAAAACAACCACATTCCCACTAAACCATTTATAGACACAAGGATCACATTTTTTTTCTTATGAAACTAAATTTTGTTATGGATTTATAAAAATTATTGTTCCATGACCTAGATTATTATTTAAATCTATATATGGATCTATGAAAATTTTATACTATATTAGCATTATCCAAAGTCACAAACTGTTCTAGTTGTGACATATAGACATCTTCCTAAAGCTTCCAATTAATGAAGACCATTTTGACATCAATATTCCAAATATCATAGTCATGGTATACTATTATGGTAGGTATAATTCTGTTGGATTTAAACATGGTGACTAGTGAAAATGTTTTTTCACAGTCTATGCCTTAACATTGTTTGTACTCTTTTGGAACCAGATATGATTTATAAGTACTAACTTGACCATCCATGTCCATTTTCTTCTTGAATACCCATTTAGAACTAATGAGAATTACATCAACTGGAGGATCCATAAAAATAAATATTTGGTTTTGGTACATGGAATCCATATTTTAATTTGTTGCTTCTTTCGATTTGGCAGCATCTATGTCATTTACTGCTTCCTTATAGGTTATAGGGTCCTTATTATCTATAAATAATTTTTCACCATCCTTAGTGACTATAAAAATATATATTTTAGGTTCTCTAACCTCTCTAGTACTCATATGTGGTGCTTTTGTCTCTAGAATAGTTTCTTCCATGTGGCTTTGTGAAACTTGTTCATGTACCAACTCCTATGTACACTAATCTTGGGCTTCATCAAAGTCTATCTTTCTCCCAAAATTTCTTTTAGAGATGTTATACCTCTCAAGTAGCATGTAATGTCTTTCCAATATTACCATTTTATCCAAGGGGTCTTTAGGAAATATCCCTTTTTTCCTTAGGGTATCCTATAAAGATACACATTACACCTTATAGTGCAAGTTTGTTGCTTGAATATGACTTAACAAACTCTTTGCAACCCCACCCATGTAATTTTGAAAATAAGGTGTCCTTTCCACTTCAAAATTGGTATGTAATATAGTCTTATAGTTTATTCGGTACTTGGTTTAGTTTGTATCTTGTTCTCTATAATGAATATGCCCAAAATGATAGTGGAAGGTTTGCATGACTCATCATTAACCTCACCATTTCCAATAAGGTGTGGTTCCTCCTTTTACTTACACCATTCCAATTGAGTGTATTTGTATTATAAAGTTGAGATAAAATCACATACTCAAATAAATATTCAATGAAGTATTGATTAAGATATTCCCCACCATGTTCTGAGTAGAGTTTCTAAATATTCTTACCAAGCTGGTTCTCAATCTCATTCTTGAATTCTTTGAATTTCTCAAAGGATTATAACTTGTACCTCATTAAGTAGATATATCCATACCTACTAAAATCAACATTAAAAGTTATTAAGTAAGAGTATCCACCCATTTATTCAACTGATAATGGTCCACACACATAATTGTGAACCAACTCTAGCACTGTGACCCTTTCAACCTTTCCATTAAATGGATCTTTGGTCATTTTACCTTGTAAACATTCTTGAAAAATACCAAGTTATTTTTAGTTTGAATGAATATAAATACCCATCTTGATGTAACTTAGTGAACTATTTCTCATTTACAGGACCTAAGTGGTGATGACATAGTTGGGTGTGTTATGAGTAATGCAAATAACATTCATTGTCTATTATTAACACTTGGTTCTCATAATCTAATTCAAAATGACCATTATGTAAGTGTGTCTTACCAAAAAATATCATATCTTTATAAAAGAATAAACTTTCATTTCTGAACTTGAAAATAAATCCTTCCATATCTAATTTATATAAAAAAATAATGTTTTTGGAAATTATTGGCACATAATAACAATTATAAATAACTAAGATCATTATCATCAACAATTGAGGTGATAGTCTTTAATGGCTAGTGCCGCCAACTTAGCCCCATTTGAAGACCACAAATCCTCCCCATCCCACACAAATTTTCAAAATCTAATAGAATCTTGTATTTGTATAAAAATTTATAACCACATTCCATATCCAATATTGAATTCATATAAATTGAAAGGTTCCACTTGATAATAAACATACCTAAAGAATCACCTTGCTTCCTTGCCACTGTGAAATTTTTCTTCCATTTGGCCCTTCGTTTCACATTAGAAATAGACAACATCTCACTCCCACACTTCCCCTTTGATATTACTCTTCTTTGAAGGGTGGTGAAAAAAACCTTAAAATTGGACTTAGTCTTAGTTTTATGTTCCTTTCCTTTCCTTTTATTCACCATAAGGATAGAAGACTTTTCAGGATTCAGTTCCTTATCTATCTGGATAATTAAGGTGAGGAGATATGGGAGTGACTTATCTATATTGTTTATATTTAAATTCATAATAAAGTTAGAAGATATTCAAGGAAGTGATGTGATAATGATATAAATGCACAATTAATTAGTTAGTTTAAACCTTATAATTTTCAAATGCTCAATGTATCTAATCATTTTGACTATGTGAGATCCAGCAGGTACACCTTCTATAAGATTTCAGGTGAAGAGTACCATAGAGATCTCAATACATTATTTTCTTGATCTCTCCATATAAAGATCATAGATATGACTGAGAATTTAATATTCATCCATGGTCTCATGTGATTTTTTTATTTCACTAGACATGGAAGATAGAATTAAATACTATACATCAACTAAATCATCCAAATGTTTCTCATAGACAAGTAACTATTCCTCACTCACCTCTATAGAGGGTAGATCGTGAATTGGGGACTCTAAAACATATAAATTTCTCCCATGTTGTTGTATTATGCACAAGTGCATGTACCATTATTGAAATTTTATACTGATAAGGATAATTCCTTTATCCAGGTAGGAAAATATTTTCTAACTACAGGCATGTGGCACTTTGATCCATGGAGTGGACTCCCCAATCCTAAAACCCTTTCTCAGGTTTCCTAAACACTTTCCTCCAAATAAAATAATGTCTAGGAAGGGATACTTATCTTATTGTTTGCTTGGTTAAGTCAAGACAAAACATTCATAAGTACTTCTTGATAAAATTATGTGTCCCAATGAGCGTTGTACTAACACTTAGTTCTATGGTTTTATTTTAAATCATGTAATGTAAGTCTTATTCTGAATTAATATTTAGTTGAGGTATTTTTTTATTATAAATAAATTATATTGTTTTATAGTTTTATATGTCTTGTTAATATTAAGTGGATTCTAATTAAGTGATTAAACATGTTCCAACAAACCATTTACACATAATCCATTTATTTTAATTCCATATTTGCATATAAATTTATTTATTTATGTGATCTCAATATTTAATCTATAAAAAAATCATTCAATGAACATAAAAAAATAAGTAGATGGTATGATCATGATATTTATATAATGGTTGATTTATTGAGTGGATAATAAATCAAACTATGACCCTAGGGTAAACTCTTTGTGTTGGTCATGACATGTGTTGCAACATCCCACCTATCCACCTGTGTATTTCTTGGGTTGGTTTTGCCTCAGTTCCACCTTAAACCACCTTTGCTTTGGATCCACCTTGAACCAAATCCATTCACATTTGAATACTCCTTTTATTACATATTTTTTATAAATTACATGTAGGTGAGGGGGGCCAAAGGATTGGTTAAGGTTAATTGTATAAAATAACCTTAGATATGCAAGTCCTACATAATAAAGGAGAGAGATATGACATACAAGCCATCATATTTAATTTAATAATAAATAATTGTAAATACATGTAATTAAATTAAATTAAATAACCCAACTCATACATAGGTTTGGTCAAATATCATTATTGGTCATACACATGCAACAGCTATGCATTTAAAACAACCAGCTAGCATTCATTTCAATTTGTTCTTCGATAAGATAAAATGTGCACGAATTATTCTGATTAATTATATTATTAATCAATTAATTCATTTTATCTTATCTCATCCAATAATCATATATATTCTCATCCACTATGATTTTAAATAAAATAAATTATTTATTTTATTTAAAATTTAATAAAATAGTGAAAAACTTTGTACTTAGAAGTACGCATGATGTTATTCATGGGAGGGAAGTGAATGACTTAGATATTATTCAATGGAAATAGATGTTATTTCTTGGGGAGTACTATTTCTATTCTATCTTAGTAGTTATAATTTTGGAAAAAATTCATACTTCCCCTATTGGTTGCTGGTTATTAAGTTAAAATGAGTGTTTATTACTGTTTGAAAATTATTTCATGATGAAATGAGTGTCTTGCATTATAGTTCTTGGATTTAACTGAATATCTTTCTTTACTTTCACTTTGAACATTCATGTACATATTAATTTTTTTTGAAATATTACTTGAATTTATGGAAAACAAGTGGATTTTAACATGGTTTTGGCCCTTATGTTGGTCCAAGATATGGGTGGAAATCAGATTATAAGAGGGGTAAATTGTAATTTAAAAACAACTAATTTGTTTCCCTCCCCAAGTAATAAATCTATTAGAAATACATAGATTCAATTTTCAAACAATATAATCAGAGTAAAACCAAGTAATCATAATAGTAATAGAATAATCAGTATTTCAAAACTATAGATAAAAGTAATAAGCACAGTATAAAATTAAACTATTGGTATTTTAACAACAATTGTTAACAATATAAACCCAGAAGAAATAGAAAAAACATAGAGTTTTAATTTACCAATCAAGGACCCCTAAAGGATATTATTCAAAACCGCACTTTTTCCCAAAGCTCAAGGGAAACTTAAACCTTTTTCAAGGTATCATCGACTTTAAACCAATCGAAAGGCTTTTCTTCCCAAACCCAAGAATCCCTTGATAGTATAACTTTCTAGAAGTGTATGTATCAACAAATCAAAAATGTTGGCTTTATCGTCCATATGGAATCCCTTGATTTTTGTGATCATAAATTTACCACTTCAGCAATTGGAATCCCAATTTCATCTACTATGTCAATAAACTCGGGATCTCAAAGGACCTTTAACATAATAATTACTAAAAGAAAAATATATCTATTATAATGAAGGCTCATAATTTTAATAACTTAAAAACACTCAAAAAGAGAAACAATCAGAAGCATGTTAAATAAAAAAGAAGTTAAAATATTCAAGAGATTGATATATTTTAGAGTATCCTCATCATTATTATTTTGGTCCAAAATATTGTGGTTCTATTTATAGTCAATTTTTCAATGTCTATATTTTGTGTTCTTTTATATCTATTACAATGACATCAGTAGCATTTTACTTCTCATCATCTGATGAACTCAACATGTTTCCATATTTTCTGATGAGTTTAACAAACACTACTATAGTGAATCCGATTAATGTAATGTGATTTAATCATTTAGGTTACTAGTGTTTCATGAAACATCAAATCATTAGTATTTCAAGAAAATTTAAATCATCATATTTTTAAAAATCATCAAACCATCATTATTTTATAAAACCTTAGATTATCTATATTTTTTAATGGTTTTTCATTCTGTATACATCAAATATAAAAAAAACTCAAGTTAAATCAAATAATTAATGAATTGTATTTTTATTTTCAAAACAAAAGATAAATACTCCTTATGATTTCTATATACTCCAATGAACTTAATAAATCTCCCCCTTTGAAAAATAATCAATAAATATAAGTCTCTTTTGAAAACAGATAAACAATTATGAAAAATAAGTTCTTTTGAGAATTTTCAATTAAATTTATCCCGCTTAATAAAACACCAATGGAATTGATTTTTCATCTATAAATTATCCCCTTATTTATTTAATAAAATTAAAGAAAAAAGTAGATGAATATCTCCCTTAATATGTAGATGAAATTCTGGTGTATTGAAAGAAAAATTATTCCCCAGATAGTTATCCAAAATGTCCTAAAATTAAACAACCTTTCATACAACTTTTGAATATGTCAAAGTATTTAGAAACATTAAATGAGTATTGGTATTTAAACTTATTCAATGAGTAATGATAATTCAAAAAAATCAGAAATTGGTAACTCAATATAATGAAGCAATGGTATTTCAAAATGATGAATAATTAACTAGGTCAAAGCCAATATAAAAGTTTTCAAGATATGAAACTTAGACCTTTTTAGAAGTTTTAGACATTATCTTCTCAATTATCCTTTTTCATCTTTCAATATTATCCACTAATGTTTTTAATGAACTCTACTTAAAAATATTACTTTACATCATTTCTTTCAAGTTATAAATCTCTCTTTCCTTATCTTGAATATTTTGTTCAGCTTCCCTCAGATTATGTTCAAGTTCTATAATTATCTGATTTTATGGGTTGACATAACAAACTGACTTATAAAATTCATTAAACTTAAAAATAATTCTGATTTATAATATATTTTATATCTTTATCCTAACTTTTCTCATACTTAACATGACTATTAAAATCCTGAAAATGACTTCCATAATTGTATTTGAAAATAATTCTCTCAATCTTCAACTGGATTATTTTATCTTAAAATTTTATGAGAGGCCATGAGGATTTTTTGATTATATCATTTTCCTTAACCTGACTAGTTTTTGAATCAATACTTGGAATAATAGTAATAACATTACACATCTTAGGATATCGATTTATAATAAAACTATGTTTCCTTTCTTCTCTTTAAATTATTATACTAAGTTTGGTTGAAATTTTTAAGATGATTTACTAGACTTACTATTAGTTTATTTTGATTTTTATTAAACTTAAAATAAAACAACATTTTATAGTGATGAAATATTCATCATGAAAATCATCTTGGATGATTTTTCTTCTTTATATTTTTGTTTTAAGGATACAATACAACATATATCTTCTACTATTTTAATCTTTCCAAATTTTTAAATATTAACTTCTAATAAAAGTTATTTTGACTTATTATTTTTACATGAAATGTTAATTTCATCATTCAATAAAATTATAAAATTTGAATGAATAGAAAAAATAACTAAATAGAATAACTTTCCTTTTGATGTATCTTTATCATGAGAAATACATCTAGAAATTGAATGTTCAAATTCTGATGATTTCTCTATTTATTTCATAGCTTCTACTTATTATAAAATACTTAACTTATTCTTTAAAGACTTTACTTTGAACATAGATTCTTTATTTGATAAAATCTACTCAAGTTAATATTCTCTAACTTTTAAGTTATATTTCATTTTCTTTTTTAACTTACTTCTGCTCAACATCATCAATTTGTATGACCTTATCATCAACTATAGAAAAATTTGTAGAAGCCTTCAAAATTGAATTCTTTTATTTTATTTATTTTATTGATTATTAATCCATTTATTTCAAATAATCATCATGATTTTGGTATATTTATTCAAACCCTTTAATGGATATAATATTTTCTATAAATAGAAATTTTGAAATTTTAGTTTCCTGTTCTTTCCTCTTTTTCTCTACAATTGATTCCTTCTCAGAAAATATTTTATTTGAATATAGAACTTTATCACTTTTATCAACAAATTTATTTTCTATTTAAATATATAAAAGTTTCATTCGAGTGATCTTATTATAATTTAAAGGGTTTTCCTTTACTCTCTCTATAACTCCAAAATCTGATACACCTTATTTCTTAATAAGTCTGAAAAAAAACATTACTCGTTGTTCTTTTATAAGATAAAATATTCAATTTAAAATTTCCAAAACATACTACTTGAAAATAATACAAAATAAATTTTACAATATTAAATTTCCACATGTTTCAAAGTAAATATATGACAAAAATGTCTTGGATTTTTACTATATTCTTATCACATTTTCTTGGAATAAGAAAATATTGAATCCAATTAAAAAATAATGCCCTGTGGATGAAGATGTTTTATCATTTGAACTTTGTCTTTAACTAAAAATAGTTAATATTCATCCTAATCCTTAACAAAAAAAAAACATATGCATCTAGAATCTCATGTGAGATAAAAAAATGACTCTCCATCCAATGGTATTTTGATTAATTATACTAAATCATTCAACATCAAAACATATTCATGGTTAAAAAGAGAAAACTTAAATTTACAATAATATTTTGATTTAAGAAAAACCACTAACCTATAAAGATCATGAAATAAAGGAGAAAATAACAATGATATTTATTACTGGTAAAAAAAAGTTCTTCCTATCCCTGAAATAGAATAATTTTCTTCAATAAGGAATCATGACGATCATACTAATCATGATATATCAACCTTTCATGTAAAATTTCTCAAAAATACAGTTCTTTGGAATATTCCATAAATTTCATAAGAATGTTAGAAAAATGAACATATCATTTCCTCATAAATTAAAAATGAGCATATGGTACATGAGGTATTATTTATAAGGGTTATTTATAACCATCAAATCAAAGGGCATCGATCCAAGTGATGAAGATGTTAAAAAAAATATTTAACGATTTTAACTTATCATTTATTATTTAAAAATATTTTTGAATATATATATTAATAAAATAAAATTTTTAAAAATCCAATATGTTAAGTAGAAAAGTTTTGATTTTATATAATTTATCTACTCATAGATTCAAGTTGATCTTATTATTTCAAAGATAGTTCAAAATAAGCCTTAACTAGAAACATATAATATTACTTAAATTATGAATGTAATATATTTTAAAATTTATCTAAAATAATGAAAAAAAACTCATCCTAAATAAAGAAATTAAATGAAAAATGTTCAGAAAAAACTTAAAGAGGAAAATTATTGAAACTACTTTAAGAATATAACATGTTGAATAGAAATTGAGTTTCTAAAAAAATGAAAAAATATATCTGGCATCAAAAATAGGTGTTCAAAATTCAGTGTGCAGTGACATAATTTATTCAGAATTAAGGCTTTATAAGATATACCTTTTTGGGTCCATCATTATTTTTGAAAATAATCTTTGACACCCACATATTCTTGGACTTCCAATGCTCATAAGCATTAGGTTTTTTAGAGATAAAATCTCAGGATCTTCTGAAAATTATTCTTTGTTCAAAATATTTATAACCTTCTTAACTAATTTATTATCCCATAATTCCATTTCACCAAGTGATTGTAAATTATTCACAATATTCATGAATGTCTGGTGCATTGGAGAAAAACAATCACTAGGAGAAAAATTAAATGACTGTTAATCTACTCTAAGCATCGATATTTTATTTTCAAGAAATTTTGAAGTTCTAAAATTAGTAACTTAAATAATTTTACAAATCCCACAAGAAATTTTATAAGAAGATATTTGACTATAAATATTTATTTTAATAGAACATAAAAAAATATTTATGACTCCAAAATTTAATTGAAATTTAGTATTTTCTTCTCGTGATAAATCATGAATTATTTTTTTAGAATCTTGTAACTACCAGAAATAATAATGAAAATTTCCTCTCTTTTATTGATAACATATGTTTCCATCTAGTTTCACCAATATTTATAATCATTTCCATCAAAAGGAGGTGGTCTGTTTGGATTTATATTATCTAAACTTCCAACATTCATAATACCCACCATCAAAAAAACAAAAAGATTGTTCCTCTACAACATGTTAGTGTTAATAAAACCAAAAAACTAAAAATAAAAGTAATTAAAATAAAAAAGATTACCTCAGTCTCCATCTCAAGTGTAGATTCTTTCTTTGATGCCAATTTTTGGTCCAAAATATGGATGTAAATCACACTATAAGAGGGGGTGAATTGTAGTTTTAAAACAATTAGCAATTTTTTTATCCTCGAGTAAAAAATCTATTAGAAATATATAGATCAGATATACCCACAATATAATCATAGCATAATAAAATTAATCAAAATAAGAATGGAATGGCAGATATTTCACAACTACCCATAAAAGTAATAAACACATTGGAAAATTAAACTAATAGTATTTTAAAAACAACCTTTAAAAGTATAAACATAGTGTAAATAGAAAAACATAGAGTACCAATTTACCAATCAAGTACCCCTAAAGGATATTATTAAAAACCACATTTTTACACAAACCGCAGGGGGAAACTTAAACCTATTTCAAGGTATCCTTGACTTTAAACCTGTCAAAAAAAATTTCTTCCAAAACCCATGAATCCCTTTACTATAAAAATTTCTAAAGGTGTATACTTCTACAAATAGGAGTATCTGCTCTATCTTCCATATAGAAGCCCTCAGTCAGCCCAATTAGAAATTCACCACTTCAACAATCGGAAGCTCAGTTATTTCTTACACACTAGTAATCCCTCAATCTTGAAGGATTGGTAACAAAATGGTTCCAAAAAGAATACTAAGAGATCTTACAATGAATCCTCTCAATCATAAGCTCCTAGAAAAAAACTCAAAAAGTGAAAAAATGGTAAGCACATTAAAAAATAAGAAGCTGACAGCTTCAATCAATTTTTAGCTTTTAGATTATCCTCCTCATTATTCATCTAGTCCTCAAGTTTTGGTTTTCTTTATAATAAATCCTATAAAAGTTGAATTTCATATTCTTCGGGATCAGTCATAATGGAATCAGGAGCAATTTAGTGTCTATATTCCAATGAACTTAACATCTTTCCATATCTATTGATGAGTTTATCCACTACCACTATAGTTCACATACATATGGTTAATGAAATATGATTCAATCATCCAGGTAACCAATTTTTCATGAAACTTAAATTCATCATTATTTCAAAATTCCTTACATCATCTGATTTTCACAAATACTCAAACCATCAATACTTCGTAAAACCTTAGATTGTTATTATTTTGTTTAATGTATTTTATTATGCATACATAAAATATAAAAAAAATTAAAGTTAAATAAAATACTTAATGAAGTGTATTATGATTTTCAAAATAAAAGATAAAGTGGGTCTTTGACTCAACACCTTGTGAATGTTTTGGACAACTAGTTTGATAAATCTTTTATAAATTTTAAGTGTTTTGTGTTTCTTGTACCTTAGAATTCAATATTTAGGAAAATTTTGGGTTTTAAGTGTAGGGTAAAGAGTATTTCTTGTGATGAATTGTATTTCATAAAGTATACATCTAAATTTCCTTGATTTTTTTTAAAATTTCATGTTATTGTGTATTAAGTTTCATTCTTAGTGAGTGAAAAAAACTGAATATTGAAGGTTTTTTTCTTACTTTGATGTGTTTGATAATTTTTATCTCCATAATGGATTTAATCTAGTCTCAGGTTTTATATTTATCACTTGAAAACTCATTCTTGGAGAAATTTTGGGAGTTTTTTTTTTACATTTTCAATTAAATTTGAGGTTCTTGTTTGGAATTAAACTTATAAATTCAGCGTTCTAATTGATTAGAAATGAAATCCTAACCCATGGATGAGTTGTGTGGTGTTGAATTTGATAGATGAGTTTCTTTTAATTATATTGGGTTGTTATTTATTTCTTTACACTCATTATTTATGCTTATGTGGCATTATTTAATTATTATTTCTTTTTTGTTAATTATTGGTTAATTATTGAGTTGTGTGTATGCTCCCAATGGAGAAAATAGTGGTTTGTAAGAAAAATTTAATGTATTAATGAAGTTGGTTTGATTACTCTAAAAAATTATAAATTTGATCATCCATTTAAAATATAAAATAATATTTTTTCCAAACATTTCAATTTTTAGGGATAAATAATTCATTTTTACTTATGAGATTTCATGGAGGAACAAATTTTTATTAAATTGGTTCGTTGTTAAAACTATATTCATTTATTTTTTAGATTAATTGTAAATTATGCGAGTATGATTATTTGATTGATTCAAAAAAACCAATGAGTTAAGCATGAAAGAATTTGATGTGAAATTATTTTACACAAGTTTGTGACACCATTTTATATCATTTCTTGATTAATTTGTGGTTTAAATCAGCATTTTTTGTTAAATTATTTAGGGATTTTCATCTTGTGTGTGAATGTAGTGGTGATTGAAAAACTAATTTAAAAAAGTATTTTGAGTGGTTTAAATGATTAATTTTCATTGAAACATAAGATTAGATGGTTCACAAAAGATTAAAAGATAGGGGAATTCTAGGATGAATGAAAAGGGAATTTGAAGCCCAGCTTCATTCGACTCAAGATATTGAAAACTGAGAAGATTATCTAAGACTAGAGTCAAAGTAGAGATCCAAAAAAATAAATTTTGGATCAAGCTTTGAATCTGGTATTCAGTGAAGAAAATGCTTCTAATGATGTTTGTGGGGATCGTATTTTGATGATATCACCATTTTGAATTAGATATGGTAATTAAAGAGATTGGTTGAGAACAAGATAAAAAAAATTCATCCGAGATTCAAACTCAAACCCAAACATTGAACGGGGACTGGTCGATAAGGTTTTCGTTGAAGGGGAATATTCATTTCAAAGATTAAAACATTTGGTTCATTTTTTTCTTCTCTGTGTTGCAGGTTCAAATTTATTTGAAGTTTTGGTTTGTGAAGAGATCTTGATGTGGTAGTTTTATTGGCATGCACAACAGGTGTTCGATATATTGCTTAGTTTAACTACTGGTGTTTCATGAGAGCTATTTTGATGAACTGGAAACTTGAAGCATGTAATTGATCAAAAAACATGAAATTAAAATTTTGGAAATAAATTGAGTGGATGTGGATTAAAGGTGGCAGTGGAAAAATTAGAAAGAGTCTGTGGAATATCTTGTTTTAGTTTCAACCACTTAAGTCGATAGATTAGAGGATACTAAAGGGAGAAGAACCACATTTTGGAGATACTTTAGAGACTTTAGAAATCTATAAAATCTAATAGATTTTAGATTGGGAAGCATATTCTTAGCAAAAAAGAGTCATAATTTTCTTGGAGAAATAAAGTCACAGACAAAACGGGAAGACAAAGATGCTCTTAATAGAGAATAATCTCTTTTCTTCATTAATTTTATTATACTCTATTCCAAATATGTTTTTCTCATGTGAATTTATTGATATTATAAACATTATCTACTATTATAACTCTAAGAGGATGAATATTATTGTGGTTTGTTAATCTATTTTATGTTCTTGATTTCATCCTTCATGATTGCAATTCATTATACTTGGTTGTTAAGTTTATAAATTTAGTTCTTAATGATGTTTAATGGATTATTGGATGAAAATAATTTTTAAGATTATTTTGTAAAATAATTTTATCCTTTGAAAAATATTTATAAATTGAGTAGGAGAAACTAAAATATCAAACATTCATGAATGAAAAATGGTTTATTTTATGAACGTCGCATCGATCACATTCCTTTTCACTATTGCACAAAATCTATTTTTTCCAAATCTTGTGTTTGTGTGTAGTAGTAATGATTCTAAATAGATATTATAAGCAATATTTTGTAATCAAGTTTTCAAGTTATGTTGAAATCTTTATCAAGAAAATCATTCTTTTTAGCAAGTTGTATCAATCAGACTTCCCCTTAATCATCATCTAGGTTGTTTCACTCCTCTTTCTCACTCTTTACAAACTTGTTTTTGGGTTTTCTTATTAACTTTGGGATTTTAATTCATCTTCCATCAATAATAATTGTTTCATATTTCATTTTTTACATTCAATTGTTTGATGTTTTCAACTCTTTTATTAGAATTTTTGAATATATTATAAATAACATAAGTAATTCTATGTGAGATAATCCCTATTATGCTACTATAATATCTTAGCCAGAACCCTCTTGTGTATGAGGAGTAATGAATGAGTCCTTGTGTCACTTTTCCTCAAACCCAATGAACTGGGTTGGGGAATTATACAAAGCACTCTTCTTTCTTCTTTTAAGGTTTTCCTTTCTTCTTGAATTATTGATTATTCCTTTTGGAACATATGAATGATTTTTTTTCTTCCTCTCAATGATTTTATCCTTGTAATAAAATTTTGATTTCATTCTCATGTCTCTAAATGTGAAATCTTCTTCAGTATGAAGAAGTTTTTTAAATTGTTCCAAAGAAATATCATCACCTTCCTTTGGGTGTGATTTACCAAAATACTTACACATATGTGGAAATTTTTCAATAATGACACTTGATTAAAAATTCCATGTAAAACAATTTTAAGGGAACAATATTATTTTCAATGACTTCAAGCATGTGAAATTTCTCAAGTACAATTTTGTTACCAACCAACTTGAAATTAAGATAATTTCTAATTAAAAACTTATTTGTACCATCCTTCTCAACTTTGAGCTTGAACTTGAGCACATTACAAGTTTCTTATATAGGAAACATTTGACGAAAATAATTTTAATGATGATTTGAAAAAGTGTGGAGGATATGACCTTGACACAAAACTACATCATCTTTATATTTCTATCACATGGATAGAATTTTTACAGCCACTATCACATCAACCAGAGTATATTTTGTATTTGTAGCAATCTCTTCGAGGATAGATGACATGTTAGACACCAAGATGTAAAATATTTTTAGAATGGTAAGGAGAAAATTTATATTTTTTTACCTATGGGAGATGTTATTTCCATTGCACCGATCGAATTTCACAATGTCTTGATTCATCTCCTTTAATAAATCAGAATCCATTTTAATATTCCACCTTAGGATTATACCCTTTTGATAATTGGAATTTTGGGGGAAGAATAGTTGAAGATGAAGGAACCGATTGTAGAAAAAGCACTTATCGGGGTCAATACCAACACAAGAATTATTGAATTCAATGAATATTCTGCGATATACATGACGTGGAAGTCATGGCCAATGAAATTTTTTCTGATGAAACTTGATAGACACATGGGAACTAAAAATATATTTCATGTAAAATTTCTAATTAATTTAATTGGAAAGGAAGAAAGAATACCACAGTCTTGAGATCTTTCTTCGATGAAGATGTTGATCATCGAAAATTCTTTCATCCTATCATCATTAATCTTGTAGGATCCAAGTGTAGAATCTCTCTGGCGATGATCCACACATGCTCCTTTGATCTTTGAATAGTGTTGATGAATTTTCGAGTGCTAGCATGATAGATCGGTCATCTTGTAGTGTTCTTCTTGATCACTGTAATTATTCATTTGGGTTTGAAGAATTTTCCTTGAAATCTTTTTATTGAGAAGATAGAGGAGGTAGGAGAATATCTTGGTCTTGATAGAAGAAAATCTAGTGAATTCTTCAATCTTGAGAGAGAGAGAGAGCTCCATATTTCATTACACACAATGATTATCCAATTCAATTAACCCTAGAACAATAGACATGGAATTATATTTATAGAGTTATGGGTTAGAGTTAAATATTATTTAATTGAACATGGACCCTTAATAATATATTAAATCCTTAAATGACCTCATTCCATGTAATAATAATAAAAAATTCTCTCATGGTGTGTGTTAACCGACACAATTCGAAATATTATTTTGTCATCTTGAAAGTTAATATTTATTATCAGACCACATATTGGTCTACTTATCCTCAAAATTTATTGAATACTCAAATAAATATTCTATATTCATTTAATTAAGAAATTTTCTTGTGAATAAATATTTATTTAATTTATGTGATTAATAAATCCTGAATAAAATTATTCATCAAACTTTATAATAATATTTATTCCAATAATTAAATTTAAATATAATTTAATTGAGACCAATGTAAAAACTTAGTGTGTGACCTTTTAAGCTTCTTCCTCATTGCCATTAGGTTGGGTTTCCTAAATTTCAAAATTTCTATCTAGCAACGGGTCAAGGAACCCAAGAGGAAGAAGTTAATATCGCAACATCAGTAACCACATATGAGTGCGCACTTTGTAATATAATCTCTTTGTCTCATTATCTCATTAGGTTGATTGCATACTTGTGTCATCAACCTTAATTCTTGATATATCTTTCTTTGATTATCGGGAATGAACATGTCTACATCACCATGGACATGAAATTTATTTTGACGGTTCCATTTTAATCAAAGGTCAAAGATATTAACTTCAATAAATAGAGGGAACAAATACTTCCTTGACTAATTCATTAATAACATATTTATTCGAAGGTGCCCAATGTATCCTAATTATTGTTAACATAAAGAATCATGGGTTTCATCAATACATCTAAGTATGCGAGTCACAGTATGTACTAATAATAATCTTAAAGTCTAAGGACCATTACACATACTAATAGATAGGAATATTTGGTGACACACAAACATGAAAATTTTATATTAGCGGGTTTGTCCTCATAATATTCCATCTTGGAGATCACCAAGTGATAAATTCCTAAGATAAATCATCGTCCTCTTACAAACACTCAAACTTGACATTCAACAAATTATTTGTTTGTCATCTTGACCTTAGGACAAAATTTTTAAGAGATATTATCATAGCATCTATTTTGATATGAAAAATACCCTATGACATTATCACATTAAATTCATGAAAAATAACAATTAATATGTGATAAGATATATTCAACATTCACTTATTTGAATATAAATGGTAATCTAAAGTAAAAACTAGTTAGTTCTAGGACACTAATTCCAAAAAACTCTCCCTTGGCCTAGCACCAACTACTAATGGAATTTAGTCTGATAACTCACACATAAATATCATGTTTCTACCAAGATAAGGGTTTTTTAAAAGGGTTCTTTCATGTTGTATCTGATAGAAATACTACTCACTGAAACATCACCTTTTTGAGAAAAATACCTCAAGAGATGATACTTTCAGAGTATGTGTTCCATCTACTGATGTGACCTGGGTTCTTTGGTGAGAGTCACTGCTAAATTGTTATCATAGTAAACTGTGATAGGTTCTTTACTACTAGGTACCACATCCAGCTCTTAGACAAAATTTTGTATCCATAATACTTATTTAGCTGCATCAAAATCCACAATATACTCTTGCTTTGTTGTAAAATAAACAACCACTACTTTCTTTGAGAACTTCTAGTTGACGCCTCCTCTATTTATAGAGAATTCATATCCTAATTGTGATTTTAGATCATCTTGATCTATCTTGAAATTAGAATTTTCATATCTTCTTATGACTAGCTCCTCATCTCCTCCAAATACCAAGAACATTCCCTTAGTTCACCCTAGATACTTAAAGATAGTTTTGACAACCATCTAATAGTAGTCTCCTAGATCTTCTTAATATCTACCTACTGCACTTAAGGTATAAGAAATATCTAACCTATTACAGATCATGACATATATGACAAACCCAATTACTAATGCATATGGAATCCTTTCCATTCTCTATCTCTCTCCATGAGTTTGAGGCGACATTTTCTTGAAAAGATGAATACAATGTGATATAGGAAATAATACCCTTTTTGATTGTTCCATATTGAATCTCCTTAGTGACTTGGAAATATATGCACCCTAACTTAGACCAATAAGTATCTTGGATCAATCGTAATGGATATTTATCCCAAGAATATATGATACTTTTCCTTAGTTTTTTATAGAGAAGTGTGTATTGAACCAAATATTAACGCTCTATAAGACTAGTATATCATTTTCAATAAGTATAATTTCATCAACATATACTATTAGAAAATTGACTGCATTCCCACTAAATATTTTAAATACACAAGGCTCACATTTTTTTCTTATGAAACCAAATTTTTTTATAGATTCATAAAAACAAATGTTCCATGACCTAGATTATTATTTTAATCCATATATGGATCTACGTAATTTTTATACTATATTAGCATTATCCAAAGTCACAAACCCTTATAGTTGTGACATATAGACATCTTCCTAAATCTTCCCATTAATGAATACCATTTTGACATCAATCTATCAAATATCATTATTATGGTATACTTCTATGGTAGGTATAATTCTATTGGATTTAAACATGGTGACTAGTGAAAAGGTTTTGTCGTAGTATATGCCTTAACATTGTTTATACCCTTTTTCAACAAGATGTTCTTTATAAGTACTAACTTGACCATCCATGACTAGTTTCTTCTTGAATACCCATTTGGAACCGATGAGACTTACATCAACTAGAGGATCTATAAAAATCTAGATTTGTTTTTGGTACTTGGAATCCATTTTTGAATTCATTGCTTCTTTCCATTTGGTAGAATCTATGTCATTTACTACTTCCTTGTAGGTTAGAGGGTCGTTATTATCTAGAAATAATGTGTCACAATCCTTAGTTACTAGAAAAAATTATTTTTCAGGTTCTCTAACCTCTCTTGTACTCCTACATAGTGCTTATGTCTCTGTAATAGTTTTTTCCATGGGGCTTTTTGTAACTTTTTCATATACCAACTCATTTGTACCCTGATCTTGGAATTTTTCAAAGTCTATTTTTCTCCCACTATCTCTTTTAGAGATGTTCCTCCTCTCAAGGAACATATAATTTCTTGCCACTATTACCATTTTATTCAAGTGTCCTTGTAGGTAATATACCCTTGTTTCCATAGGGTATCCTATAAAGATACACTTTGTGTCTTGGGGTGAAAGTTTGTTGCTTGAAGATGCCTTAACAAATGCTTTGCAACCCCACAAATGAAATTTTGACAATACAAGTTTCTTTCCAATCCATAATTTGTATGGAATACTGTCTTCCAGTTTATTTGGTACTTGTTTTAGTGTGTATATTATTATCTGTAATGAATATTCCCAAAATCATAGTGGAAGGTTTACATGAATCATCATTAACCTCTCCATGTCCAAAATGGTGTGGCTCCTCCTTTCACTTACACCATTCCACTTGAGTGTATAAGGATGAGCACATTGAGATAAAATTACATACTCCCATAAATAGTTAATAAAGTATTGATTAAGATATTCCCCACCAAGGTCTGAGCAGAGTTTCTAAATCTTCTTACCAAGATGGTTCTCAATCTCATTCTTCAATTCCTTGAATTTCTTAAAGGATTCTAACATGTACCTCATTAAGTAGATATATCCATACCTACTAAAATAAATAGTAAAAGTTATGAAGTATAAGTATCCACCCTTTTCTTCAATTGGGAATGGTCCAAACACATTAGTGTGAACCAACTCTAGCATTGTGACCATTTCACCCTTTCCATTAAATGGATATTTGGTCAATTTACCTTGTAAACACACTTGAAAAATACCAAGTTGTTTTTAGTTTGGATAAATATAAATGACCATCATGATGTAACTTATTCAATTTTTTCTCATTTATAGGACCTAAGCGGTGATGACATAGTTGGGTGTGGTATGAGTCATGTGAATTCAATTCGTTGTCTATTGATAACACTTGGTTCTCATAATCTAATACATAATGACCATTATGTAAATGTGTCTTACCAAAACATATTATATATTTATAAAAGATGAAAATTTCATTTCTGAAATTGAAAATAAATCCTTCCATATCTAATTTAGATATAAAAATAATGTTTTTGGTAATTATCGTCATATAATAACAATTATAAATAAACAAGATCATTCTCATCAACAAGTGAGGTGATAGTTTCTAATGGCTAGCGTCACCAACTTAGCCCCATTTAAAGCCCAAAAATACACCCAACCCCCACACAAATTTTAAAAATATAATAGGATCGTGTATTTGTATAAAAATTTGAGAACCACATATGGTATCTAATACCCAATTAATATAAATTGAAAGGTTTAACTTGATAATGAACATACCTGAAGAATCACTTTGTTTCCTTCCCACTGTGAAATTTTTTTCCGTTGGCCCTTCTTGTCACATTAGAAATAGACAATATCTCACTCCCTCACTTCCCCTTTGATCTTCTTATTCTTGTAAGGGAAATGAATAAAATCCTTATGCTTGGACTTAGTCTTGGTGCTCTTTTCCTTTCCTTTCCTCTTATTCACCATATGGATAGAAGAATTTAAAGGCTTTAGTTCTTTATCTGTCTAGAGGATTAAGGTGAGTAGATATTGGAGTGACTTATCTATATTTTTTATGTTTAAATTCACAATAAAGTTAGAGAATCCCTGAGTAAGTGAGGTGAGAATGAAATCAATGAAAAATTCATTAGGTGGTTTAAATCCTATAATTTTCAGATGCTCAATGTAGCCAATCATTTTGAAAATGTGAGATGCAACCAAAACTCCTTCTCTAAGCTTTCATGTGAAGAGTACCTTAGAGATCTCAATCCATTATTTTATTGATCTCTCTAGATAAATATCACAGATATGACTAAGAATTTAATATTTATCCATGGCCTCATGTGATTTTTGTAGTTTACTGGACCTGAAAGATAGAATTAAAGAGTAGACATCAATTGAATCATATAAGTGTTTCTCATAGACAAGTAACTCTTCCTCACTCGCCTCCATAGAGGGTGGATCATGAATTGGGGACTCTAACACATATAACTTTCGTTCATGTTGTATTATTTTTCATAAGTTCTTGTACTATTCTTGAAATTTTATACTGATAAGGATATTACCTTTATCCATGTAGGAAAATCTTTTATAACTACGGGCTTGTAGAACTTTGATCCACTGAGTGGACTCCCCAATCCTGAAACCCTTTCTCAGGTTCCCTAAACACTTTCCTCCAAATAACATCATGTCTAGAAAGGGATACTTCTCTTGGTTTTTTCTTGGTTAAGTCGATCCAAAAAATTCATAAGTACTTCTTGATAAAAGTATGTGCCCCAATGAGGGTTGGACTAAAACTCAATTCTATGGTTTTATTCTGAATCATGTAATGTAAGGATTAGTCTAAATTAATAGTTAGTTGATGCATTTTTTTTATTATGAATAAATTCACTTGTTTTTTCCTTTTATACGTCTTATTAATATTAATTGGATTTTAATTAAGGGATTAACCATGTTCCAAAAAACCATTTACACATAATCCATTTATTTTAATTCATTATTTTCATATAAATCAATTTATTTATGTGATATTGATCTTAAATCCATAATAAAATAATGCAATGGAAAGAAATAAAATAAATAATTAAATGAAATGATCATGAGTTTTATCTAATGGTTGACTTATTGGGTGGGTAATAAATAAACCTATGACCATGGGGGAAACTTATTTTGTTGGTCTTAGCATGATTTTTAGAATCCCACCTATCCACCTATGTATTGTTTAGGTTGGTTTTTCCTCAGTTCCATCTTAAACTACCTCTACTTCAGCTCCACCTTGAACCAACTCCATTTACATTTGAATACTCCTTTTATTAAATACTTTTTTATAACTCACATGTAGGTGAGGGGGACCAAAATATTGGTTAAGTGTAATTATATAAAATAACCTTGGATATGAAGGTCCTACATAATAAAGGAGAGAGAGATGACATAAAGGCCATCATATTTAATTTAATAATAAATAATTGTAAATACATGTAATTAAATTAAATTAAATTAAACCAAAACATACATAGGTTTGGTCAAATATCATTATTAGTCATAAAAATGCAAGAACTATGCATTTTAAACAACCTGCTAGCATTCATTTCAATTTTTTCTTTGATAAGATAAAATGTGCATGAATTAATCTGATTAATTATCTTACTAATAAATTAATTCATTTTATATTATCTCGTCTAATCAACCTTTCTATTCTCATCCACTGTAATTTTAAATAAAATAAATTATTTATTTTATTTAAAATTTAATAAAATAGTGCACAAATCTGTACTTAGAATTAAGTATGATGTTTTTCATGGGGGGGAGTGAATAACATAGATATTATTCACTAGAAATAGAATATATTTTCAAGGGAGTTCTATTTTTATTCTGTCTTAGTAGTTATAATTTTTGAAACTTTTTTATACTTCCCCTATTGATTGCTAGTTATTAAGATGAAATGAGTGTTCATACTTGTTTGAAAATTATTTCATGATGAAATGAGTGTCTCACATTATAGTTCTTGTATGTAACTAAATATCTTTTTGTGCTTTCACTTTGAACACGAATGTAAAAACTATTTTTTTAAAATATTACTAGAATTTATGGGGAAAAGGTGGATTTGAACATTGTCATGGTCGTTATGTTGGTCCAAGATATGGATGGAAATCACATTATAATATGGGGTAAATTGTAGTTTAAAATACACTAACAATTTTTGTCCTCTTTAAATAATAAATATATCAAAAATACATATATTCAATATTCACACAATATAATCATAGTAAAATCAAAGTAATAATAATAGTAATAGAATAATTGGTATTTCACAACTATGGATAAAAGTAATAAACACAGTATAAAATTAAACTATAGGTATTTTAACCACAAATTTTAACAATATAAACCCATAAGAAATTGAAAAAACATATAGTTCTAATTTACCAATCAAGAACCCTTAAATGATATTATTGAAAACCGCACTTTTTTCCAAAGATCAAGGGAAACTTAAACCTTTTTCAAGGTATTATCAACTTTAAACCAGTCGAAAGGCCTGTCTTCTGAAACCCAAGAATCCCTAAACTATAAAACTTTATAAAATTTTATGCATATATAAACCAGAAGGTTGGATCTATCTTTCAGATGAAATCCCTTGATTATCCCAATCATAAAGTTACCACTTTAGCAATTGGAATCTCAATTTCATCTTCCATGCCAAGAAACCCTTCATCTAAAATTACCATTAACACAATGATTACAACAAGAAAACAAAGATATCTTATAATGAAGCCTCACAATCCTAATCACTAAGAAAACACTCAAAAATATTAACAATCAAAATCACACTAAATAAAAAACAAGTTAGAATCTTCAAGAGATTTCTATCTTTCAGAGTATCCTCATCATTATTCTTTTGGTCCATAATATTATGGTTATATTTATAGTCAATCCTATAATGGATATATTCTGTGTTATTTTAGATCTGTTACAATGACATTAGTATCCTTTTACTTTTCATCTTCCGATGGACTCAACATCTTTCCATTTCCGCTGATGAGTTTATCAAATACAACTATAGTGAATCTGATTAATGTATTTTGATTTAATCATTTAGGTTACCAGTGTTTTAGGAAACATCAAATGATTATTATTTCAAAATTCCTCAGATCATCATATTTTCAAAATTCCTCAAACCATCAATATTTTTTAAAACCTTAGATTATATGTATTTTGTTTTAACGGTTTTTCATTCTACATACATCAAATATAAAACAAAAAAACTCATGTGAAATAAAATACTTAATTAATTGTATTTTTATTTTCAAAACAAAAGATAAATAATCCTTGTTATTTCCATATACTCCAATGAACCTAATAAATATCCCCCTTTGAAAAATATTCATGAAATATAAGTCTCTTTTGAAAATAGATAAACAATTGTGAAAATAAGTTCCTTTGAAATTTTTTAATTATATTTATCCCCCTTAATAAAACACAAATGGAATTAATTTTTCTTCTAAAAATTATCCCCCTTTTTTATTTTAGAAAATTAAAGAAAAAACCTAGATGAATATCTCCCTCAATATGTGGAAAAAAATTTTCTGGATTAAAAGAAAAATTCTCCCCCAGATAGTTAGCCAAAATGTCCTGAAATTCAACAACCTTTCATACAAATTTTGACTATATAAAATTATTTTAAAAAATCCAATGGGTATTGGTATTTAAACTTATTCAATGAGTAATAATAATTTTATAAAATCAAAAATTTGTAACTCAAAATAATGAAGCAATGGTATTTCAAAATGATAAAGAATTAGCAAGGTCAAAGCAAATATAAAAGTTTTCAAGAGATGAAATTCAGTCTTTTTTAAAAGTTTTAGACATAATCTTCTCCAGTTTCCTTTGTTGCCTTTAAATATTCTCCACTAATATTTTTACTACACTGTACTTTGAAATGTTCCTTTACATAATTTCTTTCAAGTTATAAACCTCTCTTTCCTTGTCTTGAATCTTTCCTTTATCCTCTCTTGGATTAAGTTCATGTTTTTTAATTCTCTGATTCTAAGGATTGACATAATAAACTAACTCATAAAATTAATTAAACTTAAAAATAATTATGATTCATGAGATATTTTATATCTTTATCCTAACTTTTCTCATACTTAACACGATTATAAAAATCCTAAAAATGACTTTCATAATTATATTTGAAAACAATTCTCTCAATATTCAACTGGGTTAGTTTATCTTGAAATTTTATAAGAGTCCATGAGGATTTTATGTATATAGAATCTTCCTTAACTTGACTAGTTTTTTAATCAATACTTGGATTAATAGTGATAACATTCCACATATTTGTAAACCGATTTATAAAAAAATTGTGTTTCCTTTATCCTCTTTCACTTATTATACAAAGTTTGGTTGAACTTTTTTTGATTGTTTACTAGACATACTATCATTTTATTGATATTTTTCTTAAACTTCAAATAAAAAAATATTTTATAGTGATGAAATATTCATCATGAAAATCAACTTGGATGATTTTCCTTCTTCATATTTTTATTTTAAGGCTACATTACAACATGTAACTTCTGCTATTTTAAACTTTCCAACTTCCTAACTGTTAACTTATACTAAAAGTTCTTTTGAATTCCTATTTTTAAAACAAATTGTAATTTCATATTTTTAGAAAATTATAAAATTAGAATGAATAGAAAAAATAACTAAATAAACCTTTTGATACATCTTTATCAAGCGAAATATATCATGAAATTGAATTCTCTACTTCTGATGATATCTTTATTTCTTTTATATATTCTACTTTTTATGAAATATTTAACTTATTCTTTTGATAATTTAATTTGAATATAGATTCCTTATTTTATGGTATCTTCTCAAGTTAATATTCTCTAACTTTTATGTTATATATCTTTTTCTTTTTTAACTTACTTCTGCTCAAAATCTTCAATTTGTATAACCTTATCATCAACCATAGAAACATTTTAGGAAGCCTTCAAACTTAACTTATTTGATTTGATTTAGTTTATTAATTATTCATACATTTATTTCAAATCATCACCATGATTTTTTTATAATTCTTCAAACCTTTCAATAGATAGCATATTTTATACATATTGAACTTTTGAAATTTTAGTTTTTGGTTCTTTTGACTTTTTCTCTTCAACTTATTTCTTCTTAGAAACTATTTTATTTGAATCTATAACTTTCAAACTTTTATAAAAAAAAATATTTTCTATTCAAATATTTAAAAGTTTCATTTGATTGGTAGTATTATAATTTAAAGGGTTTTCCTTTACTCTCTCTATAACTCCAAAATCTGATACACCTTATTTCTCAAGAATTCTATAAAAACATTACTCATAAGAAGGTTATAAAAATTAACAGATCCTTTCATCACAAATTAAAATGAGCATAGGGTCCATGAGGTAATATTTATAAGGGTTCTTTATAACCACCAAATCTAAGGGCCTCAGTCCAAGTGTTGATGAACTTAAAAAAATCTTTCAAGATTTTAACTTATCATTTATCATTTAAAAATATGTTTGAATATATATATTAATAAAATAAAATTTTAAAAAATACAATAAGTTAGGTATAAAAGTTATGATTTTAAAGAAGTTATATACTAATAGATTTGAGTTGATCTTATTCATTTAAATATGGTTCCAAATAAGTCTTAACTAGAAACATATAATATTACTTAAATTATGAAAGTAATATATTTAAAAATTTATCTAAAATAATGACAAAAACTCCTCCTAAATAAATATAGTAAATGAAAAATGTTGAGAAAAACTTAAATTATAAAATTATTGAAACTAATTTAAGCATAAAGTATGTTGAATATAAATTATAGTTTTTAAAAAATGAAAAAAAAATATCAGGAATTGGAAATAGGTGTTCAATTATTGGTTTGTAGTGACTTCATTTGTTCAAAATTAAGGCTTCATAAGATATACCTTTTTGGATCAATCATTATTTGTGAAAATAATATTCAAAACTCACATATTCTTGGAATTCGAATTATAATAAGTAGAAAGTTCCTTGGAGATAAAATCTTGGGATATTTTGAAAGATTTAACTTTGTTGAGTGATCAATTCTTCCCCCAGTGTCCACCTATTTGACGCATAAAAAAATGGTTCTTTTCTCAGAACAATATCATTTCTTTGATAAGTTAAACTTCTAGGGGATTTACTACCCAAAATATATGTATTTTTGTTCAGTATTATTTGACCATACATTGTCTCAAACTCCTTTCCACCAATAGTAAATTTAGTCAGCAACTTCTTTAGGATCTCTATTTCGGAATTTATCTTGAAAATATTTTTATCCTCATGAGTGAAATACACATTATTTGATTTCTTCACTGAATTTTTCTTATTCTAATAATCTACCTTAAGTTGTTTTTCTAATTAATTGACTTTTATTTTTACCCTTTCAACTCATTATCAGCTTTATAATATTTTCCTTTGACTTATCCAACTCAAAAACAAGATTAATATTCTTATTTTTCACTTTTTATAATTATTTTAAGAATCTATTAAAGTATTTATTTTATTCAATTGACTTAGTTTTAATATCATTGTACTCCTTAATAAACTTACAAAAAATCTATCTTAAATTTTTCACATTTGTATTTTAATCTCTTCTCACGATTTTCAATACTTGTAACATATAATTCCATTTCTTCAATAGTAGGGGCATTAAAATCTTATTTTTTTTACTTTATTCTTTTTAAGCATAAAAAAATTTAAAATAAAGATTTAAGTTTCTAAGTGCTTCAACATTAATTCTACCCATCAAATAATTCTCAAATTTAGGAACATTATCACAAAAACCTATAATTTTTCTATTATCTTCACTGTCTTCTGATGAACTATAGGAATTAGTATCTCTTTCACTTGCACTCCAAGTATCCATGGATTTTAAACTCATTTTTACTTTTATTTCTAGAATATTTATTTGAATATTTTCTTTCTTTTCTTCTTAGTTCAGGATAATCAGGTTGAATGTGACTTGGTTCCTAAACTGATAGAAAATAGGCTCTGTTGAATTATTATTTTCATATTTATCATTCTTTTCCTTTTTTTAATCTTTTCAAAAATTATTATTTCCCATATACAGATTCATTATCCTATAAAATTGAGAAATTCTTCCCTCTCTTAGATCAACAAAACTATTAACATGAGATGTAATTTCCTTATCATTAAAAGTTCTGGAATTTAAAGTTCTTGTGAATGTAAAAGAAACATCATTCTTCTTACTTTATTTTCAGCATCTATCTTTAATATACTCTTATATTTCATGATATTTCCAATTATGTCATCAAGACTTGGCATATTAATATGTTTGGTATCATCTATATATGTCCTTGTATATTCCTATTCTTTAAGTAAAATATTTATAACCTTCTCAACTAATTGATCATCTCCTAATTCCTTTTCTCTAAGTGATTGTAAACTCTTCAAAATAGTCATGAATTTCTGATGAATTGGAGAAACAAATTCACTAGGAAAAAAATTCAATGACTGATAATCTACTCTAAGCATGGATCTTTTATTTTCAAGAACTTTTAAAGTTATAAAATGAGTAAATTTTTCCAAATCCCAAAAGCAATGTGACAAGAATATATTTGACAGTAAATATTTATTTGAATAAAACATAGAAACTATTTTTGACTTGAAAATTTAATTAAAATTCAATTTTTCTTCTCATTATAAAGCATTGAATTCTTTTTCTAGAATCTTGTAACTACCGGTAAGCATAATGAAAAATTATTCTCTTGCATGTTTTCATCCATTTTCACCAATATTTATAATCATTTCCATCGAAAATAGGTGGTCTGTTTGTATTTACATTTTCCAAACTTCCAACATTCATAATACCTTCCATCATAAAAACAAAAATATTGTTCCTCTACAACATGTTATAGTTAAGAAAACCAAAAAACTGAAAATACAAGTAATTGAAATAAAAAATATTACCTCAAGATTAGTCTCAAGTGTTGCGAATTTATTTGATATCAAATTTTGGTCCAAAATATGGATGGAATTCACATTTCAAGAGGGATTGAATTGTATTTTAAAAATAAATAACAATTTTTGTCCACCTTAAGTAACAAATCTATCAAAAATACATTGGTCTGATATACCCACAATCTAATAAGATTGAAATAGAAGTAAGTGTAATAAGAATGAAACAATCATTATTTCACAAATGCCCATAAAAGTAATAAAATTGGTGTAAAATTAAACTTAAGGTATTTTAACAACAACCATTAAAAGTATAAACATAGTGTAAATAACAAAACACGGAGTACCAATTTACTAATCACATACCCCTAAAGGATATTATTAAAACTGTACTTTTACCCAAAGCACAAGGAGAAACTTAAACATATTTCAATGTATAATTGACTTTAAAATTGTCAAAAGGTTTTTATTCAAAAACCCATGAAGCCCTCAACTATAAAACTTTCTAAATGTGTCCACTTCTATAAACTAGAGTCTCGACTCTACCTTCCATATAGAATTCTTCATTCAGCCCAATTAGAAATTCACTACTTCAACAAATGAAATCTCAATTCTTTCTTCCATCCCTAGAAGCCCTCAATCTCAAAGGATTGGTAACACAATAGTTACAAAAAGAATAATAAGATCTCTTACAATGAATCTTCACAATTGGAATCTCCTAGAAAAAAAATCAAAAAAAAATAAACAATACTAATTACACTAAAAAACAAGTAGTTGAAAGATTCAAGTGATTCTTAGCTTTTAGAGTATCCTCATCATTATTATTCTAGTCCTAAAAGTTGTGGTCCTCTTTATAATAATTTCACTAACGGTTGGATTTCACATTCTTTGAGATCAATCATAATGGAATCAGGAGAAATTTATTGTCCATATTCTAATGGACTTAGCATCTTTCCATATCTATTGATGAGTTTATCCACTACCACTACAGTGCACGTACATCTGGTTAATGCAATATGATTCAATCATTCAGGTAACCAGTTTTTCATGAAACTTCAAATCATTGGTATTTCAAAATTCCCCAGATCATCTAATTTTCACAAATCATCAAACCATCGGTACTTCATAAAACCTTATATTATTACTATTTTGTTTAATGATTTTTTATTCCATATACATTAAAGATAAAACAAAAAACTCAAGTTAAATCAAATACTTAATGAAGTGTATTTTGATATTCAAAAAAAAGATAAAGTGAGTCTTTGGCTTTACACCTTCTTCATGTTTTGGATAGCTAGTTTGAGAAATCTTTTAGAACCTTTAAGTGTTTTGTGTTTCTTGTACCATGGAATTAAATATTTAAGAAAATTTTGGGTTTTAAGTGTAGGGGAAAGAGTATTTCTTGTGATAAATTGTATTTTATGAAGTATAAATCAAAATTTCCTTGGAATGTTTTCAAAATTTCATGTTATTGTGTATTAATTTTCATGCTTAGTGGGTAAAAAACTAAATATTGAAGGTTTTTTTTCTTACTTTTATGTGGTTTATCATCTTTATCTTCTTTATGGATTTAATATAGTCTCAGGGTTTATATTTCTCACTTGAAAACTCATTCTTGGAGAAATTTTGGGAGTGTGTTTTGAATTTTCAATTGAATTTTAGGGTCTTTATTGGAATTAAACTTATAAATTCATCATTATACTTGTTTAGAAATGAACTTATAACCCATGGCTGAGTTTTTTTGTATGGAAGTTGATAGATGAGTTTACTTTACTTATATTGGGTTGTTTATTTATTCTTTAATACACTCATCCTTCAAGCTTATGTGGTTTTATTTAATTAATTATTTTTGTGTTAATTATGGGTTAATTATTGAGTTGTGTGTGTTCTCCCCATGAACAAAATAGAAGTTGGAAAGAAAACTTATTTGTATGAATGAAGTTGGTTCAATTTCTCTCAAAAATTATAAATTCGATCATCCTTTTTAAAATATAAACCCATATTTTCTATAAAAAATTAATTTTGAGGGAGAAATAATTCATTTTTACTAGTGATATTCCATGGAGGAAAATAATTTTATTAAATTACTTTATTTTTTGAATTATATTCATTTATTGTTTAGATTAATTTGAATTTATGTGAGTATGCTGATTTGATTTATTCAAAAAAATCAATGAGTTAAGCATGAAATAATTTTATGTGACATTATTTTACACATGTTTTCGAACCATTTTATATCATTTATTGATGAATTTTTTGTTTAAATGAGCATTTATTTTTAAATTATTTTTTTTCATCTTATGTGTGAATGTAGTGGTCATTGAAAAAATTATTTTAAAACATTAGTTTGTGTGGTTTAAATGATTAATTTTCACTGAAAAATAAGAGTATATGGATCAAAAAAGATTAAAAGATAGGGGGATTCAATTATGATTGAAAAGGGTAGTCAAATCCCAGCTTCATTCAACTCGGTCTATTGACAACCGAGAAGATGATCTGAGAATATATTCAAATCTGAGCTCCAAAAAATGAAGTCTAGCTCAAGCTGTGAATCTATGATGCAGTGAAGAAAAGTCTTCAAATATTTTTTGTGGGTCTTAGATGTTGATGATATCACCATTTTGAATCAAATCTAGTAATTAAGAAGATTGGTCGAGAACGAGTGAAAAAAATTTCATCTGAGATTCAAACTCAAACCCAAAAATTGAATGAGGACCGGTAGATAAAGTTTTTGTTGAAGGAGAAGATTCATTTTAAAGATAAAGAAATTTGGTTCATTGTTTCTTCTCTATGTAATAGGTTCTAATTGATTTAGTGTTTTGGTTTGGGAAAGGATCTTGATGTGGCAGTTTTACTGGCATGCACAACAGGTGTTCAGTGGATTGGAGGATATTAAAGGGAGAAGCACCATATTTTAGAGGGATGTTGGAGAATTTAGACATATATATAGGCTAATAGGGAGAGTATATTCTTGGAAACCAAGAGCAGTTATTTTCTTGTAGAAATAAAGTTGGAGATAAAGTGTGAAGACAGAGATGCTCTCGACGAAAAAGAATCTCTTTTCTTCCTTATTGTTTTTATACCCTATTCCAAATATGTTTTTCTCATGTGAAATTATTGATATTGTAAACATGATCTTTTGTTATAACTTTGAGGTGATAAAGATTATTATGGTTTGTTAATCCATTTTATGTTTTTGATTTCCTCCTTCAAGACTTCAATTCATTATACTTGGCTATTCAGTTTATAAATTCATCTCTTGATAATGCTTAATGGATCGGCGGATAAACAAAATTCAAGATTGTTTTGTAAAATAATTTTTCACTTTAAAAAATATTGATAAATTGAGTAGAAGAAACTAAAATATTGAACATTCAAGAATGAACAATGGTTTATTTAATGAACATCTCATCAGTCACTTTTATTTTCACTATTGCAGAAAAGCTCTTTTTTCCAAATCTTGAGTTTATATGCAATAGTAATGATTCTCAACAGAGATTATAATAAATTTTTGGTAATAAAGTTTGCATGTTATATTGAAAAATTTCTAAAGAACATCATTATTTTTATAAATCTTTATCAATTATACTTCCCCTTAATTATCATTTTGGTTGTTTCACTACTCTTTATCACTCTTTTCCAAAACAATTTGGTCTTTCTCATTAATTGTTGTATTTTAATTCTTTTTCCATCATTAATCATTGTTCCATATTTCATTTTTTACTTTCACTTGTTTGATTTTTTCATCTCTTTTCTTATCATTTGTGAATATCTTATAAATAATGTAATTCATTATATATGGGATCAACCCATCTATACTGCTATATTATCTTAGTAGGCACCGTCTTGTGTATGAGGAGGCATGAATGAGGCCTTGTGGAACTTCACCTTAGGCCCAGTGAACTGGTTCAGGAATTATAAAAAGCACTCTTATTTCTTCCTTGAAGGTTTTCCTTTCTTCTTGAATTATTTATTTTTCCTTTTGGAACATATGAATTAATTGTTTTGTTCCTTCCCCTTAATGATATTAAACTTGGAATCAAATTTTGATTTCATTCTCATGTCTTTCAATATGAACTCTTCTTCGATACGAATAAGTTTTTGAAATTGTTCCCAAGGAAATGTCACCAACTTTATTTATGAATGATTTACCGAAATATTTCCACATATGTAGAAATTTATCTATGTGTAAATTTAGCAATAACGACACCTACTTAAAAATTCCATGGTATAATAATTCGAAGGGAAAAATATTATTTTCAATGACTTTAAGCATGTAAACTTTCTAATTATAATATTATTACCAACCAACCTAAAATTAAGATGCTTTATAATTAAAAACTAATTGGTACAATACTTCTCAACTTTGTGCTTGAGCTTGAGCACATTCCAAGTTTCTTATGCAGGAAAAAATTGATGAAAATAATTGAAATGATTATTTGAAAAGGTATTGAGGATATGAATTTGACACAAAACCACATCATCTTTACATTTTTTTCATATGGATACAATTTTTACTACCACTATCACATAAAACAGAGTATAGTTAGGATTTGGAGCAAGCTCTTCAGGGATAGATGACATATTATATTCCCAAGATGTAAAATGTTTTTAGAATGGTAAGGATGAAATTTATCTTGTCCTTCCAATGGGAGATGTTATTTCCATTACACCAATATAATTTCACAATGTCTATATTCATATCCTTTAATGACTTAGAATCCATCTTTAATATTCCACATTATTTTTAAACACTTTTGGTTGTTAGAATTTTGGGGGAAGAATAGTTGAAGATGAAGGAATCATGCACTGAAAAAAGTGCTTATTGGGGTTAAACCCGACTCAGGAATTTTCAGATTCAATAGATATTATACGATATACATGATGTGGAAGCCATGACCAATGAAATTTTTTTGATGAAACTTGACAGACACACTAGAACCAAAAGGATATTTCAGGTTAAATTTATAATTAATTTAATTGGAAATGAAGAAAGAATACCTCGGTCTTGAGATCTTTTTTTTATGAAGATGTTAATGCATTGAAAATATTTCAGTGTATCATCGTTACGCTTGTAGAATCCAAATGTTGAGTCTCTATGGTCATGATCCACATGTGCTTTGTTGATCTCTAAATAGAATCAATTAATTTTCGGGTGCTGGCGTGATAGATCGTTCGTCTTGTAATGTTTGTCTTGATCAATGCAATGATTCCTTCGAGCTTGAATAATTATCCTTGCAATATTTTTCTTGAGAACATGGAGGAGGGAGGATAATATCTTGGTATTGAGAGAATAAACTTTAGTGTGTTTAGTCTTGAGAGAGAGAGAGAAATATAGATTTCATTGTGCACAAGGATTCTCCAATTCAATTAAATCTAGAAAAATAGACATAAGAGTCTATTTATATAGTTATGGGTTAGAGTTAAATATTATTTAATTACATATGGACCCTTAATAATATATTAAAACCTTAAATGACCTCATTATATGTAATATTATTATTATTATTCTCTTATAGAGTGCACTAACTGGCACAATGCTAAATATTATTTGGTCATATTGCAAATTAATATTTTTCATCAGACCACACCTTGGTATGATTTTCCTCAATATTTATTGAATGCTCAAATAAATATTTAATTAAATATTTAATTAAATATTTATTCATTAAGTAAATAAATTAATAGATATTCTATATCCATGTAATTAAACAATTACCTTGTGAATAAATATTTATTTAATTTATGTGATCAATAAATCCTGAATAAAATTATTCATCAGACTTGATAATAATATTTATTCTAATAGTTAAATTCAAATATAATTTAATTAAGACCAATTTAAATACTTAATGTGTGACCTTATAAGATTATTCCTCATTGTTATTAGGAGGGCTTACCTAAAGTACAAAATTACTATCTAATAATGGGTTAAGGAACCCAATAGGAAGAAGTTAAAATCACAACTTCAACATCCACATACGAGCGTGCACTATGTAATATAATCTCTTTTTCTTGATATCTCATTTGGTTGGTTTTATACTTGTGTCATTAATTTTAATTCTTGATATATATTTCTTTGATTATTCAGAATGAACATTTCAACATCACCATGGTTATAAAATTTATTTTTACATTTTCATTTCAATTAAAGGGACAAGATATTAACTTCCATAAATGGAAGAAATAAATCCTTCCTTGACTTATTCATTAATAACATGTCAATTGTGACATACCCAATGTATCCTATTTAGTGTGAACATGTAGTGTCATGGGTTTAATTAATACATCTAATTATTCAAGTCATGATGTGTATTAATAATAATCTTAAAGTATAAGGAGCATTACACATGCTCACAGATAGTAATATCGTGTGACATGCAAACATGAAAATTTCCTAATAGCAGGTTTGTCCTCATAATCTCTCATCTTAGAGATCACTAAGTGAGAACTTCATGAGATAAATCTTCATCCTCTTACAATCACTCACACTTGACAGTCAACAAACTATGTTTTCTTCATCCTGACCATATGAAAAAAAAAATTAAGAGATATTATCATAGCATCTCAAGGTTCTCATTATAGCGGGGAATTATTATGACCTATTTTGATATCAAAAATACCCTAGGACATTATCACATTAAACTAATGTAGAATAAAAATAATTGTGTGATAATATATATTCAACATTCACTTATTTTAATATAACTGGTAATCTAAAGTATAAACTAGTTAGTTCTAGGACACCAATTTCAATAAACTCCCAATTGGCCTAGAACCAACTAGTGACAGATTTTAGTCCACTAACTCCCACATAAAGATCATTTTTCTTCTAAGATAGGGGTTTTTTCAAGGGTTCTTCCATGTTGTATCCTATATAAATATTTCTCACTGAAACTTCACCTTTTTGATAAAAATACTTTCAGAGTATGTGTTTCATCTACTGATGTGACCTTAGTTCTTTGGTGAGAGCCACCGCTACAGTATTATCACAATAAATTGTGATAGGGTCTTTACTACTAGGTACCACATCCAACGCTTGGAAAAAATTGTGTATTCATACTAATTCTTTAGTTGCATCATAATCTGCAATATAATTCTACTTTATTGTATAATCAACATCCACTACTTTCTTTGAGCGCTTCTAGCTCACACCTCCTCTATTGATAGCTAATACACATCCTGGCTGCAACTTTATATTATTTTGATCTATCTTGAAACTATAATTTTCATATACCCTAATGACTAGCTCCTCGTCTACTCCATATACTAGGAACATGTCCTTAGTTCACCCCAGATACTTAATGATAGTTTTGACAACCATCTAATGTTGGCCTTCTAGATCTACCTGATATTTTCCTACTGCACTTAATATATAAGAAATATCTAGCCTAGTACATAGCAAGACATACATTACTAACCCAATTGATGATGCATATAAAATCATTTTCATTCTTTTTCTCTCCCCATGTATATGAGGATACATTTTCTTGGAAAGATGAATAGCATATGATATAAGAAACAATACCCTCTTAGATTGTTCCATACTGAATCCCCATAGTGACTTGTCAATATATGCACCCTAACTTAGACTGAGAAGTCTCTTGGATCTATCACAATGGATCATTATACCAAGAATATATGCTATTTTTCCTAAGTCTTACATGGAGAAGCATGTATTTAACCACATCTTAATGGTCTATAAGACTAGTATCTCATTTTCAATAAGTATAATGTCATCAACATATACTATTAGGAAAACAACCACATTCCCACTAAACCGTTTATAAACACAAGGCTCACATTTGTTACTTATAAAACTAAATTTTTTATAGGTTCATCAAAATGAATGTTCCATGACCTAAATTATTATTTTAATCCATATATGGATCTATGAAATTTTTATACTATATTAGCATTATCTAGAGTCAAAAACCCTTCTAGTTGTGACATATAGACATCTTCTAGAAGCAACCTATTAAGTAATACCATTTTGAAATCAATATACCAAATTTCATAGTCATGGTATGCTACTATGGTAGGTAGAATTTTGTTGTATTTAAACATGGTGACTAGTGAAAGGGTTTTGTCATTTTCTATGCCTTAACATTATTTGTACCCTTTTACAAACAGATGTGGTTTATAAGTACTAACTTTTCCATCCATGTACAGTTTCTACTAGAATATCCATTTGTAACTGATGAGAATTACATAAACTGGAGGATCCACCAAAATCTAGAATTTTTCTAGTATATTGAATCTATTTTTTAATTAATTGCTTATTTATATTTGGCAGCTTCTATGTAATTTACTACTCCCTTGTAGGTTAGAGGTTCATTATTATCTAGAAATGATGTGTCACCATAATTAATGACTAGAAAACTATATATTTTAGTCTCTCTAACATCTTTTATACTCCTACACAGTACTTGTGTCTCTAGAAGAGTTTCTTACATGAGGATTTATGGAACTTATTCATGTACCAACTCTTGTGTACCTTGATCTTGGACTTTATCAAAGTCTATATTTCTCCCACTATCTCTTTTAGAGATGTTCTCCCTCTCAAGGAACAAGGAATTTATTGTCACTATTACCATTTTATCCAAGGTTCCATGTAGGTAATATCCCCTTGTTTCTTTAGGGTATCTTATAAAGATACACTTTGTACCTTAGGATGAAAAAAAATTCTTGAAGATTCCTTAACAAACACTTCACAACCCCACACATGTAATTTTGAAAATATAGGTTTCTTTTCACTTCATAATTGGTATAGAATACTGTATTATAGTTTATTTGGTACTTTTTTTAGTGTGTAGCTTGTTCTCTGTAATCCATATGCCCAAAATAATAGTGGAAGGTTTGCATGACTCCTCATTAACCTCACCATGTCCAATAAGGTGTGGTTCCTCCTTTCACTTACACCATTCCAATTGAGTGTATAAGGATGAGAAAGTTGAGATAAAATCACATAATCCCATAAATAATCAATTAAGTCTTTATTAAGATATACCCCACCATGGTCTAAGAAGAGTTTCTAAATCTTCTTACCAATATGGTTCTCAATCTCATTATTGAATTATTTTAACTTCTCAAAGTATTCTAACTTATACCACATTAAGTGGATATATCCATACCTACAAAAATCATCAGTAAAAGTTATGAAGTATGAGTAGCCACAAATTTCTTTAACTAGGAATGGTACAAACACATTAGTGTGAACAAACTCTAGAAGCATTGTGACCCTTTCACCTTTTCCATTAAATGGAGCTTCTGTCATTTTACCTTGTAAACACGCTTGAAAAATACCAAGTGGTTTTTAGTTTGAATGAATCTAAATACCCATCTTGACGTAACTTAGTCAATTGTTTTTAATTTATAGGACCTAAGTGGTGATTACATATTTTGGTGGGGTATGATTCATCCGAATCGGATTCGTTGTCTATTGATAACACTTGGTTCTCATAATCTAATACATAACAACTATTATGTAAATGTGTCTTACAATAACATATTCTATCTTTATAAAAGAAGAAAATTTCATTTCTGGTCTTGAAAATAAATCCTTCTATATCTAATTTAGATAAATAAATAATTTTTTTGGTAATTATCAGCACATAGTAACAATTATGAAGTACCAAGATCATTCTCACTGACAATATGGGGTGATAGTCTCTAATGGCTAGTGCCGCCAACTTGGCCCCATTTGAAGACCACAAATCCAAATCACCCCACACAACTTTCAAAATCTATTAGGATTCTGTATTTGTATAAAAATTTGAGAACCAAATTTAGTATCTAATACACAATTCATATAATTTGAAAGGTTTCAATCAATAATGAACATACCTGAAGCACCACCTTACTTCCTTCCCACTATGTAGTTTTTATTCCATTGGCCCTTATTTTCACAATAGAAATAGATAGAATCTCACTCCCTCCTTCCCCTTTGATATTCCTCTTCTTGGAAGGGTTGTGTATAGAATCCTTATACTTCTACTTAGTCTTGGTTATTTTTGCCTTTAATTTCCTCTTATTCACTATAAGGATAGAAGATGTTTCATGCTTCAGTTTCTTATCTTTCTAGAGAATTAAGGTGAGGAGATATGTTAGTGACTTCTCTATATTGTTTATGTTTAAATTCACAATAAAGCTAGATAAGAAATTAGGAAGTGAGGTGATAATGAGATCAGTGCACAATTCATCAAGTAGTTTAAACCTTATAATTTCTAGATGCTCGATATAGCCAATCATTTTGACTAAGATTGCATGTGAAGAGTACCTTGGAGATATCAACCCATTCTTTTCTTGCTCTCTCCCGATAAAGATCACATATATAACTAAGAATTGAATATGAATCCATGGTATCATGTGATTTTTGTAGTTCAATGAACATGGAAGATATAATTAAACATTAGACATCAACTGAATCGTCCAAGTGTTTCTTATAGATAAGTAACTCTTCCTCAATCACCTCCATAGAGGGAATATCAAGAATTGGTGACTCCAACACATATAACTTTCATTTATGTTGTAGTATTATGCACAAGCACCAGTTCCATTCTTGAAACTTTGTACCAATAAGGGAATTTCCTTTATCTAGGTAGTAAAATCGTTGCTAACTACAGGCTTGCAACACTTTGATCAATTGATTGGACTCCCCAATCCTGAAACCCTTGCTCAAGTTTCCTCAACATTTGCCTCCAAATAACATCAAGTATATAAATGGATACTTCTCTTGGTGTTTTCTTGGTTAAGTTGAGCCAAAACATTCATAAGTACTCCTCAATAAAATTAAGTGTCCCAACAATGGTTGGACCATGGTTTTATTCTCAATCATGTAATGTAAGGCTTAGTCTGAATTAATATTAAGTTGAGGTATTTTCTTTATTATTTATAAATTATCTTGTTTTATCCTTTTATATGTATTTTTAATATTAAGTGGATTTTAAATAAGTAATTAACCATTTTTTGATAAAACATTTACACATAATCCATTTATTTTAATTCCATATTTTCATATAAATATATTTATTTATGTGATCTCGATATTTCATCCCTAAAAAAATCATGCAATGGAAAAAAATAAAATAAATAAATAAATGAAATTATCTTAAGATTAATCTAATGGTTGATTTATTTAGTGGATGATAAATAAACCTATAACCCTAGGGTAAACTCCTTGTGTCAATCTTGGCATGTGTTACATTAACCCACATGTACACCTATGTATTACCCAGGATGGTTTGGCCTAAGTTCCGTCTTAAACCGCCACTTCCTCACCTTCACATTGAACTGACTCTATGTGCATTTTGATACTCCTTTTGTTACATATGTTTTATAACTCACATGTAGGTGAGGGGAACCAAAATATTGGTTAATGGGGATTATATAAAATAACCTTGGATATGAAGGTCCTACATAATAAATGAGGGAGGGATCACATGAAGACCATCATATTTAATTTAATTGAAAAATAATTGAAAATCCATGTAATAAAATTTAATTTAATTAAACCAACACATACATAGTTTTAGTCAAAGCATGTTATTGGTCATATAGATACAACAACTATGCATTTAAAACAACCTACTAGAATTCATTTCAGTTTGTTCTTCGATAAGATAAAATATTCACAAATTAATCTGATTAATTATCTTATTAATCAATTAATTCACTTTATCTTATCTCATCCAATCATCCTAGATATTATCATCCAATGTGATTTTAAATAAAATAAATTATTTTATTTTATTTAAAATTTATTAAAATAGTACACAAATATGTACTTAGAAGCAAATCAACAAGTACTTATCCAAACTAATCAGTATAGTCCTTGTTATATACAATGCACTCACATGACATATTGAATACATGACATGCATCTTAATTTCAAGATGTGTACTATTAAATTAATGACACATAGAACACATTAAATTTATGTTTCCTATATAATTTAATACACATGGATTCTTTAGTATGCAATGATCATACATGACTTGTAGTTTTGAATATTATGTAGAATTATTTAATCATTTAATATAATATAAAACCTAATGAACAGTGTAAATTGTTTATTAAATGACTCATATAACTTAAGTCAACGAGGTTTAATGGAGTAACTAATAAAATTTAATATTTTTGTGTAAATAAGTAAATTACATGATGTGTGCAGGCTAACCACACAGCATGTACTTTACTTCATCAAAATTTTATAGTGTACACCTAGGGACTCATCATGTACTTCCCATGAATATTAATTAGGTATGTAGTGTATAGAAATGATACATGGTATATACATCAATTTTCATGGATACTATACTATATACATTATTTATTAAATACATGTTGTGTATTAAATACACATAGTGTATTAATTACAAAATGCATCTTGAAATCATGTTTTCCACCCTAAAAACACATGGACAACATGGTGTGTGAGAAATATACATGGCGTGTAGTTTGAGAAAAACCATGTGCCGCCCTGGTTGGTTTACACACTATAAATTTAACGCACATGGCTTATATTCATTACAAGAAGACCTGGAGTCCACACGAGTGTCCTGGTGTAATGAACAAGGATACATAGTGTGTGATAAATGAGTACATGATGTATAAACCTATGTTATCTTGATAGTGTTCTTGGTACCTCTAGATGGATTTTTTGGATGTGTTGTTTATTAATTATTAAATGATCTTGGCCATGTGAGAAAGAAATGAAGAAGAGTAAGAAATGATATTTTTGATGGATTTAGAATGAATTAAAACTTGAAATGAAATTTAACTCTTAAATGTGAAATGATCAATTATTAAATAAAGAATTATAAATTTGAATGTGACCCCTATGGTACCATTTGAAAGAAACAAATGCAATGGAAGTTCTTGTCGGGGTCAGGCCTAACTCAAAAAAAAATTGGATTCAATGGATATTTGGTTATGTACATGACATGGAAGCCATGACCATTGAAAATTTTTCTAATGAAACTTGACAGACAAGCCAGAACAAATAGGATATTTTATGTTAGATTTATAATTAATTTAATTGGCAAGGAAGAAATAATATCTCGGTCTTGAGATATTTCTTTGATAAAGATATTGATCATTTGAAACCCTTTCAGTTTACTGTTGTTGCACTTGTAGGATCCAAGTGTATAATTCCTCTAGAAATGATCCACACATTCTCTTTTGATCTCTGAACAACATTGATGAATTGTCGAGTGTTAGCACGGTAGATCGATCATCTTGTAGTGTTCGCCTTGATCGTTGAAATGATTCCCTAGGGATTGAATAATCATCATTTCACTCTCGTTCTTGATAAGATGGAGTAGTAAGGATAATCTCTTGTTCTTGTGATAAGAAAATTTAAAGCATTAATCAATCTTCAGAGAGAGAGAGATCTAGATTTTGGTGGGCACAATGATTCTCCAATTCGACTAACCCTTGCATAATTGACATAACACTCTATTTATAGAGTTATGGGTTAGAATTAATTATTATTTAATTTAACATGGGCCCTTAATAATATATTAAACCCTTAAATGACCCCATTTTATGTAATAGTATTATTATTATTATTCTCTCATGGTGTGTGTTAATTGGAGAAATAATAAATATTATTTTATCATATTAAAAATTAATATTTATCTTTGGACTATGTCTTGGTCCACTTTTCCTCCTAGACATTATTGAATACTCTAATAAATATTAATTCAATAAATAAATTAATAAATAAATATTCTATATTCACGTAATTAAATAATTACCTTGTGAATAAATATTTATTTAATTTATGTGATCAATAAATCCTGAATAAAATTATTCCTCATACTTGAGAATAATATTTATTCTAATAATTAGATTGAAATATAATTTAATTGATACCAATTGAAACACTTAGCGTATTACCCTATAAACTTTTTCCTCGTTGGCATTAGCTGGGTATACCTAAAGTCCAAAAATGACTATCTAGAAATGGTTCAACGAAAACCAAGAGGAAGAATCTATTTTCATAACGTCGATAACCACATATGATCTTGCACTGTGTAATATAATCTCTTTATCTCAATATCTCATTAGTCCAGTTTCATACTTGTGTCATCAACCTTATTACTTGATATATCTTTCTTTTATTATCCAGAATGAACATATCAACATCACCATTGCCATGGAATTTATTTATATAGTTCCATTCCAATCAAAGGGTCAAGATATTAACTTCCATAAATGGAAGAGACAAATCCTTCATCGACTTATTCATTAATAACATATTGATCGTGACATACCCAATGTATCCTGCATAGAATTAACAAAGAGCATCATGGGTTTCATTAATACATCTAAGTATACAAGTCATGATATGTATTAATAATAATCTTAAAGTCTAAGGACCATTACACATGTACACATATAGGAATATTTGATGACATGAAAACATGTGAAATTTCTTTTAGTAGTTATGCCCTCATAATATCTCATCTTAAAGATCACCAAGTGAGGACTTAATGAGATAAAGCCTTGTCCTCTTATGAGAACTTTTACCTAACTGTCGAAAAACTATGTTCCCCATCATAGTTCTTCATCCTGATCATAGGAAAAAATATTTAAAATATATCATCATAACATCTCAAGATTCCTATTATAGTAGGGAACTGCATTGACTTATTTTGATACGATAGATTCCCTAGGACATTATCACATTAAAGTCATGTAGAATAACGATCAATATATGATAAGATATATTTAATATCAACTTCTTTGAATATAAATGGTAATATAAAGTACAAACCAGTTGGTTCTAGGGAACCATTTCCAACAGAATATGAGTGAATTGAACAATTTGAAGTGTGAATAAATTCATTATCCAAAAGGGATTAAACTTCCCCACAAGTTCGGTGTATGGTCTCAATAGAATTATTCCTTGAGAATACCTCAAAGTAATGAAGATCGATGGACAAAAATACCTAATATCTCCCCCAAAGTATACTAAATATATCTCTCAGAGTGACGATAGAGATTGAATGACACTACCACAGATTAGCGCAAGGGAAGCATCGGCTTATATCAGTGCTAAGAAAAACGCGCTGATAAAAGGGGGCCTTTATCAGCGTTATTGTTAGCACTGATAAATTTTTTTAATAAATAATATTATTAATTTATAAAAAATATTATATTATATTCAAAAATAATGTTTATTTATATACATTAAATAAAAAAACATATTTTTATAATTAATATATTTTTTTTAATAATTCAAATATATATAAAATCTTTAAAAAAAGTATTTATAAGATTATAATTAAATAGATATATATTTAAATAGTTATAAGATTATAATAAATTTTATGAAATAATAAATATATTTATTATATTTATAATTATATATTAATAATTATAAATAAATACTTTTTAAATATATATATTTATAATTATAATTATAAATATATATATTTAAATAAATATATGTTTCTAATGAATTTGGTCAATAAATATATTGATGCGTGAGTATAACTAATGTTCATATGTTATGTATTCATCATGAATGTTCATCTATACATTACACCTTCATTACTATTCATGTTGTTCGTATATGTGATGACTCATTTTTTATGATCTATACGTTACAAGGTATGTGATTCCTTCATGTTATACCCATGAATCTATTATGTTCTCATAAATACTTATAAAATTACAATAAATATATTTAAATAATAAATAAATTTATTATATTTATAATTATAAATTTTTAGTTATATATAAATACTTTTTAAACATATTTATTTATAATTATAATTATAACTATATATATATTTAAATACTTAGAAAATTATAATAAATAAATCTATTATATATATATATATATATATATATAATTATATACAAATATTTATCAATATATTTATTTAATATTATAATTATAAATTTATATATATGTGTAAATAATTATAAAATTATAATAAATATATTTATTATACTTATAAAGTTATAAATATATATAATTAAATAAATATATTTATAAATATAGGTTTTTTTCTAATTTTCATTAAAGCGAGTATCCTCATTTCGTGTTTCAAAAGTGTTTAATCACTAATTGGACTTATCAATGGTTTTTTCATTGAATGGAAGAAGTTTTATTCCTTATATGTAGTATGATGTGATTTGGTTTCATTATTGTTTTGCTAAAATAGAAAACTATTATATTGTAATGTATTTCAATATATTTATTTATAGTTATAATTATATATATATATATATATATAATTATAAGAGATATATTTATTATATGTATAATTTTATTAATATATATAATTAATATATTTAATATAATGTTATATTTATATATATATATATAATTATAATTATAAATATTTGTATTTATTTATAAATATTTTTATAGTTTTATAAATATCTTTATTTAATTTTATATACTTATAACATGATATGTATAATAAATATATTTGTTATAATTTTATAATTATTTAAATAAATATATATTTATTTATAATTATAACTATAATTATTTATTTGTTTATTTTTAATTAAAAAATTATAATAAATATATATTTATTTATTATTATAATTGTAAATATATGTATATATTTATTTAAATAATTATAAAATTCTAATAAATATATTTATTATCAATATAATTTTAATAATATATATAATTAATATATTTATTATAATTTTATAATTACTTAAAAATATCTATATTTATTTATAATTATAATTATAAATATTTTTATTTTTTTATAAATATTTTTATATATTTATAAATATATTTATTTAATTATATATATTTATAACATTATAAGTATAATATATAGTTTTTTATAATTTTATATTTATTTAAATAAATATATATTTATTTATAATTATAACTATAAATAAATATATATTTATTTTTAATTAAAAAATTATAATAAATATATATTTATTTATAATTATAATTATAAATATATAAATATTTATTTATATATTTATTTATTTATAAATATGTACAAATATTTATACTTTTAATTATAAATAAATATTGATATATTTAAATAATTATAAAATTATAATAAATATATTTATTATATATATTTATATAAGTATAAATATAATATAGATATTTATTATAATTTTATAATTATTTAAATAAATATATATTTAATTATAATTATATAACTATATGTTTATATGTTTATATTTATAATAAATATCTATATTGTATTTATAATCATATAAATATATATATTTATTACATTTATTATATATAATTAAAAAATATAATAAATATATTTATTATAATTTTGAAATTATTTAAATAAATATATATTTATTAACATTAGATCTTCATCAGTGCTTTTTTGGCGTTGATAAAGATTGGATTTTATCAGTGCTAAAAAAGCGTTGTTAAATCGTGTCTTTATCAGTGTTTTTTTAGCGTTAATAAAGACCTATCTTTATCAGCATGAAAAAAATGATGATAAAGGTAGGTCTCATCAGCGCTTTATATTTTAGCGCTGATAAAACATACCTTTATCAGTACTTTCCAATAAACGTAACCCAATCGATACCCCACCGCCACTCACGCTCAAGCTCTTCCGGAACCGGACCTCTGTCGTCACTTCTGCATGCCACTGCTTCCTCCTATCGCCACTGCCTCTTCTCCCTCTAGTGCTTCTACTGTCATCGTCGCTGACCCATCTCTTCCACTACCCTCTGCAGCCTCAGCTACCCCTATCATCGTTGACGTGTACTCCACCACCAACCCATCTCTTTCACTGCCCTTTGTGGCATCTGTTGCCACTGCCATCGCCGCTTATTCTGACTTTGTCACCACCAAACCCTACTGCTCCCATCAGACCTCCAAATCTAAGGTATGTTCTTATTTGATTTGGAATGCTTAGATAGTGAAAGATTAATTATAGGGTTTTAGTGTTCATAATATTTTTGATGTTTAAATTATGCGTTTGGTTTGATTAATTAGTGTGAGACACTGGTTTTTTGATTGGTAAAGTGTTTGATTGGTTTTTTGGGAATATTCTATGAAACTTTTGATAATTTTCTATGTATAGTTGTATAGGATTTTAGTACAATTAAAATTACTGAATTTGGATTGATCTAAATGTCATAACATGTTTGGATGAAGTGGTTTGATATATTAAAAACATTATAGGGGTTGTTTTAGGTGAAAAGTATCATGATTGGTATTATAATGGAGTGATTTTGGTGAGTAGTTTGGATAAAATATAATTTTTCAATGGATAAATAAGATAAAACACTTCTGAGTTGGAACTTATAGTGAAAGTGTGATCTGTTTTTTGGTTTTGATTAACATTTATATCATTGGTTTGGGATGAATTGAGGTGTTTTCTATGTATCGTTTTCTAATATATATTTGAAATTTTATCATGTTTAATTATGGGTGTTAATGTGTAAGTGGATGCTTCAATAGATGTTACACCATGTTGACATGATAGTTTTATAAACATGTTTCATCTATTATTAGTGTTGGGATTTTAGAAAAACATCAAGGGAATATTTAGGTAGATATGTGGGATTTCTAGAGATTAATGAGTCAATAAGGTTTCCTTATGAATTTTCCATTCCTTCTTGTTTTTAAAATCACAAACACCTTATCTTAAGGAAAATCTCTTTTACCCTATGCTTTACTTTCATAAGGAAAATTTTCCTTCCCCAAGGAAATTTATCCTTACCATGTTTTTCATTGTTCATATTTTATCTAAGTATAAAATTCGGTTTCGTATCCAAAACATCAGAATCTTAAATACTTAGATATAAAGCATTTTGTTTTCAGGTTCCGAATTTAGGTTCCGAATTCTCTGAATTCAGACTCTGAACTTTCTGATTTTAGGTTCTGAATTCTCTAAATTCAGACTCTGAACTTTCTGAGTTCAGGTTCCAAATTCTCTAAATTCAGACTCCAAACATTCTGAGTTCGAACTCTGCGTTCTCTGAATTCAGACTCCGAACTTTGTAATTTCAGACTCTGGAATTCTATAGAATTCAGCTTCCTAATTCCTTTGAAGATAGAATCCAAATATCCATGTTTTATAGACACCGAATAGTTTTTGGTTAGACTCCGAACTTTCATTTTTTCCTTACACTCTAAAAAATGAATTTGGTTAAGTAACCATATTTTTACTTACTCATGTTTTGTTATAAAACAATGTCATTCATTCAATTACTAACCAAATTTTGTTAGAGTGACACGTGTATAGGTCCCTCCGAAATTTAAGGAAAAATATGACCGTTGGAGGAGGGAGTCGACCGTTGAGAATGTGCTTATAAATAGGAGCTCATTTGAAAGAGCTCATAACTTTGATGAAAAAGTTGATCAATCTAGAGATTACATGATACTGAAGTGATTTCTAGAGAGAGAGACTTTATTGCTCTGTGCATATTGAACATCTTGTTCAGAATTAATTCGTATGACTCCAAATGTTGTTGATTACATTCAAGGGCTTCCAGGAATAGGAAGACAGAGGTGCTGACTACCTTGTAGTTCGAGGTCTTGCGAGGATAGCAAGACATATTCCGATCTTCGTATTGAGGGATTACCCTGGTGTGGGTAAGAGAGACTTTCTTGAAAGTATAAATCAATGTACATTTATCCAAGGTTGTTGGATACCCTTCTCTTTGGGTTAAAATATTTACTCCTTGTTACTTGTATTGTTTCAAGTTTTCTGATGTATTTTGTTTGTTGAGGAAAGTATAACTTTCTTATACTTCCTTATACTTGCACTCTGATTTAGTAAGATTCTATATGCTTTAAGGTAGAATTTTTATCTTTGTAAACTTTTGTTGAGTTTCATTTCTGAAACCACATTTCCAGAATTACATTCTTGGAATCACATTTCTGGAATCAAGAAAGTTAGTAAAACTAAGAGGTTTTGTGAATTTACCTTGTTTAACTTGGTTAAACATTACCATCTTTAAAAGTTCCAAAGGAATTTTGTAAAGTATACAATTCGCCTCCCCTCTTATATATTGAGCATCTATATTATCATTTCAATCCTACAGTTGGTATCATAGGAGAATATCATACTCCATACCAACCTAACAATTGGCATCAGAGCAGGTCTCTGAAATACTTATATTCACATATAATTTTTCTTGCTCAAGTTTTTCATTGTTCTATATTTTCCTTGCTTAGGATATTTTTATCCTTGTTTACAAAATTTTATTACTAACAAGTTTGTGTGGAAAGTTTTTCTTTGAGATGGAAGGAATCAATGTTGGTTCCATAGACAAGCTAAATCCTACTAGACCACCTATTTTTGATGGGAATGATTATGAATATTGGATAGGTCGCATGAAGACATTAATTATCAATACTGGAGTAGACAATTTTTTTATGCTTACTGGAGGATATAAAACCCCTGACAAGGAAGTAAGTACTTTCTCCAACCAATAAAATCATGAATATCAACTGAATTATAATGTACGTAATACTTTTCTTTATTCTATGACTAGAAATATATATAGCCAGATTTCTTCTTGTGAAGCAGAAAATTATATTTGGAAGAAGCTTGAAGTTACACATTTTGTTACTTCAAAATTTATTGAAACTAGAAGATCCATGCTTAGAGATGAGTACTGTGGTTTTTTCTTTCCTTATGGAGAACCTATTTGTAAGGTACAATAGATATTTATGACTATTTTCAACAACTTACAATCTATGGGTGAGAAATGATTAGATGATGAATCTATTGTGGACAAAATCATAGACATCATTCCCAATGAGTAAGAATCTAAGAGGACAGCTATAGATGATAATAGGAAAGTTACACAGATTTATCCTGATGAGCTTTTTGGAACTCTTATTCAACATGAGAATAGAAGGAATAGATATGCTAATAATGTAAAGAAGAAGAATGGAAATGGAAGTGTTGCTTTTACAATAACTTCAAATCATATGAAAGCCAAAACTCTTGAGAGAGTTACTAGATCTAAATCTAAGAAGACTTTTATTCAATATGAATATAGTGGAAGTGAATATTAAGAAAATGAATTAGCCAATCTTTCTTGAAGGATGAAAAATATTGTTGGATAGAAGAACTTTCAATCCAGATACAAGAATAAATAAATAAATGATAAGAAAGACTCATAAGTCACCTATTATGAATGCAAAAGAGCTGGATATATAAGGCCTGATTGTCCTATGCTTAAGATAAAAGATATAAAGGAAAATAATTCTAAGAAAAATAGGAAGAAGTACTAAAAATCTAAAGCTAAGAAAGTTATGTAAGCTAATTACACCTCAAGTGCCAGTGGTGGTAACTCTTCAGATGAATCATCAGATTACGAATCTTCTGGACAAAAGAATCTTGGTTTAATATCCAGACTACCTATTGAAAATCGTTGCTTAGTGGCTAAGGTACACAATGTTTAATCCATCACCAATGTATCTTTAAATAGTAATAGTAAATATTATGAATCCTCGGATGAATAATCTTCTTCTAATAAAGATAAAACTTTACCTACCTATGAATAAGTTTCTAGGTTTGCTAAAATCCTTGAGAATGAGAATTCAAAACTCAAGAAAAATCTTGATAAGGAAAATTCTATATATACTATTCTTACTAAGGAAATATCATATATTTCTAAAGATCTTGATAAGAAAATTTTCTATTTTGAAATTATTTCAAAAACTCTTGAGAAAGTTAATTCTGAGAAGGATAAACTTTCTAAGGATCTAGAAAAAGTAATTTATAAGAAAAATGTTTTCGGGTCTAACTCTAACTCTAAAACTAATGTTTTAGAAGATAAGAAATTAGTTATTAGACTAAAGTTAGAAATATTTTCCTTGAGGAAGTGTTTGTCAAACTTTACCCTAGGTAAGGAAAACTTTGATAAGATGTATTATCAAATCTGATCTCTAAGGAATAATTCTGGTTTTGGTTATACTAGTTCAAAACTGATTTTTAGTAATAATTATTTTGTTCCTAAAAGTGATCCATTCTACACTAAGTGTCAGTGTGGTGGGCATTGGGGAAAAAATTGTTCCTTAAACAAAACCCAGTCTTTAGGTTTTCATAAAGCTTATTTCTCTAAGAAAATGTGGATACCTAAAAATTTTCTTTCTGAAGTTTCTAGATCCAAGAAATTTTGGATTCTGAAAGTCTAACATTCTTATTTTTAGGAAAATAAAGAAAGTACCAACAGAAATACTTGGTACATGGATAGTGGATGTTCCCGGCATATGATTGGTAACAAAAAATTCTTTGAAAAGATTATCAATATGAAAGGAGGAAAATAACTATCGGAGATAATGATAAGGGATAAATTATTGGTATAGGTAATATTTTTCTTCTTGGAAAAACTTTGATTTCAAATGTTTTATTTGTTAAAGGTCTTAAGCACAACCTCATTAGCATAAGTTAATTATGTAATGAAGGTTACCTTGTGAACTTTAGGAATGACAAATGATTAGTACAAAATTCCAAGGAAGAGTTTATTCTTTCAACCCATAGGCAAGAGAATGTATACACACTAAACCTAGAAGACCTTAGGAGCCAAGATCTACCTTGTCTTAGTGTAATGGAAGATCATTCTTGGTTGTGGCATAGAAGGCTAGGACACTGTAACCTTAGGAACCTTTGCAAACTCTCTAAGAAAAGACTAGTTAAGGATCTACCAGAGCTTAGATTTGATTCTTCAAAAGTCTGTGATCCTTGTCAATATGTCAAGAAACATAAATCAATTTTTAAATCAGTCGGTGAAGTCTCAAACACTGATGCATTATAGTTAGTGCATATGGATATTTTTGGTCCAACACAAACTAGAAGCATTGGCGGAAAATATTATGTATTTTTCTTAGTTGATGAATACACTAGATTTACATGGGTCTATTTTCTAGCAAAGAAATATGAAGATTTTTCTTATTTAAAAACTTTTAGATCCCAAGTTAAAAATGAGAAAAACCTTCCTTTGATAACTATTCATAGTGATCATGGAGGTGAATTTCAAAATTCTGAATTTGAAACTTTTTGTAGTAGAAAAGGCATTACTCATAACTTCTCAGTACCCAGAACACCTCAACAAAATGGTGTTGTTTAAAGAAGAAATATAATTCTTCAAGAGATAACAAGAACCATGTTGAGTAAATATTCGGCAGCCAAACATTTTTGGGCTGAAGATGTAAGTACTTCTTGTTATACTATAAATCGTGTTTTGATTAGAACTTTTCTTAATAAAAATCCTTAGGATTTATGGAATGGTAGAAAACCTATACTTTCCTACTTTAAGGTTTTTGGTTGCAAGGTATTCATTCTAAATACTAAAGATAATCTACACAAATTCTCATTAAAATATGATGAAGAAATTATCTTAGGCTACTCTACAACTTCTAAGGCTTATAGAGTTTTCAATAAAAATACTTGTACTGTTGAAGAAATAGTATGTGTCAAATTTGATGAAACTGATCCTTTTATTTTTAAACAACCTCAACCTATATCTTTGGATGTGTTTTCAAAAACCATTTATCAACCTTTGATAGAAGATCCTTCTGATAAGGAAAATTTCCAAGAAGATATTTCTGAAACATTTACCCTAGAATACTTCCTACCTTATGTTGATGAATAGGTTTTACAAAACCCAAATTAGATGTTTCTAAAGAATCATCCCAATAATAGTATCATTGGTGATGTAAATCAACCTGTAAGGCCTAGAAGTTACTTCAGAAATGAAATAGAACATCTATCATTCCTTTCCCAATTAGAGCCAAAAATCACTGATGGAGCTTTAGGTGATGATGATTGGATAAAAGCTATGCAAGATGAGCTAAATTAATTCAAAAGGAATAAAGTATGGACCTTGGTTGAAATTCCTAAGGAAACTTCTGTTATTGGAGTAAATAGTTCTTTAGAAATAAGTGTGATGAAAATGGAATCATTGTAAGAAATAAAGCTAGATTGGTTGCTAAAGACTATAATCAACAAGAAGGAATAGACTATGAAGAAACCTATGCTCCAGTAGCTAGACTTGAATCTATTCATATTCTACTTTCCTTTGCAGCATTCTTCAATTTCAAACTTTTTCAAATGGATGTGAAATGTGCTTTCCTTAATGGTTATGTACAAGAGGAATTTTTTATTGAACAACATCTTGGTTTTGAAGATACAAAACATCATGAACATGTTTTTAAACTTACTAAATCCTTGTATGGACTTAAGCAAACCCCTCGAGCTTGGTATGATAAACTTACAGGATTTTTGCTTCAAAATAATTATGTTAAGGGAAATGCTGATCCAACCCTTTTTATATAGAAAGATAAGAAAAAAAATTTGATTATTCAAATTTATGTTGATGACATTATATTTGGTTCAACTCAGCAATATTTAACTGATTCCTTTTCGGGTCTAATGAAATCTGAGTTTGAAATGAGTATGATGGGTGAGTTAACATTTTTCCTTGGTTTTCAAATTTCTCAAAAACTAAAAGATATCTATATATCCCAATATAATTATATTCAATATCTTCTTAAAAAGTATGGATATGAAAACACTAAGAGTATAATTACTCCCATTGGTACCTCAAATTCACTTTATCTAGATGAAGCTAGGAAACCAGTAGATCAAACATCTTTTAGAGGTATGATAAGAAGTCTACTTTACTTAACAGTTATTCGTCCAGACTTGATGTTTTCAATATTCTTATGTGCAAGATATCAATACAATCCTAATGAATCTCATTTAAAGGTAGTGAAAAGGATTTTTCGCTACTTAAAGGGAACCATGGATCTTGGACTCTTTTATACTTCTAGAAATAATTTTGTTTTAAAAAAAAATTTGGATGTTGACTTTGGTGGAAGTAGAATGGATAGAAAAATTACATCCGGAACTTGGAATTTTTTAAGAGATTCATTAGTTTCTTAGTCATGAAAAAATCAACACTCAGTATCACTTTCCACTACTGAAGCTGAATATGTAGCAGCTAGAAGTTGTTGTGCTCAGGTGTTGTGGATGCAACACACACTCACAGAATATGGTATGAGTTTTACCAAAACACAAATTTTGTGTGATAATACTAGTGCCATTGCCTTAAGTAAAAACCTTGCACATCACTCTCATACAAAACACATAGATATTAGGCATCACTTTCTTAGGGATCGCACACAAAAACGGGATATCATTCTTCAACTTATCGGAACACAATATCAGCTTGCTGATATTTTCACAAAATATTTACCATTTGATAGATTTGAATACATTAAACTGAAGTTAGGAATGATAACCATAAGGTAATATTCCATATTAACTTCTTGTTGAAACCTAGATTTTTATAGTAAAAACTCCTTTTCATAGGGGGAGTACATTTGCTTGATAGTTTTTTTTTTAATTTTTGTAATGAAGATTTTCTAAATTTTCTTAGTAAATATTTTCTAAATTTTCGTAGTGAAGATTTTCTAAATTTTCATAGTAAATATTTTCTAAATTTTCGTAATGAATATTTTCTAAATTTTCATAGTGAAGATTTTCTAAATTTTTTTAGTGAATATTTTCTAAATTTTTGTAGTAAAGATTCTCTAAATTTTCATAGTTAAGATTTTCTAAATTTTTGTAGTGAATATTTTCAAAATTTTCGTAGTAATGATTTTCTAAATTTTCATAGTGAATATTTTCTAAATTTTCGTAGTAAATATTTTCTAAATTTTCATAATGGAGATTTTCGTACTCAAATTTTTTTCTAGTTGGATTTTCGTAATGAAAATTTTCATAGTTAGATTTTTCGTAATAAAATTTTAGTAGTCGGATTTTCAAAAAAAAATCGTAATCAAAATTTTTAGAATATAAAGTTCTTCAAGAAGAATTTTCCTCACTAAGAATAATCTTCCTAGTAATCCAAAAGGTATGTTTCCTTTCTCAAATTTTCATAATATTCTTTTACTTGTTGGTATTTTCATCTATTTTAAAATTTTCGTATTCACTTTTTCTTAAATCTGAATGTTTTTATTAAAAACCTCAAAAGATCAGATTCTATCAAAATTTCCTTCTGGCTATCATCTCAACCGTCAGATATGATCACAAGATTTTTCAACTGTTGGATTGAGTATGGAAGCTAAACCATTGCCCCAAACACCTATATAAAGGACCCCGATGGTTGTCCCACATCGAGATCCAAGCTTTCAGGTGCTGAATCCATGCCCTCCTACATAATCCCAATCCAGATTTTCAAGGTTTTCTCAACTCTGAATGTATGTTGAAGTATCTTCCCTGAAAGACATGTCAACTGTCAAGCCGATTTTTGAATGGAATATTTACAAAGAAAGGTTGTTACATCTAAATTCATTTTCTAAGTATGATTATATCATCTCAAAGAACATCAAGCTGAATGGATGGGAGAGTGTTTGCGTATTGAAACTAGGAGCTCAGGATATGGTATATTCGGACTTGTTGGTTTATTTCTATGAGTCAGCAAGTTTTTTCAAGGAAGAAGGAAAATATAAAATCTCTTTAAAGAGTTATGGGAAGACTTATGCTCTTTCTTATACCAAGGCAGCCAGTTTCATTGGAGTTCCTTATGAAGGAGAAGCTGAGTTATTTTCTCATAAGCTTCCAGATGTTCAAGGAATATTTGTTAAGGTGAAGGCTATGTCTTGCCTCGGTCTTTCATATATAAATACTCTAAATATTGTTCACCTATCTACAAATTATCGGATTCTTGAATTGTGGGTTCAAGGATTCATCATTTCGAGAAAAGGGGATAGGGATACTATGAAGAAGAGTGACATGTATATCCTGGATTTCTTGGTGAATATAAGAAAGATTAACCTGGTTAAGCATGTTCTGATTACAATTGAGAATATAAAGAATGGAAATCTAAAGGCTCATATTATTATGTATCCATCCATTCTCTCAAAGCTGATTGTTTTGTGTTTAAGGCCCTTCAAAATACCTTGTAGTCCTAAGACAAGAAATTGCAAAGTTATTCTGGTAAGTGATAATACTCTGAGAAGGATGAATGTTGGATTTTCTAAAGAATCTGAATAATTTTATGACTTGACTGAGGAAGAAGCTGAAGCCTTATTGAAGAAACAGGAGGCCGCTGAGACCTCTAAGAAGGGATGAAGAAAGAGGAAAGTGAAGAAAGTGGAAGACAAGGAAAAAACCTCAATGGATAAGGAAACCCAATCCACACCACCAAAGCCTAAGAAGCAAAAAAGAATATCAAGATGAGGTTGTAGCAAAATGGAGGGAAGACAAGGAGAAAAATAAAGCAGGGAAGCCTAGCTTTGGTTTGGATCCTGCTGAAGTAAAAGCATTAAAAGAAAAGACTGTTGATGAACTTAAAAATCAAGCAAAAGAAAAGAAACAAAAGAAGAATATGACTGAAGTAGAGATAGTGAAATCACTTCTAAAGGCTGCTGAGAAAGCCTCTGAAAATATTCTGGTACCATAATCCTTCTTAGTAAAAGCTTTACCAGAGACACCGGGAAAGAAATTTTTGAATCTGGAAAAAGTCCAAGAAAAATTAGTGGAGGAAGAAGAAGAGGAATAAGAATGCAGTGGTGATACCAAATATCTCATTAAGAAGGTGGAAGATTTTCATGAGAAGGAAATTCCATCTGAGAAGCTTTCAATCTGAACTTCTGAAGATGAGTCTTCAAAGCTTGCTACCCCTAGGAAAGATGAGAAAGGTGAAAATGACAAGGTTGAAGAAGAATTGAATAAGTTGTCTGAAGAAGAAAGTTCTAGTAATGATTTTATTCACCTAGGGGATGTTGAGGCGCGAGCTGAGAAGGAAAAGGTTGATGAAGATAAAATTGTACAGCTATCTAATATTGATCATGAATCTCCTAACCAATAAGAAGCCATTCTGAAAACTAATAAGGGAAAACATATGGTTTTTGATACACCTACCAAAGTCGTGGTTAAGAAGAAAGATGTTGGTGGTTCTTCAAAGAGGAAAGTTGCTGATATAGAGAAGGATCCCTCACCAAGCAAAATTTTCGATTCAGAATCATCATCCCTTGGACATGATTTCATAGTCCAAACTTTGAAGAAGCTTGTTGGCACTATACCATTATTTCCAAGCATTGATTTGAGATTCCATATGCTTCAACACACCTTAAATCATAAATCAGATTTAGTATCCATGGTGGTGGATAAGTGCGTCAAGCTTGAAGTAGATTTTAAGACTTTTTTCATGAACTACGAAGCCCACAAAAGATCTTGCAAGAAAATGACCAGTTGGTCAAAGAAAAATATATAATACATGAGAATTCTTGATGAGTTACAAGATAGTGTCAATGATGCATTTGACACTAAAGATGTGAAGATCAAGGATCTCACAAATAGTTTTGAGTAAAATCTAACCCTAAAACAGAATTCTCGAATTCAAGAAGTGAAAAGTCTGAATGGGAAGTTGTATTCAGTTGCTCATAGTTGGAAAAGAGAGAGGGATCTCAGGATTGAGATAGAAGAAAATATTTTCAAGAAGGAAGAAGCCTTGAAGGATCAGGCTGATATTCTTAAGTCATGGGAAGAAAAAATCAAAGCCTTAGAGAAGAAAACTGAAGATCAGGATCAGCTTCTCAAACGAGCAAAGGAAGATCACAAGGATCTCAAGAAGCTCAAAAGTATTGTGAAGAAGTTGATGTCAAATGAAAAGGAAGGATAATCTTACACAATTCCAATCTTTTGTTATATTCCTTCCTTGTATAAATTTTTCTAATCCTAATAAAATTTTTGGTTTCTCGTCTTTTGGTTATTTAGTACTAATATTTTAGGTACCATATTTTCTTTTACATTCCCTTTAATTATTTTTGAAAATCACAAAGGGGGAGAAAGGAAAAATGAATGCTAAGAAAAGAAGAAATTTCCCTAAGTAAGGGGGAGTTCATATAAGGGGGAGTTCTTTTCTAAGAATATTTTTGTATGCAAAAAAATACTAAGTATCATTCTGAAAATCAAGAATACGATCCTTAGTGTTTTCAAAGCCTAAGGGGGAGTTAGTCGTATTCATCTTTGCCAATGTGTTAAGGGAGATAAGTTTTACTTTCCAAGTCTAGGAATTTTTTTGGTAAGTCCTTATATTCTTTTTTGTAAGGATGTTTGTGCTTTCCAAAAAGGGGGAGATTATTGAGTCAATAAGGTTTCCTTATGACTTTTTCATTCCTTCTTGTTTTGAAAATCACAAACACCTTATCTTAAGGCAAATATATTTTACCCTATGCTTTACTTTCATAAGGAAAATTTCCCTTACCCAATGAAATTTATCCTTACCATGTTTTTCATTCTTCATATTTTATCTAAGTATAAAACTCAGTTTCATATCCAAAACCTTAGAATCTTAAATACTTAGATATAAAGAATTATGTTTTCAGGTTCCGAATTCAAGTTTTGAATTATCTAAATTCAGACTCTGAACTTTCTGAGTTCAGGTTCCGAATTCTATGAATTCAGACTCGGAACTTTCTAAGTTAAGGTTATGAATTCTTTGAATTCAGACTCTGAACGTTCTGAGTTTAGACTCCGAGTTATCTGAATTCAGACTCTGAACTTTATATGTTCAGATTTGGAATTCTTATGAATTCAGACTCCAAATTTCCTTGAAATTCAGACTCTGGAATTCTATGAATTCAGATTCCAAATTCTTATGAATTCAGACTCCAAATTTCCTTGAGATTCGGACACCAGAATTCTATAGAATTTAGGTTACAAATTCCTTTGAATATAGAATCCAAATATCCATGTTTTATAGACATCGAATAGTTTTTGGTTAGACTCTGATCTTTAATTTTTTCCTTACACTCTGAAAAATGAATTTGGTTAAGTAACCATATTTTTTCTTACTCATGTTTGGTTATAAAATGATGTCATGTATTTAGTTACTTACCAACCATTGTTTGAGTGACACGTGTACAGGTCCCTCTGAAATTCAAGGAAAAAATATGACTTTTGGAGGAGGTATCTGACCGTTCAGAATGTGCCTATAAATAGGAGCTCATTTGAAAGAGCTCATAAATTTGATGAACAAGTTGATCAATCTAGAGATTACATATTGCTTAAGTGATTTCTAGAGAGAGAGACTTTATTTATTTGTTTGTACTGAACATCTTGTTCAGAATTGTTTAGTGTGACTCCAAATGTTGCTGAGTAGATTGGAGGGCTTCCAGAGATAGGAAGACAGAGGTGCTGACTACCTTGTAGTTCGAGGTCTTGCAGGGATAGCAATACAGATTTTGATCTTCGTATCGAGGGCTTACCATGGTCTGGGTAAGACAAACTTTCTTGAAAATATAAATCAAGGGACCTTTATCCAACGTTGTTGGACACCCTTCTATTTGGGTTAAAAGATTTATTGCTTGTTACTTGTATTGTTTCAAGTTTTCCACTGTATTTTGTTTCTTGATGAAAGTATAACTGTATTATACTTCCTTATAATTGCACTCTGATTTAGTAAGATTCTATATGCTTTAAGGTAGAATCTTTATCTTTGTAAACTTTTTTTGAGTTTCATTTATAGAACCACATTTCCAGAATTACATTCTCAGAATCACATTTACAGAATCAAGCAAGTTATTAGAACTAAGAGGTTTTGTGAATTTACCTTGTTTAACTTTGTTAAACATTACCATATTTAAAAGTTACAAATAAATTTTTTAAAGTATAAAATTCACCCCCCCCCCCTCTTTTATATTGAGTATCTACATTATTATTTCAATCCTATAGTTGGTATCATAAAATAATAACATACTTTATACCAACCTAACAGAGATATGAGTTCTAATATTATGGTCACACATTTATAGTACCCTAATCTTAGGTCTCACACCAGCTACTAGAATTTCCTTCTCCATGATTCCATTCATGGTGAGTTGATTATGTTTCATTTGTATTGTAATAATATTCTAATGTGATGATTCCCTTAATTTTTCAACTTAGATTATCTCCTTCGGCCTTTGGTAGGAACCCCTTAATGGTTGATGCTTGATATTTTATTATTATTTTATCTTATGATTGTGTCTTGGTAAATTATATTTGATTTAAAATAAAAATATATTTTTTGTTAGTTTTATTTACTCAACCCTGTGTAATAAAATCATTTTCATTATTTTCCCTAAAACTAAAATTTTTTTGTTTGTCTTAAAAAATGAATGGTATAAAATCTTTGACGATATCCTACTATGTTCTTTGCTCACAACATACATAAACACATTAGTGTTTATATAGACTTATTTTTCTATGATATAGGTAAAAGGAAAGGGTCACACTTTTATAGTGGTGTTCCATAGTCACTTGTTAAAGATATAATGATAATGGGATGTGGAGGTCACCATAGGGCATAAAGAGAAAATATTCATTTTGTGTTATTTTAAGATATTTACTATAAAGTGTATCTCTTGAAAATAAATTTATTTTTGGTTTAACTTTATATTTTTAATCATGTGTAAACCTTTTATAGCATTATATTTTATAAAATGTTGGTTATTTTTTATTCATGTACCTTTTATAAAGTGTCTCTCTTGGGATTTATGTCTTTGTGAAAATGACTAAGTGGATATTTTAAAATAACTCAAGTGTTTTGAAATATTTCTTAAAAAATATATATGTATTCAACAAACCCTTTTTTGGTTTTAAATAGCTTTAAAATGATTTAAACACTTGGCGTGGACATAGGTTTCATGCCAAGTGTTTGTCAGCTCAGCCGATTGGATTTCATAAAGGGGTGTAAATGTTTTGAAAGTTATTTAATGTCGGTTTCATTTTAACAAGGGGTGTTTGAAGTTTTAAATGAAAATTTGTAAAATATAGAGGGTTGTTACTCATTTTAAATTATTAAGACTATTGGGTCATAACGTAGCCTTGAATGCTTAAAAAAAGGAATTGTGGTTTTGTGAAAGAGTGCTTGGAATTGATTGGTTTATTTTAAAAAGGGTGTGTTATTTTAAAGAGGAATTTGTGTAAATGGTTGGTTTTTAATGGGATTTAAAGTGTAATTTTATAAATAGTTTTCAAAGGATGCCTGAAATATAGTTTTTCATATTCTTTTAAGTTTATATTTTTATAGAATTAGAAAACCATTACATTATATAGGGAAGACAAGTAGATTGATAATAATACCATAGTAAGGGCATGCCAATAACTCTATCCAATCCATAGAATATCCATCATGGCCTCACTCCTGAAAAAGGTGAATTAATGTTTAACCCCACTGTAAATCCTAAACCTAATTTTCTTCCAACATCACCTACATGGTTTAAATTATAGGAGTCCTCTACAATTACATCTTCTTTTTGGTTTGGTGTTAGATTCTAAGGGGACGAGTCTCAAGAAACAAAATGAAATAATAACTATCATTCAAATGTTGAGTTCCACTTATTTGAAAGGACCCTTTTGTGTATTTATTTTGTTAAATATTAATATTATTGAATCAAATAGGATGGATATGAATAAAGAATGGATGGATGTAAATCATCTGACAAAAGAGTGTGAAGATGGAGTGAAAGAGTTCATAAAGTTTGCAAAGGATAAAGCATATAAACCTTTTCAAATATATTGTTTGTGTTTACACTGTTGTTGTTCAATACTAATTAGTCTATAGAAGTTTGAAGAACACTTGACCTGTCATGGAATAGATCGAAGTTACAAATGTTGGAATAAACACTGGGAAACATTGAATGTAGCTAGTGGTTGGGATAGCACTGCATTTTGTGGATAATCTGATATAATTACAAGTGTGGACAATGAAGAAGACCGTATAGAGGATGTGATTATAGATATGAATGATGATGAAGGTCATATTGAGAAAATGACAAGTTAAGTTGAATATGAACATCATGATTTCCCAAAATTGTTTGAGAAGTTAAACAGTTGGGAAAAGACGCTATTGTATGATGGTTGCACTAAATATACAGAATTACCAGTTGTATTGAAGCTGTATAATTTGAAAGGATGCAATAGATGGATTGACGACAGTTTTACGAAACTACTTTCTCTCTTGAATGACATTATTTTAGAAGATAATGATCTCTTGAGCCAAACATATAACGCCAAATAAATTCTACGCTTGATGGGTATGATCATTGAAAGAATACATGCTTGCTTGAATGATTGTATACTATTTTTTAAGGACCACAAATAACTTATAGAATGCCCAAAGTGTGGTGTTTATCGATACAAGAAAGATGAATTTGGTCCTATAAAGTTATATGGTACTTTCCAATCATTTTAAGGTTTAGGTGCCTATATGGAAGTGAGGATACTGCAAGGCAATTAACATGGCATGAAAAAACAATAATTAAATATGGGAAACTACATCACCCAAAAGACTCTCCTTAGTGGAATAGAATTGATCATGAGTATCCTGAATATAAAAATGAGATGAGAAACCTTTTTCTTGCATTATATATAGATAGAGTGAGTCCTTTTGGTTTTCAAAGAAGTAATCACAGTACATGTCCAGTTATGTTGGTAAATTATAACTTGCCATTGCGGTTATGCATGAAACAAAAATACATCATGTTATTTATGCTTATATCAAGACTAAAACAATCAGGTAATGATATTTATGTTTACTTGGATCCATTTATCGATAATTTGAAATTATTTTGGGATTCATGTGTTATGTTGTATGATGCTTATAGAAATGAAGATTTCACATTGAGAGCCATGTTGTATAGGATGATAAATGAAATTCCAGATTATAGAAATTTGTTAGGATATGAAATTAAAGGAACTCAAGGGTGTCTTGTTTGTGAACAAGGTACATAGCCAATTAGGTTGAAACATTCATTGAAAATAATATTTCTAGGCCATCATATATTTCTACCCTAACAGAATAAGTACCAATCTTGGACGACATCATTTGATGGAAGTTCATAAGAACACACAATGTCATCTCCACTAATAAGTGATCAAATTTTTGAGAAAGTAATATATATGGAAACTACTTTTAGTAAACCATTTTTGAAAAACCTTACAAATAACTGGTTGGAAAATGAGATCAATTTTCTTTTAATTTCCATACTAGAATTTTTTATATGTCCAAAATTTTCTTGATGTTATGCATGTGGAAAAAAATTGTGATAGTGTCCTCGACATGTTACTAAATGCACCTATAAAAACAAAAGACGGAATTAAGGCTAGTTTGTACATGGTTGACATGGGAATATGAGAAGATTTGGTGCCAGTAAATGGTGAAAAAAGAACTTTTCTTCCTCCATCTACTTACACTCTTTCCAAGTAGGAAAGATATCAGTTTTTCAATTTTTTGAATGATGTAAAGGTTCCATAGGGGTATTCATCGAATATCAAGAACAATGTTTCAATGACTGATTTAAAGTTAAAGGGTCTGAAGTCACATGACTTCCATGTTTTGATGTGTGTTTCTAGTTTGAAATTACATTTTAATAAAAAAATACAACTGGAATACTCAAAACTAGGAAAACACATTTGTATTGTTTTGATAATTTAGTAAAATGATCCATGAGTCATTTGTGACATGTAAGGATCCATCATAGCTCAATACGACACATGGTGTGATTTATATGACTCCAACTATGTCATTTTATTTAAAATTGACATTAATTTAAGTAAAAAAGAAAAAGTGACATACTGAAAATCAATAAAATGAATTTGTATTGTTTTGATACTTTAGTAAAATGATCCATGATTCATTTTTGATGTGTAGGAATCAAACACACCTCAATATGATATACGATGTGACTGGTAGGACTAAAAGTGTTCTTTATCAGTTTAAAATTGATATTTTAGTTCAAAACATTTCACTCACTAAAAACCAAGAAAACATGCTTTGATTTTTTTGATAATTTAGGGAAATGATTAATAAGTAATTTTTTATGTATATGAAGCATTCTCATGTTAAACTGACACATGATGCGACCAGTATAACTCAAAATGAGTGTTTCTAATTTGAAATGATATTTTAGTAAAAAAACACAACTGGAATACAGAAAAGTGGTAAAAAAAATTTGGATTGTTTTTATACTTTAGTAAAATGATCCATGAGTAATTTTTATGTGTAAGAGTTAATCGTACCTGAATATGACGCATGGTGTGACTAGTATGACTCTGAATGTGTCTTTTTATTTAAAATCGTCATTAATTTAAGTAAAAAAGAACAAGTGACATATCGAAAACTGATCAAACACATTTTTATTATTTTTATACTTTAGGAAAATGATCCATGAATCCTTCTTGAAGTATATGAATCAACCACACCTCAATATAATGCATTTCATGACTGGTATGACTAAAAGTGTATGTTATCAGTTTAAAATTGACATTTTAGTTCAAAACATGTCGCTCACTAAAAACCAATAAAACGTGTTCAGATAGTATTGATAATTTAGGTCAATGATTAATAAGTCATTTTTGACATGTATGAAGCAATATCACATTAAACCGATGCATGATACGATCGGTATGACTCAAAATGAGTGTTTCTAGTTTGAAATGGCATTTTAGTACAAAAACACAAATGGAATACTAAAAACTAATAAAATGCATTCTAATTGTTTTGTTATGTGTAGGATCCATTGAGCCTCAATACGACACATGGTGTGACCGGTATGACTCTAAGTGTGTATTTTTATTTAAAATTGACATTAATTTAAGTAAAAAAGAACAAGTGACATACTAAAATCTGAGAAAATGCATTTGGATTATTTTGGTACTTTAGGAAAATGATCCATGAGTCATTTGTGATTGTAAGAATCAACCAAACCTCAATATGATGCACGGTGTGATTGGTATAACTCAAAATATATCTTTTTATTAAATATTGATATTTTATTAATGTATTATTTTATATTAATGTTTAATTTATTTCTTTATAGTATTAACAACATAATATTTGTTTTATTATATAGGAGGAATCTTTTTTTCAGCTTGAGATATTTTTTTTAGAAACTGATACCATAGGCCGACATTTTTGAGAGGAGATCATAGGCATCAAAAGATGAAACATAAATGTTTTTAAATGTTTGTCATATAATTGTAAATGTAATTATATAAAACATTGGTTGAAATTTATATAGCAGTGTTTTTTATATATAACATAGGCGGGCATTTTTGTATTCATGATGTCACATAAAATGTATATATCATTGTTTGAAATTACAGGTGTTTGTTGGGTGTGCTATTATATTAACAGCACATTACAGCCAACTCAACCTTTATCAGTGCTATTTAGAGCACTGATAAAGGGGGTCCTTTATGAGCACTTTTTTAGCATGGATAAAGGACCCCCTTTATCAGCATTGTGATTAAAATCACTTTTTTAGCACTGTTAAAATCCTTTTTTCCCACTATTAAAGGGAATATGTTTAGTAGTGTGAGGATGACTTTGAAGTACTAAAACATTATTTTGGTAAAGAAACATTTATAATATCATAAATTGATTGAATAATATTGATACATTTAAATTTTTTTGTTGTTTCATTGAAACAACACGCTGAATATCGGTTCAAAAAAACGTTTTTAAACTAGGAAACTTTTGATTTTTTAAAAAATGAAAATCCAACCATCTAGATTTTCTAGATTTTTTTTAATATTTTATTATATTTTTTGTTTATTTATATTTTATTATATATATATATATAATTTAAAACATTTACTAAATATATATTTAAAATTTTCAATTTTAAATACTTTTTAAATCATTTTATTAAATGTATATTTTTTTATAGGGAGCCTCATGTTCCTTCTTATGGGTTTCATCCCATTTCATTAATCACTCTCATGAGAACCTAGTGCTTTACCAAGAAGTGCTTCTTTTTCCAAGAGGAAATGAAATGAAATCCCCCCCCCCAAATGTGTGGTGATCAGGTTTCAAAATCTCACCCCATGTCAATCCATTAGAATTTTTTACCAACTAACATATGATGGATTGAGTAAATTTCCCCCCCCCCCCAATATCTAGGTTGTAAACACACACTCTAATGAAATTTTTTGATAAGTTAAGTCAAATTTTGGAAGCTCAATCTACAAGTTTCAACCAGTGGAACCACTATGCTACAACTGCACCAATTTATTTTACATTGGTTTAATTATACCCTTCCTTTAATGTATTGATTATATTAATTAAGTTAAGGTATATTATGCCTTTGAAATTAGGGGTGCTTAATAGATTTATAGACCATGAAAAAAATGGTCTACATTTTAAACGGGCATAAATGGACTGAGGAAAAAATTTTGTGGGTTTTGGTGAATAGTCATCAACATATGCAGGTCGACCCGTGAGTCATGAATATTTTTTTCTTTTTATTTTTGTATTATTTTAATTTAATGTATCATTTTTAATGGAAAACATATATTTTTTCTAACTATGTAATGAATGTATGTATAAATTAACATTTATTTGATAACTATTATATATTTCTTATTTCTTATTTCTTAATAATATTTTTTTATTTTAAAAACAATTTTTAATCTTGATTATAAATATGGGGTTTTCCATGAATTTATCCTCTCAAAATGTGAACCAAATCCAATAAGATTTTTTGAACTCATATTAAATGTGGACCTAAACAAACAGGACATTTTTTAGCCCAAATCCATGTATTCTTGACCCGCTCTTCCCCAACCCATATAATATTGACACAATTTTACCTTTTCCATCCATCCCTATTTGAAATCACTCATTACTAAGTTTACTTAATTTCTTTGAATCATATTTTTTATGTTTCATTTAATTTTGGACTACCTTCTTTTAAATTAGTTTATTAGTAGAAAAAGTTTCATATTGAGTTTGTTTTAAATAATTTATACATGCTTATAGATAAACTTGAACATTATCTTAACTTGATTAAATTATTAATTATAATCCTTTAACTTATTCATTGTCTTAAAAAAATGAACTATAATATAAATATTATTTTTTAAGGAAACCCCAACCTTCCAATTATATTCCTTAAGCTTTCAATTATGTTGTTCACCCCTAGTAAACTAGTTAAAGAGCCTCACTCCTTCCCTTTGTTGTGATATTGAAATTTCATAAAACTAACCCTAACCATACCGACCCACACTATTAAGGGGCTTAAATCAATGGGTACTAATTCCTATAGAAAACTTAAATCTATGAGAATGGATCTCCAGGACTTGAGGATCTGCGACTCAACCCTATCCACTAAGCCACCCCTATAATTTTTTTAATTAACACTAACCTTAATATATATATATATAGAAAACTCATCTCCCCACTTATAAGTTCATGGACTTCCCATATTAGACTTCCCCCCACCAAAGTAAATATTAAACCCTAGTTCTTGAATAAATCTTACAGTTGAGGCAGAAGATTAAATTTTTTGGTGCATAATTATGATCCATACAGACTACTAATGAGAATATAACCCATAATCTCCAAGACACCAGGATAGAAACCTACCACCATACCACCCTAGTGAGGGGAAATTATCATTAACATTATAGTTGAATTTATATAAAATATTTTTAAATTATCATAAATAAATAATATCACCTAATTTAAATTTAAATTACATCCTAAACTGTGATATTTTCTACTTCTTGCATGTGTTGTAATTAATTTATTAGGTTGTTATGTGTATACTGGAATTTTTTTTATTGCTAGTATACATTCCTTTTATTTTATGAGTTTCATCAATTAAATTTTATTTCTCCATGAAATATTTGGTATTTTTTTTCCTTTATAGTGGGTGTTCGACTGTTCTCTACATTATTGATCAAATTTATTAAATGACATAATGTGTGGTATGTTGTGCTTCTATAGTGTTCTTTATACATCTCATAGAATGGGTGGATCCACATGTTTCCTTTAAGGCCTCTCGATTAGTGTTGTGTGTCCATGTGAGTTGTTACATGTTCAACTATTCAAAAGGGTTGTTAGATCTATTTCATCCATATGTTTTGCATCCCTATTTTCTGCATATTCACCTATCGTTTTTCATACTTTATATGATTTCTTCAGCCTTTTTGTTTGTTGAGAAAATTCATTCTAGTTATGGGGGAGAGATTCATTCTAGTTTTGGATTCTTATGAGTGGGAGTAGAAAACTCATGGTTTTTTGAAGAGAGAAATTGAGAGCTCGTAGGAAGATCCTAGACCAAAAGCCTTGTATTTCTCCCTAAAGTTCAGTGCATCGATTCTCTGTACTTGGAGTACAACTATAGTGGATATTAGAGGAAGAAATCAGAGTCATATCTGGATGAACACCTACATAGAGCTTCATTGGAGTCTATAGATTATCATCCTTCATCATTCATACCCAAGTCTCAGTAAAGGATACCTAGATCTATAAGAAACATCAATTACTTTTCTTGTTTCTGTTGTTATATCCTTTATGATTGTGGGTGCGTTGTGTGAGTTTGTCCAAGAAGTATGGTTCTAACTCTACATGATATATTTAATCACCACCACCTAGTTTAGATGGACTTACTTCCTAGGATACATTTTATGGTTCTTTATTTATTTTGAGACTCTTGTATTTAGATGATTTCTTTTAGTAATAAAGATAGTTATAGGTGGTGGTCTCACTATGCACATAGGTTCAATGTGAATCGAAGCATCTAATACCTTGTGTTCTGTATTTTTTGCTTTTCGATTCTAAAGATCCCCCATATTACTCAGTTTATAAATTTAGTCTCATTGTTTTCATAATAATAAAATTATTTACCTATATGAATCATAATTATTAATATAAATCAGTGGCTTTTGGCCTTTTTGGTAAACTGCCTCTCAATATTACCCATAAAAATTGGTATCCAAGACCTCTAATTCATAGTGATGGGTTCTATAAAATTTGAGATAAAGAAATATGATGGAGAAAATGATTTTAATCTATGTATAATTAAGATAAGAAAAATTATTTATCACAATGAGCTTATTGATGATCTTTATAGACCAAATAATAAAGTCACAACTATATTAAATGAAGGAAAGTCCATTGTTACCTATATAGATATCTCTATATATGTCCTTCATAAATCCTATAGCCTTATGTTTTTGTCTTTAAGAGATAAATTTATTTGATTGGTTGTTTATAAGTATACTACTATTGAAATCTGGTCCAAATTAGAAGCATTTTATATGACTAAATCTTTAGTAAGAAGATTGTACAATAAGATGAGATTATATACCTTTAAAATGCATCTTGGAACTAAAATTAGAGATCATATAGATGACTTTAATAGAATTTTATTGGATATATTGAATATAGATGTCAAGATAGGTGATGGGGACTAGAATATAATTATTTTAACTTATTTGGATGCATCTTTTAGTTTTGTTAAAGATTATATGATGTATGGTGGACATATTCTTATGCTCTAAGATGTTAAATATGATTTTTTGTCTAAATAATGATAGAAGTGAGACTATATTAAGATGAAAACTGAGGAGTTAAATTTTATAGGTAGGAATGAGCATAGGGGTAGGTGGAGAGATAATATCCAATCTAGGAAGAGCTATTCAAAGCCTAATAATAGGGTGATAAATTGTTTTCAATGTAACCAACCCAGGAATATTAAGAGGAATTATCTTAATAAGAAAAATTATTATAAAGAAAATTATGATCATTCTTTATTAGTTGATCAAGATTTTGAAACAAATAATATGATTAATGTCTTTTTCTATTCCATTTCTAAAGAGTGGATCCTAGATTTTAGATTCTCTTTTCACATGTGTCCCAAGAGAGATCACTTCACTAAGTTGAGAGAAGTATATTATGGTGATGTGTACTTAGAGAACAATAAGAGTTTCTGCATCATGGGTATAGGTTCTGTTTCCTTAGAACATAATGATAGGATGGTTAAAACTTTTTATGAGGTTATATGGGTACCCAAACAGAAAATAAACCTCATTTACCTTGGATTTATTGAACAGAAAGGTTATACCTTTTGACTATACTTTGGAAGCTTAAGGATCACCTATGTCTCCCTCACTTTCATGAAGGTAACCCTCTTAAAGGGTCTATATATGTCAGATGGTAAAACTCACTTAAACTAACTCAATACCTTCTATGTCCTAGAGTCTGATAACATTATCTTATGGTATATAGTGATTGGGAATGTGAGTGTCAAGGGCTTAGATAAACTCAGAAAACATGGTCTATTAACTAATATAACCCATAGTAATCTTCCCTTTTTGTGATAATTGTGTGTATGGTAAATCCAAACATGTGAGTTTTAATAGGTCTGTATACAAAGCTATAAACCTCCTTAATTATGTACACTCTAACCTATGGGGTCCATCTAAGACTACCTCCCATGGTGGAGGCTATTACTTTGTGACTTTTATTGATGACTACTTATGGAAAGTCTAGATTTATATACTAAAACATAAGTATTATACCCTTTTGACTTTTAATAACTAGAAAACTAATGTTGAGAACTTACCAAGTAGGGAATTAAATACTATTAGGACTAATAACGGGTGATAATATCTATCAAATGACTTTATATAATTTTGTAACTCTGAAGAGGTTCTTAGACACCAGACAATTGAAGAAACCTCTCAAAAAAATGGCTTAGTTAAACATATGAATAGAACTATCCTAGGGAGATTGAGATGTATGCTCTCAAACTCGGGTTTTCCTCAATCCTTATAGGAAGAATATTCCACTACAATAGTGTACCTCATTAATAACTATCATTATAAAACTAATTATTTTAAATTTAATAAAGAAGTTTTTATAGGAATACCATCTAGTCTTGGAAACCTTATAGTTTTTGGATCCTCAACTTATGCTCACACTTAGAATGATAAGATGGAATCTAGGGATTTGAAGTGTATATTTGTTGGTTATCCAAAAGGTGTTAGGGTTTATAAACTATGGATAGATAAACCTAGTTACAAGAAGTGTTTCATTGGACATTATGTGGTATTTCATGAGTCTCTCTTTCCAAAATAGAAATTTGTTGAGTCTGAAATCATCATAACACCTCAAATTTTGGGTGTTAAGGTTCCCCTAGAGTTTCAAGACCAGTCTAAACCTAAGAACATATCCATTGAACCTCTTTTTGTGGAAAAAATGGGAGTCATAACAACAACAAAAATTGCAGATGAAGAAAAGAAATAATAAAAGAACAAGAAGAATATGAACATAGGATATAGAAATTTATGTGGTTCAGGAAATGAACCCTACATTCATAGAGAGAAAGAAATATCACTATGATCAAGAGCATAATTATAAGGTAATTTTAGAGTATCAAACACAAAATAGAACCTTATCTCGAATGATCTCATGAAGAAGGTGATGAAGTTATGCCTCCAATTACACAATAAGTTCACTATGATATAGTGACTAGTGGATAGAAGTTCATGAAGATACGGTACCACTATCTCCAAATTAATATATTCTATAGTAATTAATTCAAAGTCCACACTGCTACAATTTCATGTTAGTGTCGCTAGGTCTAACTATGAGAGTTGTGATCTGGTGTGCAGTCTAATCCTCTAGAATTAGTCCCAAATTCATCTAAAGGATTAGGCTACACCATACCAACACTACAAAAAATAGCAGATTATAGGAAGTTATTTAGAGGGGGTTATGCATAACCCCCTCTAATCATCGAATTTAGAGAGGTTTATAAACCCCCTATGAATTCATTTTTTGTATAAAATAGATGGTGTTATGTGAAACCCTCACTAATCATCAAATTTAGAGGGTGTTATGAACCCCCTCTAATTTCTTAAATTACAGGGGGTTTTGAACCTCCTCTAAATTTTTTAACATTACTTTTTTAATATCTGGTTGTATTTTTTATGGGGTTTTAAACCCCCATCTAATTTAAAAAATATATAGGGGGTTCATAACAGCCGCTAATCAATGAGATTAGCAACGGTTCACAACACTCTCTAGTATCTTAAATTAGTGGGGGTTCAAAACCTCCCCTAATATCTTAAATTAGAGGAGGTTGTGAACCCCCATTATTAAAAAAACAAATTCCATAATATATATATATATATATAATTAAAAACTATATATAAATTTATTTAAACACATTATATGAAAATATTATAAAAAATATTTATATGATTGTATTTAATTGTATTTATATGTATACATAAATATATTTGTTTAATATTATAATATTTATTTATTTTTATAAATTTTATTTCATATAATATTAATTATAAACAATATAATAGAATAAACATATTATATAAATATATACATAAATATAATTTATTTAAAAAATATATCATATAAAAACTCAAACTTACAGTTTTTATAATTTATATAATAATAATAATATGTTTTTAAATATTATGTTTATGATTTTATATTATATATAATTAATAATATATGAAATAAAATATATAAAAATAAATATATATTCACGTACACAATATTATTCAATTTTAATTTTTGAAATGCATATATATAGTAATGTACATAATAATAAATATGTGTATTAAAATATATTATATAAATATTTGTATAAATTTTATTTCATATAATATTAATTATATATTTTTATAAATTTTATTTTATATAATATTAATTATATATAATATAAAATTTTATTTCATATAACATTATATAAATATTTCTATAAATTTTATTTCATATAATATTAATTATACATAATATAAATATATTTATAAATTATATTTCATATAATATTAATTATATATTAATTATATATAATATTATACAATTAATATAAATATATATATCAATGTACATAATAATAAATATATTTATTGAAATACATTATATAAATATATTTTTAAATACATTATATAAATATATTAAAGAAATACTTATATATATATATATTATAAATAAACATGTTTATAATATATAAATATGTATTTAAGTATATAAACAATTTATATAATTATATTTATAAATATATAAATATATGTGTATATACATAACATAAATAGAATTATAAAATATACTTACTCAAATGTAAGTAAATACACATATAAAATATATTGTTTATATAAATGTATATATTCAATACAATGTAAATGTATTATAATATAAATACATAAATACATAATATAAACATGTATATATTAATTTATAAAAATAAATATATGGGTTATATATTTATATGTATTTAAATATTTATTCAAATAATATTTATTTGAATAAGAAATATAATATATATAAATATTATAATGTGTAATTATAATACCAAAATGGAGTTTCAATGGTGGTGGAGCTGTAGAAGATGTATCCGACGGATCTTGGGTTCGAAACCTAGCGGTGGTGATTTTTAAAGGGGGTGAGATCAAATTGTGAGGGAGGGCAGAAACTTAGATTGTCTGGGACCATGGTCCAACTGGAGGGGCTAGAGGGGAATGGGGAATGGGTGGGACCAATGGGATGGGGAGATTACCATCTCGGGAGGAACAGGAGGAGGGACAGTGGAATGGGGCACCACGAGTGGGGATGGGAGGGAGGGCCACTGAGGGAATAGGGAACCATGGGGGAACTGGAGGGAGGGCCAATGAGGGAGGGTATTTTAATATATATATATATTTATTTATTTATTAGAGGTGTTTTTTCAAACCACCTATAATATGAGGATCAATTAGAGGGGGTTTTAACCCCCTCTAATATGGGTCTCAATTAGAGGCGGTTTGAAAAATCGCCCCTACTATGTGCCTTATAACTCAATTAGAGGTGGTTTGAAACCTCCTATAAATTGAGATTTAAATTAGAGGGGGATAAACCTTCCTATAAACTGAAATTTTTTTAGTGACATTAGAGGGGGTTATAACCCCCTCTAATATAACCGCTGCTAACTATGAATTACCATACCAGTGGTTACCAAAAACCATTTCTAACAACATGTGGAGGGCACATTAGAGGCAGTTATGGGTAACCGCTACTAATGTATTTAGAGGGGGTTATAACCCTCACTAATCACAAAAATAACCCTTTCTAATTGGGGGATTTTTTGTAGTGAAACACCTCCCCCTCATGATCAAAGTGAGTCTAATTCTGACCAGGAATCAAATACATAAGGAGGTTATAATCTAAACAATTTCTAATTGACCCAAGATAGTGTTAGGAGAACCATTCGACCCCCTTATTGATTTAATCATGCTGATGTAGCTACTTATGCATTTAATATTACATATGATATTAATAGTGATGAACTAAAAACCTTTAAGAAATCCATGAAATCCAAAGAATCAAAGTAGTGGTTTTCTTTTATGCAAGCTAAAATTAATTCCCTTCTTAAAAATCAGACCTAGACCATTATAACCAAACCTAAAAATGTTTAAGTAATCAAATAAAAATGGATTTTTAAATAGAAGTAAGATAACATTGCATAGTTAAAGATTAAATATAAATATAGGTTAGTTTCCAAAGGGTTCCTTCAACCTGAAGGAATAGACTATAGAGATATTTTTTACCCTATTGTGAAACATTCATCTATTAGGATTCTACTTTCATTTTCTACCTCTTCTGATTTTCATATTGAATGGTTGGATATTAAAACTAATTTTTTTCATTTTATGCTGGATGAAAGGATTTATATAAAGCCTCCAAATAGATTTTAAAAAGTCTTTAAACCAAATAAATATTTTTCTTTTAAAAAAATATTTTTATTGAATTAAAAAATCATCTATATAATGGTATAAATGTTTTGATTTTTTTATGATTGAAAATGGTTTTAATATAAGAGAATACGAAGCATGTGTTTATTTCGATCCTAATAAGAAATAAATGATTTACCTAATTTTTTATGTTGGTGAAAGGATTATTATTTTTTAAAACATTAGGTTGATTAATCATTTAAAGATCCAAATTAATTCTATTTTTGAGATGAAATATTTGGGAAATTCAAAATAGGTTCTAGGTATGGAAATTATTAGAAATGGAGATGCAAATATCTTATATAAATTATTTCATTCTTAGGCTAGAAAGGTTTTAAAGCGGTATTTTTTGAGCATCTTAAACCTATTAGTATTTCTCAAGTTTATCACTTTAATTTTTCCCTTATTTAGTCCCCTAACTGTGAATATGAGGTAGAATTTATGAATAATATCACATATGCCAATATTATTGGTAATATTATGTATGTTATGGTCTTCTCTAGACCATATATTTCCTTTGTTGTCTGTACTCTAAGAAGTATTGTGGGAAAACCTAGTAAACCGCACTTGAATGAATTTAAATGGATCCTCAGGTATGTGTCTGTGTTTGTTAACTTATACATTAAATATGGAAATAAAATTGGTTATATTGATAATGTTGTTGTGTTTATTTATTTTTACTATGCTACTAATGTTAACACTAAAAAATAAATTATTGGATATGTTTTCCTTACCTATGGTGGACCAGTGGCATAGAAATGAAACATGTAGTATGTTGTTTCATGGTTCAGCACTGATAAATAATACATAGATTTAATTTAACTTATAAAATAGGATATTTATTTAAAGGTCTTGATAAATAAATTGTATTTATCTAATACTAGAATTGATGTTCATTTTGATAGTTAGACTTCCCTTAATTTTTCCAAGAATCATGTTTTCCATATTAGGATAAAGAATCTATACATTAGACTTCATTTTTTTAGGGGGTTATTAAGACTAAGATAGTGTGTGTCAATAAGATACACACTTCCAGTAACTTGATAGATAGTTTGACTAAATCCATTATATTACCAAAGTTTAGGAATTTTTTAGGTTTTGTTATTATTTTACTAGTACAATAACGTAGGTTTCAATAACACCATCATGCATAACCTTTTTATTTCAAGGTGTAGATTTGTGATATTTTATGCTACTTTCATGTGTTGTAATTAAATTCTTATGTTATTATGTGTATATTGGTATTTTTATGTTTATTTCATGTATTAATTTTATTTTATGTGTTGCAGAATTTTGGTATCATTTCTCCATGAAAGATTTAGTTTCATGTTTTCCTTTATAGCGGTTTCATATATAGGATCTACACCATTGATCAAATTGATTAAATGGTGAAAAATGTGTCCTATTTTGTTTTTATAGTATGCTTTCTCCTTCTCATAGAATGGGTGGATATGTGTGTTCCTGTTAGATTCGGTTCCCTAGAACCAACTACTTTGTACTTTAGATTACTTTTATATTAAAAGAAAATAATATTAATAAATATCTTATCACATGAAGAGTATTCTTCTACATAACATTAATTTGATAATGTCCTTAGAGTATCTGTCGCATCAAAAGGTCATAGCAGTTCCCCGCTATAATGAGAACCTTGAAGTGTTATAAAGATATTATCAAATGCATGTTCTATGGTTGGATGACATCTATTTAACAAGACACAGATAATGTTTGGATTTCATGTGTTGGATTCTCATAATAAATTGAGACTCCTTCTCATGAAATTTGAACTTATTAATCTCTAAGAGAGGAGGTTATGAGAAAAAAACCTCTAGTAGGAACTCCATATGTTATATGTGTCATTGGATATTCATATCTATGAACATGTTTATTGGTCCTTATACTTGAGATTATTATTAGTATATATCATGAATCGTGTACTTTTATGTATTGATGAAAATTGTGAAGATATATTCTCATGGTGAGGTAGGATATGTTGGGTGTGTCATAAGTGATACGACATAAATGAATAAGTCAAGAAAGTGTTTTTACCTTCCAAGTTAATGAAAGTATATATATTGGAATCTTTGATTGTAATGGAATTTTCTGATTAAGTGTAATGAACCAACTTGGGATACCCTCAAATATGAAACCCAAACTGATCTGCCACATTTTTGGAGGGCATTCCCAATCCCCACGGGCTGGAGAATAGCACCCAAGCATCAAATAAAAATAGAGGGAAAAATTTCACCAAACATAAAAACAAAATACATGGAATATATATACAATGAATAAAAACAGAAGATAACTAAAATAAATATATGTCATAACCAAAGAGAAACAACAATAGTGATTCAAATCAAATAAATTAAACCAAAATCTAAGGCACGTGTCTGATAACAAGGGACAACTAAAATAGAAACTAGCTACTTCATGTGATAAGTATGAAATGTCCCACCATCTCAACACCAGCCACTCATACCCAACTAATATAAACCTCACTACCTTAATACAATGCCTTTCCTTTTCCTGCATCAAAAGACAATAACAAGTCTATACATCACTGAAGGGGTGTTCTAGGTGAAATATAAATAGGCTTAGTGGGATCCCACCTAGGTGTTCCATATTAAGTCTATGTACAACAATCTCATATGCTCAATTTATAAAACATGGAATGATAGCAGTAAAGTAGTTTTATATCAAAAAAATTGTAAAAAATTCCAATTTTCCACAGTTCTAAAACAATGCTAGGTAAAATAGTTTCAAATCAAAAATCCAACAATCCATTTCCATTTCATCAAAAATAGGTATATCATATCAAAATAGTATAAATCCAACACACAAAGGAGAAAAATACTACGGATAACTCACGATCAGGCTAGATAGGTCACTCGTATATCAGTCATGTCTAGTGCACACTACAAGTCCCAAGTACCCATGCATCAAGGTCTACATAATAGAGGAACACCCAAAAAAGTGAACCCTCTTACAATGTAGATTTAAGTCCTAGAGAAAAATGCATCTCAATATAGTAATTAAAGAACACCCCAAAAGGTGAAACTTCCTAAAAAATCAAAATACAATCCCAAATACTACACCTCCAACATAAGTACACAATGATCCCATGTACAACATATCAAACCATTTCAAAGGGATTACACATTTCATATTATAATTTCAAACACACATTTATTTCTATCAAAACCTTATTTTAAAACCCATTTCAAAATCCATTTCACAATACTTTGAAAATCTCCTTTATTTTACTAAAATGAGGTGAAACCCATTTTTTCTTAAAAACCCATTTCACACACACAAAGTAGTGAATCATGAAATTTCATTTATAATACCATTTAATAAAAAAATATAAATCAATGGTTCACATAACATAGGCTAGAGATGGAACCACCTACCTCAAACTCAGGTCAAAAACCACCCACAATGAGATCCACCAACATGGAAGGAACATAGAAAAATAAATAGAGACCCTGGAATCAATTACCACATCTTAGAATCAAAATACATAACAAAAAGGGTTGGTAAAGAGGTTAGGTCACACATATATTGAGAACCACACACGTCGCACCATAACCAAAGAAAGGACTGGACCCCAGAAGAATATCATACAATGGATCTATAATAATTAAACAAGAATCAACATATGATCAATGAATCCTATAAATGCCACCTAATATCAATTCTATGACCAACGACAATAAAGAAGTATAAATTTCACTTATCGAGAGATACACAGTACAAACACCATGGAGATAGATCATCGAATAAAGAGATCCAAAAGGAGATGAAACACCCAAAATCATCTAAAATAATTCCTAGGGTTTGAAATAGGGATAAAAAAGCTAAATAAAGGAGGATTCATGCGATCAGAGAATAAAACCTACTAGTAATATTGGATTCACACTGTAAACTAGGTATTTACGGTGAAAAATTTAATTTACAACCTGTAATATTTTTACACCCTAATCCATTTCATGGATAGTTCCTAGTGAAGTACTTATTTCATAATATAAAACTTAAAATGTAAAAGTTTCTAGCAAGAAGTGTAGACTCAAGGTTATATAGAAACTCCAAAAAATAGATTTTATGCCTTTTGAACCTGAAAAAAATGCTCTTAAAAAATAATGAAGCATACCTTAAAATACATGATGTTACAAACTCTCCACCATAAGACTTTACATCCCCATGAATTCATCCGAAAGAAGGGTTCTTGGAAAGAGGTGAGGCCACTAGTCCCTCACTAATAATTCTCTCACCCAAGTCTTGTAAGAATATGATTTTTGTCACTATAACACTCTAAACAATGGAATATACTTCCCATATAATACTTTTACCTAAGAATCAATGATCTTCACTGGTTTCTCCACAACTAAAACATCTGGTTCCAAATCAATCTCTTCCCAACTCAAAACGTGATAGGGATTAGTATGGTACTTCCTAAGCTGAGATATGTAGAAAAAATCATGTATACCTATCAACTAAAATAGAAATTCCAAACAATAAACAACATTCCCAATACACTCAGTGAACTCAAAAATTCCAACATATCTCGGAGCCAGGGTCCTTTGTTTCCCAACTTGACAGTGACCTGACCAAGGAAAAACATTTAATAAAAGCCTATCACTTATGAAAAACTCCATAAGATGTCGTCAATGTTTTTCATACAATTTATCTTGACTCTGCACTGTAATTAGAAACTAGCGTATATCTTAAATCCTTGTTGACATATCCTAAATAAGACTCGGTCCCATAAGAGAGGTCTCTCCCACCTCTGCCCAACAAAGATATGACCATCATGGGTGACCATACAAAGACTCGAAGGGAACTATTCTGATCAAAAACTGGTAACTATTATTATAATAAAACTCAACCAATCCCATATTTATATCCCATGATCCACTAATATCCATGGTATAGGCACAAATCATATCCTCAAATATGTAAATAACACACTTCGCCTGACCGTCTATCTATGGATGGTAATTTTTACTCAACCTGACCTGAGTCCCCATTACTTCCTAGAGAATCTTCAAAAATTTAAAAGTAAACCTAGTATCCCTATCAAAAATTATAGTAGAGGGAACCCCATGTAACCTCACAATATCCTGCACATACATCTTACTCAGATCTTCAACCTTAGTGGTGCCCTTGGTCGGAATAAAATGGGTTGATTTCATTAGCTGATCAATCACCACCCAGATATAATTCTTACCTCGGGGAGTCTTTGGATATCCAAAAACAAAGTCCATGGAAACCTCATCCCATTTCTAAACTGACACTAGAAGAGGATATAGAAAACTAGATGATTTTATATGTTTTTTCTTTATCACTTGGCATGTGTAAAAGCAGGATAAGAAATCAACAATATCACTTTTCATACTTAGCCAACTGAAATGTTTTCTCGTGTCATAATACATCTTCATCGTGTCAGGGTGAATGAACCATGAATAACTATGAAAATTATGAAAAACTAAACTCCTCACAGATGATGGGATGAAAAACCAAACCCAAAAGCATAGAACACCATCAAAAGGGAAATACCAACCAAAAATAGTCTCCCCACCATAAAGATTTTCCCTGATTCCTTTAAACTCTTCATCCTACTACTGAACTTACATAATAGAATCAATGTGAGATAATGATAATTTAAATCTAGTTATAACCATACCTGAATCATCCTCTTGAGTTTCTAGATGAAAATAAGTGAAGAGAACCATAAGGTTACACTTTTTATTTGATTCCAAGATAACCTGCGATGACACTTTCCTACTGAGAGAATATGCAGTGACACTCCCCTTCCCTAGGGTGTAGGCGATGTAGAAATCAAACATCTAAGGTATTATACCCACCACCTCTATCTGAGATTCAAGTCCTTATAAGAAAAGATATAACTTATAATCTTATGATCATAAAAGACTATTAATCTATCCCCAAAAAGATAATGTTGAAAAAACTTAAGCACATTCATAATTTTGGAAAGCTCTAAATCATGAGTGGGGTAATTATTATCATGATGTTGAAGATAATGAGAACTATAGGCCACCACATTATCTTCCGATATAATCATGCAACCCAAAAAAACACTAGAATCATCACAATATACCACATACCCCTTACCAGTCTTAGGTAAGAAAAAAATATGTGTTAACATCAAAAGTCATTTCAAATCATCAAAAGAAGTCTGAAACTTATAATCTCATATGAATTTCACCCCTTTCATGGTAATATTATTCAAAGGTGATGCCAAATTTGATAAATCCTTGTTGAACTACTGATAGTATCTAGTAAGACCTAATAAGCTTCATATATCAAAGATTTGTTATGGTTCTTCCCATGACAAGATAGCCTTCACCTTCTCAAATTTGACTGATAATTCACATTTTGAAATCATGTACCCCAAGAACCTCACTTCGTGGATCTAGAAATTTCATTTCAAAATATTCCTATAAATTTGGTGATTTATAAATATTTCCAAAAATAGATTCAGATAGTGCTTATGCTCACACTTATATATTTAATAAACCAAGATATCTTCCACAAACACAACGATAAATTTTACAACATACTGATGGAATATCCAATTTATCAAATCTATAAAAACTATAGGAGTGTTATTCAGACCAAAATGTATCATAAGATATTTTTAATGGTCATACCTACTTCTGAAATATGTATTCATTATATTATACTCTTGAAACCTAAGATGATGATAACTCGGATAAATATTGATCTTCAAAAACCACCTTATCCCATTTAATTGATCAATAAAATCAGTCACATGAGGCAAAGGGTACTTATTCTTAATTTTCATCTGGTTCAACTTTCAATATTCCACACACAAATGAATTGAACCATATTCATTCTTAGAAAATAAAATAATGGATTCCCATAGTGAAACACTAGGGTGAATGAAACCTTTCTCTATCAGATCATCCAACTGAATCATGATCTCTTTCATCACCACTGGTATCATATGATAAGAGGGTATTGATATTGGATGAGTACCCAACACCAAATAAATAATAAACTCTACCTACATCTTTGGAGGAAGACCAAAAAAATTGTCTGTGAATACATCTGAAAAGTACCTAACAACCAAGGGAATACATCTAACTGAAGAGACATCATCGGGATCAACTATAATGGCAGAAAAAAAATCCTAAGCTCTAGGTGGTAAGGTCCTTCATGACCATCCCTTGGATCACACTCATCCTAAAATACCCAAGCGCTCCCATCGAAAGAAAATAATGAAACTCACCGATGATGATAATAAATCTCATCATGATGATAAACAAGCCAATCCATCTCGATGATTACTTCAAATAGACCCAAATCAAGAACCAAGAAATCTCATACTAACTTTTCATTAGTTATCGGTATAGAATAGGATGGATAATGAAACCCCTATCCCTGCCTCTTTCCAAGAGGTTTCACCATCTCTATAATAAAGGAAATTATCTTTATTATAAGTTTAATCAAATAAAAAATAAGAAAATATAAATGAATGTGAGGAACCAATATCAAATAAAGAAGTTTCTATAGAAGATGCAATAAAAATGGTATCTCTCACTATCATTGAGCCCGTATCAACCTCCACTAGAAACTCATACACTGCATGAAGGTTCTTTACTTATAAGGATTTTGGATAGAGCCTTGTAGACTTTGAATCATCTAACTAAACTGTAATAGCCTTGGTAACTGAATACCCCTAACCATAATGTGGTATAGACATATCCCATAATAACCTCTGCATATGGCCTCAGCGGCCACAAGCACTAAAAATATTGGTGGGTATAGGACAATCATGTCAAGTGTGACCTACCATACCACACGAATAGAAAGTGAAAGGCATGCTAATAGATACTTTTGATGGTGTGGAGGATTCCTGCAGCTATGAACTACCTCCACCACCCCTATGATGATCATGTCACTTCCTCCTCTTTCCCTACACACCACTAGAGCTACCACTAGGTGGAAGGGGAGGGGAAAAATAACCAATGTTACTTATCATATCCATATCTACCATAATAGACCTATCTACTATATCATAATAGGTGGAATGATTCAACATATACACCTATGATCAAATTTCTAGTCACAAACCATGTAGGTACTTTTAAGATTTCAACAGGTCATTCATCACTACCTCTAGAGTAAAAAAACAACTTCGTGAACCAAATGGTATATTAAAACAATAAATTCTCTCCCTACTGCAAAAAGATGAATTCTAGAGACTTCACTATAATAATAGATTCTATAAAGACCTGTTAAAAGAATAGGGTCTTCAAATCCTTCCAATCCAAAACTCACATAACATTTTTCATGTACCATGGAATCCCATCACTGCTTGTTGGAACCCTCAAGCCTAAACATCACTCACTTCACCTTGATAGACTCAGGTGTATCCAGAAACTCAAAGACCTGATTGATCTTATCCATCCAATCCCCCACCTCGTGAGTTTCATTCATACCCTTAAAGTATGGTGGATTATCACATAGTAATGCTCATGATTGGTCTCTATCTTTCTCAGCTCTTGGTTTCACCTCAACAATTAGGTTTTGAACTATTGGTACATTCTGGTCCATGATGAAAACCGGTATCACAATAGCCTCTGAGATTATAATATAAAGGTGGATTCCCTTGAGGAGCATCTCTTATTTCACCCTCCTAAGGAACCCAAGGAAGATGTCTCATGGGTATATTCCTATACACCAAAAATAGAATAAAATGATTAGACAGCAGAAAAAATATTAGTCTAAACCGGATAAAAAAAATAAAAAACTAAGATCAAGTTCAAAACTCAACATGAGAGACACACATCCTGGCATCTCATGTTAACTTGAGTCTCTTCATGATAATACTTGTCCATGCACTCACTATAACCTAACTCTCAAGTCCTGACAATCTTATCTCCCATCTACCAACTTCCCAATATTGAGTATAACCATGATCTAATACTAAATTATAATGAAATGAATCGGGATACCCTCAAATCTAGTAACTAAACCAATCTTCCACATACCTGAAGGGTGTTCCCAATCCTCAATGGCTGGATACTAGCACCTGGGCGTCAAACAACAACAAAGGGAATGATTTTTCCCAACCTAAAAATAAAATGCATGGCATATATATACAATGAAGGGAAACAACATAATATAACTAAAATAAATATTTTTCATAACCAAAGAGAAATAGTAGTAGCAATACAAAAAAATAAGTTAAACCAAAATCCAAGGTACATGTATAATAATAAGGGAAAACTAAAATAGAAACCAATTACTCCATGTGATGCCTTTTCTTTTCCTTCATCAAAAGATAATACCAAGTCTACACACCATCAAAGGGGTGTGCAGTGTGTAATCTAAATAGGCTCAGTGGGATCCCACGAAGGTGTTCTATATCAAGTCTTTGTACAACAATATCATATGATCAATTTATAAAACATGACATGATAAAAAATAAAGCAGTTTTATATCAAAAACAAACTAAACAATTTCCCCTTTTCCATAGTTCTAAAATAAATCCAGGTAAAACAGTTTCAAAGCATAAATCCACAAATCAATTTCCATTTCATCAAAAATGGGTATATCAAGTCAAAGTAGTACAAATACAGTACATAAAGAATAAACATGTTAGTGATAACTCATGGTCAATCTAGCTAGGTTACTCATACATCAGTCTTGACTAGTGCATACTACAAGTACCAAGACCCATGTCTCAATTTATAGGGAACAGAGGAACAACCCATAAATTGAACCCTCCAAAAATGTTAATTCAAGTCCTAAAGAAAAATTCATCTCATTCTAGGAATGGAAGAACAACCCAAAAATTGAACCTTTATAACAAAATCAAAATAAAATTCCTAATACTACACCTCCCACCTAAGTACCAAAGTTTCTCATGTGCAGCCTATCAAATCATTTCAAAGGTATTACTCATTTCTCATTACAATTTCAAACACCCTTTTCTTTCTATCAAAACCTTCTTTGAAACCCCATTTTTTCAATCTATTTCACAAATATTTGAAAATCATATTTCTTTTAACAGAATGAGGAGAAACCCATATTTTTATGAAAACCCTATTTCATGCGCACAAAGAAATGAATTGTTCCATTTCATTTATAAAAACTTCAACAAAATAATAGTAAAAAATTATTCATATAGAATAGGCTAGAGATAGAACTACCCACCTCAAAATTGAGATGAAAACCACCCATAACTAGATACACCAACACCATAAGGAACAAAATACAATAAACAAAGAACATAGAATCGATTCCCACATATTAGAATCAAAATCTATATAAAATGTTGATAGTGAGGTTAGGTCACACATACCTCAAGAACCATGCATGTCACACCACAACCAAAGAAAGGACTGGACCTTGGAAAAAGATTTCACAACAAATCTAGAATGATAAAACAAGAATCAACACATGATTAATGGATCATATAAACTTTGTCCAACACCACTTCTATGACCAATGAAAATGAAGAATTAGAAAGGTCACTTATGGAGAGAGATGTAGCACAACCACTAAGGAGACCAAACACCGAAAAAAGAGATCCATAAGGAGAGGAAACACCAAAAATCACCTAGAATAATTACTAGGGTTTGAAGTAGGTAGGAAAATGGTGAATTAAGGAGGATTTATGTGAGAATAGAATAAATTATACTGGTCACATCAAATTCATGTTGTAAACTAGGGATTTATAGTGTAAAAATGAATTTATGGCTTGTAATATTTTTACACCCTAAATAATTCCATAGCTAGTACCCAATGAAGGAATTACACCATAAGATAGAAATTTTGATGGAAAAATGTTCATCTAGTAGTGTAGAATCAATATTTGAAAACTCCAAAAACAACTCTTATGCCTTCCAAACCTAAAAAACAAACTCTGAAACAAGAAAGGATCATACCTTAAAAATACAAGATGTTACATTAATTACATAGTAATGGAGGTTCATTTATGAGTTCTTTTAAATAATCCATAGAAATATATATCAATAATATAGGTTGATAACACAAGTATTCAACTTGCTTGATGAGATATCAAGATAAAGGGATTATATTACATGGTGTGCATTTGTATGAGTTTGTTATCATTACAACATTAATAACTTTCTCTATGGGATTATTAACATGTTATTAGATTATAATATTTTACTTTAATACAATTATCCTAATGCCAGTGTGAAATGGGAACAAAGGGCCACACGCTAAATGTATTTAGAACTTCAGTTAAATTATATTTGAATTTAATATTAGAATAAATATTATTATCATGTTCTAAGAACTAATAATTATTAAGGTTATCTTGATCGCATAAATTCAATCAACCGTTATTTAAAATAATATATATGTGAGTTAACTATTAAATAAATATTTATTCACTAGTTAGTGAATATATGATATATATTTATTTATTGAACAAATGATATAGTGATATTTATTTATTTGAATAAACAGTTATTATTAAAGGTTTGATAAATGTGAAAGAGGATTGAAGGGTCAAGTCAAGGGTTCAGAAGATATGATATATTTATTTAATATCATTTAAATAAATATTTATTTATTTATTTAATAAATGATATTTAAATATCTGCAAGTTTAGTGCACATCAAGGAAATATTATTATTATTATTATTATTATTATTATTATTATTATTATTATTATTATTATTATTCTATGTGGTTCACTTAGAATTAATAGATTAGTTAATGACCTTTTTGAAATAACTAAATCTATAACCTAAGAATTTAACCTGAATTATATCATTTCTAAGGTTAAGGATTATTGCGCATAATATTTCTATCTAGATAATCCTCTCAATTCCGAAAAGAAATTACTCTATAATGCTCTCAATAATGGAGATCATCGATCATCCTCATCTCTATCAATATCGATAGAACTAGATAGAATCCTATAAGATAGGAATGGATTCTTGTTTTGATCAATAAAGAATGATGCAAACAATTTGGTTCTTCTATACCTGAACTTGGAGTTCCAATGAAAATGTTCAAAAGTTTGTGGAGCATGTGAGGATACTTCTTGAGGGATTCTACTCTTGAATCCTTGAATGTAGTGATGACACTCTAAGAGTGGTCAATTGATTCGACAATATAGAAATAATTTAAAGAAAATTAAATTTTTGACTATATAAATTAATTATAAATTGTATGTGAAAAGATATTTTCTTCAAATATTAGAAGGTTGTGTTCATAAAGTTATAAGGATTTAATCCAAAGAAACCATCGAAAAACATTATTGGTTCTGATCCCAACCACTTCCACTATGCCTTAAAACCTTTAATTGGTATCAGAGAAGTCACATATTAATTTATAATTATTTATTATTTGTTGATTGATTTATACATTTGATATTTTTCATTTCTATATTTTCATTCTTTAATTTAAAATTTGAGATATCATGACCATTTGATTTCATATGAACAAGAACAGGCCAAGAACAGTTGCAGTGTATTCAATCATCCCATCTAGAGGTGTTGGGGAATCTAGCTAGATAATATAGATACACAGTGTGTAATGGAAATATACACAGCATGAAAGTCACATGGTACATAACCTCATTACATGTCACATGTTGATATCCAGTTGGCACACTATTTTATAGGGGTGTACACAATGTGTATCTTTCATACACACTGCAAGATCCCATCTTTTACAGGTACTTTTCTCTCTAAGTTTCTTTATGAACCCATTCTTGTTCAGAGATGGAGATCCTTTATTAGATAAAATGACCTAAAGTTTATGAATTTATGCTTGTGAATTAATGGAGTCTAGGTATAAATGGGTTAAGTGTTAAAAATGGGTTCATGGTGAGTTGAGAGGCTTTAAAAGGAAAATGGGTTAAAAACTCAACTATAGAACATTTACACGTCATGTAATTATTGGTGGCTTTTAATAAAATAAATATAAGGTGATGGGTTTTTCGGAAGAAACCTTTAAAAAATCATGTTGTATAACTGGATTACACGCTGGGTAAATTCCGGACCAGTAGTTTTAAAGTGTTTGTGCGGCTTATTTTTCTTGGAACCTGATACAAATATACTCCTCTTAACCTAGTGAAACCCTCCATAAGATTTTGGAGTTCCAAACCCCCTTCCAATCATTCCATTCATGCAATAAATCTTTGGTAAGACTTCTTGGTTGGATTTATTCTTTTTATTCCTTCTTTTCCCACCCATTGTGATGAAACCACTTGGAAATTAGCATTGTTGGTTTTGATCTTGATCAATATTGATTTAAGAGCCTCTTTTCAACCATATGCATCTTTACTTGTGGATGTTGGACATTGGAAACATTGTTGAATCTTTGGTTAAAGATAGGTGGTCTAAAATACAATTCCCATAGTCGTGATTTGGATTATATATATTGAAGTTTTAGAATTTCTAGAGTTGTTTAGAAATTGAAATCAATAATTGAATTAATTAATGTGGTAAATTAATTAATTAAGATGGTTGTGAAATTGTAAGATTTTGGATCGATGAATGGGATAATTAATTGGAGAATTAATTATGATATTCTGAAAATTATGGAATTAGGATAATTAATTGATGAAATAATTATCAAGACATGAATTGAGGATTTGGGGATTTTATTGAATATTGGGAATTGAGGGATTGGGATAATTAATTTATAATTTGATTATCAAAGTATTGAATTGGTAATTCAAGGATAATTAATTGTTAAGTTAATTATTGAATTTTTGAATTGTAAATTGAGAATAATTAATTGGGGAATTAATTATTAGATGTTAAGTTTGAGAATGGTTAATTAATTATTGAATTGATTAACAAAGAAAGAGATGTGCTTAATTAATTGTTGAATAAATTAATGGTTGATAAATGGGTTCTAGACATGATGATCTAGGTCAATGATGATATACATGCATAGTTGTTAAATGGTTCTAGACCAGACAATATATGCCAATGACAGATCTGTTGGACCCATGACACTCCTGAAAATGGACCAGATACCCCACAACCCACTAAATCGGGATTGCGCTCAACTGGGTCACTCAACTGGGTTCAGTATTAGGTATTTTTCCTTGATCGATGGTGATTTAATCTCTAATCCCCAAATATTTTAACCCGGGACCGATAGGGCTAAGATTCGTGGTGGTACATGAGATGCTCCCTAGTGTCTCTCAAGCCTTTCGGTCATGGGTTCTAATATTTGGGGTGGTGAGATTAAATCCCTATTAGGTACGGGATAGTACCTAATACTCAACCCAGTTGAGTGGCCCAGTTGAGCATAGTCTCGGGTTAGTGGATTGAGGGGTATCTAGTTAGTTGTTAGGAGCGTCACAAATCCAACAAGATCTATCATTAGGGTTGATAAATGGGGTTCTATACATGATGATCTACACCAATGATATATGTGCATAATTGATAACTGGGATTCTAGACATTATGATCTAAACCAATGTTATATATACATGATTGAGAATATAGGTGTTATACATGAAGTTCTATTCCCATGAAATATATATAGATATATGCATGTTTGATAAATAGGGTACTAGACATGGAGTTCTACACCCAAAAACTTTAGCAATGGAATATGGGGCTAAGTTTCTGAAATAATGAAATATGTATTTTTTATGTTATATGGATCAGACTCCGACATGATTCGAAGTAGGTATTAAGATTTGGGTATCCACGGGAACCCGGGGGTTTATGTAGTTAAATAAATATTAATTTATAATTTGATAACTATTTATTTATGAATTGTAATTATTTATTTACATGACTGCATGAACTATTATTTGATTGGATTTTTTTTAAACCATTGGTGGTGGGATACTGAGTTGTACTTACACCATACTTGGTCTTCCTGATTGGTACCTGAATAGATTTCATGAATGTGGGACATGTTAAGGGAAAAGGGCTCGTGTTAGATGCATGAGTCGAGATGTAGCATGGTTAAGGGAATAGTATGTGGATTGGGACCCACTGGGATTAATTAGTGTATTTCTTTTGGGTTTTAATTTTTGAAACTTGAAACATACATTAGCATGACATGTTTTTTTCTCCAGTTGGATATTGTATTTCCAGCTTTGTTTACTTTGAGATATTGGTGTTGTTTGTGATTATATATATGCTTATACTATCACTTGTTATTTCCACCGGTTTTTACTCTAATAAAATAGGGAATAGTATCCCCATTATTGACTTACCATAACCTTGCTACTAGTCGGAAACTTCTGGTGTATGGGGAGGCGCGCCTGAGGTCATGCGGTGAACCGGCTTAGCCTACCGATGTGTGGCACCCGAGCTGAGATGTTACAAAGTGGTATCAGAGGTCTGTTTTTCTTTAATTATTATTTTTTATTGCTATTTGGGAAAGGTAGACATGAGACTAGTAAGATTTGGGGATTGGTAATGAGCTTGTGTATGGGAGTAACAAACCCATGTATGGGGTAAAACCCAAGTACTCGGGGTGGAATTGTTATTATTACTGTTTGTTGTTATAGTTGAATGTTATTTCACCTTGGGTGATACACTTGTTGTGTGATGTGATATTTTTTGTTAATATTTCTAAGAATTTACTGGTAGCCCAAAATGTCATGATATTCGAGTCTACATGCATCATTCTAGGCACTTAGGATTATTTTATGACAAGCATTTTTTAGGCACATACAGGAAAAAGGATTTTGGGTAAGTTGTTGAACTTAGAATATTTTTCCTAGCTTGTGAGATTGAATTAAGAATGATGCCCAATATTAATTTATAATGGTAAAAATATGAAAAATTTTAATAAATGTGTGTCTAAGTGAGAAATTTAATATGATAATACCCTTTGAGAACCAAGACCTAGGTTTAGGATGGTTAAGGGTAGTGATAGCGCCTCGGTTTTGACCACATGGAGAGGTTTGGGGAAAAGTCTTGTTGTGATTATTCCTCTTATTTAAATGTGATAAAATTTTGTTATGAGTCCTAAGATGTGTGTTTGTAATTATAGAGATATGCCTCCATGATGAAGTTTTTTGATAGGATGACTGGAGGACATGGTTGCGGATGATCCTCCAGTGGTGGAACCTGAGGTACTAATAGTGTCAGGTGAGGAAGCAGGGGAGAAGTTTTGAGAGAACTTATCTTGCTTCATGAAAATCATGGGGAGAGACCCAGGGTAGGTTGTGAAGAGTATATGTGATCTGATGAGGGGGTTTCAATTGCATCACCCTCTGACTTTTAATGGATAGGGTGGACTGGAGGCAACTAAGTTCTAGGTTGAGTTGATCAAGATGATACTTGAAAATTTGGAGACTCCTATTGAGAAGATGGTCAAGTTGTATTCTTATATGATAGAGGATTAGTGAAGCATTGGTGGGACATCCAGGATCAGACTGGATAGACTGATGGTATTATATGGAACGACTTCTTGGGGAAGTTCTTAGAGCACTTCTACCCAAAGATGCTAAAGCAGGAGAGAGTGGTCGAGTTCATGATATTGAATAAGGGGAACATGTCTGTGATGGACTATGTTGGATGCTTTACAAATTTTCAGCACTTTTCTCTAGTGTTAGCAGCATATGAGACTACTTTATAAATATGATTTCAGGATGGAATTATATGTGAAATTAAGTCCCTGGTGAATATATTTAGGCTGAAGATGTTATCAGAAGTTGTGAATAAGGCTCACATTTTGGAGGGGAACCTAAATGAGGGTTCTAGTGGTGTAAAGGTGGTTTCTTATATATAATCTAAAGGTATGTATTCTAAGAGAAGGAAGCATCATTATGAGAACTTTATCCAGATGAGTGGGAAGAAAAGTGGGAAGTCAGGAGGATCAATCGCTTAGGATCTTACCCAAGTACTTTTCCACTAGTGTGGTAAGTTGGGACACTTTCGTAAATATTTTACCCGACCACCAGTAAAGTTTCAAGCCTGTGGGAAGATGGGACATCTATAGAGGATCTACAGGAACCTGAGATAGATGGTTAGTGATGGAGGAGTTAGAGAGAACCAGGGTGTGGGAATGGGATCTTCTTCACCATATCAATCAGGAATTTGGATATTTACTGGTCTAAGCGGTATAAGTAGTGGATGTGGTGCTTCTGGGAAAGAGCCCCCATATCAGCAGAGTGGTGAAACTCTGGGGAGCTATACAACATCATAGGGAAGAGATGTTGGATAGTTGTATATGGTTAATCCTACACTTATGGATAGTGAGGCTAGGACATCGACAATGAGAGGTACTATTCTTATAGATTCTATATCAGTTAGTGTCTTGTTTTCTACTAGTACCTCTCATTCCATTATATCTAAAAAATTGTTAATGGGCTGATCATGTCAGTGGAGTTCATGATTGGGATGATGATGATAGATACACCATTGGGAGTATAGTCTAGAGACATCTGTTTGTGTAAGGTATGTTCTCTTGAATTTAAGGAAAATCATTTTATTTGGGATCTATATATTCTTGACATGTCAAGATTTGACTTAATTATAGGTATATATTGGATAGTTGTATACTGATCCCGCATTGATTGTTACCATATAAGGATGAAATTTATATCTCCTAAGGGTGAACATTATATTCACCATGTGGAATGGGATATCTAGGCAGGCCGAGTAGGGACAATTACTCAGAAACGGGGAGATCTCACAGTCTAGGTTTCTAGTATTTTACTAGATGATGAAGGTGTAAAGCGTGATATCTTTTCACCAGTGGTGGAATGGTTTTAGGATGTTTTTTCAGAAGAATTATTAGGTCTTCCACCTGAGAGAGATGTGGAATTCACCCATGAGCTCATGTTAGAGGATGATCCCATTTTAATTCCACCATATAGAATGGAACCGACAGAGCTTCAAGAGATCAAGGCTCATCTAGAGGAGTTGTAGGATAAAGATATTATCTATTCGAGTGCATCGCCTTGGGGTTATACTATTTTGTTTGCAAATAAGGCTGACAGGAGTTTACACTTATGTTTTGATTACCGAAATCTAAACAAGGTGATTGTAAAGAACCGTTATTCTCTTCTACAAATCAATGATCTTTTTTACTAGTTGAGAAAATCTTGTTTGTTCTCAAATATTGACTTGATATTAGAGTATCATAAATAGAGTTTAAACTTATAATATACCAAGGACTACTTTTAGAATAAGGTATGGACTTTATAAGTTCATCATAATTCCTTTTGGGTTGATGAATGCACCAATAGTGTTTATGGCCTTGATAAATAAGATCTTTAATCTGTATTTGGATCAGTTTGTGATAGTGATTGTGGATGAAATCTTAGTGTACTCCAAGAATCACGACGATCGTTACCAACATCTTGACATCATCCTGAGTACATTGAGAGAGTATCGACTATACGCTAAGATATCTAAGTGTTAGTTTGGATTGATCAGGTACAATTCTTGGGACACATCATCTTAGAGGAAGGTGTGTCAGTGGACCCATAGAAGTTTCATGCAGTGGTATCTTGGTATCATCCCAATAACATTTTTGATATCCTAATATTTCTGGGGTTAGATGGATATTATCAAAGATTCATCTAGGAATTTTCCCATTTGGAATAACCTCTTTTAGCCTTGACCAAAAAGGGGATAAAGTTTGAATGGTCATAATCTAGTGAGAATTCTTTCTAGGAGTTGAATAAGCATTTTACTTCAGCACCAATCTTGATCTTACCTGATCCAGGTGAGGAGTACATGGTGTATTATGATGCTTCTAGGATCAGACTCAGAGTAGTGTTGATGTAGAGAGATTGATTTTTGATGTGTGGGTCTCGGCAGCTAATGCCACATGAATGAAACTACCTTACCGATGACCTCAAGTTAGCATTTGAATTTTATGCTCTTAATTGTTGGAAGAATTATCTATTGAGTGATAATTTTGTAGTTTTTATCGGTCACAAGAGCTTGTGGTATATTTTCTCGCAATGTGATTTGAATCTTCGATAGCATAGATGGGTAGAGTATATGAATTCATTTTACTTTGATCTATCATATACACCCATAAAGGGAAATAGTGTAGATGATGCCTTGAGTAGGATAACTCATATTCAGATAGTTTGGCAGTCTAGTTCTGAGTGGAAGAAGATAGATTTACTAGTTGGGATGCATGTGGTGGTTCAGGAAATTCAATAGAAGATGACTCTCAAATTAGTTTTAGTGGAGTCTACGCTTTTGAGACGGATCCAAGATAGGCAGTATGAGGATCTAGAGTGTTTGAGCTTAAGTAAAAGCCTTGAAGGTGGGGAGTCATCTTCAGATTGGAAAATAGATGAAGATGAGATCATCTATGTCAGGAATCAGGCTTTTCTGCCTATGAGCATGCAAGAGGAGATCATGTGAGAATTTCATGTATTGAAGTGGGCAGTACATCTAGGTGTGACCAAAATGTACCATGAACAACAATGATAGTTTTGGTGTCTAGACATGAAGAAGTAGATACTAAGGTTTGGGACATGATGTTTCACCTGTCAGTGGGTGAAGATAGAGTATCAACGACCTGGAGGTTTACTTCGGTCATTTCCTATTCCAGAATGGAAGTGGGACGGCATGAATATAGACTTTGTGGTGGGTCTTCCAAAGATTCCAAGGAAGAATGAATCTATTCGGGTTATTGTGTATTGAATAAAAAAATAGAGCATTTATTCCCTATATGGAATACTTTCTCAGTGGATCGATTGGGAGATTTGTATGTTCGAGATAGAGTTCATCGGCATGGGGTGCCACAGACTATAGTTTCAGATCATGATTCATGTTTTAATTCACATTTCTGAAGGGATTGAAGAAGGCACTTGGTACACAGGTTTTATTTAGTACATCTTTCCACCCAAAGACATATGGGCAGTCAGAATGTACTATACAGGATCTTGAGGATATATTGTGGGAACGTGTTCTTAACTTCAGTGGATCTTAGGAGAATCACTTGGCTTTAGTGGAGTTTTTCTATAACAATAATTATTAGGAAACCATATAGATGGAACCATATAAGGAACTTTATGGTAGGCCATGCAGATCACCGCTATGCTAAATAGAGGTTGGTGAGTCAAATTTGATGGGATCAAGTCTCATGTAGGAGATGTTGGAGCAGGTAAAACTAATTCAAAAACATGTGGATACATATTAGAGTAGGAATAAGTTGTATAATGATAGATAGAGAAAACCCCTAGAGTTTATAGAGGGTTATTTTTTATTCCTTTGGGTGTTACCTAGGTTGGGTAACCATAGGATACAAAATAAAGGCAAGTTGTCATCCAGGTTTGTTGGACCGTTTGAGATGGTGGAGAGAATCAAGATGGTGGCATACCGATTGGATCTTTCACAGAAATACAGTAGTATGCATGACATTTTCCATGTATCAAAACTATGGGGGTATCACTATGACCCTTCTAATGTGATCGATATGGATGATTTTGAGATTGAGATAGATAATTCATTTGAGGAGAACCAAATATATACATTGGATAACAGTGATAAATTGTTGCCTAGAAATACCATGCCAATAGTTTGTATATTATGGAAACATGGGCGTATACAGGAGGAAACTTGGGAAAGGGAAGTAGGTATATGGGCACAGTGTCCTGATATTTTTTACTCAAAATCATAGAGATTATTAAAAGTGAATCTCAAGGATGGTCTATTATAAGGTGGGGAGATTGTAAGATCCCATTTTTTATAGGTACTTTTCTCTTTAAGTTTTTTTAGTTGTCTAGTCTTGTTCAGTGACGAAGAGTCATTTTTGGAGAAAATGACCTAAATTTCAGGGATGTATTCTTGTGAATTAATGGAGTCTGGGTATAAATGAGTTAAGTGTTAAAGAATGGGTTCATGGTTATTTGAGATGTTTTAAAAGGAAAATGTGCTAAAAACTCTAATGCATAACATTTCCACATTGTGTAATGGGATTAAATGTCATAAAATTATTAGTGGGTTTTAATAAAATAAATCTGAGGTGACATATTTTTCAGTGGAAACCTTTAAAAAATTATTTCATGGTGTGTAACTAAATTACACACCGTGTAAATTCCTGACCTACAGTTTTAAAGTGGTTGTGTGGCTGATTTTTTTTGGAACCTGTTACAGCTCTCCTCCTCTCAACCTAGGGAGTACCTCCAAGAAATTTTGGAGTGATAAACCCCCTTCCAGATGTTTCATTCATGTGATCAATCCCTGGTAAGTCTTCATGGTTGGATTTATTCTTTCTCTTCCTTCTTTTACCACCCGTTGCGATGAAACCCCATGGTAAGTTGCATTGTTGGTTTTTATCTTGATCAATCTTGATCTAGTAGTCTCTTTGCAACCATCTGCATCTTTCTACATGGGCTTTGGCCAATCAAAACATTGTTGAATCTTTGGTTAAAGTTAGGTGGTCCAAAATTCAATTCCCATAGTCATTATTTTGATTATGTATATGAATGTTGTAGAATTACTAAAGTTGTTTAGAAATTGAAATCTCTAATTGAATTAATTAATATGGTAAATTAATTAATTTAGATGGTTGTGAAATTGTGAGATTTTGGATCGATGAACAAGATAATTAATTCGATAATTAATTATAAGATTCAATAAATTGTGTAATTAGGATAATTAATTGATGAATTAATTATCAAGGCATGAATTGAGGATTTGGGGATTTTATTGAATATTGGTAATTGTGGAATTGGCATAATTAATTGATAATTTTATTATCGAAGTATTGAATTGGGAATTCAGGGATAATTAATTATTGAGTTAATTATAGAATTTTTGAATTGTAAATTGAGAATAATTAATTAGTCAATTAATTATTAGATGTTGGGTATGAGAATGGTTAATTAATTATTGAATTGATTAACAGAAAAAGAGATGTGATTAATTAATTATTTAATTAATTAATGAGCTTGGATTAAGTAATTTTTGAATTAACTAATGGTTGATAAAGGGGTTCTAGACATGATGATCTAGGTCTATGATGATATACATGCATAGTTGTTAAATGGGGATAGACATGATGATCTATTCCAAGGATAGATCTATCAGTAGAGTTAATAAATGTGGTTCTAGACATTATGATCTACATCAATGATATATGTGCATAATTGAGAATTGGGGTGATAGACATGATGATCTACACCAATGGTATATATGCATGATTGAGAATAGGGTTGTTAGACATAACTTTCTATTCCCATGAAAGATATATAGATATATAAATGTTTGATAAATAGGATATTAGACATGGATTTTTGCACCCAAAAACTTTGAAAATGGAATATGGGGATAATTGGATAAAATAATGAAATATGAATTGATTATGTTATATGGATTAGACTCTAGCATGGGCTGAAGCAGGTATTGAGATTCTAGTGTCCATAGGAACCCAGGGGTTTATATAGTTAAATAAAGATTAAATAATAATGTGATAACTATTTATTTATGCATTGTAATTATTTTATTTACACAACTGTATCCACTATTATTTGACTAGATTTTTTTTAGATGTCGTTGGTGGTGGCCTACTGAGTCATACTCACACCCTGCTCGGGTTGTGGGATTGGTACCCGAATAGATTTCATGGATGCAGGATGGGTTAAGGGAAAAGGGAGCATGTTAGATGGTTGAGTCAGGATGGATCATGGTTGAGGGAATTAGATGTGGTTCAGGACCCTCTGGGAGTAGTCAATGTCTTTATTTTTCCTTTTCATTTTAGACACTTGACACGTACATGAGCATGAAATGTTTTTTTCTCCAGTTAGATATTGTATTTCTTGCTTTTTTACTATGATTTATTGGTGTTGTTTATGATTATATATATGCTTCCACTATTGCTTGTTATTTCTGTTGGTGTTTACTCTAATTAAAGAGGGTATAGTCTCCCTATGATTAAACTACTAGAACCTCACTCCTAGTCAGAAGCCTATGGCATATGAGGAGGCACCCCTGAGGTCATTTGGAAAAATGAATCGGGACACTGATGCATGGAATCTGAGTTAGTACATTACACATGCTACATAATCCCACACAGTTCTACCCTATGGGAATCATGGAATATGTGTGGTCAAAGTACATGGCATATAATTAATACATGTCATTTGTTGACTACCATCTGAGTGAAACAACAATACATGAAGCATGCGGCGTGTAGTAGGTTGTGTGCATCATGTAAAGCATAATAACCCATGCAGAGAATACATTGAGTACCTAGGTGTATAGTATAGGTCAATTTTTGTAGAAATTAATTAAATCAAACAAAACTACACAACGAATAGCTAGTTGTACTTTCCATGTGATAGGTTTTACCTCATTTACTACACACGTAGTATTTTAGTTGATTGGTTGATAATAAATTTTTCATTAATCAATTATTTCCATGTAATTTTGTTGATACACAATGTGTATGGTCACCATACACACTATGTAATTTACGGGCATTTCCAATGGTATAAGCCAAGTATATTCAAGTTTTGTTGTGTAGTCATAAATACTGCACAGACTGCATGGATTGATTCACGGAACAACACTCCATGTATATCATGACATGCTGTTTAAGTACACTGCATATGAAAATGAATATGAACAGTGTTAGTCACACGTCATGTTATGTGAAGGTATAATTCATGCAATAATTAAACTCCAAAAATGGGTTTTAAGAAGAAGCATAAAGGTACACTTCGTTCCACCTCCAGTATACACTATGTACTTAAATAATTTTAATTAAAATTAATTTATTTAATTTATTTAAAATTATAGTGGATGATAATTTCAAGGATTGTTTAGATGAATGATTAAGATAAAAGAAATAATTAATTAATATGATGATTAATTATTAATTTTAAATATTTATCATAATAAAAAATTGATAGAAATGAATTCTAGCTAGTTTTAAATGTGTATTCATTGAATGTGTAGATGATCATAAGCTTGAAAAAACTATGTATGTGTTAGGTTTATTTTAATTTAATTATTATTACATGGGTTATTTTAGTAATTATTATTAAATAAAAATTATGATCTATGTATCATCCCCTCCCCTTTATTATGTACAGACCTCAGTTTCCACAGCTTCTTTTATATAAACCCAAACCTCTAGTTTCCCTCACCGATGAGTGAGAAAACATATATAAATGAAAGATCCCTTAGGTGAGTGGAGATGGTTCAATATTGAGTTGAGGTGAAACCAACCAAAGAAATATTATAAGTTTTCTTATGGAAATATTAACAATTAATCTAATAAATGGAGGTGAATAAAAACCTTAAAACTGGGATCACCATGGAAGACATAAGCCTCCAACCTCCAAAGGTATCCATGGAAAAATTAAATTGTTTAGATTATCAAAATAGAGTTATATATTACACCATGACATGTTAGAATCTCTTGATGAAAATGAGGAAGATAATGAGATCTATAAGATCAAGAAGTATCAACTAGGCATATCATACCACTACCTATCATTGTATGCAAGTATGGTTGATATAGTTTCTAATAATTCTACTCATTCATTATGTGTATTAACTCATGTGATTTATCGCATGATTTAATATTGTGTTCAATGCATACATATTATTTATTTGATCCCTTATGTGTTTTATCCTATAAAACACCTTTTTAATGATAGCCAATGTGATAGGATCATCTAAACATCAACCCTTAACATTCATCCATATGATTAAAGGTGGAAGAATCATCATATGAATACCATAATATATTGGTGTAAATGTATTATTAAACCTTTTCTTAAGGTTATGTCAGCAAAAACATAATCTCAAGGACATAGTCACCAAAAATTACATCACATGAAATATTGGATTTAGGGAATATTCCTTTCAATCTCCCATTTTCACTAAATCATAAAAGACTTTATTACATTTCACATTATATCATTTCATATATAAAAAATTAGGAAATGATATCCAAAAATCCTTTTGGAAATATTCCAAAAAAAATTTGAAAATATATCATTAACTTCACCTCGTATCACATTATATGTAGTATATTTGAATACCTATTCAAAATAATTTTATATTGTCTCCAAAATACTTTTAGAGTAACCCTCTAATCCAAACTCAATATCCATTCAATCAAATATAAAGTGTTCCCCAGGGCCTTAATAGCATTGAAAAAAAATATGAATCATCATATCCATAAATGTAAGAAAAGTGCAGTATTTAGAAAAGTATAAATTCTACTCAAGATATAAAGATATCTGGTGTGATCTCCCTCAAACACATGTATCTCTATACCTGTGTAACCCAGTTTTCATCGTATGCACTTGTGAACTCTCATTTATTCCCTTTTTTCAAGATATCAAATGACTATGAGATATAGAGTATATTAATCCCATGTAGCCAGCACATACATTCTCAATTCTCTGAGTATATATTGACATGGTTTATGAATACATTACGTGTCATTCTTCATTATAGATGATTCTATCACATGCCCCTCATCCGAATAGATAATCATATTATATATACTATCTAGGTTTGTACCCACACTTCCTAGTCTATCATAATCAAGGGATCATATTTCATACTCATCATATGAGAGGAAAAAACTCATCTTGGTTGAGTTTCAACCGACGACATGATCAGCAACATACCCAACCACCCCTGGTTAGCTAAGTTACTTTTGACTTACATAATAAAGGTATTAATGTATGAAATTTCTCATGTTAGGTATCTCATTAACCTTGGGTTGTGAGGACTAAATATATTCTAGGAATCACTAGTATATCAAAGATATAGTGCATAACACTCCATGTGGTATACCTTTTAGGTCATCCAGTGCACATAATAAAAACTTTTTCCCTCATTTTTATGCATCATATCCATATTTTATATCTCTATATGAGAATAAAACTCATGTTAACCTTTAGATTTATTTATAAGTTATAATACTCCATGAAAAACATCGGTTATGGATAACTTAAAGTAATATTTTGAGAGGTAAATTATCATTATAATTCACAAAATGTATATTTATATGTGCATCTATAAAAATAATGTGAAAATATGACAAAAAAGATATATTTTATATGATATATTTTATATTCTTAAAAATATTTTAAGAATAATTAATATATTTCAACCTAAACTCATGTATATAATATCATATATGATAAAATTCCATATCAACCTTATGTTTACTGCACTTTTAAGGGTTTTGTTAAATCATTATATCTATATGTAATTCCTGTCAGATATTTATATGGCCATGTGATAAAACCCTCCCACTAAAATATGTATTTATAAAAATACATGAATAAATCAAGTTTTAATAATGGTGATATTTAGGAATAATATTATCAATGTTCAACTCTGTGAACATATTCAAAATACTTAACTCCACAACATCATATGTTACGATGTCAACTTCTGTTGTCAACTTAAAACTCTTTCTAAGTTTAACAATATCAATGTTGGAACCCTTTTTCAAACTTTTCCTTTGAAATCAATGTAAATATTTACATTTATACTAACCCACGCATCCTAAACTCTAAGCTAAAAAAACTCCCACTAGAATCTTATATACTATATTATTTTTATAATATCTTGTTAAGATACAAAAAATTGTTTGGTTTTTAGGAAATAATACTTACTTCCTTTTAATGGAAATATTTAACAAATAAAATATTGTTCCATATCATATATGGTATTCTATGTGTTTGGAGAATTTTTCTCTAAAAGAATAATATTCATTATTATATGATAATTATGGGAGGTGAGAACCTCTTCTCTTATATTTTAACAAATATATGGATAAACACTTTATTCTGGATAAAACATTTTTATCCTTATCTTCTTCACAAGTTAGTTATAGAATCCAATGAATTATAAACCATGTGTATTCATTTAATAATATTATAATATTCATAAAAACAATTTTTTAATGACTAAATTCTCTTATCATGAAATATAAATGAGATGAAGATACACATCCTTAGATTAATCTAAGCTTCATATATACCTTTACATTTAAATTTGTGATGTAGAAAACTTTTTTATTTATCACTTGAATGAAAATTACAAGATATATTAATTATTCCCTTGTTTTTTAACTCTTGTATATTTTCAACACTTGTAAGATATACATTCAGTATCATATATACTTCAAAACTGAAGAATCAATTTCTATTACACCAATACCTAGCATGGAAATTCCATTGAGTTTCAAAAAGTCCTATGGGTATTGTAAACTATTCCATCATATAGAATCATTACTCCTTCCTAATAACTCATTTAGATTTGAATGACCTAACAATCTATTTGAGGAAACTTTGTTAGACTATTCAACTAAATTTTCTTCTTATGGTTTGAACTTTAACCCCTTTATACTTTTTATATAGCACCAAAACCTATACATCATATGCCCAGATTATTTATTCTCAGTACTTTGATAAAATTGGGTAAATGTTTTTTTAACTTAATCACATTGTAATAACATTTCCATATATAATAAGAAAATAAATTTATTATCAAGAAAAATTCTTATAAGAAATATTCATTCTCTCCAAGTCATTATCATATTCAATCATTTTGAATATCATTGACATACACAATCATACTGAGTATATGAGACTGAAATTTCTTTGTTCATCTCGTATCTGATGCCTCTGAAACCTTAATTGAATCATTATATTCTTCAAATAATAATATTGATTCACCTATTAAACAACTACAACACTTTTTTACTCAAGAAGGTGTTTCTCTAACATATAGAATTTTTATTTCTTAAGAACTTTTCTTAAGTTTCCAATAATTATAGTTGTTTACATTTAACTTCTATTTTCAAGGATTAATTTAGAATTTATGTTTTATAATGATGATGTTATTATCTAAAACATGATCGTTTATCATATGAGTATAAGGTTTTATTACCATTCAATAAGTAATTTTACTAAATTGTCTCCCACTAAAATGATAACTCCTTTAGAATAACATCATATCTATTAGTGGTATAAGATCTATATTTCACTAAGGAATGAGTCTGCTTTGGTGTTTCTCTCAACACTTAGTTATTTAGGTAGGGTATCATCTAAATCATATCATATATGATTTCTCTGATATCTTAACTATTAGGGTTACTCATCTTGTGTAAATGGAGATCCTTTGTGATGTTTTGTTTTAACAAAGTTTTGTTTTTGTTGAAAACTAAATTTTTGTAAAAGAATGTTTTTGTAAATCATGTGAAGCATGTGTTGTTGGAAGTTTATAACTTTTTTATTGTTAAGTTTATGAAAATATAGATAAATAAATTTTTTTGAAAATTTGGTGATCATATGATCTATTTAATGGTCCATCAGACTTAGTTTTTCTAACGTTGGTTTTTTTAGGAAGTATGAGTTTGAATGAAGATGAAAATCATCTAACAAATATTTTTTTGGAAAGTCATAAGTTTCTGAGATGAAGAATGTAAGAAGTTTTCTAAGACTTTAAAAGTTGGGAATTTATAGAACTTTTAAAAACTATTATAATGATGCTTTTCTATTCTTTCAGTTCCTAAAACATCATGAAGAAGTAATGATACAAAGTGGAGTTTATAAAAGTAAAGATAATTGCAATTTATGAAGTTTCATGTTTCTAAAAATTTGAAGTTTTACAGATGAAAATCATTGGTTCGAGAAGTACCAAATGCATAAGTTTTCATAATAATAAGAGATGAATGTTTTGAATCTATCTAGATATAATTATTCTAGACATAGTGAATCAGATGCAACTACTAATTCAGTTCATTGGACAGAGTCGTAACATATGATGATCTGTACAATGATGAAGTTTTCTAGACTCAGACATCTGAGCATAATTTTTTCAGACTTAAAATTTTCAAGAGATTAAGAATTTTGAAATTTATTAAGTTTGGTAATATTCAACCTTGCTGAATAGACAAACTTTCCAAACAGAAGTTTTGAATGAATTTTTCTTAGAAAATTTAAGTTTGTAAAATTTATTGAGTTCATAAAAATGTGTAAAGAAAAATATTTTGGTATCAATTAAAACAAATAAGGCGGTAGTTTTTATAAAAACTCCAACATTACAACATTTATTATTCTACAAACTTGATCAGACTATTGTAGTAGACTATTAGACTGAACGATGGCTATCATATGAAGCAAAGAATAAGTAGAATACTCAATTATTCAGATAAATAATTTGTAAAAATATCTGAATTTTTTGTTGGTGAGTTTTTTTGGTTTCATAATTCAGAAGAAATGTAGTGTCTTGAGAAATCAGATATGAATTCCTAAGTAAAAACAAAGGGGGAGATCAAGTTTGTAATCAGACACAATTCTCCTGAAAAACAAGATCATATGATATTTTACTAAGTGAATAAATGTATTTGAGTAAAAAGAGTCTCTTGATATATAAAAATCAAGTTTTGTTGAAGTTGATACCAAATAGATTTTATAGCCAACTAAATTCTTTAGAAGTGGAAACAATGTAGTCAACTATTTTCAGTTGGTATGGAGCATCGGAGCGAGTAATATTTTGCTTCATTTGATTTATTTTTTTCAATGGTCTAAGAGAAAAAATATGAGTTATTTGAATTGATTTAAGAGAACTAGAATGATGAACAGAGTTACAAACTGGGATGTTTCAGGTAATCAATTTTCAGAAATAGCTTTTGAAAAGTTATAAAGATAATAAATTTTGAATGTATTGAAGTTTTGGAGAATTCAATAAGATTTGAGAAGACTCCAGAAGAGTTGATAAGAATCCTAATTAAATTTAAATAAACATGAAATTTAGAGTTATGAATTATGAGTGAGTGGGAAAGGAAATTGGTTTCTTTCCATTTCATTTTTTGGATCACCTATAAATACATATGGAAAGTACATCATACTTTGACACTATTCACCCATGCATAAAAGTGAATGCTCTTCTTATTTGATGTCAGAGATGAGTTTCAAACCAAATTTGTTTTGTGTTGAAGAAGAGTTTCTAGAAAAATGGTTCTGGTTAAAAGATCAAATATATATAAGATCAAATTACAAGGTATCGAGAATTGGACTAAGTAAATCAATCTGAGTTTTTGAGAAAAACTTTGAGAAACACTATTTTGTTATAAAGGTAGATCAAAAAGTTTGAAATTTCACAAATTGATAATAGTTACATTGGTCTTAGACTATAGTATTAATACCATTGGATGTAGGTAGATCAAAAAGAGGTTTATTGGACATAGATTTCCATATGGACCTTTGTGGAGCATAAAGTTTCAAAGTTACTTTTGTTTTTATGGATCACATTTTTTAAGCACAGTTTTGTAAACTGATGAGAGTTAGTATAATAATTCTTTTCGAGAGATATAAGGTGTCCAATGGGAGTTTACATAAGTTTAACTTATTCATAATAGTGTATTTCCATAGACTCATGGGAGTGTCTATAGAAGGGATGTATGTTCTCACACTAAGGTCAAACCTTTTAAATCATGTGTTCCTTGTTTACTTTTATATTTTTTCATGCACTTGATTTTACTAAAAATTAATAAGGAAGTAACTTAAAAATATACAGGGGTTAAATTTACTAAAGTTGAAATTTTTAAAAAGGCAACAATTAATTCAACCTCCCCCCTCTTAGTTGTTATATAATCCTTTGAAACCTCAATTGGTATTAGAGGAAGGTTCCCCTCTTAAATCCTTATCATGGAAACTATCAATTCCATCAATGGAAAAGGGATTCCTATATTTGATGGAAAAAGCTATCATGTTTGGAAAAACATGATGATTCCATATCTTCTATCTCTTGGCCTGGAAGTTTTTAATATTGCTAAAATTGTTTTTCCACCCATTGAGAATGATTATCCTATGACTTTTTCTAAAAATAGAAATACTTAAGTTTATGGAAAATCTAGAAATGATATTCTTATGTATTTGTCAGAAAATTTTTATATAAAGGTGATGGGTCTAAAAATAGAAAAGAGTATGTGGTATGAGATTGAAAATATTTCTGAAGGGAATACTAAAGTGAAGGAATCAAAGCTACAAATATGGAATAGAAATTTTGAAGAAATAATAATAAGATATGAAGAAACTATTGATGAGTAATTCACCATAGTAAATAATTTTTTTTTGCAACATTAGTGGTTTCATAGATGTCTGTAAAGACCCGTAAATTTCAAGGAAATTTTTTTCTTAATTTTCTTTGGAATTTTACAAGAGCGCAGTTTCTGACGGCACCTGATTCCGAGGCCCGGTGTGCCCGGAATCATTTTCCGAAGTTTGGCTCGGGTACGTTCAGTGAACGGACGAGCGGGTTTTTCTAACTTTTGAACCGGTGCCCGGAATCGAATTCTGAGGGCACCGATGAAATCGCAGCGCCAGTATTCGCTTAGAAACACCTCTTCCGGAGTTGCGTTTGCTCGGGTGTGGTTTTTAATTTTCGGGCTTAAAGTTAAGAAATAAAATAATTTTGCGACAACTTTATTTTATTTCACTTAAGCCACTTGGAAGCCACTTGAAGCCACTTAAAGGCGGCTTGAACTGAGTTGAACTGGATAGGATGCTATCCGGAAATATCCTACCCCCTTGGTAGGATATTTGTGAGGTGGGGCCCGCACGAGCTCCGCCGTTTCTTTCCGCTAAGAAACGCACCCGTGAAAACCCGTCTTAATGAAAGTCAACCGACGCGTTTTCTAAATTCTTAACAGACCATTTAATTGGGCTGTTTCTCTCGTGAATTGAATGGGTTGTTTCTTTCGTGAATTAAATGGCCTGTTTCTTTCGTTGAATTAATTCAACGAATTAATTCAATCGTTTCTTAACCTGTTTCGTGTGTTGTCATATTAATAAAATAAGACCAACCCAAATCTTTGGAGAAGGTTTGAGAGGATTCTTGTTCTTCTTCTCCCTCGCGAAGAACACGAAGAACGCGAAGAACGCGAAGAACGCCAAACCCGGAAATCGACGACGCTTCCGTCTGTGACGTTCTTCCACGCTCTGATCTCCGATCACCGACCGTTTGAGGTGAGTGATTTCGGATTTCCTCTCAAAAGTTCCTTTATTTTGGTTTTTAACGAAACACAGATTTAAATATTAATAATTTAAATCTGTTGTTCTTGGTTCGTTGAGCTCGCCGACTCAACGCCGGATTCCGCGACGACGCGACGCCTCCCCACGATGACGCGACGATCCCTCTCTCCCGCGACGATCCTTTCCGCGAAGAACGCCCACGCACGACGATCGACGAGGTAGGGATTTTATAATTTTGGAATACCCCTCTTTATATTCCCATGAACGTTCTTTAAAAACTTAAGAGCCGGTTTCAAATGAACAATTTTATTTTATTAAAATTGTCGGTTCATGTGTTGAACAATTTCTCCCGTTGTTTTTATCTAACGCGGAGGGTGCGGGTCAAACGAACATGGCCCGGAAACCCTCCGCCGTTCTTCGTGTTTTGCGGATTTGGCGAGCGACGACGGAACGTGCCGCAACGGGTGTTTGATGATCCCGCAGTAAAGAACGGAACCCGGGAGGAACAACGGCGCAGACGGGAAGGAAAACGGGTCACCGGAGCGACTCCGGCGGCCCGCGGAAGCCGGTGGTGGCGCGGGTCGCCGGCGCGGCGGCGCCGGCGGCCGGAGGCGGCGCCGGCGGCCGGAGGCGGCGCCGGCGGCCGGAGGCGGCGACACCCCGCGGGTGTCCAGCGCGACACCCCGCGGGTGTCGCGGGGTTGTCACGCGGCACCCCGCGGGTGTCCAGCGCGACACCCCGCGGGTGCCGCGGGGTTGGCCCGCGACACCCCGCGGGTGTCCAGCGTGACACCCCGCGGGTGCCGCGGGTGCCGCGGGGGTGCCACACGGGGCGGCGGCTTTCCCCCGCGTCGGCCGCTCGGCCGCTCGGCCGAGCCGAGCCGGACCGGCCCTGGCCGGGCCGGGCCGGGCCAACCGAGTCGGACCCGACCCAGTTCGGGCCAACCAGGGGGGATCGGGCCGGGTCGGCCCGGGCCCGGACCCCCCCGTCTTCGGACGGACTTCGTTCAAATAGCCGTATCTTGAGCTACGGGCCTCCAAACGACCCACCGTCAGCGGCAACGCGATCCTTGGATCGAGACGGTCGTTTTAGTTTATCGCACTCAAAGTTTCGGAATACTTGGGGTTCAGCCGGGTTGGTTCGTACACGAAACCAACCGGGCCCTCGGAGCGGAAACGCTCATATATTGAGCTACGGACGTCCGATTGACGTGCCGTCAGCTTTGTTGAATTCCTCTAAGTGAGACGGATCTTTTGGCATACTCCGCCCGAGGTTCGGACGCAGGTGGAGTGCGGTCGGGTTGGTTTTTCCTTAAAAACCAACCGGGCCCCTGGGACGAAAATGCCAATATCTCTCAGACCGGGCGTCCGATTGACGCGCCGTCTGCGACGTTGAGTTCCTGTTGACGATACGGAACTTTTGGATACATCAACTTCGGACTTCGTGACAGTTGATGTATCAGCCTCTCGGCTCGTGGAGCGGACCCTCCCGAACGAGCTCGCTGTGTGCGGGAACCCAAGTGCTGGCTGCGACTGCTACTTCGACAGCGACGACCGTGTAGAGATCCTCAGTGGACTGCGGCGACGACTGTGCAGAGATCCTCCGTGGACTCCGACGACGACCGTGCAGAGATCCTCAGTGGACTGCGGCGACGACTTTGCAGAGATCCTCAGCGGACTGCGACGACTACTGCACTCAGCGATCCTACGTGGATCAGGGCTTCAGGTCATGCGTGGGCCCGATCCTGTGTGGGTCCGATCCTGTGTGGGTCACTGCAGAGATTAGTTACCTATCGATCCTTCGTGGGTCCGACGACTTATATGGATCATGGATCATCTTTATCGTCATCCGAAGAAGTATACCTGTGTGAGCTGAATCTTCTGTTTTCCTCGATAGAGGTGGTGCGCTTGGTTGTAGTGGCAGACCCGCGATACTGGAGATGAGCGTACGGAGTACGGAGACCGTGTAGCCGGCTGAGACCTGAAGACTGCTCGACCGACTCGACTTGGAGTGAGTCGACTAGCCCAGTGGATGGAGCGCCCGGTATTTGGCGGCAGACCCACGGCGGACGGAGCGCCTGGTAGTTGGCAGCAGACCCGCGGTACTCGACTGGAGGAGTACCTCTGTAGGCTATTTGAGTGAGCGCCCGGTATTTGGCAGCAGACCCTCAGCGGACGGAGCGCCCGGTAGTTGGCAGCAGACCTGCGGTACTCGACAGGAGGAGTACCTCAGCAGTCTTAGGTTAGTGAGAAGTACCTCGGAGTCGTGACAGGACCACTGTACACTTCAGAGATGGGGCTCTTCAGCAGTTATGTTTTTGATAATGAAAATCCTGGTTTGAGCTGAGTCAATGATCCTTGTGTTTCCTCTTGATTGAGATGGGTTATCTGATAATTTCGATATATGTATGGGCATATACCTATGAGAGTTATCTGTTGAGTTTTCCTGTGTGGAATACGTTTTCCTCTCCTTTGTGGATTGTGTTGAGTTATCCTGTGTGGATTTACTGTTTACTCTCCTTTGTGGATTGTGTTGTTCTCTCCTGCGTGGGTATGCGTTTTGCTTTCCTGTGTGGACTGGGTTGTGCTAGGGCTCGGACGTTGGAGCCGATCGGGGAATTGATGACTTAGGTATATGTATGGGCATATACCTAAGACGTGTCAGATGTTACTTCGTGATTGTATCTCTCCTTCGTGGCTTATCCTTTGTGGATTTCGGGAGACCTTCGGGGGTCTCGGGGTCCCTACTGAGTAGCTTATACTCACCCCTGCACGGGCTATGCCCGCACTTCGTGGTGTTGGTTGCAGACGACAGGCAGTGCTGATGGAGACCGAGTGTTCGAGGACTGGACGGTACCCGGAGGTGGACTACACGACGAGTCAGTACCCGGAGGTGGACTACACGACGAGTCAGTACCTGGAGGTGGACCACTGGGCGAGACGTGCTCGGAGCGGACGGCGGGACCCGAGGAGCATTGGAGCTATCTGTACCCACCCTTCAGGTGGGACTTCCAGAGGACGGCTCGACGCTGCAGTTTTTCCTTTCAGTTGCTGTTTTTCCTTTCAGTTGTACTTTACAGTTGGGCTTGTATTTCCGGCCCCTTTTACTTTCAGCACAGCTTGTACAGTTTTTACTTAGTGTTTACTTTTCCGCTTGCTTACTCTGTGGTGCTTTTTTACTTTTCAAAGGCAATGCCTTCCCTTTTTGTTGGGATTTACGCCTTGGTGCTAGTCGCCAGCCCCTGGCCTATGGAAGGCGGGCTTGGGGTAGTCACGGCACGGGCCTCGAGGACGTGTCGTGACAAATTGGTATCAGAGGCGGTCGGTTCTACCGCAGACTCTGATCTTTCTTCTATGTGAAGAAATAGTGTTTAGCATATTGAGTGTGGTTATCAGTCCAGGGAGTCCAGTGTTGGTGCGGCGGCCGACGTATCCATACACCAGGACCCTGACTTCTGATTCCCGACTTAATGCACGAAAACATTGATTGCTTGTGTGTTCCAAGTTTTCTTTGTGATTACTTGTGTCAGCTCACCAGGTATACTGTTCTGACCGTGGCATACTTGTTTCCTTTTCAGGATGGCACGACGACAGCAGCCAGCTAGGGTTCCTAGAGTAGAGCGCGACGACAGCCCGCCGAGCGACGAGGCCTCGGTACAGGGCCCGTTGACAGCAGAGGAACCGGCGGTACCTTTACCCACCGAGCCCCCGATGCTTCCAGCACTGGCAGATGACGACGCACGACGCCTCGGAGCTCTGCACGAGTTCCAGCGCCAACGACCACCTAGGTTCCGTGGGGAGTCGGACCCCCAGGCAGCCGAGGACTGGCTGGAGGCGGTCGTCCGAGTTTTCAGGCTAGTGAGGACACCCGCAGACCTCATGGTGATCCTCGCGGCGAGCCTACTGCACGCAGCAGCCGGACGATGGTGGAGCCTGATGCTCCAGGTACACGATGAGGCCACCCTCATCTGGACGGACTTCGAGAGCCTCTTCCGCTCAGAGTTCGTCCCGGCCACCCTCCGTGCGGTGCGCATCCAGGAGCTTCTTCAGCTGCGGCAGGGCAGCTTGACAGTCGCTCAGTACGCGGCGAGGTTCACCGACCTTTCTCGGTACTCGACAGACATGGTACGGGACCCCTTCTTTCGGGCCCGGACCTTCGAGCAGGGATTGAGACATGAGATCAGGGCATCGCTGGTCTCTCTTAACATCCCGACCCAGGCAGGAGTGCTAGAGAGAGCCCTTCTGATCGAGAGCTTCCTGGCTGAGTCCACAGCGAGACCTGCCGTAGGGCGGCAGATAGCGGAGTCATCGGCAGCAGGTAGCTGACGGATGACTCAGGGTTCCAGGCAGACCAGACCTACCGGTGGCCGACTGCACGACTCAGGATCAGTTGTGCGGGGGAGCTGGGGTGGAGTCAGATCCAGGCGTGCCGAGAGTGGGCAGTGTTACTCCTGTGGCGGGATTGGTCACATGGCTCGTGACTGTCCGACCCGCCATGCTGATGATCAGCATTTAAGTGAAGAACCTCCCAGGCAGAGGCAGAGGTTCGACCGTGGCGGTCCGCAGGGAGGAGGCGGACGAGGCAGAGGAGTTGGCCGCGCAGCAGGAGGTGGGTGACGCTTTGAGGCTCTGCCACCACCACCACCAGGAGGTCCGCCCTGACCACAGGGAGTAGGTGAACATGCGAGAGCTCAGCTTCAGGCAGCCGAGGCCTTCGATCATGGAGCTCTGGGAGCAGATGGACAGGAGCAGAACTAGTGGATACGTCCTTTGTACTTCTGGTTCCTTGTTGCTTTTGTGTAGCGTCTTGTATTATGAGCTGCAATAATAAAAGACGCATACCTTTGTGATATTTTCGTTCCAGTCCTCTTTCGTGATGTTACTAAGAGGTTCCAGTTTTGGCTGTTGACTTGACCCTCACTTGTGAGACATCTACTGGAGGAGACCAGTTACCACACACTAAAGCTGACAGTGTGACTCAACCCTTGGAGGCGAGAGTAACGGTTGGATCTCTTGGTAGTAGCGTCGAGGCCTTACGACGTCATCCTTGGTATGGATTAGTATCATCCATGTCGGGATTGACCGTATTAGGCGAAGAATTTGGTTTATCCAGGGGATGAGACCAGATTTCTCTTATCGGCAAGGAAGAAATCATGGCAGCTCTAGTGGGACCAGAGGTGGTCCGGGCCACGACAGAGAAGGTCCAGGTGAGCACATGGGAGCGGAAGGCTCAGATGCGTGCTCAGTACCGCCTTGTATCCCTAGTTTGTGTTGAAGCTTTACGGGGACGTAAAGACCTGTGGTGGGAGTAATGTAAAGACCCGTAAATTTCAAGGAAATTTTTTTCTTAATTTTCTTTGAAATTTTACAAGAGCGCAGTTTCTGACGGCACCTGATTCTGAGGCCCGGTGTGCCCGGAATCATTTTCCAAAGTTTGGCTCGGGTACGTTCAGTGAACGGACGAGTGGGTTATTCTAACTTTTGAACCGGTGCCCGGAATTGAATTATGAGGGCACCGATGAAATCGCAGCGCCGGTATTCGCTTAGAAACGCCTCTTCCGGAGTTGCGTTTTCTCGGGTGTGGTTTTTAATTTTCGGGCTTAAAGTTAAGAAATAAAATAATTTTGCGACAACTTTATTTTATTTCACTTAAGCCACTTGAAGCCACTTAAAGGCGGCTTGAACTGAGTTGAACTGGATAGGATGCTTTCCGGAAATATTCTACCCCCTTGGTAGGATATTTGTGAGGTGGGGCCCGCACGAGCTCCGCCGTTTCTTTCCGCTAAGAAACGCACCCGTGAAAACCCGTCTTAATGAAAGTCAACCGACGCATTTTCTAAATTCTTAACAGACCATTTAATTGGGATGTTTCTCTCGTGAATTGAATGGGCTGTTTCTTTCGTGAATTAAATGGCCTGTTTCTTTCGTTGAATTAATTCAGCGAATTAATTCAATCGTTTCTTAACCTGTTTCGTGTGTTGTCATATTAATAAAATAAGACCAACCCAAATCTTTGGAGAAGGTTTGAGAGGATTCTTGTTCTTCTTCTCCCTCGCGAAGAACACGAATAACGCGAAGAACGCGAAGAACGCGAAGAACGCCAAACCCAGAAATCGACGACGCTTCCGTCCGTGACGTTCTTCCACGCTCCGATCTCCGATCACCGACCGTTTGAGGTGAGTGATTTCAGATTTCCTCTCAAAAGTTCCTTTCTTTTGGTTTTTAACGAAACACAGATTTAAATATTAATAATTTAAATCTGTTGTTCTTGGTTTGTTGAGCTCACCGACTCAACGCCGGATTCCGCGACGACGCGACGCCTCCCCGCGACGACGCGACGATCCCTCTCTTCCGCGACGATCCTTTCCGCGAAGAACGCCCGCGCGCGATGATCGACGAGGTAGGGATTTTATAATTTTGGAATACCCCTCTTTATATTCCCGTGAACGTTCTTTAAAAACTTAAGAGCCGGTTTCAAATGAACAATTTTATTTTATTAAAATTGTCGGTTCATGTGTTGAACAATTTCTCCCGTTGTTTTTATCTAATGCGGAGGGTGCGGGTCAAATGAACACGGCCCGGCAACCCTCCGTCGTTCTTCGTGTTTTGCGGATTTGGCGGGCGATGACGGAACGTGCCGCAACGGGTGTTTGATGATCCCGCAGTAAAGAACGGAACCCGGGAGGAACAACGGCGCAGACGGGAAGGAAAACGGGTCACCGGAGTGACTCCGGCGGTCGGAGGCGGCGCCGGCGGCCGGAGGCGGCGACACCCCGCGGGTGCCGCGGGTGTCCAGCGCGACACCCCGCGGGTGTCGCGGGGTTGTCACGCGGCACCCCGCGGGTGTCTGGCCGACACCCCGCGGGTGCCGCGGGGGTGCCACGCGGGGCGGCGGCTTTCCCCCGCGTCGGCCGCTCGGCCGAGCCGAGCCGGACCGGCCCTGGCCGGGCCGGGCCGGGCCAACCGAGTCGGACCCGACCCGGTTCAGGCCAACCAGGGGGGATTGGGCCGGGTCGGCCCGGGCCCGGACCCCCCCCCCCCCCCCGTCTTCGGACGAACTTCGTTCAAATGGCCGTATCTTGAGCTACGGGCCTCCAAACGACCCGCCGTCAGCGGAAACGCGATCCTTCGATCGAGACGGTCGTTTTAGTTTATCTCACTCAAAGTTTCGGAATACTTGGGGTTCGGCCGGGTTGGTTCGTACACGAAACCAACCGGGCCCTCGGAGCGGAAACGCTCATATCTTGAGCTACGGACGTCCGATTGACGTGCCGTCAGCTTTGTTGAATTTCTCTAAGTGAGACGGATCTTTTGGCATACTCCGCCCGAGGTTCGGACGCAGGTGGAGTGCGGTCGGGTTGGTTTTCCCTTAAAAACCAACCGGGCCCCTGAGACGAAAATGCCAATATCTCTCAGACCGGGCGTCCGATTGACGCGCCGTCTGCGACGTTGAGTTCCTTTTGACGATACGGAACTTTTGGATACATCAACTTCGGACTTCGTGACAGTTGATGTATCAGCCTCTCGGCTCGTGGAGCGGACCCTCCCGAACGAGCTCGCTGTGTGCGGGAACCCTAGTGGTGGCTGCGACTGCTACTTCGACAGCGACGACCGTGCAGAGATCCTCAGTGGACTGCGGCGACGACTGTGCAGAGATCCTCCGTGGACTCCGACGACGACCGTGCAGAGATCCTCCGTGGACTCCGACGACGACCGTGCAGAGATCCTCAGTGGACTGCGGCGACGACTGTGCAAAGATCCTCAGCGGACTATGACGACTACTGCACTCAGCGATCCTATGTGGATCAGGGCTTCAGGTCCTGCGTGGGCCCGATCCTGTGTGGGTCCGATCCTCTGTGGGTCACTGCAGAGATTAGTTACCTATCGATCCTTCGTGGGTCCGACGACTTATATGGATCATGGATCATCTTTATCGTCATCCGAATAAGTATACCTGTGTGAGCTGAATCTTCTGTTTTCCTCGATAGAGTTGGTGCGCTTGGTTGTAGCGGCAGACCCGCGATACTGGAGACGAGCGTACGGAGTACGGAGACCGTGTAGCCGGCTGAGACCTGAAGACTGCTCGACCGACTCGACTTGGAGTGAGTCAACTAGCCCAGTGGACGGAGCGCCCGGTATTTGGCGGCAGACCCACGGCGGACGGAGCGCCTGGTAGTTGGAAGCAGACCCGCGGTACTCGACTGGAGGAGTACCTCTGTAGGCTATTTGAGTGAGCGCCCGGTATTTGGCAGCAGACCCTCAGCGGACGGAGCGCCCGGTAGTTGGCAGCAGACCCGCGGTACTCGACAGGAGGAGTACCTCAGCAGTCTTAGGTTAGTGAGAAGTACCTCGGAGTCATGACAGGACCACTTTACACTTCAGAGATGGGGCTCTTCAGCAGTTATGTTTTTGATAATGAAAATCCTGGTTTGAGATGAGTCAATGATCCTTGTGTTTCCTCTTGATTGAGATGGGTTATCTGATAATTTCGATATATGTATGGGCATATACCTATGAGAGTTATCTGTTGAGTTTTCTTGTGTGGATTACGTTTTCCTCTCCTTTGTGGATTGTGTTGAGTTATCCTGTGTGGATTTACTGTTTACTCTCCTTTGTGGATTGTGTTGTTCTCTCCTGCGTGGGTATGCGTTTTGCTTTCCTGTGTGGACTGGGTTGTGCTAGGGCTCGGACGTTGGAGCCGATCGGGGAATTGATGACTTAGGTATATGTATGGGCATATACCTAAGCCATGTCAGATGTTACTTCGTGATTGTATCTCTCCTTCATGGCTTATCCTTTGTGGATTTCGGGAGACCTTCGGGGGTCTCGGGGTCCCTACTGAGTAGCTTATACTCACCCCTGCACGGGCTATGCCCGCACTTCGTGGTGTTGGTTGCAGACGACAGGCAGTGCTGATGGAGACCGAGTGTTCGAGGACTGGACGGTACCCGGAGGTGGACTACACGACGAGTCAGTACCCGGAGGTGGACTACACGATGAGTCTGTACCTGGAGGTGGACCACTGGGCGAGACGTGCTCGGAGCGGACGGCGGGACCCGAGGAGCATTGGAGCTATCAGTACCCACCCTTCAGGTGGGACTTCCAGAGGACGGCTCGACGCTGCAGTTTTTCCTTTCAGTTGCTGTTTTTCCTTTCAGTTGTACTTTACAGTTGGGCTTGTATTTTCGGCCCCTTTTACTTTCAGCACAGCTTGTACAGTTTTTACTTAGTCTTTACTTTTCCGCTTGCTTACTCTGTAGTGCTTGTTTACTTTTCAAAGGCAATGCCTTCCCTTTTTGTTGGGATTTACGCCTTGGTGCTAGTCGCCAACCCCTGGCCTATGGAAGGCGGGCTTGGGGTAGTCACGGCACGGGCCCCGAGGACGGGTCGTGACAATGTCTTGGAAGATTCTATAATTGTGAAAAAAACTCATGAGAAACTTTCCAGACATGTTTGATTCTAAAATTTCTTCTTTAGTAGATAAAGATGATTTATCTCTTGATGAACTACATAACATTCTTATGGATTATGAAATTATAAAAGATCCATGTTTCAAAAAGAATATGAAATGTAAAATGTATTTTGAAGCTATGTAAAATATTAAAATTTAAGATGTTGAAGATGTTGATTCTTATGATTCTAAAGATAAGAAGAATGATGATTTGAATGAAAAAAAATGTATCTTATCTCTAAGAACTATCATAGAGGAAGAGGAAAGTATAGAGTAAAACTTACTCTAAATTTTTTTGAGTGTAGATAAAGCGATCATTTTTCTATGAATTGAACCAAAAAGAAAGTTGGTGGATTTTAAGATTGTTCTAATGAAAAACTTATGTGTAATAATTTTGATAAAAAATTCCAAGAAATAAAATAAGTACATTGGTGTAAAGAAGAAGTTCATTGGAAATATAAGAAGTGTTTTGAGTAAGAAAGTATAATTTTACTTTGATGAGATTTATTCTTCAGAAGATGAAAATTTTGAAAGAATCAGAATCTTCTTGGTAAATGTTGAGAAAATGTAAGATTCATCAAATTGTGAAGAAAAAAGGAGGTGAAGAATCTTACAAAGAGAATCATCTCATATCAGAACCTTTTCCATATCTTAAGAAAAACATAACTCCAAAAAAGAAATAAAAATGATAAAGAAATATAGGGGAAATTTTGTTGAAGGATAAAATGATATTTCTGATCAATAAGAAAAATACATCCATAAGATCTTAAGTTACAAAATTAGAATTGTCAAATAGGGAAATATAATTGAATACCTAAATAAGAAGTTGGATACTAAGGAATATGAATTCAACAAAACTCAATCAAAGCTTATTGAGGCTAAAATTACCTTAAGAAAGTTGAATGAAATTTTCAGTAAGGCCTTGAAAGAAAATGTTGAATCATCTAAAGTTGTAGAAAAATATCACTCTTGGATTAAAATGAAATAAACACCCACTACACTAAAAAATTCATCTGATTTTTATTACATTTCAGGTGTTAAGAAAAGTGTTGTAAAATCTTGGGTTCATAAGGGATGTGAAAAATATATCACATCAACAAAATTTGAAAATTACTCCTAGAAGAAGGTTTCCACATGCCTGGAGTAAACTAAAGTTGAAAGATTTTATGAACCTCAACAATATTATTATAGGGAAAGATCATAATTTTACAAAAAACCAAGATTTTATGGATTTTGTTGGTGTTGTGGAATCTATGGGCATAGTTCATATAATATTTTCATAATTTTTCACTTCCTAGAAGAAGGTATGAACAGTGGGAAAGCAATGGTGGAAGAAGAATGAGTAACTTTCGTAAAAAATAGAAAGTTGGAAAAGTGAAATCTCAAGATCTTAAAAAACTTTCAATGGAAAATAAGTTTGAATATCTGGAGGGAGTATATGTAATATTCGACCAGGTTGGCCTCCATGATAAAAAATGTATGAAAACTCTTCCAGGTAAAACTTCTTATGCTATAAAATAAAATGAAGTTGGAAATAAGAAAGTTTAGGAAAGATATTTTGTTGTTGAGATAGCCTTATGTGAAACTAAAAATAAAAAACGTGTGTAATTGATAGTGGTTGTTCATCACATATGATAGGTGAGTTAAAAAACATGAAAGATGTTGAAAAATTTTATAGAGGATCTATTACCTTTGGGAATGATAGTTCCTTAAAAATCAAAGGAATTAGAACAAATTACATTGAAGTAGATTAGTTTAAATAAAAGGAATTTCTATTTATTTATGGGATAAAAAAACTTACTTAGTGTAAGTCAACTTTATGATGATGTAAAATAATTGATTTTCATAAAATATTCATGTATTATCAGAAGTGTAGAAGATAGAAAAGTTGTTGTGATAGGAGAAACAACCATTGGAAATATTTTTTAGATTATAGAACTTAATAACTCATGTTATCTTAGTGATGAAGATGGGAATAAGTTATGGAATCATAGACTCATCCATCTTGGGTAGAAAATCATGAAAAAACCTTCAAAAGTTAATACTATTTTAAATTTTCTAACTTTGAAAATAATAGAAGATGATATGTGTGTAACTTTTCAAAAAGGTAAGATGGTTAGTAAAATCCATAATAAAGTTAATATGCAGTCTACCAGACCTCTTGAACTTATTCATTTATATCTTTGTAGATCAATGAGACATAAATCATCAAAAGGAAATTTATAATTTATAAAATTTATTGATTATTTCACTAAGATGACTAACATTGTGTTTAAGAAAAATAAATTAGAGGTTTTAGATATGTTTAGATTCTTCATAAAAGATATTTAGAGAGAAATGAGGGTTTATATAAAGAATTTGAAAATAGATAATGGTATATAATTCACATGAAATTATTTTGAATATTATTTGAGAAATAATATAATCAAACATCAATATAGTTCTCCCTATGCTCATCAATAAAATGGAGTAGCAGAAAGGAAAAAATAGAATTTTGGTGAAAATGGGAAGAATCATGTTAGCATAATACAAACTTTAAAAGTTTTACTGGAGAGAAGATGTTATTATTGTTGTACATGTCCAAAACATATGTTTTTTTAGGCTTTAATCCAATATTAATACCTATGAAATGTGGTATAATAATAAATCTTCATTGAAGTAATTTAAAGTTTTTGAAAGTCCATGTTTACTAAAAATAAAAAATCTAGATCTTGGAAAATTTTATGAGAAAGATGGAGAATAAATTTTAATGGGATATTCACTCAACATAATAAGTTATAAATGTTGTAATAAGATCTTAAAAAAGTTTTTAGATTCATATGATGTTAAATTTATTGAAAATTTAAATTCCTTAAAAAAATTGTTGAGAATATTGAGGAAGAAAAAATGAATATTTCTAATGCAAATGAAAGTGATTCAAAATAGATATATCAAGACTCAGACCAATCATTTGATGAGGAGCATGAATTAGAAAGAGAAATTTTGAAATTTATTACCTTAAAAAACATGTTGAAACTAAAAATATTCTTGGGAATTTGAAAGATTTAGTTCAGACAATAAGGTTGAGATTAGAAAATCATACATCACTCATTTCACAAATTAAACTAGAGTCAGTTTCAAAGGATGTTGAGCACAAATAATGGGTTGATGCAATGAATGAATTATTATATTAGGTTGATAAAAACAACACTTAATAAATTTTTCCACATCTAGAAAATAAAAATTCTATTATAAAAAAATGGGTGTGTAGAAACAAGTTGAATGAACATGGATAAGTTTCAAGAAACAAATAAATACTTATTTGTAAAGGTTGTGAACAAGTGGAAGGTGTGGATTTTGAAGAAAAATTTACTCTCATTGAAAGATTAGAAACTATTGTAATGTTTCTAATAGTGGATACATATAAAAATTATGAAGTTCATCATATGGATGTAAAGTCATCTTTTCTAAATGGTGAAATTGAATAAGAAGTTTACATTGAGAAACCTTGTGGGTTTCTACTTGATAATGATGAAATCAAGGTTTGTAAATTGAATAAATAATTTTGTGGGTTGAAACAATCCCCATGCACTTGGTATTCCAAAGTTGAAAACTGTTTGAGAATGTTGAATTTTTCTAAAGGAAATGTTGATAAAAACTTTTATGTGAAAGAAGTTAACTCCAACAACCTAATTCTAATATTTTATATGGATGATATAATTTTTTCTAAATATGAAAAAAAAGTTTTCAAAGTTTTTTCTGAGAAAATAAAAAATAATTTTGAGATTTAAATGTTAGGATAATTAGGTTTCTTCTTGGGATTACAAGTTCAAAAAAACGAAAAATATATTTTTCTATCTCAAGAAAAGAATGACAGTGAATTATTGTAAAAGTTTGGTATGGAATAATCCAAAGAATATTCGACTCCTATTTTAGTTGGGATGAATATAATTAAAGATAAAGTTGGAAAAGTGTGAATCAGAATGGTTTTTGAAAAATGATAAGAATTTTTCTTTACCTTACAGCTTCAAGACCTAATATTGTTTATATTGTGACTCTATCTTCTAGATATCAGAGTGATCCAAAATAATCTCATATGTTGGTAGAAAATAGAATTATAAGATATGTTAAAAGAAAAAAATCATATGGGTTGATATATAAAATAATTTTTGATAATAACTTTCATGGTTATACTGATGCTGATTAGGATGGAGATTAAAATGATAGAAAATCAACTTTAGGAGGAACATTTTACTTGGGATAATGTTGTGTGAGTTGGAATAGTAAGAAATAGAGTTCAGTAACCTTGATCATAGTAGAATTATAATATATTATAACTAACTAGGCCTGTACTCAAATGTTTTGGATGAAAGATTAGTTGTAATATTTAAAATTTCAAGTTTTCAAACCATTGAAGATACTTTGTGATAATCAGAGTGCAATTGATCTTTCTAAAAATTATGTCCAACACTCAATATCCAAACACATTGATATTAAGTTTAAATTCATAAAAGATAAATTTTCTTTTGGAGATATTTTTCTGTAATATATTTGAATGAAATATCAAATTGCTAATGTTTTCACAAAAGCTATGCTAAGCGAGAGATTTGAAGAATTGAGGTTGCAACTTCATGTTCATCATCCACTAAAGGCTTATTAAAGATCTTAAGGAAGTCCCCCACCATGATATGGATTATGTTGAAAAAGGGGGATAATTTTTACAACTTTATCCTAAAAATGATAGGGAAGAACTTTTCTTACTTAAATGAATCTAAATTTGTAGTTATCATAAAATTGGGGAGAGAAAAAGTAAGAGAAAAATATAAGTGAAGAGGAGTTTATCTTTACAAGGCCACAAATTTATGTGTCTCAAATGGGTATAATTCCTTTAAAAACATTACTTTATCTAGTAGTGTGGTGTCAGGACACTCTCTTTTGAGAAAGGATGTGTTTTGGTAACTGTTTGAAAATGATTTATAAAAAATTCTGAGCATTGAAAAATGATGAGTTGAACAAGTTGTTAATGAGGGTTGCCAACAAATCCAAAGGGGTATATTGAATATAATTTATTATGTTTTTTTAACAAAGTTTTTTTTTATTAAAAACTAAATTTTTATAAAAAAATGTTTTTGTAAATCATGTGAAAGATGTATCGCTAGAAGTTTATAACTTATTTGTTGTGAAGTTTCTGAAAATCCAGATAAAGAAATTGTTTTGAAAATTTTGGTGATCGGATGATCCATTAGATGATCCATCATCTCAGTTCATCATTCGTTGGTTTTGTTAGAAATTATGAGTTTGTATGAAGATGAAAATAATCATATGAATATTGTTTTGGAAATTCAGTAGCTAATGAGATAAATAAAGTTAGAAGGATGTTAATACTTGAAAAGATGGGAAGTCATAGAACTTTCCAAAACAAGTCATGCGATGATTTTTTGTGATTTCAAGTTCTTAAAAAATCATAAAGAAGTCATGATACAATTTATCATTTGTATAAGGAAATAGAAGTGTAATTTATGAAGTTTCGTGTTTCTAAAAAGTTGAAGTTTTCAAGACACAGATCATCAGACTAAGAAGCACCAGATGCAGAAGTTTTTAGAACATTGGGAGTACTAATTTTTTGAAGATCTCTAGACATAATTGTTTCAAATGCAGAGAATCATATGCAGCTTATAATTCATTTCACCAGACATATTCACAATGTAATATGATATATACAATGATGAAGTTTTCCAGACACAAACATCCAGGCACAAATTTTTCAGAGTGAAAATTTTCAAGAGAGTGAGGAGTTTGAAATTATTGAAGTTTGATAATTTTAAACCTTGCGGAACAGACACAATTTCTAGACATAATTTTTTAATTAACTTTTCTTATAAAAACTTAGTTTGTAAAAGTTGTTGAGTTCATAAAAAACTGAGAAGATAAAGATACTATTTTTCAGTCAGACTAATAAGGAAGTAGTTTTTATAAAAACTATAACATTGAAACATTTCTTATCAGACTATTGTAGTGGACTGGAAGACTAGAAAATAGTTATTGGATGAATTAGAGAAGAATTGCAAGTCTCAATTCATCGAAAAAATAATTTTTAAAAATATTTGAAGTTGTTGTTACTGAGTTTATGTGGTTTCATAATGTGGAAGAAATGAATTGTCTCAAGAAATCATATTTAAATCCTTAAGCAAAAAAGAAATAGGGGAGATCAAGTTTTTAACTAGACACAGTTCTCCACAAAAACATGATTAGATGTTGTTTTATTAATTGACCAAATGCATTTGAGAAAACATAATCTCAAGAAAAATAAAAATTTAGTCATGTTGAAGTTACTTCTAGATAGAGGTTATAGGCAACTGAATTCTTTAGAAGTTGCAACAATGTAATCAACCATTTTTAGTTGTTTTGAAGCATCAGAGCGAGCAAAATTTTTTATAATTTGTTTTATTTTATTTTCAATGGATCAATAGTAAAAATGTGAGTTATTTAAATTGGGTCAAGAGAACAAAAATGATGAACATAGTTCTAGGATGAGATGTTCTAGAGTATCAATTTTTGGACAGAGATTTTGCAAAGTTCTGATGATAATAAATTTTGAATGTATTGAAGTTTTGTATAATTCAAGAAGATTCAAGAAGACTCCAAAATATTTTAAAAGCATACTAAGGAAATTCAAATTAATTTTAAATTCAGATTTATGAAATTTGAGTGAGTGGGAAAATAAATTGGTTTCCCACCCTTTCCTTTTTTAAATCACCTATAAATATAGATGTAAATTACATCATAATTTGACATTATTCACCTATGTATAGAAGATGATACTCTACTTATTTGGTTTTAGAAATGGGTTTTTAACAAAATTTGTTTTGTGTTGAATAAGATTTTTTGGAAAAAGGTTTCTTTTCAAAATATTGGATAGAGATAAGATCAAAATACTAGGAATAGAGAATTGAACTGAGTAAATTAGTATGAGATTTTGAGAAGCAGTTTGAAAAGATCTATTTTGTTATATATGAGGATAAAAAATTTTGAAATTATGAAAATTGATAATGGTTCCATTAGTCTGAGACTATAGGATATAGGCCATTAGATGCAAGTAAATCATACAGAGATTGATCAGATGCAGTTTTTTGGATGGGACATTGTAGATCATAAAATTTCAAAGTTACTTTTGCTTTTGTGGATCACATTTTGTAAGAAAAATTTTGTAAACTGATAGGAGTTAGTATAATAATTAATATTAGTAGATATAAGGTTTCCAATGGGATTTTACACAAGTTGTATTCACTTATTCATAAAGTGAATTTCTATATACCCATGAGAGTGGCTATGGAAAGGATATAGGTTCTCACACTGAGGTCAGACCTTATAAATCATGGGTTCCTTATTTACTTTTCTAACTTTTTATACTCTTAAGTGTACTAAAATTTGATGAGTAAATAACTCTAATAAGTTATATGGATAAATTTATTAAATTTGAAGTTTGTAAAAAGAAAAAAAATGATGCACCCCCCCCCCCCAGTTGTTCTATGATCCTTTAAAACTTTATAAACCCAAATAAAAATACAAGAATAGCCTAACAAAATACAACCCAGGGGAACCCATATTTTGAATAACCTATCCAAGGATGTTCTAGTGTCACCTGTCACTTTCTTTACTTACACAACATAATATAGGGGCACCTAGATTTGGCATAACCTATCTAATTGAATGATTGGGATCTTGAAAAGTGTGCCTTTGGAAGGAATATAACACTTAGTATTTGAAAGGAATCTAATCTCACCATATTATCGCATTTTTATTAACATGTGTATACATGCTTCTAATGGTTTAATTTTTATAATCCTATTACATCCACTAAATCAATATGTTCAATTCATATTGATGTGAAACTCTTTACACAACCCACAAGTTTGTGTTACTTACCCAAATATAGGATCCAAACATATTAATACATATCCAAATGCATTATATGAATAAGGTATATGAACACTTCATGTAAATTTCCCAAATTACATTAGATTGAAAATCTCCATATGAGTAATCCTGGAGTGACATATAGCCAACCTCTCACCTTTCTAGAATAAGGCATAAGCCTCCAGACTGATGGGTAGTCTGACCTTGAGTCCCTCTACCTCGGGAAACTTTACTTAAGAGAGAATTCAATTCATAATAATTATAAAACCTAATATGTAAAAACCATGATCAACAACTAAATCCATATTAATAACCCAAATAAAAAACATAGGTTAAGGTTGAAAAAAACTAAATCTTATATTAACATTTCTAACATGTGATACATTGATTAAAAATTTCATAAGAAGTACTTTTACATCTAAAACTAAAGTATACACATATTTATAATATAAAAAAATTATAACTATGAATAAAGTAGGAAATAACCTTTTAAATAAATGAAAATTTAAAATATTTAAACATGAGACAACCATTTATGAACAATTCATAAATAAAATCTAATTATAAAAAATTTATAATTAAAATTTAATCATCATAGTCATTCCATAATAATGAATATAAGTACTTTATATTAAATTCATAATATTAACTCTTTATATTATACATTATATGGAATTTCATTTAAACATATATATATGACAATTTTATGAACTATAAAAAATATAATTTAATTTCTATTACATAAACATTTTATACAATCTAATATCACATACTAAAACATTATTTAAAACTTAGACCAAATCAATCATCGAAACATTTTTTATGATTTTCAAATAATTTCCAAAATAATGTCGCTTAATCTGTAAATTTCAAATTAATCATTATGAACATTTCATAATTTTATTAAATATAAATACCTTTTATATTGTACCTTATTTTTTATTTATAAACACTTTATAAATTACCCTTTATGATTTATAAATAAATAATTTATTTATAACATGCTTAGCATGCCATATAATTTTATAAAAGGTATTTTGATTATTAACCTTTAATATTTAAGGAATTTTTATTAATAAATGTTTCATAAAAACTTATTAGTTAATTAAAAATTATCTATTATAAATTAATTTATAAACTCTCTATAAATTAATAAATACCTCAAAACATCTTGTATAATAATTTATAAACAAAATCACCAAATTATTTAATTTAATTAATGTTAGTTTAAGACTGCCACTTGAGAATATGTTACATTTAACATATTTTCAAGTTGATGCCCCACACTACGTTTTTACACAAGTTAGTGTTAATATGGAGTATCGAACTTAACATTATGTGTTGTGGAAACACATATAGAAACAAAGGAATGATGATTAAAAGAAGAAGAGTAAAAGGGGAAAACAAAAGAAAAAGGAGAATATTGTGAGACATATAGATTTACATGGTTTAGAAAATTATCCCTACGCCCATAGATAGGTATATTATGATATAATTTTATAGAAGGTAGTATATTTTGGGTTCCGGCAACAATATTTATACAAACCAACTTCCACCGTCTTCAGCTTTGATATCATTACTTTTATTGTTAGGGACTTCATCCCCTTATCACTCTCGTGGCCTATCCAATAGTTCCACAATTGTGAATCCCAAACATAATTTATTATTGTAAGAATGTTCATGAAATTATATATTATATTGTATAGGGTTTCATTCTTTACTCACAATATTTTACCATATCACCCTTAGTAATATTTCATGCACCACCAGGGAATGTGTTACTAAAACTTGTATTATCAATCTACCTGACATAAATAAGATTTTTTCTTAGTCCAAGGATATACCTTACATTCTCCAAAACCATCAAACTCCCACCGTTAGTTTTAATTCATGCATCTCCTTTCCCAACAATCTTCAAGAGTTCATCATCATCAAGATGTACCTTTCCAAAATTTCTAGAAACATAATTATTCAGAAAAAAAACTTCTCCAAAGTGGAATAGAAAGATGCCCCTAAGTATAAAATCAAATAATGTATAGGGATATCCATGATCAGAAGAAACACATCATAGATTCATTCAACTATTGTGTTTGTTGTATTGGTTTTAGACACCTGTTATTTTTCTCTTCACTCCTTGATGTGTCCTTTCTTCCCACAAATCTAGAAGGTAGGACTATACCCCTTTTCCTTATCTCGGCTCTTTCCCCTTGATTTTGATTGTCCTCTTTGATTATCTAATTTCACATATCTATCTCTTCCTTCCAAATTCAGAGAAGAACCATAGAATCTACTCAATTAACTTATTTGAATATCTTCACTGAGGATCAGGTCACACACATCTTTTAGAACAAAATTTGTATTCCCCTAATAACTACTCATGGTTGTTACAGTGGCTTCCCAACTATCAGGTAAAGAAGATAGTAAAACTAGAGCACATACCTCATCGTAAAATGTAATTCACATCGATGAAAAATAACTTGTGATGGTTTTGAGTTCATTGACATAATCAATAAAAATCATTCCTTAAATAATCTTCAAATTGAATAATTATCTCATCAGGTACACTTTGTTTGAAATAGAAATATTCTTGTACATATCCACAAGAAATATCATTGACCTAGTTATTTAAATCTCTTATATGATGTTAAACACCATGTTTTTGTCCAAAATAAGGTGCACAACTCCCAACACCTATCGATCCAGTAGGTCCAACTCCATATTCTCCATCTCAATTGGTTTTTCACTTAGAAGTGACAAGTGAAACTTTTTCTGGTAAATATATTCTTCGATATGAATCCTCTAATAATTGAAGTTAGTTCTATAAAAGTGATTGATATTCACCTTGACTTCTTCTATAGTCATTGTTCAATTAGAGAAATCCGACCTTGGTCTTATGAACTCAACCTCTGATACCAATTTTTGTGGAAACACATAGAGAAACAAATGAATGATGATTCACAAAAGAATAGAAAAATAGAAAAATGAAAGAACAAGAAGAAGATCACGAGACACAAATATTTATGTGGTTTGGGAAATTATCCATACCTACATGTAGAGGAATAAATATCACTATGTTTTAGAGCATAATTATAGGGAAATTTCAAATCATCAAACACCCACAAAAACCTGAGCTCAAATAATCTCATAAGGAAGATGGTGTAACTATGCCACCAAGTTCATAGAAATCCCACTGTGCTACAGTGACTAGTGGATTGAAGTTGGTAGAGATACAGTAACTTTGTCTTTAAAATACAAGATTCTATATTAATAATGTAAAAATACACATTGTTAAAGTTCCTTTTCGGTATCATCGGTCAAATTTTCTACAGTTCAGTCAAAGTTTCCATAATACCCAAAATTTGGTCGCTAATAATTGGTCCAACTAAACATACCAGGGCATGCAGGGGAAGTCGATGAGGTGGGGATTTAAAATTTTCCATCACTGGGATTACAGAAATTTTTATATCTGATGATCCAATCCTCGTTATAGTCTCAAGGATGTCATGGGAATTAAACAGAGCATGAAAAAATAAATAGAATTTGTAACTCATTCTAAATCGAAATGTGCATGATTGCATCTCATCATTAGCGACCATTTCTAAAAGGATATGAAGTTAAACCACTCTATATATTACACACATACTTCAAGAATCCTTGTTCTCTCCATTCATCAAATTATGGGTTCTAGCATGGAGCTCTAAAGAATCCTTCAGCATCACATTTATCGCCTCAATCATGTCCCTTTGATCCATTGAAAGCGCCTTGGATCGATCGCTCAGAGAGAGACTCTCTCTCTCTCTCTAGAAATAGAGAGAAGAGAGAGGCTCCCATTTTCAAATTCATAAATAGTACATGGAATGATCCTCTCCTCTTACTTATATAGTGGGAGGTTCTGATACCTGGAAAGGGTTTCCCAGCCTCCAAAAATAAAACACCCGCTAAATAAGCAATATATAAATAATTATGATGAACTAAACTGCACCATAAGTATTATTTATATTTTATCACATACCTGTAATATATATTAAATATATTATGTGATCAAACTGAGTCATTTAACTTGACTTTTAATTCCCACAAATATTAAATGAACAAAAAATATTAAAATAATAATCATTTGTAAAATATTTGTCTTGAATTCACTAAATACCTTGTGAATACTTTTAATAAATAAATTCAACCCAATTATTCTATGATAAAATAATAATGAATTTATTTTTTTTCATTTATTGATAATACTTGGATAACTCTCGGACCCTATGGTGGGTCCCACCATATCCTATATACATATTCACCCGAATATGGTATATTCTTGAATATGCTATTGTGTGTGATACTATAAGCCATTATCTCGATAGTAGTGAATAATATTCACAGACCAAGATCAGAGTCTAATAACCGATCAAGGCTCCTAAAAAGGTAAAGAATAGTTATAGTAAGGACAAAAAACCTATGAAAACATACTATGTAAGATAATCTATGTGTCCTTAGATATCTCATAAAGCATGATGCACACTTGTGTCATCATCATTTATTACTTTATTTTTTATTGATCTAACTAGAATAATTTACCTCTGAATATCATGTCCAAGGATTTATGAAGATACTACCATCATGATCAACTAGGCCTAAGATATATTACTTACTCAACTCAGAAGTGATAAATTCAATCTTGACAATTCAACCAAATCCATACCACCAATGATGCACCCAACACAATCTACCTTTCCAAGATTTAATTATCATGGTTTTTTCATTGAATAAAAGTGCACAAAAAAATGACACACATTGATAATGATCTCAATTCAGTAGACCAATACACATGTTCATAGATAGGAATAACCTATGGCACCTAAAAACATGTGGTGTTCCTATTATCAGGTCTTCCCTCATAATCTTACCTACCAGAGATCACCAAGTCCACTCTTCATGAGAAGAAGTCTCAATGCTTATGATCCCCTAGTACCTGATATTTAGACATCAACTATTTCTAGTCAGTATGATGAATCTATACCATAGGAAATATACTTAAGATTAATTTCATGGTATCTCAATGTTCTCATTATAGCCTAGAATCTACTATAACCATTTGATGTGACAAATAATCTATGGACATTACCATTTAAAGACTATATTGATAAAGTTAATATTTTCATCATTTTTAATATGTATCTAAATGATTTAAAACCATACCAATTTATCAATTTGATATTATTTACAAAAAATTTGGATTTATGATGTGTTTTGGGATAAAATGTGAAATTTGCTTATTTCTGGAATTTTAATAGATTTTAATCACTTTGGTATTTTGAGCATTAATTTTAAAATGTTGATCCAATTTTATTGATTCATTTTTTTGTATTATTATTTAATGTATGGTATTAAACTTATTATTCTAGACCAGGATCTAATTTGAACATCCACATACCCTAAAAATTAATCAAGTTGAAAAATTGTTATGGATGACAGAGTGGACCCCACCTCAGTAAATGAGGAATAACTCAGGATACACAGCTCCAATTGAAGTTATTATAGTTATATTTGGAATATAATTCAATAGAAATTTTTAAAATTAAATATCATATAGATATTTACTTATCAATGCAGTCATTGGATGATCTAACTTGGAGGAAGGTTTATGAAACATTTAGATACAAAGAAAGTGTCTAACTAAGTGTGTCATAACTTTGTCTATATGAGTCCAATGTATTTAAAATGTGGAGGGATGATAGAAAATTAAATTTAGAGAATCATATAAGAAGGACCCTTGAGGATATTTGGACATATGGTGGTCATAACAGGATCTAACTTTTGGAGGATAAATTCTGGAGGGGAACCTTCTAAACCCATTTCTTTTCTTCTTTTGTTTTTATTTTTACTATTTTTACATTTTTTTTATTTTAAATATAATTTTAATTTAGTTTCTTTAAAATAAAATCTAATTCATTCATTGTTTTTATTCCTTTCACACACCCTTATTATTCTTCTCCATCTTCTTTACCCTTCTTTTCTTCTTTTCTTCTTTTCTTCTTTTCTTCTTTTCTTATTTTCTTATTTTCTTCTTCTTCTTCTATTTTTATTTTTTGATTTCATGTGTGTGCTTAATTTATTATTATTCTTTTCTCATCCCAGTTATTTTAATTTATTTTATTTTCCTCTCTTTATTTCTCATTCCACCATGACCTATTACCCAAAAAAATTAGGGGATAATTTGAGTCTTGGCCTGAGGGAGGTATGTGAAAATTTCATTTATTTTGTAACTAAATTATTATTTTTTATTAAGTTTGTGATGAGAAATAATGATGTTCATGGGTGTGGAGATCGTCCACCACAAAATTGATCTCAAACTCATTTATATTATTTTATTTAATATTTTCCCTCCATTGTACTGAATAAAATCTCTTCATATGATGGATTTGATCCATTCAGTCGATGAAATGTTGTAGGATAGAGCCAGGTCCTGAGAGATGTCACACTCTCGATTGAGGTCTACAATCAACCTTGATTATAGGAGGATGTGGAATTAAGATTCCTAAATTCATTAGATATTTAACACCACTAAATAAAATAATATTAATTCATGCATCATATATTATAATTGAATTATCAAACTTAATCTAAACACCAACAAGGAGAATGATGGAACCCAAAAACCAAATCAAAAAGGCCAAGTTATTTCTTCACTAATTAAATTTTTTCATTTCATGTTAGTTTAATATTTTCTTTCATTTAAATTACATTAATTTCTTAGATTAAATAAAAACAACAAAAAGAATAAGTTTAGCTGAGATAGAATAATTAGATGAATAACTGAGAAAGCACCTTAAGTGAGATGACCTTGGTCAGCCTCTGTGCTGAATTAGGAGAATAAATTTGTTTTTATGCACCCTACAACAGGTATACATTCAAAACAAGCACTCTTGTTGGGGATCCAATTATTATTTTAGTTATATTTTTCTATTTTCACGTTGTAGGTAGATTTTACATGTTTTTATTTGAAAAAAACCATAAAAAATTCTCTTTTTGTGATATATCTAAACTACTATTATTCTACATGGGAAGATTCCTCATAGGTTTGATATCAAGAACAAGAAGTTGATTATAGTGATCTAATTGATCGGGTGAAAAGGATGAGTGATACTCTAGATGACTTGGGGAGAAAAATGGAAAGAGAATTTGAATATGTTTATGCATTGATGGAGAAACCAAAACATGATCCATATGTGGGAGATAAACAAGATTTGAATGACTTATGGAACAAGTGTGGGGAAACACATTATCTACCTAAGGAAGAATAACCACTGGCACTTCCAAATTTTAGTGAAGAAAGAAAATAGGTTGAGGAAACACTTAAAGAACATAAAGGACCTAACTGTTTTAAGAATCATGTCCAAGATGACCATTAATGATGAGGAAAATTTGCATGTTGAGCTACATGTGGGAGATCAACAAGATCTGGATGAATTCTTTAATGAGTATGAGGTACAACATGATCTCCCTAATCCCTAAAATTATAAGATCCAAAACCATTACATGTCACTCTATCCATAGAAGGGGAAGATATCACCCATGTGGTGGAATTTGAAGAAAGGATAGAAGATCCCAACTACCTACCTTCACCCATGTGGTGGAATTTTCACATTTATTAAATCCTTGATTTTCCTTAGAATAAGATGAATAAACGGGACCTGAACCTATTGAGGAACACATGGAGCTCCCTAATTTTGATGAGTATACATTTTAGGAGGCCCATGAAGACTTATAAGTAGCTGATCCTAAGGAAATAAAGACATAGGATGCTCATTTTGAAAGGGATAATATTTTTCTAATTCAAAATTAAATTTTATTCAAGAAAAATTACCTGGTTACTTTCCCTTGGAACATTCAATTCATGTAGTCCATATTGAGCCATCACTGGAAAAGAAGGATGAGGCTGTACAAGTAGAAACCAAATAAGAGTATGATCCATACTTTATCCTACCCCTACCATCGAAGTTGTACTTAACTGTGAAGAGGATGGATCTGGTATACTCTATTCATGGATCATTCCTCACCAAGAAGAAAGAAGCACAAGTTGGGAAAAGCCACATGTAGTGGTTCAAGTAAAAGAAGATCCACCCACCATCAGACTTTGGATAATAGCTGGTACTACCCTCTAGAGGTAGTAAAAATTCAGGGATAACTTGGGGTATTATAATAAGACTTATCCCTTTACATGATTTCTATTAATTTATATTTCAATTTAATTCTTAGGATTAGTCCATTGTGGATCCCAATCCCTCTTATCTTTTTTTATCTTAAATGACATGATCCATGTTCTTAATTGAGTAATTTTTTTTGTAAAACCATGATAGAACAAGGTAGCCTCTCAAATTGTGTATTAATCTTTATAGTAAAGCGAGTTCACTTTTAATATTTATCTTTTAAACTCTCTAAAAATTTTTCCAACAACATGTTTTGAGCATTAAACTAGAAATTACATACCCATGTTTGAATTTATGCTTTACTTGACTTATCTAGGAGACATGAGTTTCTTAGTAATCCTATGATTTCATGTTTTATATTTCAATTTTAATTATATTTAATGAGTAAAATGGAGAATTGAATGATTAAAGTGAAACATGGATATTAAAATGAGGACTCATGATTTGAAGGGATTAGTTGATTTAGGTAAATTAAATTTCCCAAACATTTTTTCAAGCTTTAAAATTCTGAAATTCATATGAATTTATTTTTAATTATTATTCATTCCTTGAGTGATTATCTCAAATCAAATTTTTCATTCTTGAGAGAATTTATATACCAAGTAATTCCTATTTATTCTTGATCATGTTTCTTAAGTGATCTTGGGACATGTCACTGACCAGAACTTGCATTTGAACTTTTCAAAGATATGACTATGAAAAAACACATTTAAAATGATTGAGGAGTATTTTAAAAATCCCTTATACTTCAAATACAACATTTACATAAATACTTTTTTAAACCATAGAAAACATGAATAACCTTGTTGGGGATGATCCATGTTTCAAGTTATTTTTATCCATTCCTACCATCCTCTTAGTATTTTTCATGATATTTTAAAGTTCAAGTGTGGGGGTGAAGGGATTTAGAGTGGAAGGGATGAAATTAATTCTAAATAAAAGGTGTGGGGGTGATATTTTGGGAATAAAGAAAGTTTTTTGATTCATTCAATTTACTTAATTGTTTTTCCTTCTTGAAAACAAAAAAAAAAGGAATGGGTTGTGACTTTGAATAATCAAAAATCACCATCATTAGACTGATTATTTTTATCATATGTTGTTAGGTGGTGTATGTGATGTTCATTATAATAATAAATTTTTGAAAAAGGAAAAAAAGGAAAAAACTAATTTAAAAATAAAAAAAAAGTATAAAAGTAGAGAAATATTCAAGAAGGTACACATCATTCATTATACTTTCATTATTCATGACCTTTGCTTTGAAAGTTTAGGGGGAGTGGGAGTTTCTACTTTGAAGGGTAGAATTTTATTACACTTTTATTTTTTATATCATTCATTGTAATTAAGATATAAACCTCCTCCTTAAGCCTTAATCTTTAAATCATTAAATCCTACCAATATTAATCCTCAGAGTCATTTGAACCTTTATTTCAAGTCCTCATGATTTCATGTGCCTTTTTTCTTTTCAAAGTAGAGGAAGTAGTTCCTTTACAAGCATATGGATATGGAGCATGTATTCATGATATGATAATAACTCTACTTAAATTGTATCATGATTAATGAGAGAAAAGAATTCATTGTGAGGTAGATCATGATTTGCCATGTTTAATAATAATTAATTGAGGAACCTAAATGAATAAAAGGAGAATTTCTATCATTTTTCAAATGGGAAAAGTAAAATACATGGATTTTTTATTTCTTTAATGATGATAAATTGAATTTATATTTTTTGTAGAATTTTAAATTTTTATTTTACATTGATAATTTTATGATTTTATTGAATTGGAATTTTAATATTAGTAACATTAGTGCCCTTTGAATTCCTTTTTGAGATTTTATGATTGAGGGAAAGCATGGTTTAAGTGTGGGGGAATTGATATAGATAATATTTTAATCATTTTTCATATGTATTTCAGTGATTTAAAACCATCCCAATTTATTAATTTGAGCTTATTTTCATCAATTTTGTATTTATGGTGTATTTTGGGCTAAAATATAAAAATTACTTAATTCTGTAATTTTAACAGATTTCAATCACTTTAGTATTTTTAGCATAACTTTTAAAATATTGATCAAATTTTAGTGATTCTTTTTTTGTATGATTCCTTTATTTGTGGGATTCAAATTATTATTATGGACTATGATCTAATCCAAACATCCACCAACCCTAAAAATCAATAGAATTAAAAAATTGTTCTAGATGATAGAGTGGAACCCACCTAAGTAAATGAGGAATAACTCAAGATAAAAACCTATAATTGAGATTATTATATCGGGATATGAAATAGAATTCAACTACATGTGTAAACATTACAGATTGTGGAGATATTCCATCATCAATGCATTCATTAGATGCTTTAACTTAGAGGAATATTTAGGAAACATTCATCCGTAAAGAGAGAGTTTAATTAAATATTTCATAACTTCCTCCATACACATCCAATGTATTTTACATTTGGAGGTTCGATAGAAAATTAAATTTTTATAATCTTATATGAATGACCCTTGAAGATATTTGGCCATATCGTGGTCATAAAAGGATCTAACTTTAAGATGACAAATTTTGGAGGGGAAACTCCTACACACATTTCTTTTATTATTTTATTTTTATTTTTATTATTTTTACTTTAGTTTTCTTTTAAATGTAATTTTAATTTAGTTAATTTTAAATAAAATCTAATTCATGCATGGTTTTTATTCTTGTGACTTCTTTGACACACCCTTCTTATTCTTCTCCATCTTCTTTACCCTTTTTTCTTCTTTTCTTCTTCTTCTTCTTCTATTTTTATTTTTGTGATTTCCTTTGTCTATGTTTTTATTCATATTATTTTCTCATACTAATTATTTTAATTTCTTTTCTTTTCCTCTATTTATTTCTCATTCCACTATGACCTCTTACCCTAAAAATGAGGGGTTAACTCGAGGCTTGTCCTAGGGCATGTATGAGGCAATTTCATTTATTCTGTGCATAAATTATTATGTTTCATTAAGTTTGTGATGATAAAGAGTAATGTGAAAGAATAAAAAAGAATAAACAACATTCATTAATTAGATTATATTTTAAGGAAAATAAATTAAAATTACATTTAAAATAAAAATAAAAAAAATAAAAAAAATAAAAACAAAAGAAGAAAAGAAATGGGTGTATCAACTTCCCCTATATAATTTTTCCTCAAAAATTTGTCTCCTATTATGCCCACCATATTGACAAATATTCTCAAGGTTAATTATCATAATATGATAAAAATTAAATTTTCTATCTGCCCTCCTAATTTCAAATACATTGGATGCGTGTATAGGAAGTTATGACACAATTATTTAGACACTCTCTTTTTGGAAAAAAAATTCCTAAATATTCCTCTAAGTTAGAGTGTCAAATGACTAGATTTATGAGGTAATATCTCTATGATATTTAATTTTAAAATTAACCGATTAATTATCTTTGAAATCCAGTTGGAATTGCCTCAATTGGAGGTGTGTATCTAGAGTTATTCCTCATTTACTGATGTGGGGTCAACTCTATCATCTAGAAAAAAAATTAAATTGATTTATTTTTTAGGGACTGTGGATGTTATAATCAGATACTAGAATAAATAAGAAGTTTAGGAAAAAAAATCAAGGATTCTTAAAAAAACTAATCTCTCAAATTGGATCTATATGTTAAGAGTTATACTCAAAATACCAAAGTTATTAAAATATGTTAAAATTCCTGAATTGATAAATTTTCACATTTTAGCCCAAAACAGATCATAAATCCAAAATTGATGCAAATAAGATTTAATAGACCTAAGGCCTTATTTTTTATTTTATTATGGATAATCCCCCTTTTAAGGGTTGAATGGGAACCTTTACATAACCCGTAGGCCTAAGCCATAAGGCCCGACATGACCTGCAATACATGACCTGAAGGCCTAGAGGCATACCATGCCCAATACATGACCCGTAGGCCCAACCCACCAGAACTGCCCCTCCCCAACTTCTACATTATTGATCTCCTAGCTCCCCACCTTTCATTTCTGATCGGATATCATTTCCCCGTATAAAGCTTGCACAGTGCCTGGTCTCGATGGTGGTTTTCATACCCTCTCATTCTTCCAATCCGGTTAGCTCTGCTTCTGGTGACTGCTACTCTTGTTTCTCTAATCCTCTTCTGGGGACTACTCTATGTTAACTAGGCTACTCCATGGTCTCTATGGCCAATAGGTCCTATGGCATGAAGACTTTTGATGGCCCGAAAGCCCTTGAGACCTGTAGGCCCAAACCGGTGAGCTGAAGGCCCAAATCAGGTGAATAGTTCTGGCTGCTACAATACCAAACAGTATTGCTATAGTAACTCCTACAATAACCCGAAAATTCACCTCCACCCAGTTTTGAACCTGGGTCTCTTGGATTCCAAGCAGTAGCCCTTACCACTTGGGTACAGGCTTGTTGGTAGATGCAAATAAGCTCAAAATGATAAATTGGGATGGTTTTAAATCATTTAAATAAATATAAAAATTATGAAAATATTAGCTTTATCATGGATAGAGAAATGTATACATTATAATGGTAAGTGAACATCACGCATATCTAACTGTATACATGAAATGGTAATCGAAACTATTGTTTAGTTGGGTCTAGGAAAACCACTATTACAACACTCCCACTTTCACTAGATCCAACTTTCTAACTATCCTTGTTATCTATCAAATAATTAAGATAATGTTTCAGCTGAGTCACATATTTTTTTGTTGGTTCTACCACGTCTCCACTATGTGGCTATTCTTCTATGTGTGACCTCACCTCCTTGAGTAAGACTCCTCAAGAGATGTAAACCTTGAGTATATATCCATTTTCCCACTTTTATAACTTAACATCTTAGCTAGTACCTGTAGATAATTATCACCATGATAAAACTTTACTTACTAGGTGTGATTTCAAGAACTATAAACAAATGTTGTGTTTTTAATACATTACTTCTCAATTGCCTCAAAAGATGCAATGTACTCAGTATTTATAGGTATGGATACCACTATCTTGAATGATCTTGTATTTCTCATTAACTTAACCTATTGATGGTATTATATCACATTGATCTAAGGAATACTAGTTTGTATCCCCTCAAAACTAATATCATTTCTTCTCTACATACTAGGTATATATCCTTTGTACTTTCTCTCAAGTTAATTAGATAGTTCTAAGTGCTTCCCTTGTAGTTCTCCTATTTATAACTAATACTTTCCTACTATAAATTAATGTTTTAAATATCATTTCTTATGAATATTAGGGAATAAATGATTTATCCATCACTGAAGCATATAAAATTTCAACTCGCCACTTTAATATCCTCTTATTCACTTGAATGTCTTCTTATAGAGATATATTCCATGTGACACTGGTGATAATTCTCTTTCTAATTGTTCCAACTTGTATTTTTTAATACCATGTCAGTATATATATGATTGATTGGGTCTAAGAAACCATTATATCTACCTTAGTATATCATATTCCCTAGAACATAGGTTAATACCTTAAGTCAATCTCTAGAGAGATAATTTCATTCAAGTCATAACTAACTATAAGACCAATATTTGTTTCCATATGTTTCTAGATATATATCAATTTAAAAATAATGGTGCTCCCACTAACCTCAGATATACACAAGGAAAAGATTCATTCCAAATGAATATTATATGATCTTGTTTCTTACTTTAATCCTGAACTAGATTTGAGTAACTTGCACCCCTTATTGGAATTTTATAGTGTCATCATCCCTTTTTGGTTGCATCATATACAAACCTTCTATAAGATCCTGGTTTTTGGAAGGGTATGTTTTCATTATTTTTTGGTTGAATCCCTTGTTTCGGGCTTCCATGGATGTTTTCTGAAAGTATGAGTGGTCTTGGGGGTGTTTTGGGGTCTCGGGGCATGAAATAAAAGAGAGATGGGCAAGACAAGCCTGGGCGCACGGCCCACGCACGGCCAGGGAAAACTGTGCGGCCTGCCCAGGTAAACTATGCAACCCCTCCTCCTTCAGACAGTAGCATGCGCACGGTTTTTCAAACCGTGCGGCCAAACCGTGCGGCCTCTTAAAGTTGGGAAAAATTACAAAATTGCCACCCCGGGATTTTAAGAACCCACTTGGGATTTCCTCTCCATTCCTCCCTCTTCACCCTAGGAACGAACCAAATCGCCCAAGATCTCCAAGAGGTCGATCTCCCTCGTTTCTAAGGCGTTTTTGGTGACGTTGGATGCGGATCGAAGCTCCGGGTATGGCTAATCCCATCCTTGATTCTCTTTTTGGTTTAGGGTTTGTATCTTCTATCCCTCTTATTATGAAGCTCTAAAACCCTATATTTTGGGTGAGTTCTAGGTTGAAGCTCCAAAGGTTGGTTGGATTGAGTTCTAAGGACTCGATTGAGTGTGCTTTCAATCGAGGTTTCGAGGTGGGTGGTCTACAAACGTTATCCCATAGTTTTATGGTGGATTTATGCATGTGTGGCTTTGATCATGGTTTCCTTTTGATGATCTTTGATCAACCTGGATGTGTTGGTATAAAGAATGCTTAAAAACGGTAAATGGGAACCCTCATGATCCCCATGGGATGCGTGAGAATGACTTGACCTAATTGGGGCCATCCATGGGGTGTGCCAGCTTTTCCCGGGCTTAGGGATTGTTATTAAACAAGTGACCTTGTTGTAATAAATGGTAGATCCCTTTAAGAATATATTGGCATGATTGGTTGAACTTGGAATAAAAGTTAGGTGATGCACCTAGACTTGGCAATAACCTAAGGGTTATTTGGAATGGGTTGAATGGTTGATTCATAGCAATGATGAATGGGTTAAATGGGTTAATGAGTAAACTGATTAAAGACCATAATGGGACCGATTATGGGTTTAGTGTTGAATGCTTAGTGAGATAGGCATAACACGTGGGAATTGGTTGAATGGTTAAATGATGTGAAATGGTAATGTGTTAATGGGTTAAGGCATAATGTGAATTCCCATGTGGTTTGTTGTGAATGGTGTTTTTCAAAGGGAAATGGTACGGTGGGTTGATGGTTACTTATATATATAAGCATGTTCACATGGCTTGGTAGTGTGGGGTATGACTTGAGGATCTACGCCCATGGGTCGAATAAAGACTGATGCTCTGAACTCCACCCTAAATGCACGGGTTAGGAATGGGGACTGAGGATCTATTCTCCTAACGGCTGCATCCACCCAGACCGAGGCATCAAGGTGAGGATATGGTTTTTATGAGGGGGTTAGTCCTAGTGAGATAGGATAATGATGTATTTACCCTCTTGCATGTGATTGTTGGCCTTAGACCCATGTAACATAATGTATGTGATTAACCCATGGAAATGTGATGAAATGGTAAGTGATGATATTTGGTGTGTAATGAATGGTAATGAAAGTGGTAATGGCTTTGGCTCTAAACTGGTTAATGGCACCTTAAATAATTACTTGGCAATTATCATTCATATTCCTTTTGCATGCACTACATGTTCATACTGGATATTTTGTAGACACCGTTGGTGGTGGCCTACTGAGTTATACTCACACCCTGCTCGGGCCGCCATTGGGTACCCGAGAAGACTTCATGTTTGGAGGTCAGTAGAAGGGCAAGGGTCCTTGCTACATAGTTGAGTGGACATGGGTATCACTTGGTGGAGGATCCAGACTTGGAGTCGGGACCATTTTGGGGATTTTGGCCATTGTCTTTATTTTGGTCTTTTGTTCACTTTTGCACTTGTAGTAGGACATGGCATATTTATTGTTGGAAATGGTTGTTATACATGTTCCTTGTTTATTAATTATTGTTTCCGCTATTGGTTTATTTTTTTGTGGCTTACTCTGATAAAAAGGGGGTATAGTCTCCCCACTTGACCACAAAGACCCCCGCTTCTAGTCGGCTGCCTTTGGCGTACAGGGAGGCGTGCTTAAGGTTTTGCAACTACCCAGCTCGGAGCACAGGTTTAGTGGATTCCGGGTCGGGGACATTACAAAGTGGTATCAAAGGAGGTCTTTATTCTCCTTCTCTGAGGTCTTGTTATTTGGGATAGGTTTCCAAGGGTTAAGATGTGTCGGGCCTTGGTAAATGAGCTCGTTCTTGGGAGTAGCTAACCCATGTATGAGGGAAAACCCAAGTCACCCTGGGTGGGAAATGTTGTTCTTGGTTGTGTGTTGTTATAGTTGATGATATTTCACCGTTAGGTGATGCACATGTGGTTTGATGTGACTGTTTTATGATATTTGGCTCGTGGCCTTAACGGCCCAAGGATTTTCATTCATGCATCATTGTAGGCACCTAGGGAGATAGGTTACATGCATTGTGTTATGCACAAGCACAGGGTGGGTGTGTGAGCCAGGAAATTAGGGTGTATCATGCATTTCATGAAACCCAAAAAAATGAGAATAATGAAATAAAACAAGTAGGTAAATGATTTTTAACAAGATATAAGGGTTTGAAATGAAGTGGAATATTTTTTTTTGTAAGATGTTGTGTGAGTTTGGTGGTAGTGCATGGTTGTTTACCCCATGTGGATCATGGCCCGTAGTAGGGATGGTCAGGGTAGTGAATTTGAGGTGTTAATGTTGTTGAATTAGTATATGAAAATGGGTTTTTGTAGCTAGTAAAGATATTTTGATCAAGTCGTGAAAGTTTTATGGTATGCGTGCCAAATCTCGTGCTTAGCAATGTAGAGAAATTCCACCACGACGTCAATTACCAGTTGGGCAACGGGAGGATGTTGCTGAGAACACTCCTCCGGTAGAAAAGCATGAAAATGTGGTGATCAATGAAGGTAGAGAAGACCAGTTTTGGAAGAACTTGGATCTCCTTATGAAGATGATGGATTGAGAACCCAGGGCGGGTTGCATCGAGTATGTTTGAGCTGACCAGGGAGTTCCAGCTGCAGCACCCTCTGACCATCACCGGAGAGGGTGGGTCAGAGGTAGCATAGTTCTGGTTAGAGTCTATCCAGACGATACTGGATCATTTGGAGACCCCTGTTGAAAAGTGAGTAAAGTTGTCCGTTTATATGTTGCGGGGCCAGGCAAGGCGTTGGTGGGACATTCAGGCTTAGGCCGAGCAAGCTGAGGGGATGTCGTGGAAGGTTTTCCAGGAAAAGTTCCTGGAGCATTTCTACCTAGAGACTTTGAGGCAGGAGTGGGCTGCAGAGTTTATGAGACTAACTCAGGGATCTCTATTGGTGATGGACTATGCTAGTCGCTTCACTGATTTGAAACATTTTTTCCCAGTGCTATCAGAGGATGAGGCAGCGGTAGCAAAGCATTTCTAGGATGGGTTGAGACATGAGATCAGGTCTCAAGTAAATATCTTCCGCTTGAAGATGTTTTCAAAGGTGATGGATCAGGTACTCATCTATGAAGGGAACCTGAAGGGAGCTTCGGGTGGTGGGCTTGTCGTGCCAGCTGGGCAGACAAGTGGTGCATCTTCCGAAGGTCGAAAGCGCCATTTGGAAAGTTTCTAGTAAGGTGGTCAAAAGAGAGGGTCAGCCTCTCAGAGTAGGAACCTGGTGTTCTGTTATCAGTGCAGTAGGCTGGGGCATATGTGTGGTCAGTGTCCTTGAACTCCAGTTGAGTGTCGTTTGTGCGGCAGAATGGGTCATGTGCAGAGGTTCTGTAGGAACCCTCGGTAGACGAGTGAGCATGATGATAAAAAAGAAGGTACCAGATGCGGGAAGGGGATCAGTTTCACCGTATCAGGTAGGAAGTTGGAGCTCCATGGGTCTTACTGGCAGGGGCGGTGGACGTGGAACTCCAAGGCAAGATCGCTCATGCCAGCAGGGCAGTGCGGCGCAGTGTTCTCAGGCTGGGGCTCAGGGTAGAGGGGCAGGTCAGCTTCAGGCAGTTTAGTTTGCACCTGGTGATGGCGAGGCTAGACTGTCAACTGTTCGAGGTATGATCCTTGTAGCTTCTACGTTTTCTAGTGCGTTGTTTGACACAGGTTCCACACCCTCTTTTTTTCTGCTCAACTTGTGGTAGTGCTGGGTTTACCAGTAGAGAGGGTGTGTGGAGTTATGTCAATTGACACCTCGTTGGGGGTGTGGGTTGAGGATATCAAGTAGTGAAATGGATGTTCCTTGGAATTTGGTGGGTATCATTTTCTGTGGGACTTGTTCGTTCTCGAGATTTCAGGGTTTGATCTAATATTGGCAATAGATTGGTTGGTGTTGTATCAGGCGCACATAGATTGTTATCATCACATAGTATCGTTCACGACGCTTGAGGGTGACGCTTATGTCCACCGTGGCGAATGGGATGTTTGATCAGGGCATGCCGGGCCGTTTTGTCAACAGATGAGTGGACACACGGCTCAAGTGGCATGTCTCATGCTTGATGATGATGAGGGAGGGGGAAAATATAATTTTCCTCCTGTGGTGGATTAGTTTCAGGATGTGTTTCCTGAGGATTTCTCGGGGTTACCACTCGAGAGGGATGTCGAGCTCACGATCGAGTTGCTGCCGGGAGCGGAGCCAGTTTCTATTCCGCCATACAGAATGGCACCGGAAGAACTCCAGGAATTGAAGGTTCAGCTTGAGGAGTTGTATCGTACGGGTTTTATCCTTCCTAGTACGTCTCCTTGGGTATCTCCCATGCTTTTTTCTAAGAAGGCCGATGTGTCTTTGAGGTTGTGTGTTGAATATCGAAAGTTGAATCATATGATGGTGAAAAATCGGTACCCTCTTCCTAGAATTGATGACCTATTTGATCATTTGATGGGTGAATCAGTGTTTTCTAAGATTTATCTGAGGTCAGGTTATCACCAAATGAGGGTGAGGTCTTCTAACATACCGCAGACAGCTTTCTGGAGTCGGTACGGGTTGTTTGAGTTTGTGGTAATGCCTTTCAGCTTGACCAATGAACCGGTGGTGTTTATGGATTTGATGAACCAAATATTTCATCCCTATCTAGATCAATTTGTGATTGTCTTTCTTGAAGACATCTTAGTGTACTCGAAAACTCATGACGACCATGACCAACATCTTAACATCGTCTTGGGTATGCTAAGAGAGCATCGGCTATACGCCAAGCTATCAAAGTGTCAATTCTGGATAGGTGAGGTGCCTTTTCTGGGTCACATCATCTTGGAGGCAGGTGTGATAGTGGATCCAGAGAAAGTGCAGGCAATTGTATCTTGGGAGCAGCCCAAGAGTGTTTTTGATGTTCGGAGTTTTCTAGGTTTTTTCGGGTATTACCGAAGGTTCATTTAGGATTTATCTCACTTGGAAGCACCACTCTCAGGATTGACCAAGAAAGGAATCAGGTTTGAGTGGGCTGAGGCTTGTGAGAATGCCTTCCAAGAGTTGAAGAAGTGGTTGACGACCGCACCTATCTTGATCTTACCTGAGCCGGGTAAGAAGTACATTGTGTTTTGTGATGCGTCTGGATTCGAACTTGGGGTTGTGTTGATGCAGGATGAGCGGGTTGTGTCTTATGGGTCAATGTAGTTGAGACCCCATGAGCAGAACTATCCCACTCATGACCTTGATTTGGCTGTAGTGGTGTACGCCTTGAAGTGCTGGAGGCACTGTCTGTTGGGAGAACGGTTTACTGTGTGTTTACCGACCATAAGAGTTTAAAGTACATATTCTCACAACGGGATCTAAACCCTCCGCATCGAAGATGGGTTGAATATCTCTAGTCTTTTGACTTTGAGTTGGTGTACACGTCGGGAAAGGGAAATAGTGTTGCTGATGCTCTGAGCAGGAAGGTTCAAAATCAGGTGGTTCAGGAATCCAGCACCGAGTAGAAGGTGATGGATTTTTTTGTAGATATGCACCTGGAGGTGTAGGAGGAGAGTGGTCAGGTCACTCTTTCTTCCTTAACGATGGAGTCGACGCTTCTGAGTTGAGTTAAGGAAGGTCATCTTGATGATCCTGAGTGTTTGATCATGAAGGAAAAGCTTAAATGTGGGGAGCTACTTTCTGGCTGGGCCATCGGCGTGGAAGTTTTTGTTCATGTTCGTGATCGTTTGGTTGTGCCAAAGTGTGTGCGGGAAGATTTGATGCATGAGTTCCATGCATAAAAGGGGGCATTGCATCCTGGTTTGACCAAGATGTACCATGATCTATGAAGTTAGTTTTGGTGGCCTGGAATGAAGAAGGAAGTTGTGGGCTTTGTGGCACGGTGCCTTACCTGTCAGCAGGTGAAGGTCGAGCATCAACGCCCAGGTGGTTTGTTGCATCCATTTACCATTCTGTAATGGATGTGGGATGATGTAACAATGGATTTTTTTGTGGTTCTTCCGAGGACGTCGTGGAAGAATGATGCAATCTAGGTGGTTGTGGATCAGTTAACGAAAGTGGCTCATTTCTTACCAATTCATGAGACCTTTATAGTCGACCAGTTGGGTGATCTGTATGTTCGAGAAATAGTATGGTTGCATGGTGTTCTGTGGACCATAGTTTTGGACCGAGATCTGTGTTTCACATCGCGTTTCTAGCAAAGGTTGCAGAAGTCACTTGGTACATAGGTGTTTTTGAGTACGGATTTCCACCCGCAGACGGACGAGTAGTCAAAGCGTACAATCTAAGTGTTGGAAGACATGTTAAGAGATTATGTCTTGGACTTTGGTGGTACTTGGGAGAGGAACCTATCGTTAGTTGAGTTTTCCTACAACAACAGTTTTCAGGATACAATTCAGATGGCACCATTTGAGGCACTCTACAGGAGGCCATGTAGATCTCCATTATGTTGGCTAGAGGCTGGTGAATCTAAGTTGTTGGGGACAAGTCTCGTACAGGAAACTTCAGAGAGAGTTAAGTTGATCAGGAAGCGGATGGCTACGGCTCATATTAGGAAGAATTCGTATGCAGATCGGAGGCGTAAACCCCTTGAGTTTGTGATGGGTTATAAAGTGTTCCTTCGGGTTTCACCAAGGTTGGGTCACCGTCGGATTCGAAAGTAGGGTAAGTTGGCACCCAGGTATGTGGGACCTTTTGATATTGTGGATAGGATCAGACCAGTGGCTTACCGATTGGCTCTTCCACAGCAATATGGTGGGATGCATGATGTTTTTCATGTGTCACAGCTTCGACGATATCACCCTGACCCATCTCACGTTGTTGATGTTGAGGATGTGGAGCTTGAGGATGATGCGTCTTTTGAGGAGCATCCAGTTTGTGTGGTGGATCGTAGTGAAAAGGTCTTGCGAGGCAAGGTTGTGCCATTAGTGCGAGTACTATGGTAGCATGGGAAAGTTCAGGAAGAAACTTGGGAGCGGGAAACGGATATGCGGGTTCAGTGGCCCTAACTCTTCTCTTCAGTGGATCAATGAGGTTTGGAAACTCGGCTCGAGGACGAGCCGTTATAAAGTGGGGAGGTTGTAAGATCCTAGTTTTTTGAAGGGTATGTTTTTGTTATGTTTTGGTTTAATACCTTGTTTTGGGCTTCTAGGGATGTCTTCTGAAAGTATGAGAGGTCTTGGGGGTTTTTCGGGGGCTTGGGGCATGAAAGAAAGCAGAGTTGGGCAAGACAAGCCTGGGCGCACGGCTAGGGAAAACTGTACAGCCTGCCCAGGTAAACTGTGCAACCCCTCCTCCTCCAGATAGTAGCATGCGCATGGTTTGTCAAACCGTGCGGCCAAACTGTGCGGCCTCTTAAAGTTGGGAAAAATTACAAAATTTCCACCGTGGGATTTTAAGAACCCACTCGGGATTTCCTCTCCATTCCTCCATCTTCACCCTAGGAATGAACCAAATCTCCCAAGAGCTCCAAGAGGTTGATCTCCCTCGTTTCTAAGGCATTTTTGGTTCCGTTGGATGCGGATTGAAGCTCTGGGTAAGTCTAATCACATCCTTGCTTCTCTTTTTGGTTTAGGGTTTGTATCTTCTCTACCTCTTGTTTCTAAGCTCTAAAACCCTATCTTTTGGGTGAGTTCTAGGTTGAAGCTCCAAAGGCTGGTCGAATTGAGGTCTAAGGACTCTATTGAGTGTGCGTTCAACCGTGGTTTTAAGGTAGGTGGTCTACAAACATTATCCCATAGTTTTATGGTGGATTTATGCATGTGTGGCTTTGTTCATGGTTTCCTTTTGATGATCTTGGATCAACCTAGATGTTTTGGTATAAATAATGCTTAAAAATGGTAAATGGGAACCCTCATGATCCCCATGGGATGCGTGAGAATGACTTGACCTAATTAGGGCCATCCATGGGGTGTGCCGGATTTTCCCGGGCTTAGGGATTGTTATTAAACAAGTTAACTTGTTGTAATAAATGGTAGATCCCTTGAAGAATATGTTGGCATGATTGGTTGAACTTGTAATAGAAGTTAGGTGATGCACCTAGACTTTTAAATAACCTAAGGGTTATTTGGAATGGGTTGAATGGTTGATTCATGGAAATGATGAACGGTTTAAATGGGTTAATGATTAAACTGATTAAAGACCATAATGGGACAGATTATGGGTTTAGTGTTGAATGCTTAGTGAGATAGGCATAACACATGGGAATTGGGTGAATGGTTAAATGATGTGAAATGGTAATGTGTTAATAGTTTAATCCATAATGTGAATTCCCGTGTGGTTTGTTGTGAATGGTGTTTGTCAAAGGGCAATGGTATGGTGGGTTGATGGTTACTTATATATATAAGCATGTGCACATGGATTGGTAGTGTGGGGTATGACTTGAGGATCTACGCCCACGGGTCAAGTAAAGACTGATGCTCTTAACTCCACCCTAAATGCACGGGTTAGGAATGGGGACTAAGGATCTATTCTCCTAACAGTTGCATCCACCTAGACTGAGGCATCGAGGTGATGATATGGTTGTTATGAGGGGGTTAGTCCTAGTGAGATAGGATAACGATGTGTTTACCCTCTTTCATGTGATTTTTGTCCTTAGACCCATGTAACATAATGTATGTGATTAACCCATGGAAATGTGATGAAATGGTAAGTGATGATATTTGGTGTGTAATGAATGGTAATGGAAGTGGAAATGGATTTGGCTCTGAACTGGTTAATGGCACCTTAAATAATTACTTGGCAATTATCATTCATATTCCTTTTTCATGCACTACCTGTTCATATGGATATTTTGTAGACACCGTTGGTGGTGGCCTACTGAGTTGTACTCACACCCTGCTCAGGATGCCATTGGGTACCCAAGAAAACTTCATGTTTTCAGGTCAGGAGAAGGGCAAGGTTCCTTGATAGATAGTTGAGTGGACATGGGTAGCACTTGGTGGAGGATCCGAACTTGGATTTAGGACCATTTTGGGGATTTTGGTCATTGTCTTTATTTTGGGATTTTGTTCACTTTTTCACTTGTAGTAGGACATGGCATATTTATTTTTGGAAATTGTTGTTATACATGTTCCTTGTTTATTGATTATTTTTTCTGCTATTGGTTTATTTCTTTTGTGGCTTACTCTGATAAAAAGGGGGTATAGTCTCCCCACTTGACCACAAAGACCCCCGCTGCTATTCAGTAGCCTTTGGCATACGGGGAGGCGCGCTTATGGTTATGAAAATACCCGGCTCAGAGCACCGGTTTAGTGGATTCAAGGTCAGGGACGTTACACCTTCCATGAAAGTTGGTCTTGACATCTAATGGAAAATTAAATGATCATATAATATATCTATGACAAATAAAATTATAATGGATTTAGGCATAATGACTTGGTATAAACAATCAAACCTTATTGGAACCATGCTTGTACCATCCATGTATTGTCTCACTTGAATACCCACCATAGTATTCAAAATAATAATCCCCATGTACTTTGATAAATGGAATCCATTATTGAATTTTAATTGATCTTGTTAATCTTATCTAATTACCATATACTTCTTACTTGTAGGAATTATTATTCTCAATGAATAATGTATCACCAGCTACGGTGAAAATAAAACCATCACTATAGTTTAACCATCCTATGCAGTATGTTTCTCTAGAATAATCTCTTTCCACATGCACTTGTGGAACTTATTTCTATTCCAACTACTCGTGCATCTCTGGAATTGACTAAACCCAAGTCAATATTGCTCCCTCTATCTCGAGTAGATATACACACCCTTTTATAAAACTATATTCTATTACTTGACTATAAACTTTCTATTATAGGGATTTTTTGTAATATCCTAAGAAACTTTTAGGATGATTACTTTGATTATCATTGTACTTTTATTAATGAAAGTTTTTTTATATCCTCAACAAAGTTTTTTCATCTAAACACATGTTTTTATTAAATAATGTATTTCCATCATACTATAACTCATATGATATCCATTTTTCATGATAGTTGGCATATGTTTATGGGATATCACCATTATTTGTGAAGCATGTCTTGAAATATAATGTAAGTTTCTATAATGAAAATATATCACAACATTAATACTATTTATACTTAAGTCATAACTCTAATGTGTTTAAGGAAATGTGAATTTAGGAATTTCTCCATGATACATTCTATTGATCAATGTTAACATATAAGACTCATCATCTATCCTCATTATTATAATTATAGCCTTGATGTGGATAAGGTATGTACATTTAGGAATTACACCATGCTGCATTATAATGATCGATGAATGCATGTTCAATATTTTCTTCGACATACCAAACCAAAGCAACTCATATATTTTAACCATGAATATACAATAATTTACTTTCAAATTCCTTAAAAACTTAAAGGAATCTAATTAAGTATACTTACCATTATCTTACACTAGGAATATTTCATGATCTCTATATGAACTAGTTATGAAAGCTTTATGGCTTACCTTTATTTATAAAGGTTTCTTTATCCAAAACTAAATATGTCTATAATACCTATGGTGTTTAACTTCAAAGATTCCAAATACCATACTAGGTATATCTTTTATAACCACTTAGTTTTTCTTGAAAATTTATTATCTTGCCATAACTTGTTATATGAGTCTTACATTTTATATTCATCAGGTATTTCCAATGATTCATGTATTACTGAACTATTTTTTGAGTATCAAACACCACAAACAAAATTGATTCCTAAACTTAGAATATTTTCTCCTTATATCCAATAGAAACATGAGATAAATTTTCTATTTATACTCAAAAAAAATTATACTTGAATCATTGAACTTGGAAATATATAATTTTTTTACTTCTCATCACTGACTTAGGAACCACCCTTTCTCATCTGGTTGGAGAATACACATTAATTCTTGTAATGTTTTTATTACTTACTTGGTTACTATATTTTGATACACATATATGATAATATTATTATACTTAATACCCAATAAGTATGAGAGAAACATTAATTACAATTGATTAATATTCATGAAGAAGTTATTACTTTATTCTTTAATTCATTTATTGCATTTAAACTTTCACATACTTATTTCATGATATGTAAAGAAAATAAACTCTTGTTTAATACCTATTTCTTTGAAGGATGTTGAGAAGGTTCATTTGGAATCATTATTTCCATTGGCCTTTTCACCTTCTCTTTCAACTTGTTTTCCACAAGAATTAAATATTATACCTTCTTTTAGTTTTTATTTACTTGGTGAACCTTATCAAAAAGTTAATGATGCATTTTTTCTATACTGTTCATTTTTTGATCTTAAATGAAATTAGAGTATATGGGTGAAAATGATATATGAATGGCTCATGATTCATCTTTATATTTACACATATCCTATGTAATAATTAGTCATTCATATCTCGCTTCACTTTATTCTCGCAAGTTTCTCAGAAATGAGACAACATGTAAAATCATCGATGTCCCGATGTTGTATCCATAACTCACATTAGATTTTGATGATAGCATTATGAAATAACCATCATATCCATCTTACATGAGTCTTCTGTAATCATTTTACACTCTCTTTTTATAAGGCGTCTTAATAGGTATTAGGGAATCCAGTACCTTGAATTTCATATATCATAGTATTGTGCTCAAGCACCTATACTACTCTTCGAAAACTCTTAATAGATATAACAGTGACTTTATCCAATAAGTATCATAGTATTTATTTTGGTATTAATTTCAATTTTATAAAAAAATAAAATATATCATTTTGTACTTTTATCATGATTACTGATTTGACATTACCTATTATTTTAATCATTAAATGTATCTCACTATTCTATCAAATTTTAGGAACCCTCTGTACTAGAATCGGAATACTCTATAGCTTGATTATTATAGTGAAAAAGATACTTAAACCTCCCCTCATAGTCTACAAGATTTGGCTATGCCACTACTCGAAGAGTTAAAGGTAGGCATTTGACTGGCCAACCGCATTAACTCGCAGCTCCTTGATCTGTTGAGTGAATTCCTAGCTTCTAAAATAAAAAATTTTATTTGCTAAACATTTACCTATAAAGTTTCAGAAAGAAAGATTTGGTTACTTCTTTGTTGTCAACTTCAGTTAAGTCAACTCATCGCTCTCATAAGAACTCCCTTGTAGTAAGAGGAACCCTCAACTTTGGTTGATGATCACCTTGAAAACCTAGTTTTTTTTCAAATTCAAATGATGGAAGGAATTTGGTGAATTAATATTTCTTTGAGGGTTTTTTATATTTTTATCAACGAATGTAATCCATTTATATTAATCTTTTCATTCTATATTTTCATACTTAAAACTAAACATTAATAGAAAAATATTAATCACATCTTTATGAATTTTACTATTTATTATTTTATGTATTTTCCAACTTTCAGGAAGATTTATAAAATAATAAACAAATGCATAAAGGAAATAAACTACTTTATTGGTCTTGAGTATCTAAAACTGGTTGATCCATTTAAACTCAATGGATCAACCAAGACCTAGGATTATCATACCAGAGTCATAGTTTGAATCATCATGTAGTTCATCCCCCCACCCAATTTTTCCACTTATTATTTGGATTTCACCTCAACTTGGCATGGTCCATGACTTACTTTATCCTAATAATAGTACAAAAATACTCGCATGTAGATGACAGGGTCTCGGGAGTGCAGAATATAGATAATGATGGACACACAATACCTTATACGTGTTTTAATAAAAATTAAAATGAATAGATTATCAATAAAACTAATTAATTATTTACAATCATAAAATTTATATAAATAATTAATTAAATAAATAAAAATAGATATACACATATTTGGTTGGTGCTCATGACCAGTCAACGGGTAAAGTAACAACATAATAAAAATTAAATTGTAATAATTTAAGTATGAGGGTAATTATCTACTAAAAGAGGATAATATTCATTGTTTATATTTTAATTTCTATGTGTTTCAATGTCTATAAACATTGGTTTTAGTGCCTTTTTCAAATTGAACTTCATTTCTCATCACATGTGTAATTCAAGTTTAGAGTGTGACAATTTGGGCCCAATCAATCATCATCTTGAGGATAAAATTGTTTTCATTATTTGAATTTTATATTTTGGAATATTATTGATCAATTTGAGTGTAAACTTTTTTTATTTTAGGACTAATGGATGAATCATAAGGGAAAATGGTCATTTTTTCCATAGATGGATAAATTTTTTGACAAAGCAGAATGGGACTTAAGCCTATAAAATAAATGTGGAGCCCACAATTTAATCTTAATGAAGCTCAAATATTAAATATATATAGATAAAATTATATGGAACGTTTAATTAAACTGTGACGAGAGATAACTTTTAATTTTTCAAGGTGATCCAAGCGGCCCAAGTTGATTTTTAAATTATGGGAAAATTTTGATGTTCCATAAAGAAAGGCCGGAAATTTCATCATAAATTTAGAATATAATATCCAATTGGAATGGAATTTCTACATAAATTAGAGTACATTAGGAAGAATATATTTCTATTCTACGGACATCCAAGATTCTTCCATCTTTAAAGTCATATTTTCATGTCAAAAAGGGGGATAAATCTGGTTCTATTTTTGTAGTCAAAGTTGAAAAGTCTTATTTCATTTTTTTCACCCACCTTTTACTATCCTAATTAATTGGGGTGGTGTTAAATGATGAGGTATCAACCCTAGAACCAAAAAAAATCTATTTAAGGTTGTGTTGGTGAAGTAATTAGTTTGGATGTTTTATTCTTTCAATTGTATTGTTATGCTTTCATTTTGTAATCGTATGTTCAATTTCTCTCATGTAAGTTGTTCAAATCACTTTAGTTTCTTAATAAAATTTCTTATTTCTCACTTCATCTATTGTTTTTCTTAACACATTGATACTATTTAATCAAGGTATGAATTTATTCACAGCAATAATTTTGAAATTCCTCACACAATGGTGGAGTTTTCATTATTTTATTATTTTAACTTCATCAATATTGTTTCATTAAGTCGACTTTCATCTTTCATTGAGATATTTGCATCAATATAGGGATAATAATTTTATGGGTTGATCTTAGAGAGTTTCATGGGTCTGTATTGGATTTTATTTAAAGTTATTTAATATTTAAATCAGATCATTTTTTTAAGAGTTCCATTCAATGAGTTACTCTCTTTTTCATCTTCGTCAACTTTAACAATGACACATTTTGAGTGATAGTACAGTCCAATTACTTGGAGTTCTCGTTAAAGTGATCATATAAGTGAATTGGTGATTATACTTGGAATTGTTTGGGGAATAAAATGGTGAATGGTGTAGTTGAATTATCTCATTTTTTAGATACATCTTGAATTAGTGGTCTCATATTTTCTAAGAAAACAAATACATCCATTCTAGCCCTAAAAAAACCTAGGATCGACTCATCTTAATTAATTGTTTCCATTAAAATCATTAGGTTTTTAATTATTAAATACAAACCATTATCTTAGTTACTTTAGTGTTAGTTTCACAATTGAAATAAACACCAAAGTTGGCCACTTCATAGCCAAACCTCCCAACAAATCTGAGTGTCTCAATGTTACTTCTTTATTCCCTGTGGATTCAATAACTACTTGTACTACAAAGAATTATTATAACCATAGGGTAAATTTAGAAATCACTACATTTTAATGCTATTTTTTGGAGTCTAAGTAAGTTGTCTTTGACACTCATATTCTATTCTCACATCACTTCTCTATTCTCATCACAACTTCTCTTTCTACGCCCTCATTTCCCTTTTCTTCACTCTGAATCATAATTTTAGTCTACTCCAATAGAGTATCATCAATAATAACCCATCATACATCCAAGATGGAATAAAATGGGAAATCTATATTTGGAAGCCACTGACTTAAGTAATTTCTTTGATCAACCCTTGAATGATTACCCCATACACGATTACATGTATAATCATTGGGATGATAAATGTTTAATGGATAAATTTTCATCCCTCTCAAGGATGGTTAAAGAGATCAATCTAAGGGAATTTCATGATTTCCAAACTCCTATTCATCCTAATCCCCAAAAGCTTCTTGAAAAAATGTGTGAACAAATGAATAAAATGAATTCGGAATTTTCATCATTGAGAGTATAACTACAAAGTATTGAAATGGTTGTAGAACCCATTCCCACTTAGGTTGTATCTTACACATCATTGATATAAGAATATTGTTACACACAATATTCTTATGAACAACTCCAAGTTGTGACTATTTCAATGATTGTGAAAAATAATGAAAAATCTGAAGTAATGATTCTGAAACCATCGATGACTTCAAAATTAGAGGAAAATGTAGAAGAAACCACTTTATAATCTGAGAAATCAGAGTTGGATAATGATGTGAATTGGTTAGGGAATAGTGAAAGACAACTGAAGGACATGAGGGGACTATTAATGAGTGTTCAAATCAATAGGAAATTGATTTTTTAGATACAAAAGAGGATAATTTTATATCATGGATTGAGTTTTTAGAATATATATGTAATAACTCAGATATTCTATTCAGGTATGGATCTTGATTTCTAGTGTTTTTTTATAAAAATAGGAGTTCTAGAAATTTAAGGAGTACATGTCGTGTACTTAGGAGTACACATCATGTACATGGATTTTGTGGGTAGCCGTGTACTGGTCGTGTAATGGCCGAGTACATGGTCGTGTGGGGTGACATGGAGACCGCCTAAAGCGGAGGCCTATTAAGGCATGTACATGGCGTGTACATTAAATGAACACGTTGTGTAATTTTCTTTTTATTTTTTAAATCGGACCAGGACCACGTCTCATTTATAGAAACATATTCTTCTCGTCTCATCTCATCCAGGAGCGATGGATATTGCTGATTCTTCCTAGATCCCCCAATCGACCATCCGTTCTATGAATCAACCATCATTGATTGCGTTGGAATCGATACGGTGAGTTCTTTATTATTCTAGAGTCTCATATTTTGATTTATCCTCTTTTGTGAGATATTATTGGTTGAATGTTTATACGTTTTTGTTGATATATGGAATTCTAGGTTGAATCAAAGTCTAGGATTCAACTATATCGATCGTATAATGTCGAGGTAGGTGGTTTGTGCCTTTCTGTATACTGTATTTGAATTATATGTGAAAAATTTCCCAATACCCAAGTTCGAGGTATTGTGTGTTTAGGGAATTTAACCCTTTAATTCCAGATATGCCTTGATTGTTTGAGTTAGGGATCTTTTTTGAGAATAGGGTTTATTTACCTTACTAGGGATGTGTTTTCCCATGTTTGAACTGATATTGGTCATTGGGTATAGCTTTTCCTATTAGGTTGCTTTGTTTTCCATGCCTAGTGTTGTTAGGATGGGGTGATATTATCTGATATGTTGTTCCATGCTTTGTAGCTATTTAACTAAGTAGTATATTGTGATTTTTTTGGTTGTTGGATATCATTTGTGCACGATTAACTTACATAGGGTTGTGGGAACCTGGTGTAGTTAGACCATAGGGGAAATGAACACCGAGGTATTTCCAAGAGTGTATGTTATACTTTAATATAGTGAGACCACAGGGGGGATGTACGTGAGTTCTCCCTCAGGGTGTCTGTAGTTCCACATTGTGAGACCACAGGGGGAATTGGATGTTGAGTGCTTCCCCAGAGTGTCTGTAGTTTACCGTTGCGAGACTATAGGGGGAATTGATGGTGAGTGCTTCCTTAGAGAGTCTTTATTAAGTTGAACCAGAGGGGTTAGATTGTGATAACTTCCTAGAGGGTTACTTGAGATTTATTAGTTGTTTATTCAATAAATTTAAATAAATATAGTTGAAACTATAGGATTGTTTACTTTTGAGTACTTCTTTGTTTATTACTTCATTTTTCATATTGCTTGTCATATATATTCACTAAAAGTTAGGCACAGATATTTGGGTGGTTGCCTACTGGGATTCATCTCACACCCTGTTTGGGTCATGTTTTTTAAGCCCAAACAGGTTATATTGTTGCAGGTATAGATAAGGTAAAGTTCCCTTCTACTTCAGGTACTTGATTTCTATGGAGCTGGAGAGCATGGGACCAAGCTGAGTCTTGCGATGTTGCTGGAGTTATTTACTTGTTTCCTTTGTACCTTGGTTTAGTACAGTATTCCAGCATTGTGACTTGTTTGGATGCTTTCCTATACATATGTGACATGCATCATTATTGACATATATATATATTATAGTTGTTTATCTACCTTCAATATTTTTTTTGTTTACATTTTGTATGGTATTGTTGCTTCTGCTACTGTTATCTGTTTATTATTTTTTATTTCACTATGCATACTCTTCCAATGAGGGAATAATTTCCCCACTATCACACCCAAGGCCCTCACTGCTATTCGGAAGCCTCTGGCATTCGTAGAAATGCGCTTGAGGCCATGCGACCAAATGGGTACGGGGCACCTTTGGGCGGTACCCGGAACCGGGACGTTACAAAGTGGTATCAGAAGAGTTTTTTTCTTCTTTGACTTACTGTTTGGATCCTAAAGACAGGTATATGAAGGAATAGAAAGTTGGTAATAATTTTTTCCCGGGAGTAGTTAACCCGTGTATAGGGAAAAGCCAATATGCCTCGAATATTTCAATTTTTTAGGTTTTTCAATTATTACAGTTGATTTGATTTTACCATTGGGTGATTCACATATTTTGTGCTATTATCATTAACATTATTGAGGTTCTATTTTTGATGCAATCTGATAAGATGAGGTTGTTCCATCTCATGAATCATATAGGAACCTGTTAGGGATCACATGTCATGCATTATTGTCATGCCATTAAGGGTTCATTCTTGGTTGCATATTGTTGTGATATATGTTGTGCTAGATATGCATGATGTTTTGATAGATGCCTTGATAGAATACATTATATTTGATAGGGTATTGGTAATATGAAAAGTTTATTTTGAATGAACTCCAAACTTTAGTCCCTAAGGTGTTATGGGCCCTCATGGATCGGAATTTGGTGGATCATGTGATTGATTGCACTGTTATACTTGTTATGTGACATGAATATGATGTCTAGATTTGATTCATGGAGAGTATGGGCCCTCACGAATCAGAATTTGGCACTTTAATGTTTGTCTCAGCATTTTTATGGGTTTCGGAGTAGTTTCTAAGGCTTACTGTCCAAAAAAACCCAGAATACACGGTGTGTGTTGATGAATACATGCCATGTATCCTTCTTTTCAGGAAGGAACAATTTTTCTTAAGTACACGCCATGTACTATATGTCCACATCGTGTAATCCTTGACCGTGTGACTGTCTGTGTGGGCAGGGACATGGGGTTGGGAAATCTTTAGTGGAACACGCTATGTACCATAAGTATATGCTATATTGTAGAGGACATGTGTCCATCCATGTGACTAATGACACAGGTGGATGAAATCTTTCTAGTACATGTATTTTTTAGCATAAACATGTTGTGTAGAGTCAGTTGTGTCTCTGACCGTGTGACTAAAGAAACGGGTGGTTGAAACCTAATTGGTATATGTTGTGTCTAGCACAAACACGCCATGTAGTTTTGTTCTATGAGAAAATCGTGTGGTTTATCCGTGTAGAGGAACTAGGGCAGGGGTAAATGATTCAAGTACATATCGTGTAAATGGAGAACATGTTGTGTGTATGATATGTTACACAACCAGTTTTTGAAGAAGTACGCGTCCATGTAAAGACTTAAGGGAACGCGTCGTGTAGGGGTTATACACGCCGTGTATCCATGTTTTGAAGAACTTGAATGATTTATTTCTCCTGTTCCTTTTTTCACTTCTAATTTTTAGTCCTTGAGATTATTGAACTAAGGTGTCACTTGACCTTGCAGAGTCATGCCACTGTGACGTCCTCTGGTTTTATGCTGGATATAGGGCAGTGAATAGACACCATACATGGTAGATCAGGGACTACCAGTAGATCTTCATTTCATGCATGTATTGTCACTAACTGTTATCTCATATATAGGTGTCGATGCACAGTTTCGAGAAGGATTCATGAGGTTTATGTAGACCTTCCTGGGAGCACCACATCTTGCCCCATCTATGGAAGAAATGACTCGATTCTTTCAACAGCAGCATCCTCCTACTTTCTTAGGGGAAGGAGGACCTCAGGCTACAGATTCATGGTTAGAATACATGTTGTCGATCTTCAAGCATCTAGATATTCCTCCAAAGAGGAGGGTGAAGCTCGCTACTTATATGCTTCGGGATTCCACCAAGAGATGGTGGGATGTGATCTCACAGGCAGGACGCCATCAGGTTATGGCTTGGGATGAGTCCCAGCATGCCTTCTATGATTACTTCTACCCGGAGACTTTGAGGTATGATCGAGCCCAAGAGTTCATGAGTTTGGATTAGGGTACTCTCTCAGTCATGGAGTATTCTTCTCGCTTCACAGAGCTGTAGCACTTTGCACCCATTCTAGGGGTGATGAGTTATTTATGGAAAGGAAGTTTGAGGATGGTCTCAGACATGACATTTGATCTCAGGTGAACATATTCAGGTTGACTTCCATCACCTATATAGTCAACTAGGAGCTGATCACAGAGTGCAACTTGAGGGATTCTGGAGCGGTGAGCCAGGGAGGCTTGGCATCCAGAGTTAGTACCCCTCTGAATGACAACAGGAAGCATCGTAGGGATTCTATGTGTAGATATCTGAGTATGCAGAATACTTCCTCTGGTGGATAGGTGGTGTGATACCAATATGGGAAGAGTGGACATATGAGGCCACATTTCCTGAGAGACCCAATTGAGTGCCGATATTGCGACAATATGGGTCATCTTCAGCGTTTTTGTCGGTTTTTCTCACCAGCAGCTGGTGATAGGGGTTCTATTTCAACTCCTCGTACCTGAGCAGGACCACCAGTCCCACATTAGACCGGGGTCTTGAGTTCTTTAGGTTGTTCAGGACGAGGTGGAGGTCGTGACCGCAGTGGTCAGACACATAATTTTTGGCAGCCACAGGGTGGATCGGCACAGGGATCTCAGTCATCTTCACAGGGTCGCGGTGCAGGTCAGGATTTTGCGATAGGGAAGATTCATCTGGAATAGGATCTTGAACCCTATACAGTTAGAGGTATGATTCTAGTTGCCTCAGTTTTAGATAATGCACTTTTCGATACATAGGCTTCTCATAGTTTCATATTTTTTGCTGTTGTGGAGAGCCTTGGGCTCTTTATCTTTACTTCTACTAATATCTTGACGCTAGACATTCCTTTGGGGACTAGAATGGATAGTGTACATCAGTTAAAGGAGTTCCCTCTTAAGATTTGTGGGTGTCACTTCTTATGGGACCTTTATGTCTTAGAGATGATGGGCTATGATTTCATTCTCAATAGGGGCTGGTTGGTTCTCTAATAGGATTTTGTCGACTTCTATCATCATAGGTGAGTTTCACATCACCAGAGAGAATATTGTTTATTCATAAGGGTGAATGGGATGTCCAGGCGAGAATAGAATGACCTGAGCATCATGGGTTGGGAGGAGTTACAGCCCAGATTGTTAGTCTGTATCTGGATGACTAGGAGACTTCACATATGGACTTTCCTCAAGTGGTCGATCTCTTCAGGGATGTCTTTCCAGATGACTTTTCAGGTTTTCCTCCAGATCAAGAGGTATTATTTTATATTGATATTGTTCCAGGAGTGGAACTGGTGTCCATTCCTCCTTATAGGATGGCTAAACCAGAGTTACAGGAGCTTAAGAAGAAGTTAGAGGAGTTACAGACAAAGGGTTTCATCTGACCCAGTACTTCTCCTTGGGGTTAGCCTATCTTATTTTAAAAGGAGGATGATGGTACCTTCTGACTTTGCATGGATTATCAGAAGCTTAACCAGTTGACGATCAAGAACTGATATCCCTTATTGAGTATTAATGACCTCTCTGATCAACTTCAAGGAGCACAAGTGTTATCGAAGATTGACTTGAGATTCGGTTATCATAAATTGTTCATTAGACCATCATATATACTTCTTATAGCCTTTAAGAGTAGGTATGGTCTATAAAAGTATGTGGTTATGTTGTTTGGTCTCACAAACGCACCTGTAGTTTTTATGTAACTGATGAACCGAGTGTTCCATCCATACTTGGATTCCTTTGTGGTAGTTTTTTTGGATGATATCTTGGTGTAATATCACACTCGACACTACCATGATATCCATATTGATATCATTTTGAGTACACTGAGAGATCATTAGTTGTATGATAAGATCTCAAAATTCCACTTTTGGATAGACCAAATTCACTTCTTAGGTCATGTTATCTCAAAGACAGAAGTATTAGTAGACCCATAGAAAGTGATAGCATTAGATTACTGGGATCATCCAAATAATTTCTTTGAGGTATGAAGTTTTCTAGGGTTGTCTGGTTACTACAGGTGTTTCATACAGGACTTTTCACGCTTAGCAACACCACTGATGGGCCTGACTAAGAAGGGTGTGAAGTAATTGTGGAAAAATTCATGTGATTCAGCCTTTCCGGAGCTGAAAGGGATGTTGACTTTAGCACTGGTACAAGTTTTTCTATAGCCAAGAAAGATCTATACTATTTACTACGATGCATCAGGTATTGGTTTTGGATTAGTGCTTGTGCAGGGGGAAGGAGTTGTTACGTACGGGTCTCGGCAGTTGAGGCCACATGAGAGGAATTACCCGATGCATGATCTTGAGTTGGATGCAGATGTTTATGATTTATTTTATTAGAAACATTATATTTTGGGAGAGCATTTTTTGGTTTCCACCGACCACAAAAGTCTCAAGTACATCTTCACTCAGCGCGATCTTAATTTGAGACAATGAAGGTGGTTTGATTACCTTCAGTCCTTTGACTTTGAGCTCGCCTATACACCTGGGAAAGGCAACAAAGTGGTTGATGCGTTGAGCAGGAGGACTCAGATACATGTAGTTTAGGAAGCCAGTGGTGAGTGGAAGCTTATGGATCTATTCTCTGAGATTCATTTGGAGGTGTATAACAGATAGGGACAAATGTTTCTTTCTTCTATAGTTGTTACCTCTACTCTACTAGAGAAAGTACAAGTGAGGTAGCTATCAGATGCAGAAGGCCTAGTCCGATGGGAGAGTGTTTCGGGAGAGGACCCTATTCCTGGATAGACCATAGGTGAGGATGAGATCTTGCGTTTTCATGGGAATGTATGGGTGTCAGTAGACGTACGCGATGATCTGATGTGATATTTCCATTCTTCAGTTTGGGAAGTTCATCTTGGTGTCACCAAGATGTATCGAGATCTACACTGTCAGTATTGGTGTCCAGGTATGAAGAGAGATGTTGCTGGTTTTTTCATGAGGTGTTCCACCGGTCAGTAAGTGAAGGCGGAGCATCAGCGACTAGTAGGGCTTTTGTAGCAGTTACTCATTCCTGAGTGGAAGTGGAATGATGTCACAATGGACTTCGTGACGGTCTTACCAAGATCTCCTCAAGGGAATGATGTTGTTTGGGTTTTCATTGACAAACTCATGAAGGTTGCACACTTCTTACCGTTCAAGGAGGCCTTTAGTGTTGATGAGATGGAAAGGTTGTACATCCGAGAGATTGTACGTTTACATGGGGTTCCACACTCTATTATTTCAGATAGGGATGACCATTTTACTTCTCAGGTCTGGCAAGGACTACAGAGGGATTTGGGTACACAGGTACTTATGAATACATTTTACCATCACCAGATAGATGGCTAGTCCGAACTTACGATTTAGGTGTTGGAGGACATGCTTCGAGCATGCATCCTATATTCTGGAGGTTCTTGGGAGAATCACTTACCTCTTTTGGGGTTTTCCTACAATAATAGTTTTTAAGAAACTATTCAGATGGAACCTTATGAGGCTTTGCATGGTAGTCCATGTCGATCACCCCTATGTTGGTTGGAGGCAAGAGAGGAAGCTATGCTGGGACCTCATCTTTTTCAAGAGACCACGAAGTATGTGGGATTGATTTGGAAGAGGATGGCTACTGCATTGTCATGGCAGAAGTATTATGCTGATAGATAGAGATGACCTATGGAGTTCTAGGTCATAGATCAGGTTTTCCTATGTGTCACACTGAGGTTGGGACACAGGAGGATTAGGAGACGGGGAAAATTTTCACCGAGATATTTCAGTCTGTTTGAGGTTTTAGAGAGAGTCAGACCAGTTAACTATCGGTTTCAGTTACCTTAGAGGTATTGAGCTATACACGACGTTTTCCACATTTCTCAGTTGCAGTAATACGTCTCAGAACCGTATCATGTTTTTCAACCTAAGGAGGTTGAGTTTGAGGTGGATGCATCGATTAAAGAGCATCCTATCCAGATCGTTGATCGTAGTGCGAAGGTTATCCATGGTTGGTATGTTCCTCTAGTACGAGTGCTATGGAAGCACAGGAAATTATAGGACGAGACTTGGGAGAGGGAGACCGATGTGAGATCATAGTGGCTGGAGCTATTCTAGGATTCTTCTTTTACACCTTCTTCGGGAAATTCAGGGATGAATTTCTTTAAGGGGGGGAGTTTGTAAGAACCTGGATCTTCTTTTCAGGTATGGATCTTTATTTCTAGTGTTTTTGAGAAAAATAGGAGTTTTGTAAATTTATGGAGTACACGTCGTGTACCTGGTTGCTGCGGGTAGTTGTGTACTAGCCATGTAACGGCCGAGTACATGGCCATGTGGGGTGACCTGGAGACTACCTAAAGCGGAGGCCTATTAAGGCATGTACACAGCGTGTAAATTAAACGAACATTCCATGTACTTTTCTTTTTATTTGTTAAATCAGACTGAGATCATGTCTCGTTTACAGAAACATCTTCTTCTCAACTCGTCTCATCCAGGAGCGATGGATATTGCCGATTCTTCCTGGAGCCCCCGATCAACCATCAGTTCTCTGAATCAACCATCATCGATTGAGTTGGAATCGCTACGGTGAGTTCTTCCTTATTCTAGAGTCTCGTCCCTTGATTTCTCCTATTTCATGAGATATTCTTGGTTGAACATTTAGATTTTTTTTGTAGATCTACAGTGTTCTAGGTCGAATCAAAGGCTGGGATTCAACTATATCGATCGTACAATGTCGAGGTAAGTGGTTTGTACCTTTCTGTTGATTATCTTTGAATTATATGTGCAAAATTTCCCAATACCCTAGTTCAGGGTCTTGTGTGTTTAGGGAATTTAACCATTAAATGCCTAGTATGCCTTGATTTTTTGAGTTGGGTATCTTGTTTGAGAATAGGGTTTATTATCCTTACTAGGGATGTGTTTTCCTATGTTTGAACTGATATTGGCTGTTGGGTCTAGCTTTTCCTGTTAGGCTGATTTGTTTTCCATGCTTAGTGTTTTTAGGATGGAGTGATATTATCTGATATGTTGTGCCATGCTTTGTAGTTATTTATCCAAGTAGTATATTGTGATTTACTTTGGCTGCTGGATATTGTTTGTGCACGATTGACTTACATAGGGCTGTGGGAACCTGGTGTAGTTAGACCATAAGGGAAATGGATTCTGAGGGCTTTCCCAAGGTGTATATTATAATTTCATGTTGTGATACCATAGATGGGATGGATGTGAGTTCTCCCTCAGAGTTTCTATATTTCCACATTGTGAGACCACAGGGGGGAATTGGACATTTAGTGCTTCCCCAGAGTGTTTGTAGTTTACCATTATAAGACTATAGGGGGAATTAATAGTGAGTGCTTCCTCAGAGAGTCTTTGTTAAGATAAACCAAATGGGTTATACTTTGAGAAATTCCCAGAGGGTTGCTTGAGGTTGATTGGTTGTTTATTCAATAAATGTAAATGAATGTAGTTGAAACTATAAGATTGTTTAATTTTGAGTACTTCCTTGTTTATTACTTTATTTTGCATACTACCTTCCATATATATTCAATGACAGTTAGGAACAGATCTTTGGGTGGTTGCCTACTGGGACTCATCTCACACCCCATTTGGGTCATGTTTTTGGGGCTAAACAGATTATATTGGTGCAGGTATAGACAAGGGAAAGTTCCCTTCTACTTCAGGTACTTGATTGTTATGGAGCTAGAGAGCATGCGACCAAGCTAAGGCCTGTGATGCTACTGGAGTTATTTACTTTTTTTCCTTTATACCTTGGTTTAGTACTGTCATACATCATTGTGACTTGTTTGGATGCTTCCTAGACATATGTGACATGCATCATTATTGACATATATATATGTTGTAGTTGTTTATCTACCTTTAGTATTCTGTTGTTTACTTATTGTATGGTATTACTGCTTATGCTACTATTATCTATTTATTATTTGTTATTACACTATTAATACTCTACCAATGAGGGCATAGTTTCCCCACTATCACACCCAAGGACCTCACTACTAGTTGGTAGCCTCTGGCATTTGGAGAAATGTGCTTGAGGCCATGTGACCAACTAGGTATGGGGCACCTTTGGGGGGCACCTGGAACTAGGACGTTATAATATATCCATTTATGATTTTTTTAAAACACCAATCACTAAACCATTTGTAGAAATCACAAACTTCAAGTCCATAGCCATTCATGAAATTTATATGGAAATTTTGTGGGATTAATCATCTATTCAAAAGGATCCAATTATATTGAGAAATTTGGAAAATAAATATGAGTTCGATTCAAAGTCTCCACTTGTGTATGAACGTGTTAGCTATCTCAATATCAAACTCAAGGTCCATCCTTCCTCTCTCAAGTATTCCTTCATAGGGGATAAAAAACATTCAATTGTCATTTCATCCTCTCTCAAATCTAATGATAAGAAAATTATGCATGATGTCTTCATCAAGATTAAGAAAGTAATTGGATTGACCCTTTTCAATATTCACATGATTATCCCATTCACTAAGACACAAAGGATTGTTCTTGATTTAGATTCAAAAACTCTTAACCAACCCTGAAGGTTTAATCACAATTTAATGGAAGGGGTTCTAAATAAAATCCTTAGGATATTGAATGTTGGTATTGGATAATTTGGGGTGTCTGAGTCAAGATAACAACTTTAAATTAATCACTTTTCGAGAGGCAAATCAGCTTATTTTTTGTTTTCATTTGTTTATGTTGTTTTTCCTTAACCAAAAAAATAAAAAAAACGTGTTTATTTTTTAAACAATATTTTGGGTTTTGGTTGATTTTTTAGTTAAGGGAACCCCTTGGGTTTTTCATGGTTCTCTAATTATGTTGGTGTATAAGATCCAAGGGATACTAAGCTTGATGTATTTTTAGGAAAATCATGTTTCTCCCAATAATTGAAACACAATCATCTATCCTTAATGAGGCATCTTCAAGTGACATAGAGGTCAAAGGATCAATTGGTTTCAACATGGAATTATTCTTCAAGATACCAGGTGACATTATTATATATTTCAAATATTTTTTTTGAACTCCTCTCATCCACTTATTCCCCATTCTAAATTTTCCTTTCGTTAAACATTGGAGGCAGTGTTATTTTAAGTTGGGGGTGGTGAAATGAATGAAAAAATAAATTTTGTGTGTGTCAAAGAAATTTTGTTTTGAGTGTGCCCATGGTGAAAACAAATGTGTATATAAATGGGAAATAAATTTCTTTAATCATAAACATAATAATACAATTTTCAAATTTTGAAGTTGAATGTCAAATAATTTTTCATGACTTGATTATGATTTTAATGCACATTTAAGTTCATGACCATAATTTTTGGAAAGTGTGGTTGTCTGATGTGATTTTTCAATGTTAACATTTTCATCCTTTTAATTAAAATGCAACAATGCACGTCCTTTTTATTTTGGGGTGTGATTATGAGTTCCTTCAGTTTGTTTCTCATAACATGGGGTTTTGGGTTACTTTGAGTTTAATTTGAGTATCCAAAAAAATAAATTAATAAAATTAATGAAAAAAAATAGTGACCACATAGAGCAATGTTTTATCCAAATACATGGATTCCGGAACTTGGGGATCATGACTCCATATTTTTCTTCCCCAAAGTTCATATTTACATCTCTATTTTAGATCATAGAATTGAACAAATGTGTGGTGTCTGACACTTGGGGACCATGAATCCATAGTTGTCTTTCCCAAAGTTGGCCTTTTCATCTCTATTAAGCTAAAAAAATAAAAATAAAAATCCTCAAGAAAAAATAATAAAAAATGAAAAAAATAGATACTTACCTTAGGGTTGAATGTGATTCTCACCTAGAGATTCCATTTATTTTCCCTTGAACATGAAAATAAATTCCCATGTCTATAGTGACACACAAAACATCATCATGATTAATTAAAATTGGATGAAATTTGGAAATGAATTTGAAAAAATGAATGGGATTGGTCTTGGGATATTCTTGTGAACCTATCTTGTGTTAAATGATTTTGATAGGTTTTATGATTGTTTGGAATAATGACTTTTGATGAACATTGTGTGTTAAAATGTTTTTGAAAACAGGAATTCAATTTCATAGTTTTAAGAAAAAAATTTCTTAAGGCTAGAAAAACTCAATTTAGGGGTGTGAATATCCACCAAAATAGGATAATATTCATTTTTTATATTTTAATTTTAATGTTTTTTAATTTATATAAACACCGGTTTTAGTGATTTTTGTAAATTGAACTTCATTTCTCATCACATGTGTAATTCATGTTTAAAGTGTGTCAATTTGGGATCAATAAATCATTAGATTGTGGATTAAATTAATTTCATTATTTAAATTTTATATTTTGGGATATGATTTATCACTTTGAGTGTGAAATTGTTTCTTTTAGGACCAATGTATGAATCATAAGGGAATATGGACATATTTTTTCATGGATTATAAATTTCTGGACTAAGTAGAATGGGCCTTAGGCCCATCAAATAAATGCGAATCCCACAATTCAACCTCAATAAAGCTAAAATTTTAACTAGAGATAGATAAAATTATGGATATCATTTAATTAAACTATGATGAGAGCTAATTTGGAAGTTTTCAAGGTGATCTAGGCATCCCAAGTTGAAGTTTAAATTATAGGCTAGATTTGAAGGCCCATAAAGTCAACCCACCAATTTCATAATAAATTCCTAATGTAATATCCAATTGGGAAGAAATTTATAAATCAATTAGAGACATGAGTAATAAGATATTTATATTCTAAAATCATCCAAGATTCATCCATCTTAAAAGTTAGATTTTCATGTCAAAAGGGGGGATGAATCTAGTCCTATTTTGTGGTAAAAGTTGAAAAGTATTATTTTCTTTTTTTCCACACATATTTTACTATCCTAATTAATTAGGATGAAATTAAATAAAGGAATCTTGACCCTAGGACCAAAAAAATTATTTAAGGTGGTGGTGGTGAAGGAATTAGGGTGGATGTTTTATTCTTTCAATTATATTGTTATGCTTTCATTTTGTAATTGTATGTTTAATTTCTCTCATGTAAGTTGTTTGAATCACTTTAGTTTCTTAATAAAAGTTCATAGTATTCACTTATTATATCATTTTTCTTAATACGTTGATACTTTTGAATCAAGTTTTGAATTTATTCACACCAAAAATTGTGAAATTCCTCACACAGTGATGTAGTGTTCATTATTTTATTATTTTCACTTCTTCAATTCCATTTCATTAAGTCGACATCCATATTACATTAATATATTTTAATCAATGGAAGGATAATCCTTTTATTTGTTGATCCTAGGGAGATGCATGGGTTTGGATTGAATTTTATTTCAAGTTATTTTAAAATTTAAATTAGTTCATTATTTTAATAGTTCCATTTAGTGATTTAATATCATTTTTGTCTTCATCAACTTTAATGATGACACATTTTTAATGCTAGTATGATCCAATTACTAGGAGTGTTCATTAAATTTATCCTCTAAGTGAATTACTGATTAGCCTTGGAATTGTGTGGGAAAGATATTAGTGAATGATGTTGTGGAATTATCTCGTTTTTTAGATACATCTTGAATTAGTGATCTAATATTTTCTAAGAAAACAAATACATTCAGTCTATCCCTAACAACAACCTAGGATCAACTCATCTTCATTAATTATTTCCATTCAAATCATTAGGTTTTTCATTCTTAAATACCAACCATTCTCTTAGTAATTTAGTATTTTAGTTTCATAATTGAAATCAACACCAAAGTTTTCCACTTCATAGCCAAACCTCCCAACAAATTTGAGTGCCTCAATGTTACTTCTTCTGTAACACCCCATGATTTGATAGTACGTTATCTCATTAAAGTAATTCAATAGCTTGCATTACACGCAACACCGAGTTCGAGCGCACCACAACTTACCACACTAACCATTCAAAAAGCGGTTATGAATAGTATTAACTGCATTTTGAATCTTATATACTCTATATAATTTTACCATTAATATTATGTGTTTCTTAGACATATTATAAGAATTAATTCTTTTTTTCCGATAAAAGAAGTATTTTTCAAAAAATGAAATTTCACCGCCTTTTAATGGCGAACCTTTTTTAAAACCAATATTTGACACTTTTATATATTAAATTTAATGAAATTAAATTATTATTTAGAAGCGGGACATAAAAATTTAGTTTGGATAAATTTTTGGTACTTTTCTGATAACTTTCATATTTTGATGAATAGTGAAAAATACTATGTTTTAATTGAAAACAACTTTTTTAATAGAAATAATTTATAGTGTTAAATTATGAATTTGAATGGTTTTGAAGTATAATTAGGTTATATTTTTATTATTTAATACAATTTAGGTCATTATAAGTAATTTCACATTTAAATTTGAAATAAACACATGTCAATCTTTTGATAGTTTTTACTTTTTAAAAAACCCGCTTTTTGGTTTTGACAACGGGAATTGATTTTAAATTAATAAATTCAACTTATATATTTTTAATTTAGTTAAATAGACTTCATTTTTGAATTTGGAATATCAAAATTAGCTTAGGGTGAATTTTTGGAATTTTTCTAAAAACTTTCAATTTTTGATGAATAGTGAAAAACACTGCGTTATTATTTAAAACCGACTTTTTATTTAAATAATTATTTGTTTTATTTTAATTTATTTTAATTAAAAATATATATATAATACCTATATAAGTTCAATTTAATTTATTGGAGTCATTTTATAATAAAATTAGATGTATAAAATTTTATTGAACTTTTTAACCTATTTTACCCATCTCCTAGGAGCATTTGCAAATTTGCATAAAACATAGTTTTACCACTTTTTTGAGTTGAATTTAAAAAATATGAGAGACACGGTTAATATCATTAAGTAAAATATAGTTCAATAAGATGAAAATAATTTTTTGGTGAATAGTAGCTTTTGACTTTTATTTACCACAGTTAAAAGTAAATAGGGTAATTAATGGTAAAAATGATATCATAATTACCCTAACACATGTCCTAATTGTATTGAATAAGTATAATTCGACCAAAAACAACCTTAGGAATAAAATATGATCCTCTTTGTTCCACTTGGATTAGATTAGGACATTTATTATTATTTTATTTAAAGAAGAGTTAAAATAGTTAAATTCAAAGTTTGATAACTAAACCATTTTTAATATAGGGTTATACATAATATAAATTATACTATAAATATTAATTATAAAGATAAAAATATTTCCTACATAATGATATTTTATTTATAATTTTTAGGCATTAAATAATTTAATTTATTTCTGACGCAATGATGACGCGGTAATTACCTTAATAATGAAATAATAAAATAATTGATATTATAAATATCCAAATAAATGTAATTTGAGACTTTTGATGAATTACACTAATTTTATAGGTTAATATTACATGTTAGGATTGAACATATGAACTTAGTTCAAAGTAATAAAGTTGTTAGGACATTAACAAAAACTATTTATTAAATAATGTCAAAATTGACATAATTGAGTTTTTAAAACAAATACTATATTATTGGTTGGTATAATACTCTTAAAAATATAAGGTTCGGCCAAAGGGACTTAATAATATTATATATTTCATTAATGAACCTATTGGGGTTCTCTTGGAAGTTTATAGTAATTTTATTAACCATATAGTGTAAGAATACAAGAAGACATAGTAAAAGTTAAACTATTTAACTAAGAGTTAAATCTAAAAGATAAGGTTAAAATGGTAACCTAAATTTGTTTATGTAAAGACCCATAAATTTCAAGGAAATTTTTTTCTTAAATTCTTTGTAATTTTACGAGTACGCAGTTTCGGACGGCACCTGATTCCGAGACCCGGTGTGCCCGAAATAATTTCCTGAAGTTTAGCATAGGTACGTTCAGTGAACGAACGAGGGGGTTTTTCTATCTTTTGAAGCGGTGCTCGGAATTGAAATCTGAGGGCACCAATGAACTCGCAGCGCCGGTATTTTCTTAAGGGGACATTTACCGCAGTTGCATTTTATGCGGGTCAAAGGTTAATTTTTGGGGTTTAATCTGAAACTAAATAAAATTGTGTGGTACACGATTTTATTTGTGAGTTGGTAATTTTCCTCCCAAGTGTGGATATTTGTGAGGTGGGGCCCACACGAGCCCCAACCTTCAACTCCCCATTTAATTCCCTGTTGTTTCCTTTGACAACTCCTCATTAATGGTGGAGCTTTCCCACCTCCCTCTTCCCATTAAATGTGCCAAATCTTTTAATTAATGTCAGCGTTAATTTAATGGCACCGCTATTGAATTAATAAGAATTGCATGACAATTCTATTAATTGGAGAGCCTATTATTTACTTTGGCATTGGAAAATCATTTTGGGAAAAATGCTCTAGAGAATTAAAAAGGGAGGTGAACCTTCTTCGACGAAGAACACCCCCGACGAAGAACACGAAGGACTTATTCCTCGAACGCACCTCGACGTCAAGGAGCCTACATCGCCTACGACAATGAATCATCCTCCATCATTGACGGGACGACTCCGTTCATCAACAACACCCGACTACCGTGATGCTCGTCTTCCGTGGCTCGGCGACGAATGACGTCAACTACGAGGTAGGGGGAATTTTGTATATTTCTTATACGTGTTTTATACTCTTGAACATGGCGTTTAAATTGTTGGGTGATGATTTGAACCACTAACGTGGTGGGTATGGACTAACGAACAAGTCTGGACCCACCACTATTTTTGTTCTTGATGCACGGGGTGTTTGGAGATGATGAAACGGGACCGCAACGGCGATTTGGGGCCTTCGCAGTGAAGTACGGATCCCGAGATGACCGCAGGCGCAGTCGGAAGCAAAAACGGACCACCGGAATGACTCCGGTGGCCCGCAGAAGACCCCGGCGGGGCGGGTTGTCGGCGCGGCGGCGCCGGCGGCCGGAGGCACCAGCCGGCCTCCTGGAGGCGGCAGTGCCCCGGCGCGCTGGCGGTAGGAGACCGTCGTGGCACCGGTCGGGGAAGCGAGCGGCGGATCCCACGACCGCGCGGGATCCGAGGAGTCCAGCGGCTCCAACCTGGCGCCGCGTTCGCGGAACAGGGGGGCGGTCAGCTGTCCAAGCCAGCACACCCCCCCATTGGGGGCCGGGTTGATTCACGTGGACCGGGCCGCACCGGCCGGGCCGGACCCGGTTCGGGCCGACCCAGGGTGGGTTGGGTCGGGTCAAACCGGGCCCAGACCCCCCCACTTCAGACCGTTTTTAAGTCTTTTGCCCATAACTTGATCTACGGACCTCCGATCGACATATCGTCAGTTGCGTAGGAAATCTTGGATCGAGACGGTCGTTTTGGTGTATTACACTCGAGGTTTTGGCGAAGTTTGGGTATGGCCGGGTTGGTTCGAACCCGAAACCAACCGGGCCCTTAGAGCGGAAATGCTTATAACTTAAGGATCAGACGTCTGATTGACGTGCCGTCAACTAAATTGAATTCCTTTTGATGAGACGGTTCTTTTGGAATAATTCAATTGAGGATTGGACGTATCTGGATTATGGTCGGGTTGGTTTTATCTTAAAAACCAATCGGGCTCTTGGAACGGAAAAGCCAACAACTCTCAGACCGGGCGTCTGATTGACGCACCGTTTGTCGCGTTGGGTTTCTTTGACAAGATGGAACTTCAGGATACATCAACTCTGGAATTTGTGACAATTGATGTATCGACCCCTTTTCTCGAGGAGCAGACCCTCCCGGAATCGAGCGTGCTGTGTGCGGGAACCGTAGAGATGGCTGCAACTGCGAAGTCTACCATACTGGGATCCTCCGTGGGTTCAACGACGATGTCTACCATACTAGGATCCTCTGTGGGTTCGACAGTGACGAAATCTGTACTAGGATCCTATGTGGGTTCGACAGCAATGACTACTGTTCTTGTATCTTACGTGGGTCCAGAAATTTGACCTCTATACTTGTTTCCTGAGTGGGTCTAGTAGAGTAGTTGGTCTTGTATCCTATGTGGGTCTGACAGCTTAGCTGGTCTTGTATCCTATGTGGGTCCGACAGCTTATATGAATCAGTGGCTACATATGATCATCCCTATCGCTATATGAAAGATGTATACTTTTTTGAGCTGAGTCTTGACTTTCAATCATTATCATCGATGTGTTTGAATTCTTTCCTGTGTGGACTGGGTTGTACTTGGGCTCAGGATCTGGAGTCGAACTGTGACTGATAACTTAGGTATATGTATGGGCATATACCTAAATAGAGTTTGTTGATACTTCGTGATCGTATCTTTCCTTTTTGGTTTATCCTTTGTGGATTCTGGGAGACCTTCGAGGGTCTCAGGGTCCCTACTGAGTATCGTATACTCACCCCTGCACGGGCTTGCACGCACTACATTGTGTTGGATGCAGACGATGGACAGCACTGATCGTGGAGGAGTCATGTGGAGATGGACGGTACCCATAGTTGGACCACCTATTGAGGCATGCACAGAGTGGATGGACGGACCCGAGGTGTTGAGGAGACCATTTGTACCCACCCTTGAGGTGGGATTCCTGGAGGACGGCTCGGTGGTTGCTGCTTTGCTTTACTACTGTTGTACTTCCCTTTTTAGTTGTACTATACTTTCAGTTGGGTTTGTATACTGGCCCATTTACTTTTCAGCACTTACTTTTGTACTCAGTTTTACTTAGTGCTTACTTCACTTGCGTACTCTATTGTGTTGTTTACTTATATAAAAGGTAATGCCTTCCCTTTTATCGGGATTTACACCTTGGTGCTAGTCGCCAGCCCCTGGCCTATGGAAGGCGGGCTTGGGGTAGTCACAGCACGGGCCCCGAGGATGGGTCGTGACAGTTTAAAACCTATTGGTTGAGATTTTTTTGACCCATCCTCACCTTAGACTCTAAATAAATCATTTTTGAGTCATTAGAAACTGAAAATAATTTTATTATAAAATAATATTTCAAGCTTTTCCAAAAGTGACCCTCACCTCTCTTATAAAAGGGCACTTCCCCTTCTCTTAATTTCACACCTCCAAAGCCATTTGGCTTGAAAACCCCTACCCAAATATCCTCTCAACTATCCTCCCTTCATCCTAGAGTCCTTCCTTTAGTCAGAAATCCAACCTAAGGATCCCTTTTGATCAAATAAAAAGGAAGAACCCGAAGAAGAGGTAAATATTTCATCACCTATTTCAAGTTCTTTTCTTCTTCCACTTCATCTTTCTTTATTGTTTCCATTCTAAAATAATAACTCTAGTATCTTATATATATTTTTATGTTATTATAAAAATTTTACAACCATATTCATTATTTTATCCATCCTATAAATGACAAAGTCACCATGAGTGTGTACGTACGGATTACCGTCTCCACGTCGTGGTGTAGTTTGTTATTTAAATACTTCATCATTTGGATGGGTATAATAATGAGTATAAATGATGTAAATAATAAATATAACATGATAATGATTCTTTATATATTATATACCATCCAATTATATATGATTTTAATATCAAAAGAATGATATTGTCGCTCGTACGTACGTACGGATTACCATCTCCACGAACGTGATGAGATTCCTTCCCCATCGTATCCATTCAAGACTAATTTTCATTTGATGATTAAAAATAATATTTAAATACTTAATATAATTCTGAATATGAATAAGATACATCCTATCCATAACAAACATTACTTATGTAACAAAGCATATAAAGGAAAATGAATCAGTTAACACCTGAAACGATGATACTACTGAAATATCATTAACAAAGAAATATTAGAAGATCATATATAATATCATATTTATGTATATAGTTCTTTTATAATTTAATAACAATGATTTAACAATTATACAGGAGGTTAAGGTACCCTCGACCAAGGAAAAGTACAAGGTAAGGGTTAATTTCACAATATCTTTATTATCCGAGGTTGTTTTTACGTAAGTATCTACTGGGACATATTTATTCTCCATGTCCATGTTTCATAAAAAAAATTCAAAGGGATTATTTTAAGGGACTCTTTTACTAAAACATCATTTTAAATGTTTTAAATATTTATTCTTCTAAATCTTTCTCATTAATGTCCATGTTTTCAAAATGATTTTAAGGATTTATTTATATGGACATGAATGTTTTTAAATGTAAATTCATTTAAAAAGTTTCAAAGTGGTATGGGACACTTTGATTCAAAAATATCTTTTAAATGACTTTCTTGATAAATTTTGTGACTTTTAAAATGATTTCATGAAAAAAATGATATTTCTCTCAAAGTGTGTAACTGATCATTTTCAACTATGTCAACATCCTTTACTGGATATTATTCTTGATCGAGGTTGATTTATTATGATAAAAATCTTTCATGTTTTATTGAATATTTTTTGATATGTTTGACTGTGGATGTGTTATTTTTATACCATTCATGGTTTATGGATAAGGTATTGACATTTTGTATGCTAGTTTTAATACGAATGTTTATGTTATATTTAAACCCTTTCATATGAGGAATGCATTAGACTTAGTAAGTAACGGGTGGAGCCTGCTATAGCTCCTCGATGCATCGGTAGGTATCATGAGACAAACTAGTGTCTTGGCATAAGGCATTGAAAAAATATTATTTGTAGTCTTGGCATAAGGCCTTGACTATTTGGTTATGAAGTCTGGCATTATGCATTCCATCATTATGAAAGTGGCTATTGATATTGCATGTGATTATTCGACTAGTATAATATCCATCCGAATAAGTAAATGGAATTATTTGATTTTATCTTTTCCATATTATGCTGAAGTTTAAGTTTAAAAGGATTTTTTCATTCTAATACATTGCCTTAAATGTTTATGCTTATTTATGAAAGTTTTCGCTATATTGTTATCCTTACTGAGCATCTGAGCTCACCCCTTTCTATGTTTTATTTTTCCCAATATGTGAAGAAGTATTTTATGATTGATAAGAATGGTTAAGATAAGGGATTAATGGAATTCTTAAATAATCATTTATGTTTTGTTTTATTTTTTAATGTGTAATGTAATGTTCATGTATGTAATCTATTTTCCAAGACTGCTAAACTGGTCGATTTTTCGAGACTTGATCCCTTGTAATCATGCCAATGTATTAAAATAATGCACTAACTCCCATAACTGGGGTCGGGGAATTACAGTTGGTATCAAAGGAAGTTTAGCAATAACCTTGGAAACTAGATTTAGAAAAACTCTGATTAGAGGACACTACCCTAAGATAGACTTTGAGGATTAGTATAGAAGAACTTCCTAGAATTTTGGTACTGTAGAGATTTTGTGAATTTTTCAAGAAATAAATCCTTGTCTGGATACGAGCAGGTAGAGGCGGCTCTAGAACAGATGTACCTAGGGGTAAAACCCAAAAACACCACTTTGAGCTAGACTCAAACGGGAACTGGTTCATGACAATGGGCCTTGTTGAACTCTTGGTTACGACACTCCCGGGGGATATGCTTAGGATAATTCTCATTTTCTTTACAAACCACTATGAAGGGTTTATGAGTATATACCTTCTCAAAGAAAACATTTTTATGATTATGGATTATATCCATGAACTGATAAATTTATGCTAACTATTTTACAAGATTGGAATTATGCATTCCGATTCATAAACTAACCTAGTGTATTCCATTATTTAGAAATGGCACCCAGTAGATGGAATGATACCTCCAGCAATACACATGATCCAAAGAGTAAGAAGGATCATATCTTTCATGGTGTTAAACCAACATTTAGAAAGTAAATAGTCTCCCACGTATTATCATCATATGAAGAAATAGTATCATGTGTTAATAAGATAAGTAAATAATTTTTTGAGTCCTATGGCTTTGAATGGAAGCCGGAGAAGAAAAATATGGTAGATAGAAAGATGGATAAAGGGAATAAGGGAAAGAAGGATTTTCCCATATGTGATATATGTGGAAAGAATCACCTTGGTAAATTCTTGAAGGGAATGGGAGTTTTTTATAAGTGTGGAGAAAAAGGACACTAAGTATGTAATTTAAATGGTGATAAAAAGGTTTCAAATGTACAATGCTTCACCTGTAAGGAGTTGGTACACTACGCAAATCAATGTTCAAATCATCAGAGTACCCCAAATTCTACTATTGGATAATAATCAAGTTATGATACTACCGAATATGAAGAGGAATGATTAAGAGTTATTATGTTGTTATTAAATTATTGTGTCATTTGAGTATTGTATTAATGATGTACATGTTATAAGAATTATATAGTATATAAGTATTGTACGGTAGTACTATTTCATTAAGGACTTGAGATTAGTAGAACCAAGAAAAGTGACTCAATGTCAAGTTAAAATTCTTGGAAAATACATGGTTGAAGGTAAGACAAAACTTTAATATGGTCCTGATACTGAGGTGTTGATTTTGGAATAAGAGATTATTGATTTGTATAAATTATATTGGATATTATTGACATCCTTGGAACTGGTTAATGGTTTGTTTATTCCATCATTTTTGGAGTTTACAACATTTTTTGATATAAGGAGTATATCCAGTATTCTATAAGGAATAAGGGAGAATGAATTTAATCAATATAGTTATATGATAATTCAGGGTGTTACCATGTTTTAAAAAAATACATGATGAATGTATTCACATATTATTACATGGAAAAAATGATCTTCATTGTGTTTACCTTCCTTATAAATTTTGGACTGTGAGTTTGGACAGAAGTATTTTGGATAAGTCTAAATGTTGGAATCGATTAAGTTTGATATTGGATACTATTGTTAAGGTTAAATAATTTCTTGATATTATTTTTGTATTGTCATAAAAAGGACAACCCAGAGGTCGGACGACAACCCGTCGCGTCCGGCAAGGTCACGAGACATGAACCCGCAATCGAAGGGTGACAAGGGTGCATCACCTACCACTAGCCTACGTGATGTCCTGGTTTGTATAATTTAGTTTTTTTAAATAGTCTAAAAAATGAATTATAAATTCATTATTTTTGTAACCCTATACGATTAGGATAAATAGAATATTTTTGAATTCTATTATCTTTTGGAGTGAAAGATGAGTTGTGGTAGGAATTAGTTGAAGCATGAAACTCTACTTGTCAAGTATATTTTTTCCCTCTTATTCTATGAATAAATTAATTCATAAACTTTAGGGAAGGTATATTAAAACAAAAAATGTGTTATCCTAATACCTTATGTTTTGTTGAAATGATGATATTTTAAATCATCATAGATTGACGGATTTGAGGCTCTCAATTGTACACTTGTTTGTGATTTATGAACTCAATCACTCCCTATAAATATTTAAGTTTTTCCTCCAATTATGTGTCTCTAATTTCCACCAATTTTCTCCTAATCGATATCATAATTTGGTGGTAACTTTTTCATTCCTTTTCCCTCTAATTAAGAATAAATTTTATTAACCCAATTTCTGATGTGGGTTTCCCAAAAATGTAATTTTCTATTTTTAACCATTTATTTTCAAAGAACAATTTTAAATTGAGAGGACGCAATTTATTGAAGTAGGGGAGAATGTAACACCCCAAGATTTTATAGTATGTTATCTCATTAAAGTAATTCAATAACTTGCGCTACATGCAACACCGAGTTCGAGCGCACCACAACTTACCACACTAATCATTCAAAAAGCGGTTATGAATAGTATTAACTGCATTTTGAATCTTATATACTCTATATAATTTTAACATTCAAATTATCTGTTTCTTATACATAGTATAAGAACAAATTCATTTTTTCAGATAAAAGAAGTATTTTTCAAAAAATGCAATTTTACCGCCTTTTAACAACAAAACTTTTTTAAAACCAATATTTGATACTTTTATATATTAAATTTAATGAAATTAAATTCTTCTTTATAAGTGAGACATAAAAATTTATTTTGTTAAATTTTTGGTACTTTTCTGATAACTTTCATATTTTGATGAATAGTGAAAAATACTATGTTTTAATTGAAAACAAGTTTTTTAATAAAAATAATTTATAGTGTTAAATTATGCATTTGAATGGTTTTGAAGTATAATTAGGTTATATTTTTATAATTTAATACAATTTAGTTCATTATAAGTAATTTCACATTTAAATTTGACATAAACACATGTCAATCTTTTGATAGATTTTACTTTTTTAAAAACCCACTTTTTGGTTTTGACAACAGGAATCAATTTTAAATTAATAAATGAAACTTATATATTTTTAATTTATTAAAATAGACTTCATTTTTGAATTTGGAATATCAAAATTAGATTAGGGTGAATTTTTTTAATTTTTCTGAAAACTTTCAATTTTTGATGAATAGTGAAAAACACTACGTTATTATTTAAAACCGACTTTTTATTTAAATAATTATTTATTTTATTTAAATTTATTTTAAGAAAATGTATATATATATAATACCTATATAAGTTCAATGTAATTCATTGGATTCATTTTATAATAAAATTAGATGTATAAAATTTTATTGAACTTTTTAACCTATTTTACCCACCTCCTAGGAGCATTTGTAAATTTGCATAAAACATAATTTTAGCTCTTCTGTGAGTTGAATTTAAAAAATCAGAGAGACACGGTTAATATCAGTAAGTAAAAATTGGTTCAATAAGATGAAAATAATTTTTGGTGAATTGTAATTTTTGACTTTTATTTACCACGGTTAAAAGTAAATAGGGTAATTAAGGGTAAAAATGATATCATAATTACCCTAACACATGTTCTAATTCTATTAGATAAGTATAATTCTACCAAAAAAAACCTTATTAATAAAATATGATCCTCTTTGGTCCACTTGGATTATATTAGGACATTTATTATTATTTTATTTAAAGAAGAGTTAAAAGAGTTAAATTCAAAGTTTAATAACTAAACCATTTTAATATATGGTTATACATAATATAAATTCGACTATAAATATTCATTAGAAAGATAAAAATATTTTATACATAATTATATTTTATTTATAATTTTTATACATTAAATAATTTAATTTATTTCTAACACAATGATGACATACTAATTTCCTTAAAAATGAAATATTAAAATAATTGATATTATAAATATCCAAATAAATGTAATTTTAGACTTTTGATGAATTATAATAATTTTATAGGATAATATGACATTTTATTATTGAACATATGAATTTATTTTGAAGTAATAAATTTTTTAGGACTTTAACAAAAATTATTTATTAAATAATGTCAAAATTGACATAATTGAGTTTTTAAAACAAATACTATATTATTGGTTCATATAATATTCCTAAAAATATAAGGTTTGTCAAAAGGGCCTTAATAATATTATATATGTCATTAATGAACCTATTGGGGTTCTCTTGGAAGTTTAGAGTAAGTTTATTAACCATATAGTGTAAGAATATAAGAAGACACGGTAAAAGTTAAACTATTTAACTAAGAGTTAAATCTAAAAGATAAGGTTAAAATGGTAACCTAAACTTGTCTAAAACCTATTGGTTGATATGTTTTAGACCCATAACCACCTTATAATATAAATAAATTATTTTTTATCCATTATAAACTGAAAATTATTTTATTATAAAATAATATTTCAAGCTTTTCCTAAAGTGACCCTCACCTCTCTTATAAAAGGGAACTTCCCCTTCTCTTAATTTCAAACCTACAAAGCCATTTGGCTCGGACAAAACCTGCCCAAATATCCTCTAAAATGTACTCCCTTCATACTAGAGGCCTTCCTTTATTTAAAAATCCAGCCTAAGGATCCCTTTTGATCAAATAAAAAGGAAGAACCCGGAGAAGAGGTAAATATTTCATCACCACTTTCTAGTTCTTTTCTTCTTCCACTTACTCTTTCTTTATTGTTTACATTATAAAATAATAACTCAAGTATATTATATATACTTTGATGTTATTATAAAAATATTACAACCATATTCATTATTCTATTCATCCTATAAATGAAAAATTCATCATACGTGTGTGCGTACGGATTACCGTCTCCACATCGTGGTGTAGTTTGTTATTCAAATACTTCATCATTTGTATGGGTATAATAATGAGTATAAATGATTTAAATAATAAATATAACATGATAATGATTATGTATATATGATATACCATCCAATTATATATGATTTTAATATCAAAAGAATGATATTGTCGCTCGTGCGTACGTACTAATTACCATCTCCACGAATGTGATGAGATTCATTCCCCATCGTATACATTCAAGACTAATTTTCATTTGATGATTAAAAATAATGTTTAAAGACTTAATATAAATCTGAATATGGATAAGATACATACTATCCATAAAAAACATTACTTACGTAACAAATCATATAAAGAAAAATGAATCAGTTAACACCCAAAACGATGATACTACTGAAATATCATTAACAAAGAAATATTAGAAGATCATATATGATATCATATTTATGTATATAGTTCTTATATAATTTAATAACAATTATTTAACTATTATACAGGTGGTTAAGTTACCCTCGACCAAGGAAAAGTACAAGGTAAGGGTTAATTTCACAATCTCTTTATTATCCGAGGTTGTTTTTACGTAAGTATCTACTGGGACATATTTATTATCCATGTCCATGTTTCATAAAAAAGTTTTCAAAGGGATTATTTTAAGGTACTATTTTACTAAAACATCATTTTAAATGTTTTAAATATTTATTCTTCTAAACCTTTCTCATTAATGTCCATTTTTTCAAAATGATTTTAAGGATTTATTTATATGGATATGAATGTTTTTAAATGTTAATTCATTTCAAAAGTTTCAAAGTGGTATGGGACACTTTGATTCAAAAATATCTTTTAAATTACTTCCTTTATAAATTTTGTGACTTTTAAAATGATTTCATGAAAAAAATGATAATTCTATCAAAGTGTGTAACTGGTCATTTTCAACTATGTCAACATCCTTTACTGGATATTATTCTTGATAGAGGTTGATTTATTATGATAAAAATATTCCATATTATATTGAAGGTTTTGTGATATGTTTGAATGTGGATGTGTTATTTTTATACCATTCATGGTTTATGGATAAATTATTGACATTTCGTATGCTAGTTTTAATACAAATGTTTATGTTATGTTTAAACCTTTTCATATGAAAAATGCATTGGACTTAGTAAGAGATGGGTGGAGCCCGCTATAGCTCCTAGATGCATCAGTAGGTCTCATGAGACAAACTAGTGTCTTTGCATAAGGTCTTGACAAAATCTTATTTGTAGTCTTGGCACAAGGCCTTGACTATGTGGTTATAAAGTCTGGAATTATGCATTCCATCATTATGAAAGTGGCTATTGATATTGCATGTGATTATTCGACTAGTAGAATATCCATGAGAATAAGTAAATGGCATTATTTGATTTTATCTTTTCCATATTATACTGAAGTTTAAGTTTAAAAGGATTTTGTTTTAGTCTAATACATTGCCTTAAATATTTATGCTTCTTTATGAAAGTTTCCTCTATATTTTTATCCTTACTAAGCATCTGAGCTCACCCCTTTTTATGTTTTATTTTTTCCAGGATGTGAAGAAGTATTTTATGATTGATAAGCAGGGTTAAGCTACGAGATTAATGGCATTCTCAAAGGATCATTTATGTTGTGTTTTATTTTCTAATGTGTAATGTAATGTTCATGTATATAATCTATTTTCCAAGACTGATAAACTGATCAGTCTTTCGGGACTTGATCCCTTGTAATCATGCCAATGTACTAAAATAATGCACCGACTCCCATAACTGGGGTCGGGGAGTTACATCTTCAGTCTCTGTGGATTCGATCCCTACTTGTACTACAATGAATGGTTCTACCTATAGGGTAAATTTGGGTGTCACAGGAGGGAATTAATTAAATTAAATAAATTATTTAAATTCAAATAATTTAATTCTATTCGGTCCGTTATTAATTTAATTTTATTATCAATAAATAAATTTATTTATTTATTTATTTTAATATCTAAATTGAATTAATTTTCTATTTGGGTATTAAAATATTATATTTTAAACCAAAAATTAATATTTCAACTAATTAAATTTAATAATTAAATTAAATTAATTAATTAGATTAATTTTGATTAATCTGGGGGTCAAAACCCCACACAGAAACATTTCAGGTCAGGTCGACCCCGTGCAGGCCAGTTTTAGGTCGTGCAAAACCTCTATAGAGGCTATTTTGGGCTGAGAAGGTCCACCTAGACCCATTCTGAGCTGCGAAAACCCACCCCAAACTCATTGTGGGGAAAAATGAGATTGTATAGTGGATTACATCTTCACTGGGGTCTCACACATAGGTTCTTGATGGGATTTTAACTGTCCATCAGTGTAAAGGCCCATCGGGGACAATGGTGGCACATGGGAGGGATCTCAATGTTCTGGAAAATAGGGAGGAAACACAACCATCTAGAAGCCAAAATAGTGGTTGTTCGAGGGGGACACGGCGGTATACGTGTGCTTGGATAGCGGTCCGCGGTCGGCTAGATCTGGCAGTGGCGTTCGACGAGGATCAGGGTACACCAGTAGTAGTAGCCTCAGGAGCATAGAGGAGGCACCTGGTTCTGGTAGACAGTGACTATGAGACATGAGAGGGCGGATGCTCGCGAGGCAGTGGTCTATGACGATCCAGTGTGAGGTGGCCTCGGCTGATCGGAGGATGACAAAGCATAGAGGCTTGTTTTGGTGACCGATCATGGTGCAAGCTGCATGGTGAGATAGAGGAGGTGGGGCACCAATATCCTTGGTCTGGGGAGGAAGTCACTGGGACTTGGTGCAGCTAGTGAACACGGAGCAACAACGTGACTTCCATCAAAGGAGGCTGGGTGGAGTGGTTGGGGTCATCTGGTGGGGTGGTGACCAAGTGGGAAGGAGGAGTATGACCCCTATCTTGCTTGGGAAGCATCCTCCCAAAAAAATCTATATTTTATTTTTTTGTTATCCAGGTCTCACCCTGCTTTATCCCAAAGTCAAAAGTTTTTTTAAAAAAACTTGTTCACTCAATCATCCAAAAAGTCAGCCACCCAGCTTTCAATTTAGCTAATTCGTAGTTTTTATTTCTTCTGTGTAAAACTAAAAACCTGTCATCCATGAACTTTCTTTAAAAAAATCATACAAATGTATTATTATTATTAAAATAAAAAATATAAGGATTCCACACAACTGTTCATAGAAAACTGTTTTGATCGAAAACTTGACCGGAATTAACTGTTCTATCTACAGCGGACGCTAACCAGCAAAACACAAAATTCATTAAAAAAATAAGAACATGATTTTATATAAATATCGTGTTCTTCAAATTTTACTAACCGAAAGACTGCAAATGATCTGTATTAAAAATATCGGATGGTCTTAACTTGACTGTCCGAAATCGGATTGACGTGCGGTATGTTCTCTTGGGACTGAAATTAAACCCTATATTTAATTTAATGAAAATTAATTTTTTCTTGGCTCTGAAAATTTATGTGGTCACTCTAATATCAATTGAAGGTATTGGGGAACATAGTAGAAGTTGGTGGGTCAGAGATTGAAAATTTTCTATCATCGGGATGACAGAACTTGTCGTCTCCGGTGATCTGAACCCCGGTATGATCTCAAGGATCTCGAGTAAATTAAATAGAGCATGGAAAAATAAATAGAACATGTACCTCGTTCCAAATCAAAACATGCATGACTAAAACTCATCATCAGTGACTGTTTCTTGAAGGATCTTAACTCAAACCCATCTAGATCATCCACACGTGCTTCAAGAATCAGCATGTTTGTCGTTCATCAAATTTTGGGTGCTAGTGCGAAGCTTTGATGAATCCTTCGTCATGGCGTCGATCACCTCAATCCTATCCCTTTAATCCATCGAAGGAACCTTGGATTGATCACTTAGAAATAGACTCTCTCTAGATAGTGGGAGGAGAGAGAAGATCTCATTTCTGAATGCATGAATAGTACATGGAATGAGCCTCTCCTCCTACTTATATAGTGGGAGGTGCTGATACCCAGAAAGGGTTTCCCGGCCCCCAAAAAGAAAATTCCCACTAAATAAGAAATATATAAATAATTATGATGAATTAAAATCCATCATAAATATTATTTATATTTTATCACATACTTGTAATATATATTAAATATAGTACGTGATAAAACAAATTCATTTAAATCGACTCGTAATTCCTGATAATATTAAATGAACCTAGAATATTTAAATAATATACATTAATATAATATTTTTCTCGTATTCACTAAATACCATGTGAATGATTTTAATACATAAATTCAACCTAATTATTCTATTCTTGAATAATAATGAATTTTTTTATTTATTGGTGATCGATAATACTTGGACAACTCTCAGACCCCATGGTAGGGTCCACCATGTCCTATATACATATTAAATGGAATAGGGAAGATTCTTGAATACATTATTGTGTTTAACCCTCTAGACCCGTATCTCGATAGAAGTAAATAGTATTCACAAATCAATAGTGAAGTCTAGAAACTCATCAAGGCCCCTAAAGAGATAAGGAATAGTCATAACAATAGAAACCAACCTACGAACACATATTGTGTAATATAATATTTTTGTTTTTAGATATCTCATAAAGAAAGATGCACACTTGCGTCAGATGTGACCTTAAAATCACTCGGTTTGCCACATTTTTTTATTAAGTTTTTGATGTTTTATTTAACTAATTGTTACTTTATTGTTAAATAATTCAACTTTTGTATTTAAGTTGTTGAATTTACTAATTTATCAATTTATGTGTTTTGTTTTTTTATTATTTCATTAAAATTTTTAATTCAATTTATTTAGCTTTTCATTATATTTTATTCAAATTTTATTTTAAAATATTAATTTTAAGCTTGTGTTTTTACTATTTCTTCTGTGTAAATAAATATTTTATCATTATATTTTATATTAAGTTTTCTGAAACATTAATTTAATTTAAGTATTGTATTATTCTTATATTTTAAATTTAATCAATTTTATTATTTAATTTTATCTCAATAATTAATTTAAATCTTTTAAATTTAATTTTTTAATTCAGATTATAAATCTAAAGTCAAATTATTTAATTTCTCTGTATTTATATTTTTTATCTTAGTTTTAATTTAAGTTTAGTTTTTAAATTCTAATAATATTAATTTGAATTTAATTAATTATTCAGTTGTTTTAAGTTCTTATTTATTTCATATTTTAATTTAAGTAACAAAAATAATAATTTGAATTTGTTTTTATTATTTAATGTTTTTGTTTAATGTTTTAATAATTTTAAAAATGTTCATTGTGTGTTTGCAGTAGAGCAGGAGTCACTTTCAGTCTCCTCACAAATTAAAAAACTCTTATTTTTACCCACCATTGGAAATATATCCAATTGTAACTCCCAACTTTCCTTTACCAAAAATCTTACCCACCGCTAGACTACCAAAAGAATAAGACACTGCCATCATGATGACTAAAACCAAGACATCCATATTTGGAAATCTCCTCAGATTACCCATCATTAGACCCAACAGTGGCTCTGCACCCACTGTTGAATCCAATGGTGGATTCTAACCCACCATTGGCATCTTCACCCACCATTGGCTCATTCCAATCCACCCATCATCACACCTGCAATCCACCATTGGCATATTTACTCACTGCCAACTCTCACAATCACCCATCGTTGTAAAACCCACCACCATAGAACCTCAAATATTCATCGCCACCTTTGTACTCACCATCACCAAACCGCCGTAAAGAAGGAAGATGACACCAGTCCCTGTTGAGATCCAATCCGATCCAACTAATCTAAAGGTCATCACTTTCCAACCTGAACTGGATCTAAAAAAATTGAAACCCTTGTGCAGATCTGAAACTCAGATCGAAAGATATAGCCACTGAACTTGTTTCCTTCATCATCTATGACTGAGCCTAGGAGAGACCAACCAAACCCCTCGCCAATGCTGATTGAAGGAAGTCAGTCACCGTTAGATCACCGCTATCATCTAAGTTTTCGTCGCTTGATAAAGCTGAAGTCACCGACAATCTTGAACCTCTAGTGATAGAAACCTCTAGATGATCCATGGAGCATTTTTGCGAGGAGAGCCACGGCTTATGGAGGAAGAAAATACCCTCCCCGTAGCCATGGATAAACAAGAAAAAAATAAATAAATAAATAAATAATAACAATTTTAATAATAATGATAAAGTAATAAAATATAAATTAATAATAATAATAAATAAAATTAATTAATTTAATTTAATAAAAATATTTATTTAATATTTATTTCTATCAAATTATTATTATTATAAAAATGATAAAACATTTATTTTTTAATAGATAATTATATTAATTATAATTACAATTATAATTAGTTTATATATTTTTACAATATTAATTAATATTTATAATATTATTATTATTAAATTTAATTATTAAAGTTTTATTTTTATAATTATAATAATTATATGGTATATTAATTATATGTATTGTTTGTTGATTTTTCATAACGAACCTGGGGAGAATCGGGCTGAGAAGGCATTTGGGTTCATGATCTCTGCCCGTTCACATTTAGTTAGAAGAGTGATGCTAGAGTCAACTACCAGTGATGAAATTGATTGGTGACTTAGAGATGATCAAACTAAGTCAGTGTTATAAGAGGATGACCAACTGGGAGACAACAGAGGACTTAAATGGGGAATCAGGTGACAAAATAGAGGGACCTTTTCATTTTATTGAATCTAGAGACCGGGGGGTAGGATATAGACTAGAAATTTCATAGGGAAGTAAATCAGAACAGATTGCAATTTATTTCAGAGGGAGAACTCTTTTATATTATACTTCAATAGTTTAGTTTGTACTATTTAATCTTTAACATGATCTTCGGGTAATCTCTTTTTGCTTGAGGAATTTTTAAATCTGATGGTTATTTATTTCAACTTCTTCACAATTATTTCTTTTTCAAGATTTAGTGTTGATCAGTGAGATCAATTTTGCTTTTGATAATTGAATTGGGCCTTTCAAACTTTGATTTTAAAACCTCAAAAACCTTTGGCGATATCTTTTATGGTGAAGTTTTTATCAAATTCATTTCTTTTTATCTTTATTGAAGTGTCGAAATCCAAGATTGATTAATTTTTGTGTTTAATCTCCTAGAGAGGAAGGTTAATCAACCCTTTAATTGAAAATTCATATTCAATTTATTTCTATGAAGAAGATACTCATTCAACTATTAGGGTTAATTTTTTCCTTGGCTCGTGTTTTATTTTCCTTAAAATCATTAAAAACAACGACATAATCTATTTTTAACTCCTTAACATCATTTTCTAACATCATTAACACATCACATGCTACTATAAAGATTTATACCTCATACTTTAAAATAATAAAATTTCCTGTTGTTTTCATTAGTTTAGAGACAAAATAAATCCCTAGAACACTCGCCCTCATTCTCTTGGATTCGACCCTTCACTACTATACTAGTGTAGGTTTATAAATGATATTTTGAAAGCTATGAAGAACTCTATCCCTACCAAAATTTGGTTCCATTTACAAGGAAGGAATGCATTGAGTGTCTCAGGGTTATAAAATTCATTAAAAAATATAAAAAACAAACAAACAACATCAACAAAAAAATATTGCTTGTGCTTATTGTCATTTTTTACCTGCCTGTTATGTGTGTTGAACTTAAAAATCTTAATTACTGGTCTTTATTTATTTTTTTAGTATTTTTCAATATTGTGATAGTTTATTGGTAATTTTTCTGTTGAGATTTGTGAAATATTTTTTATAGTTATGGATTTTGATTTCTGTTTAAAAAAAATGGAATTTCATAGGGGATGGAGTCAATAAAATGAGGTTTGTTATGCTTTTTGTGGTTACTATGGGAACATTTCTTGGAAGTTTTTATATAATGTGCCATAATAGATTGAAAATTATGAATAAAATAGTAACTATCATGAACCTTAATGCAAAGATTATTCCAAAGTGGAACAAATTATGTCGAAAAAATTGAAAATTTTGATGAATCATGCAATGACATAATGAAAAAAAATACAAAATGGACCATGGGGATCACTAGAAAATATTAAACATCAAAAATAATTTGAATTTAGTGGTAAGGAAAATTAATTTGTAAAATTTGGAAATGAAATTGTGAAGGAGAGTGAGGCTAAAACAAAGCAACAAACCAATTATTTTGAAGAATCTGAATCTGAAGAAGAGAAAATGAAGAAATAGCCAGCTCTCTAAATAAGGAAAATAAATTTGATGAACATGTCAATCACTTAAAGGGGTTTGAGTTAGAAAATTTTCAAAAACAACTAAAATATTTTGAATATTAATATCACATTCTTTACATGGTTTCTAGATTTGAAAAGTTTCACTATTATAGGAGTTTTGAAATTCTGATTGCTCGGGTTGAGGAGAAACTGGAAAATAAGAAATTAATTGTCAAAAACTATTCACCCTTTAATTCTTAAAATTTTAACAATGAACCTGAACTTGAAATTGGGAATATTTTGTAAGAGAATAATAACTTACAAATCACTGATTATGAAATTCTTGAACCTGAATTGAAAACCACTCTTCCCTATTTTGAAACATTAAACTCAACAATATTTGAAATGATGTGTGATGAAAAGAATGAGGGGATCTGTTTTGAAGAAAGAATTATTGATGACTTTTCATCTCTTTTTTATTTTACTAAACATTCATTAATTTATTTTTTTATCAAAATGGAAAACAATGTTGACTAACCTAGGGAAAATTGTTTAAATATGAACATTATGGAATCTGAATTTCTTGAAACTGAACTGAAAATTTCTCCCCCTAGTATTGAACTGCAACACTCAAAATGATTTTTTTTAGAATGAAATTTTTTAAATTGATCTTCTAGTACATTTTGAGCACAAATTAGATGATTTAAGTAGAGTTGATTTTTTAGAATCTGTTGAGGATAATTGTTTACTTTCTGATGAATAACTTTTGGAATTGATTTTTAATATGGTGAAACCTTAGTTTTCAGATAAAAAAATTAACTCTACCCTAATTTTATAAGTCTTCCTCAATTGATTTGGGTGTTGAACCTTTTTGTGATACTATGAGTAAATTGGAAGAGAACCCCTTTTTGATTGATAATTTTTAAACCGAATATGTACCTCTTAAAAACCCCTATTCATGAACTTATTTTATAGAAATCATCCCCTATCACCCATGATTTTGATCTTGTTGTGAATGTGAATAAGTTAGAGAAATTTGGATATAACAACACACCTTTAGAATCACCTAGTTCACTATTTTCTCTTAAAAAATTATAATTTTTTTAAATCTATGTTTATTCTGGAAGTGGACATCACACCTGCCAAGAGTGGTCCTTGTGGTTTATTTTTTGTTTCTAAGCTTAAAATATTCTTGGAAAATCTTGAGGGAGTCTCTTATTTTTCACCCAAGTCTAAATGTCTTGTAACCAATAAGAAAGTGGGCTTGGGTGGTGAATTTATTTCCCCACTGGAAGACTCCTTTAAGCAGTTCATTAATAATGAAGTGTGTTTTCTGGGGATCTTTCAGCTACTAAAAGAATAGAGAGTGGTTTTAGAAGTCTGTATGCCCATATAACTCAAATTTTAATTAAAAATAAATAGGAAAAACACATGAGGTGGTTTATTGATGAGAAACCACACCCACCTGGTGACTGGTTAATTTCTAGGGGTTTCCAAATGGGGACTTTAAAACTAGCGTTGCATGGGAGGAAACCCATTATTTTATTTATTTCAATAAAAATTTTGTACTTTCAATAAAATTGTTCTTATTTTGATTTTCTGGTTCTCACTAAAATCTAACTAAAGACTATAAATTCAATGTTTCATGTGAGTCAACCCATTTTTTTCTTTATTTTTACATTTGTTCTTGTTTTGTTAAGAATAAAGTGTTTTTGTTGCTCTATCATTGTATTCTATGTTTTTTATAGATATAAGTTCTTGGTATTCCTAATCTATTTATTTAGAGAAGGATGCATCTGAGGTGATTAATATAGGAGCAGAGTTCCATTTTCTCTTCAAATCACAATGGGATACTGGGTGGAGCCTCACTCCATAAAATTTAATTAGGGAAGTTCCTTATTTTAGTCTATTTTTTTCTGCTTATTATTTTATTTGTTATTACTTGTTATTGTTAGAAACATTACTGAATATTGGTTTATTACTAAAAAAAATTCTTCATTACTTTTCAATTTATTCACTGTTTGAAATTAAGTGTGGGGGGTATTACCCCTGGATGATTTTTCTTTGACTAAACTTGATTATATTTTCTGAGTGTTTAGAATACACTTATTCTATGATTTTGAAAATTTTGATTGAATCTAATATGTTAAATTGTTGACACTCATTTCTGTATGCACTCAATTTATTCGCATTCTATTGTTTTAACTTAATTGAAAAATTTGTATCACTATATTTAATGGTAATGCATGATTTTATGTGATTCTATTGTAAATTATTTATGGTGGAAAACACACTGTTTGAACTTATTGTCATCCTTGAACATGTCATCAAACTGTGGAATTGAAAATCTATTTTGATCTTTCAAAGTTAAATTTTTTTTATCCACCTTTGAATTCAACTTTGGGGACAAATTTGGGTTTTAAGTGTGGGGGATACGGTCATCTTATTCTGATCTAATTTGTGCTTTAAAGTTATCTCATCAAATCCCTCAACCCTTTAAATTTCTTGGTCCAAAAAAGGACAATTTTTTTCAAAACTAATTCATAATATGATGTTATTTAGGCTTTATTCTACACTTAAATTTAGTCTTTCCTAATAGACAATAACTTACTGGTTGTTGAGGGTTGCTTTGAATCTGAAATTTTTTAGGATGAATAATTGTTGAGTGAAGTTGCATATTGATTTTATGAGTATTCTATCTGGTAACTAATAAAGAGAGTGATATAGGATAGATTTTTTTGGAATTATGATCTTAACTTTATGAAACTATAAAGTTTAACTAGAACCTAGGGGGTTTTCTATTTAAAATATAAAAAATAATCACGTTAGGGAGCCAACTCAAATGGTAGTATTATAAGTCCTTTAAAACTATAGTAAAATGGTAAAATGGGAACCTAAGGTGAACATCTAAGACACTAGGAACTAGGTGTGTGTGTAATCCCTTTGTACATTTCAAATAAGTGCATATGTACAGTGCTTTTCACAAGTTACATGGCTGGGTAAAATTCAAAAAAAACAAAAAAAAACAATTAAGTGCATAGTTATCAAAAATGAGTTCATTAAGGTGAGGGGAATTTTGAACACCAGATGAAGAAGGGGAGAATTGACTTGTATAAAAATAATTTAATTTGTATCAATAAAGTTATTCAAAAAAACATTTAATTTAAAACATTGATTATTGGAACTTAGGAGAAAGTGAAAGTTCAAGGTTCATGTTGTTAGGATTTTATTTCCACTTATATGTAACCTGTTATCACTCTTATATTTAGAACTTAGATTTTAATTGAATTAAATCAATAGGTGACTTCATATAAGAGGCATGACATCTTCAGAAGTGTATGATTCTTTATTACCTTGATCTCTTAGTGGGTATTTTATTTTAGGCATGAACTTTTATGAACTTTTCATTTAAAAAGATCAACTCTCATTTTTTGTTCCTATTTGTTTTTAAATAGCTTGACATTCTTCTTTATGACCTTAATGTTTAAACAAGCATGTTTCTATTTCAAAAATATAAAAAACATGTAATTGATTGAGGATAGTCAATACTTAAGTGTGGGGAAATTTGATGTGTTCTTTAAATCACTTTGTTTGCCACATATTTTTATTAAGTTTTTGATGTTTTAATTAACTAATTTCTACTTCATTGTTAAATAATTCTACTTTTGTATTTCAGTTGTTGAATTCACTAATTTATCAATTTATGTGTTTATTTTTTCATTATTTCATTTAAATTTTTAATTCAGTTTATTTAGTTTTTATTTCTATTTTATTTCTAAATTTATTTTAAAATATTAATTTTAAGTTTTTGTTTTTATTGTTTCTTCTATGTAAATAAATATTTTATCATTATATTTATATTTAATTTTTTGAAACTTTAATGTAATTTAAGTATTGTATTATTCTTATAGTTTAACTTTAATCAATTTTATTTTTTAATTTGATCTCAATAATTAATTTAAATCTTTTAAATTTAATGTTTTAATTCAATTTATAAATCTAATGAAAAATTATTTAACTAATTTGAATTTATATTTTTAATCTTAGTTTTAATTTAGGTTTAGTTCTTAAACTCTAAAAATCTTAATTTGAATTTAATTAATTATTCAATTGTTTTAAGTTTCTATTTATTTCATCTTTTAATTTAAGTAAAAATAATAATAATTTGAACTTTTTTTATTATTTAATTTTTTTGTATAATGTTTTAATAATTTTAAAAAATTTCATTGTGTGTTTTCAGCAAAGCAGGAGTCACCACTAGCCTCCTCACAAATTAGAAAACACCTATTTTCACCCACCGTTATAAATCCTTCCAATGGTGACTCCTGACCTTCCTTTGTTAGAAATCTTACCCACCGATAGACTCCCAAAAGAATAATCCACCGCCAGCATAAGGATAGAAACCAAGACATCAAGATTTGGAAATATCCTCAAATTACACACCATTGCACCCAACAGTGGCTTCCAACCCACTATTTCCATCTTCACCCACCATTGGATCATTCCAATCCACCCGCCATCACACCTACAACCCACTATTGGCATATTTACTCACCACCAACTCTCACAATCACCCACCGTTACAGAACCCACCACCACAAAACCTCAAATATCCACCGCCACCTTCACACTCACCGTCATTGGACCGCTGTGAAGAATGAATATGATGTTGGTCCCCATTGAGATCTAGGCCGAGCTGACCAAGCCAAAGGCTGTTGATTTCTAACCTGAACCAACTCTGAAGAAATTGAAACCCTTTCATAGATTTAAAACCCAGATCGAAAGATCTATCCATCGAACCTATTTCCATCATCGTCCATGACCGGGCCTAGGAGAGGTCGACCGAACCCCTCGCTGATGCTGATCAAAGGAAGTTGGCCGTTGCTGGAGCACCACTGTTGTCCATGTCATTATTTCCTAATGAAGTTGAAGCCACCAATGAACCCAAACCTCCAGTGAAGGAAACCTCCAAACGAGATGTAGACCACTGTTGTGTGGAGATTCGTAGCTTCAGGAAGAGAGTTTTTTTTTTAAATAAGTTTTTTTAAAAAAATATTTTTTAAAAACAGACTAGGTTAAAAGTTTTTTTAAAAATACGCCACAAAGGCGGCATCGCCGATGCAACCTTTCCCCTATAACCAAAAAAATATATTTTTATTTTGTTTTGATTTGTTTATATATATATATATATATATAAACAAAACAAAAAAAAATAAAAATAAAATTTTCACCGGAATTTATCCGCTATTTAAAATCTATCAGTACTGCCATTACAGCAGTCAGAATTCTGATAGAAGCTCTCACCCAGGGCTTCCTTTTATAAGAGCGCTTACCTTGGAAATCATTATGCATTTCTGATGTGGGATTATGTTTCAAGTATGTGACTTTGAAATACTATAAAATATAAACTATAAGACCAATATAAATGAAACTTAAAACATGGATTAAACATATAAAATTTAGTTGAAAAAAAATAATTACATAAAAAATGATGATAAAAAATGATTTATAAGCTTTTGAAACCACCTACTTGAAACTTAAAAATGTTTCAAGTACGTGACTTTGAAAGCCTATAAAATATAAATTGCAAGACCAATATAAATGAAACTTAATACATGGATTAAACATATAACAAATAGTTGAAAATAAAAATAATTTCGTAAAAAATGTTGATGGAAAATAATTTATAAGTTTTCAAAGACACCTACATAAAACTTAAAAATGTTTCAAGCATGTGAATTTGAAAGCCAATAAAATATAAACTATTAGACCGATATAAATGAAACTTAAAACATGGATTAAACATATAACAAATAGTTGAAAAAAAAAATCGTAAAAAATGTTCATGAAAAATAATTTATAGGCTTTCAAAACCACCTACTTGAAAAATAAAAATGTTTCAAGTATATGCCTTTGAAAGCCTATAAAAAATAAATTATAAGACCGATATAATTTAAAGTTAAAACATGGATTAAACATATAATAAATTATTTAATTAGTTAATTAATAATTATAAATTACTAATTTATAATTACTAATTATAATGAATAATTAATAATTAATAGTTATAATGAATACTTATAATAAATAATTATAATGAATAATTATAATGAATAATTATAATGAATAATTATAATGAATAATTATAATGAATAATTATATTACTAAATAACTAATTAATTATTATATAATAATTCTTTATAATTACTAATTAATAATTATAATGAATAATTATATTAATAATTAACTAATTAACTATTATATAATTAATAATTATATTACCAATTAACTAATTAATTATTATATAATAATTTTTAATGAATACTAATTAATAATTATAATGAATAATTATAATTTATAATTATATTACTAATTAAATAATTATAAAAAGGGCATCGGCTCTATCTTTCTCAAAAAATTAACTAATTAACTATTATATATTTAATAATTATATTACTAATTAACTAATTAGTTATTATATAATTGATGATTAATAATTACTAATTTACTAATTAAAATTTATATAATTAATAATTATATTACAAATTAACTAATTAATTATTATATAATTAATAATTATATTACTAAGTAACTAATTAATTAATAAATAAATAATAATTATATTAATAATTAACTAATTATATTATTAATTAACTAATTATATTACTAATTAACTAATTAATTATTATATAATTAATCATTAATAATTACTAATTAACTAACTAATTACTATACAATTAATAGTTATATAATTAATAATTATATTATTAATTAATAATTATAATGAATAATTAAAATGAATAATTATAATGAATAATTATAATGAATAATTATAATGAATAATTATAAAGAATAATTATATTACTAATTAACTAATTAATTATGATATAATAATTTTTAATAATTATTAATTAATAATGATAATGAATAATTATATTACTAATTAACTAATTAACTATTATATAATTAATAAATTTCATTACCAATTAACTAATTAATTATTATATAATAATTTTTAATAAATACTAATTAATAATTATAATGAATAATTATAATTTATAATTATATTACTAATTAACTAATTATAAAAAGGGCATTAGCTCTATCTTTCTCAAAAAATTAACTAATTAACTATTATATAATTAATAATTATATTACTAATTAACTAATTGGTTACTTTATAATTAATGATTAATAATTACTAATTAACTAATTACAAATTTTATAATTAATAATTGTATTACTAATTAAGAAATTAATTACTATATAATTAATAATTATATTACTAAGTAACTAATTAATTATTAAATAATTAATAATTATATTACTAATTAACTAATTATATTACTAATTAACTAATTAATTATTATATAATTAATTATTAATAATTACTAATTAACTAACTAGTTATTATAAAATTAATATTTATATAATTAATAATTATATTATTAATTAACTAATTAATAATTATATTATTAATTAAATAATTAATAATTAGATATTTAATAATTAATAATTAATAATTAATAATTAGTAATTATAATGAATAATTATAATGAATAATTATAATTAACAATTATAATGAATAATTATAATTTATAATTATATTACTAATTAACTAATTAACTATTATATAATTAATAATTATATTACCAATTAACTAATTAATTATTTTATAATAATTTTGAATAATTACTAAGTATTAATTATAATGAATAAATATAATTTATAATTATATTACTAATTTACTAATTAACTATTATATACTGAATAATTATATTACTAATTAATTGGTTAATTATTATATAATTAATTATTAATAATTTCTAATTAACTAATTAATTATTATATAATTAATTATTAATAATATGAATTTAATAATTAAATAATTTATTATATGTTTAATCCATGTTTGAACTTTAAATTATATCGGTCTTATAGTTTGTATTTTATAGGCTTTCAAAGGCACATACTTGAAACATTTTTATGTTTCAAGTAGGTGGTTTTGAAAGCCTATAAATTATTTTTCATGAACATTTTTTAAGAAATTATTTTTATTTTTAACTATTTGTTATATGTTTAATCCATGTTTTAAGTTTCATTTATATCGGTCTAATAGTTTATATTTTATAGGCTTTCAAAGTCACGTGCTTAAAACATTTTTAAGTTTCATTTAGGTGTCTTTGAAAACTTATAAATTATTTTCTATCAACATTTTTTAAGAATTTTTTTTATTTTCAACTATTTTTTATATGTTTAATCCATGTATTAAGTTTCATTTGTATTGGTCTTGTAGTTTATAATTTATAGTCTTTCAAAGTCACCTAATTGAAACATTTTTAAGTTTCAAGTAGGTAGTTTTGAAAGCTTATAAATCATTTTTTATCATCATTTTTTACAAAATTCTTTTTATTTTCAACTATTTTTTATATTTTTAATCCATTATTTAAGTTTCATTAATATTGGTCTTATAGTTTATATTTTATAGTCTTTCAAAGTCACGTACTTGAAACAAAATCCCACATTGGAAATGCATAATGTTCTGCACAGGAAAGGGAGAACCAGAATCCCATATCGGAAATGTAGAATGATTTCTAGGGTAAGCTCTCTTATAAAAGGGAGTCCTTGGTGAGAGATTCTGTCAGAATCATGACTACTGTAATGGCAGTACTGCTGGATTTTAAATAGCGGATAAATTCTGCTGAAAATTTTATTTTTATTTTTTGTTTTGTTTTGTTTATATATATATATATATATATATATATAAACAAAACAAAAAAAGTAAAATTGAAATTAAAGTTTTTTTTAAAAAAATATTTTTTTGTTTTAGAGGAAAGGCAGCATCGCGGATGCCGCCTTTCACCCAGGCCCAAAGGCGGCATCGTGGATGCCGCCTTTGTGGCGTATTTTAAAAAAAAGTTTTAACCCAGCATGTTTTACAAAAAAAAAATAACTTATAAAAAAATCCCCAGGAGGAAGAAACTACCCTCCCCGTAGTCATTAATAAATAAGAAAAAAATGAATAAATAAATAAATAATCATAATAATCATAATTTTAATAATAATAATAAACTAATAAAATATAAATTAATAATAATAATAAATAAATAAATAAATAAAATTAATTTAATTCAATAAACTTAATTATTTAATATTTTTTTATCTAATTATTATTATTATTATAAAAATGATAAAACATTTATTTTTATTAATAGATAATTAAATTAATTATAATTAAAATTCTAATTAGTTTATATATTTTTTGCAAAATTAATTAATATTTATAATAATAATATTATTAAATTTAAATATTAAAGTTGTATTTTTATAATTATAATAATTATAATAACATATTAATTATATTTATTTTTTGTTGATTTTACAAAATGGGCCTAGGAAAAATTGAGCTGAGAAGGTATCCAGCTTCATGATCTCTGCCCACTCACATTTAGTTAGAAGAGTGATGTTGGAGTCAACTACCGGTGACAGAATTGATCGGTGACTTAGAGGTGATCAAACTAAGTCAGTGTTGGCTACAGAAGACTAATTGGGAGACAACAAATGACTTAAATGGAGAAGCAGGCGACGGAATAGGGGGGCTTTTCCATTTTCTTGAATCTAGAGACTAGGTAGTAGGACAAAGACTGGACATTCCATAGGGGATTAAAGCATCACATATTGTGATTGATTTCGGAGGGAGAACTCTTTTCCCTTCTACTTCAATCATTTAGTTTGTACTATTTATTCTTTAACATGATCTTCGGGTGATCACTTTTTTCTTGGGGAATTTTTAAATCTATTGGTTATTTCCTTCAACTTATTCACAATTATTTCTTTTACAAGATTCCGTGTTGATCAGCGAGATCAATTTTATTTCTGATAATCGAATTGGGTCTTTCAAACTTTGATTTCAAAACCTCTGAAACCTTTAGTGAGATCGTTTCTGATGACTTTTTCATTAAATTCATTTCTTTTTTATCTTTCTTGAAGTGGCAAACTCCAAGATTGATTATTTTTTGTGTTTAATATCATGAAAAGAGAGATTAATCTACCCTTTTTTGAAAATTTAAATTCAACTTATTTCTGTGGAGAAGATACTCATTCAACCAGTAGGGTTAATTTTTCTCTTGGATCTTGTCTTGTTTTCCCTAGAATCATTAAAACTAGTGACATCATCCATTTTTAGATCCTTAACATCATTTTCTAACATCATTAACACATCACACACTCCCATAAAGATGTGTACCTCATACTTTTAAACAATGAAATTTATTGTTGTTTTCATTAGTTTAGAGACAAAATAAATCCCTATAATACTCAACCTCCTTCCCTTAGGTTTGAACCTTCACTTCTATACTAGTGTTGGTTTATAAATTATATTTTGAAGGTCATGATGACCTTTTTCCCTACCAGTTTCATCATCCTTTCTTGTTTTATTATTTGTTGATATAACTAGAAGGATTTACCCCTGACTACCTTGGCCAAGGATTTATGAAGATACTACCATCCTGATCAACCAAGCCCTAGATATATTATTTCCTCAACTTGGAAGTGACAAATTATATTTTGACCATTCAACCAATGTCACACCACCAATGTTGCACCCAACACAAACTACCTCACCACGATTTCATTATCATGGTTTTTTCCTTGCATCAAAATACACAATCAAATGACACACATTGATAATGATCTCAATTTAGGATACCAACACACATTTCCATATATAGGAACAATCAATGACACCTAAAAAAATGTGGTGTTCCTATTGGAAGATTTTTCCTTGTGATCTCACCTACCAGAGATCACCAAGTGAAAAATTCATGAGAATAAGTCACAATGATTATGATCCCCCAACACCTGATAGTCAGATATCAACTGTGTCCAATCAGCATGATGTATCTTGACCATAGGACATATACTTAAGATTAATGTCAGGGTATCTCGAAGTTCTCATTATATTCTGGGATCTACTGTCACCTTTTTATATGACAAATAATCTATGGACATTTCCATTTAAATATTGGATTCATAAATATCTATACTATAATGGTAAGTGAACATCATGAATATCTAACTATATACATGAAATGGTAATTAAAAATTAATATTTAGTCGGGTCTAGGGAACCCACTATTACAACACTAAATTCATCCAAGGATTGGGATACACTATTCCAACATTGTACACAACATAACATCAATGGAGTTCTTGATACTACGTGGTCTCACAATATAGAGTTAAGATAATATTGTATGATACTCTATTTTCATGAAAGCAATGTTATTTATGTTATCCCATAACATATGTTACGGCTTACACTCAACATTATGTTAACTATTTAATATAATTTCAAGTCCCAACACAAGATATGTTATCTCATAAGCGTATATTTATGGACTCATTGATATTACGCTAACGCTTAATGTAGTATCAATATGGAGCACCAAACATTACATTGTATTGTAATGTAATGTTATGTACTGAACCTCACATTACATTATTGAATAATGTAATTTCATGTTGTAGTTTTTTTTCATTTCAAAACAAGATTTCATAAACCTAAATCCATGGATTTCTCTGATACCATTGTAAGGTTTCTTATGGATATATTAACAATTAGTCTAAGAAACAGGAATAAATCAAAAGCATAAAAGCAAGACCTTCATGTAAGGATAAATGAAATGCATACAATAAAAAGAAATGAATGATGCTCTAAACTATAGCATACCTTGCACCATAAGGGCTTCTCTAATATCTTCAAATGTGTTTGATAATGATCACTAGAGTGAGAAGCGTAATCCCCCCACATTTATAGGTATCCATAGGAAAATTGAATTGTTTTGATGCTCGGAATAGAATTATCTCTTCCACCATAATGTTCTAGCATATCTTAACATAAAGTAAGAAGACGGTGAGAGCTATGGGATCAGGGATTATTGACTAGGTATATCACACCACTACCTATCATCGTATAGTCATAGGGATTATATAGATCCTAAGGACACTCCTCAATCATTATGTGTATTAACTCATGAGATTTATCGCATGAGTTAATACCTTGGTTAATTCATGAAGCTTATGAATTTGATCCCTTACATTTTTATCATTATGTGTATTAACTCATGTGTTTTATCCCTTACATGTTTTATATGTGAAATAGTGTTATTAAATATTTTAATAATAAAGGTGCTATAGTTTTATTAAATATTGTAATATAAAAGTGACATAGTGTTATTAGATATTTAATATAATTTAATAGAATAATAGTGAAATAGTGTTATTAAATAGTGTTATTATCACATGGTTTTCATTATCCATTTAATTTCAATTCATATCATGGTTAATTGGAACCATAGTTCAATTCCAACATTTTGGGCCTAGAACATCATGGTTAGGACCCTGTGGGTATTTGAAGCATCGATCTGTATCCCACAACCCATTATCAAATAATCACACAAGTGGGATTTTGAAGCAACAGTTTGTGTCCTACACTCATTTACCAATCAATACACTAGTGGTATTTTGAAGCAACAGTTTGTGTCCCATACTCATTGTCACATGTATCTCACAAGTGGGCTCTTGAAGCGGCAGTCTATGTCGCACACTCATTATCACATGCATGCATTTGGATCTAGAACACAATGTCTATAACCTCATGGTTATTTGAATCATATATCCATATCCCACATTCAGTTTATCAATCAATCACAATATATCACACATAACACATTTAACAATGTTAATCAACATTAACCCTCTCATCAATATTTCACATCATATTATACCATCCCCATTATCAAAAAAAGCATGGTTCAATACTTTAATCACATGGAATAATATGAAAATTCACTATTAATCCATTTATAATCATTTGATCATGTATCCCATTAACCCATTAAGGTTAATCTAACCATATCATAATTCCCATTATCAATTAATTCATAACCACATTAATTGACCAATTACACAAACCCAATAATTAACCAAATCAATATTCAATTAATTAATCAATTCCACAATCACAAAATTCCATTAATTAATTTACCAATTAATTAATCCAATTCCACCAATTGAAAAATCAAAATTACCAAAATTCAATTTTCCCTGATTCAACTAATTTCATAATCACATGGAAAATCAATTAATCAATTTCATGATTCTATAAATTAGTTAATAAATTAATTTATTCAATTAAAGATTCAATTGTCAAAAGTTTCAATTGAAATTTTATGTCATGACCCCCTTCCATCAAAGATGCCCCTCCTGAGCTGGCAATGGTGAAAGGGAGATAATGACCCCCGAGTCCCGCCTCCAGTAGGCCCCGGGGTGGTGACTAGCACCAAGGGTATGAGTTTATTTTTTTTTTCAATCATGGGAGGCATTACCCTTTTTATAGTTAGGATCGGAAATAGGACAAGTCAACCACCAAAAAGGAAAAAGAACAAAGGTGCTGAAAAGAAACCCAAACCAGTCCCATATGCATGTATAAATAAACTGAAACAGGTACAAGTACAAATAAGCTCAAAGTACAAGTGAGTACAGTACCAAAAGAAAAACAAGAAAACAGCAATTGTACAGCTCCCACTGCCTGACTAGTAGGGTCCCGCACGGCCCTGGTAGTCCTCCTGAAAACCTGAAACAACGTAGGGTGAGCATACAAGTATACTCAGTAGAGAACCTAAAGCTCTCATGCACAAGTGGGGAGACACCCTAAGGTCCCGTGAGAAAACAGAAGAACCAGAAACTAACAAGGAAAAACTATCCACCCAGCCTCACTGGTCACACTCACCAAGTAACACAAACAAGTTTAGTATATATATAGAACAAAAGTATTGGGTACCCCGCACCATTTCCCACTTAATTAGATGCTGCTCTTCCTAACGGCAAACGTCCTGACACTACCACACTCTTCCCGCCCGCACACACCTGGGCCAAACCACGCATCCCGCCCGCACAAACCTGGGCCACAACCACTAACCCGCCCGCAGACACCTGGGCCTCATCCCGAAGGTTCTTGGGAACGGTAAGCCTGTCCGAAGAGTCTTGGGATAAAGGTCGCCTCAAGCCATCACAACCTCTGATACCTACCCGAAGAGTCTTGGGTGTAAGGTCACCTCAAGCCATCATAGCCTATGGAAGAAGGAGCAGGAAGGAGCTAGTAACTAAGGGGGAACACCCTCTCCCATAAAATGGGAGTGTTCGGAAATAGGTGCTTGACATGGGTGTGGTGCGACAAAACACAAAGATACAATTATATATATACATATACCAAACACACAGCTCAACCTATGGCTTCTTAAAAAGAGAAACTGAGCATGTGCCTCGGCACTGCTACCACGAAGCATGCATCAACAACCAAACAATCATCCCCCAACCCCATTTAGGTTTTCATGTTTCATGCAATGGTTTAACAAATTATTACTACTCGGCAACTATCATCCAGACAAAACCTTTCACAAACATATCCATGCCATCCACAACCAAGGTTAGGTAAAACGCAAGCAACCACATGCCATTTCATTTACAAAAGATTATCACAACCATACAACATTCCATCATTCATTTATTTCAAAGTTCCACACATAAAACCCTTTCCACACACAAAACATTTCCGCATTTGAAAACACCTTTTACTTCAAAACACATTTCATAATCAAAACACTTTTCATAAATAAAGGCATTTTCCACAAAACAACCAAACCACCAACATGTTCATTATTCCAACTTTGTTCAACCGGGGTGATCACACAAGGTTTTCATTCTCATTTAATCAGCCAGTCTTTACGTGCTTATCCATTTTCCATGTTTTAACAAAACCAACCACAAACAATTCAGATATCAATTGCGCACGCAAATTCCACCAACAGCCTTGATTTTCAGTAGGCAAAGGCCTTTCAATCCAAAATCACAATCAGAAGATAAAGAAACTGGAAGGCAATAGAAACAGCACAAAACCCCAAACCCTTCTTTATCCGGTTATTATCTTTATTTAAAGTTCAACTTCATCCCATGGAACAAAAGAAAAATATCCCACCCCGCATGTTGCACCAAAAAGAGAGACGAAGGTAAACCCCTACCTCAAAAGGTCCCGATCACGTCGCTTCCGACGACGTCCTTCGGTGTCCTCCGCCTTTGACAAACCCGACAAATGCCTCCTAGGATGGAAGCTAGAGAAGGAAGGAAGGAAGGAAAGGTGACAAGTCCGGGCTTAGAAGCTTCGTCTCGTCGCTACGATCCTGTGGCCGCTGACGGATCGTAATTCGGAGCTCGGACAAAGAAGTTAGAGGATGAATACTTCTCGATCGTCCAAGAGCATCGTCGTGCGACAAAGAAGCGATCGATATGGAAGATAAAACATGACCTCATTCTTATATAGGCAACGAATAGGTAAATCCGTATTCATCGTGCATTAATGAATACACGATGTGACCGTACATACGTTACATGTTTTGATTGGTTAACACACAACACGTCACGCGGTTTCCACGCGTTTTAATAATAATGATAATTCTATCAATATGTGGTGTTTCGTTGACCCGAGGCATGAGTCATAAAAGTAGCTCATTAATGGTCTTAAAATGACCGTCATAATTTCAGGGTTACGCTGTCGCTGACGGATCGTCAATCCGATACCGTATGAGGGAGATACGTTGGATACAAGATCCCGTAATAATAACAATATTAAATCTATTAATTCATGAGCGTTTCGGGTACCCAATTCGAAAACCCGAAAAAGACATCCAATATTGGACTCATAATTTTCGTCTCGTAGTCAGGGTCGCACTGCCACTGACGGTTCGTGAAACCGAGGTCGCACGAAGAAGTTATTGTGAAAAAAGTGTTTTATTATCAAAAAAAAAGATAACAATATTTTATTAATTATTTATTTATTTATTTCTCTAACTCCAATCAATCATCATTTGTCATTTTTCACGCTGGAAAATTCATCACCAATTATCTCCTTTACTATTTATTTCACACTTAATTTTATTCCCATTAATATCTTATAACTCCTCCCTCTCTCCAATCTTTATTAATTCTTTCTCCCAAGATTCTCTCCCACAAAAAGTGGCGCCTCTCTCTTATATTTATTTTTCAATAAATTTTATTTTCTCTCTCCAATCTTTATTTTGTTAGTGCGCCTCCCCTTTTATTTCATATTATTATATTTTTCATCTTCTCTCTCCTTGTGGCACGCCCCAAATTTATTTTAAACCTTTATTTATTTATTTTTACACAATTATCATAACATCTTTAATTTATTCTCATATCACAAATCTCATTGCATTTAATTCAAAACATAATTCTCATTAAATCATTATTACCAGATCTATAAAAAAAAACCAACATTATTATTATAATTATTTAGTATAACACTTATAACAAAACCCCAAAAAAATTATTAACACGTCACCATTTATTATTAATAATGATTATTATTTTTGATGTTTTCCGCATTGACCACATCAAAAAAAACGTTTTTACAAAGTAATCGACCGGAGAGGTCCGGGCCATTACATTAGATACCTCTCAAAACATTCTCGTCCTCGAGAATTAAAAACTGACCCAGAAGAAGGAAAGGATCTGAAGAACCACTCCACAAGATACCTCTCAGGGCTCTCGTCATGACAAGGAACCAACCAACATCTCTATGAGTTAGGAATTCCCTCTCCTATGTCAAGATACTATCCGCTTTAGGCGGCACTGACTCGCCTGCACGGGTTTAATCGCATCCTCATTAATGCGTCTTGATTAAGGATCAGGTTTTTCCTTTCCCATATATCCGGACAGGCCACACACTTCCCAAGAACAAGGAACAAAGATCTCACATCCAACAAGCCAACATTTTATATATCAAAGGTACAGGGTAACACCAACAAACAAAGGAAGGTACAAGTCAAAACAACCCCGGGTACTGAGCGCGCATCTGGGTCTCCCGCTCCCAAGTGCTCTCCTCAAGGCCGTCATGCCTCCACAACACACGAACCAAGCCGATGGTTCATCCACGGAGCACTTTCTCCTTGCGATCCTCGATCCTGACTGGTCGTTCCTCGAAGGTCGCGTCTTCTCCCACACCTAGCTCTCCCCAGTTGATGACATGAGAGTCATCATGTAAGTACTGACGAAGCTGGGAGACATGGAAGACGTCATGGACCCTCTCCAACTGAGGTGGTAGGGCCAGCTGATATGCCACCTCGCCAACTCGCCTCATCACCTCGAAAGGTCCTATGAACCTAGGGGAGAGATTACTCCCCTTTCCGAACCTCCGCTGCCCCCGTCGAGGGGAAACCTTCAAGAACACATGATCTCCCACCTCGAACTCCAAGGGCCTCCTCCGATGATCAGCATAAGACTTCTGCCGATCCTGAGCTGCTTTTATCCTCTCCCGCACTAGCTGGACCTTCTCCGTGGTGCTCTGCACTACTTCTGGTCCAAGAGTACCAGTCTCACCAACCTCTGCCCAGCAAAAGGGTGAACGACATGGTCTTCCATACAAAGCCTCAAAAGGAGCCATGCCGATAGTAGAGTGGAAGCTGTTGTTGTAGGCAAACTCTACTAAAGGCAAGTGTCGTACCCATGATCCTCCGAAATCCAGAACACATGCTCGCAGCATGTCCTCCAATGTCTGGATAGTCTGCTCTGTCTTTCCATCAGTCTGAGGGTGAAAAGCAGTGCTAAGGCGTAGCTGGGTGCCAAAAGCCTGCTGTAACCCCTTCCAGACTCGTGAGGTGAACCGAGTGTCCCGATCTGAGACGATAGTCTTCGGAACTCCATGCAAACGCACCACCTCATCCACATACCTTTGTGCTAAGGTACTCACAGGTCCTGACTCCTTGATGGCCAAGAAGTGAGCAGATTTTGTCAGTCGATCCACCACTACCCAGATAGCATCATGCCCGCCCTGAGCTCTGGGTAGTCCTGTGACGAAGTCCATCGAGACGTCGTCCCACTTCCACTCGGGAACATCTAAAGGATGCAACAAACCACCAAGAACGCGGTGTTCAGCCTTCACCTGCTGACACACCAGGCATTTAGCCACAAACTCTGTCACTGCCCGTTTCACCCCGGGCCACCAAAACTGTCCCCTCGGGCCTTGGTACATTTTCGAAACACCTGGATGTACTGCCAAGGATGAGCTATGGAACTCACGAAGGACTTCATCACGCATCACCTCTGGAACAAACAACCTTCCATGAAAGAGCATCTGATGTCGGCTGTCCTCCGACCATCCTTCCGGAGCGTTCCCCTGATCGACACGATCCCGCAACACTTCCACCTCAGGGTCTCCCCACTGAGACTCTTCCACTTGCTGCAACAAAGAGGACTGTACCGTCATCTGAAACAAGAAGCCTCTAGCACCTTCCACCCTCGCATCCAAGTGCAAGGCAGCCAACTCCCCCATCGCCTTCCAAGCATCAGCAGATTCCCGAACCACTTCCTGATGCGGCTTCCTTCTCAGGGCATCAGCCACAACGTTTCCCTTACCTTCAGTGTACGAGATCTCAAAGTCGTAGTCTTGGAGAAACTCGACCCATCTCCGCTATCGCAAGTTCAATTCACGCTGGGAGAAGATATAGCACAAGCTCTTGTGATCGGTGAAGACCACAAAGCGCTCCCCAAAGAGGTAATGTCGCCACAGCTTCAATGCGAACACTACTGCTACAAGCTCCAAGTCATGGGTGGCATAGTTCCGCTCGTGAGGATGCAACTGCCTAGACCCATAGCAGATCACACCCTTCTTCTGCATCAGCACACATCCCAAGCCAAGGCCAGAGGCATCACAAAACACCTCATACAAGGATCCTTCCTCTGGAAACCTAAGGATGGGAGCACTAACCAACTTCTCCTTCAGGTAGTCGAAAGCTTCCTGGAACTGCTCATTCCACAGGAAGACCTGATTCTTCCTAGTCAAAGCTGTCAACGGAGCAGCAACTCGATAGAAGTCTGAGACGAACCTCCGATAGTATCCAGCCAACCCCAGGAAACTACGAACTTCTGCCATGCTCTTGGGTGTTGTCCAAGAAACAACTGCTTCTACCTTCGACGGGTCCACTGACACTCCATGATGAGACACCACGTTCCCAAGGAAGTGTACTTCTTGCGTCAAGAACTTACATTTTGACAACTTTCCATAAAGCTGATGGTGCCGAAGGACTTCCAAGACAGCCCTGAGATGCTCAACGTGCTCCTCCTTTGATCTTGAGTAGATCAAGATGTCATCGATGAACACAACGACGAACTGTTCCAGGAACTCTCGGAAGACAAAGTTCATAAGACCCATGAACACATCTGGTGCATTCGTAACCCCAAACGGCATCACTACAAACTCGAAGTGCCCATACCTGCACCTGAAAGCTGTCTTTGGGATGTCACTGTCTTTTACCCTCAGCTGATGATATCCCGACCGCAGATCAATCTTAGAAAACCAACATGCTCCCCTCAGCTGGTCGAAGATATCATCTATTCTCGGAAGGGGGTAACGGTTCTTGACCGTTACCTGATTCAGCCTCCGGTAGTCTATGCATAGCCTGAGACCACCATCCGCCTTTTTCACAAACAGAACCGGAGCACCCCATGGCGACACACTGGGTCGAACGAAACCCTTCTCCATCAGATCGTCAATCTGAATCTGCAACTCCCGCAACTCCGAAGGTGCCATCCGATAAGGATCCATCGAGATTGGATGGGCACCTGGCTGTAATTCTATCCCAAACTCAACATCACGTCGAGGGGGTAGAGTCACAACCTCCTCGGGAAAGACATCGAGGAATTCCCCAACAACTTATGGAACATTCATCATCTCCGTATCAGCTGGAACCGCTGATATCCCACCCAACAAAGAAAAGAGAGGCTTCACATGCCGGCTTCCCACCTGATAGCTCCTCTCGCCAACAAAAGTCACACGCTGTCCATCCATATCGGAGAACACGACTCTTCTCCGGAAGCAGTCGATAATAGCACTAACAGAGAACAGCCAGTCAATGCCTAAGATGACGTCGTATGGCTTCATTTGTAGCAAAAGAAGATCTCCAATGGACCGATGTAGTCCCAACGTCAGCTCGCATCCCCGACAAACACAAGACAAACAGGTCTGACCTCCAACAGGCATACTCAGTACCAGGGGTATAGAAAGTCTCTCTACGTCTAGACCCAAAGCGTGGGCTAGACTGGGTGCAACAAAAGAGTGCGAAGCTCCTGAATCGAACAAGGTAGAAACAAGAGTGCTGAACAAACAGATCGTACCTCGTACCACCTCTGGTCCTGCTGGAGCTGCCAACTCTGCTGCGTGCAACTGTCCACGCCCAGCTCCTCTGCCTCTCTGATGTCGACCGCCTCCCTGACCACGCCCTGGTCGAGGTCCCTGAGGAGCACCCTGAGATCGGCCTCCTCCTACAAGGTCTACCCTAGGAGGGCCCTGCTGCTGCTGAAAGGGCCTCAACGGCAACTACTGCTGAGGCGGGTACTGATCCTGACCACCTCCACCGTGCTGAGCTCTGGTCGGGCACTGACTCCAGACGTGCCCGAAACCTCCACAAGAAAAACACTTCAGTCCAGGACTCGAGAAGGAAGGAAGAGGGCCTGAAGACCTGAACTGGAACCGCTGGGGCCTACTCCCCACCGGCCTGAACCTGGAAGGTCCGGTCGCAGGAGGTCTGCTACTGACTGCCTTCCCCTTCGACGGACCCGCCTGGATCCCTTCTCGGCGTGCACCTCCCTGCAAGTGCATCCTCTCTACAACTTCCACCTTCTTCTATACGGCTAAGTATGTCGGAAGGGTGAAGGGGGTCACAGCATACTGGAGCGAAGGACGAAGCGCCTCTTCCAAACATCTCGCCCGAGACTCTTCATCCGGAAAGAGTTCCGGAGCAAAGCGTAGGAGATTCTTGAACTTAATTCCCAACTCTCGAACAGTCATACTCCCCTGCTGAAGGGAGAGCAACTCCTGACGCTTTTCCGCCTTGATCAAAGAAGAAAGGAATTCCTCTCGGAACTCCTTTTCGAAGTCAGCCCAGGGAATCTCTGCCTCCTTCCTCTCCCCGAGGTAGAGCATCCACCATTGGCGCGCCGCGCCTCTCAGCTGACTGACCGCTAGGGGGACCCAGTACTCCTTCGGAGCATGGATCAAGGTAAAAGCGATCCCTAGCTCTTCAAGCCACCCCTCCGTCTCCAGGTCCGAAGTACTTCCCTCGTACTTCTTGAGAGTCTGACGCTGGAAAGAACGGAGGGTCTTCTGCCACTGGCTGTCTTCCTCCTCTCGATCGATCCTCAGTTGATCGATCGCCTGAACCTGCTGGGCCTCGGCCGCCTGAGCCACCTGGGAACGCCGTCCAGGTGCCATAGCTGTACGGTAAACAAGGAAAACCTAAGCCCGAGTAGTAAGGAGATTTCTCAAGGGTTCATTTTATCATTTTACTTTATTCCCAGAACGCCCCAAATCAAGTAAAATACAAACATGATGATGCATGTACCTTTCCTAGGGTTTCTACCCTAAAATCAATGTAGCCTCACTTGGTTGTTCGGTAGGCTCAGAGTCCTTGCATCGGATCACGGGGGGCCCTAAAATCCCATGTCCTAGCCGGTCTTCCCTAGCCTATGTCACACACCAAGATCAGCTAACACTGTTTCCCTACCATCCCATGCAATCCCCACTGTCCCTAACTCCAGACTCCATCCTATCTCTCAACCATTGCTCTGATACCATTCTATCACGACCCCCTTCCATCAAAGATGCCCCTCCTAAGCTGGAAATGGTGAAAGGGAGATAATGACCCCCGAGTCCCGCCTCCAGTAGGCCCCGGGGTGGCGACTAGCACCAAGGGTATGAGTTTATTTTTTTTTCAATCATGGGAGGAATTACCCTTTTTATAGTTAGGATCGGAAATAGGACAAGTCAACCACCAAAAAGGAAAAAGAACAAAGGTGCTGAAAAGAAACCCAAACCAGTCCCAAATGCATGTATAAATAAACCGAAACAGGTACAAGTACAAATAAGCTCAAAGTACAAGTGAGTACAGTACCAAAAGAAAAACAACAAAACAGCAACTGTACAGCTCCCACTGCCTGACTAGTAGGGTCCCGCACGGCCCTGGTAGTCCTCCTGAAAACCTGAAACAATGTAGGGTGAGCATACAAGTATACTCAGTAGAGAACCTAAAGCTCTCGTACACAAGTGGGGAGACACCCTAAGGTCCCGTGAGAAAACAGAAGAACCAAAAACTAACAAGGAAAAACTATCCACCCAGCCTCACTGGTCACACTCACCAAGTAACACAAACAAGTTTAGTATATATATAGAACAAAAGTATTGGGTACCCCGCACCATTTCCCACTTAATTAGATGCTGCTCTTCCTAACGGAAAATGTCCTAATGCTACCACACTCTTCCCGCCCGCACACACCTGGGCCAAACCACGCATCCCGCCCGCACACACCTGGGCCACAACCACTAACCCGCCCGCAGACACCTGGGCCTCATCCCGAAGGTTCTTGGGAATGGTAATCCTACCCGAAGAGTCTTGGGCTAAAGGTCACCTCAAGCCATCACAGCCTCCGAGACCTACCCGAAGAGTCTTGGGTGTAAGGTCACCTCAAGCCATCATAGCCTATGGAAGAAGGAGCAGGAAGGAGCTAGTAACTAAGGGGGAACACCCTCTCCCATAAAATGGGAGTGTTCGGCAATAGGTGCTTGACATGGGTGTGGTGCGACAAAACACAAAGATACAATTATATATATACATATACCAAACACACAGCTCAACCTATGGCTTCTTAAAAAGAGAAACTGAGCATGTGCCTCGGCACTGCTACCACGAAGCATGCATCAACAACCAAACAATCATCCCCCAACCCCATTTAGGTTTTCATGTTTCATGCAATGGTTTAACAAATTATTACTACTGGGCAACTATCATCCAGACAAAACCTTTCACAAACATATCCCTACCATCCACAACCAAGGTTTGGTAAAACGCAAGCAACCACATGCCATTTCATTTACAAAAGATTATCACAACCATACAACATTCCATCATTCATTTATTTCAAAGTTCCACACATAAAACCCTTTCCACACACAAAACATTTCCACATTTGAAAACACCTTTTACTTCAAAACACATTTCATAATCAAAACACTTTTCATAAATAAAGGCATTTTCCACAAAACAACCAAACCACCAACATGTTCATTATTCCAAATTTGTTCAACCGGGGTGATCACACAAGGTTTTCATTCTCATTTAATCAGACAGTCTTTACGTGCTTATCCATTTTCCATGTTTTAACAAAACCAACCACAAACAATTCAGATATCAATTGCGCACGCAAAGGCCACCAACGGCCTTGATTTTCAGTAGGCAAAGGCCTTTCAATCCAAAATCACAATCAGAAGATAAAGAAACTGGAAGGCAATAGAAATAGCACAAAACCCCAAACCCTTCTTTATCCGGTTATTATCTTTATTTAAAGTTCAACTGCATCCCATGGAACAAAAGAAAAATATCCCACCCCGCATGTTGCACCAAAAAGAGAGAAGAAGGTAAACCCCTACCTCAAAAGGTCCCGATCACGTCGCTTCCGATGACGTCCTTCGGTGTCCTCCGCCTTCGCCAAACCCGACAAACGCCTCCTAGGATGGAAGCTGGAGAAGGAAGGAAGTAAGGAAAGGTGACAAGTCTAGGCTTAGAATCTTCGTCTCGTCGCTACGATCCTGTGGCCGCTGACGGATCGTAATTCGGAGCTCGGACAAAGAAGTTAGAGGAGGAATACTTCTCGATCGTCCAAGAGCGTCGTCGTGCGACAAAGAAGCAATCGATATGGAAGATAAAACATGACCTCGTTCTTATATAGGCAACGAATAGGTAAATCCGTATTCAGCGTGCATTAATTAATACACGATGTGACCGTACATACGTTACATGTTTTGATTGGTTAACACACAACACGTCACGCGGTTTCCACGCATTTTAATAATAATGATAATTCTATCAATATGTGGTGTTTAGTTGACCCGAGGCATGAGTCATAAAAGTAGCTCATTAATGGTCTTAAAATGACCGTCATAATTTCAGGGTTACGTTGTCACTGACGGATCATCAATCCGATACCGTATGAGGGAGATACGTTGGGTACAAGATCCCGTAATAATAACAATATTAAATCTATTAATTCATGAGCGTTTCGGGTACCCAATCCGAAAACCCGAAAAATACATCCAATATTGGACTCATAATTTTCGTCTCGTAGTCAGGGTTGCACTGCCACTGACGGTTCGTGAAACCGAGGTCGCACGAAGAAGTTATTGTGAAAAAAGTGTTTTATTATCAAAAAAAAGATAACAATATTTTATTAATTATTTATTTATTTATTTCTCTAACTCCAATCAATCATCATTTGTCATTTTTCACCCTGGAAAATTCATCACCAATTATCTCCTTTACTATTTATTTCACACTTAATTTTATTCCCATTAATATCTTATAACTCCTCCCTCTCTCCAATCTTTATTAATTCTTTCTCCCAAGATTCTCTCCCACAAAAAGTGGCGCCTCTCTCTTATATTTATTTTTCAATAAATTTTATTTTCTCTCTCCAATCTTTATTTTGTTGGTGCGCATCCCCTTTTATTTCATATTATTATATTTTTCATCTTCTCTCTCCTTGTGGCACGCCCCAAATTTATTTTAAACCTTTATTTATTTATTTTTACACAATTATCATAACATCTTTAATTTATTCTCATATCACAAATCTCATTGCATTTAATTCAAAACATAATTCTCATTAAATCATTATTACCAGATCTATCAAAAAAAACCAACATTATTATTATAATTATTTATTATAACACTTATAACAAAACCCCAAAAAAAATTATTAACACGTCACCATTTATTATTAATAATGATTATTATTTTTGATGTTCGCCGCATTGACCACATCAAAAAAAAACGTTTTTACAAAGTAATCGACCGGAGAGGTCCGGGGCCATTACATTTCATAACACGTACATGTAACTAGAATTCAAGAAAATGGGAATTTAATTTATACCACCAACCTCAAGATCATTTACAGAGGCTCGCCAATGGAAATCCCCATTTGAAGTGTAACAACCAAGATCATGATGAAGAATTTGATCTATACCTGAAACATAGATTCAAGATTAAAATAATAAATATCCATAAACCTATATCCAAACCCATCACCAATGGAGGAAAACCATCCCCATATTATCCAAAAAAAGAGACAAGAGAGAAAGAAACCTAATCGGGAAGAAACCACATACCCAGAGAGGTGTAGATCCGACAATCCGGCATTTGATTCGTCAGGAACGGTGTTCGAGAGCCCTAAAAATTCACCTAGAAGACTTAAAAACTATAGGAATGATTTAGGGTAGAGTTTGGTTGACTTTATGTGAATTCCATGGGGTTTGGTAATTTTTAATCTAATTTTTGAAATAATTAAACCTGCATGCATGGTTTCCTGGGCAGGGGCACACGATTTTCCAAACCATGCACCTAAAACGTGCACCTCTTCTAGGGGGAATGGTTACTCCTAAAAAGAATAAAGGTTTGAAAAAACATGTGATATCCATGAAATCCCTCTTTTTCTAGGGTTTCATGGTTTTCTAGGGTAGGCCGTATGGTTTGGGAAAACTATGTGTCGACCATACACTTCCCAAAACCCCTCCAAAAACTTCCAAATTTCACCCAAACACACCCAAGATAAAACTCAAACAATATATACTCAAAAAAAGGAAAAATAGTACCTAAAACAAGCTTAATAAATCTCTAGAAAAGGTTAGTATCTTACAATCCAAATATAGGAACCAATTAGATTCATGAAGTTTTCCAGAGGTGAGGTGGATCTTTGACCAGCCCACGAAGCAAGATTGGTTGCACTGACTATTGGAGTCTTCCATCTTACTTTTCCAATGGGATTAATTTTAGTCTTAAAGAATTATTATTGCATTCCTAGTGTTACCAAAAACATTATATCCATGTCCAATATATATATGGATGGATTTATTTTCAAGTTTTAAAATAAGAGTTTCTACTTTTATTAAGATATCATATGTTATGGTATGATGAACTTGAATGAAGTTATTTGTATATACTTGAATATGGTGTGTTGTAAATTGGTAATGAATCAAGTTCACATGACTAATATCACACCTAGTTGTGGAATCACTAGTTTTTTCATGTAAATGATAAGTGTTTTTCAAAGATATATCAGGAAAGATATTTGAATTCTTTTGAACTAAAACCACTTGATAGGTGTCACGCTTTTTTTGAAGGAAAAATAAAAAAATAAACATTTAGTGGAGTGGGTTAAAGGTCCAAAAAGTTTATTGAATTAGTTCACACATACATGTGTATACATTTTCCAGTTGAAGCTATAGGTGGATACTCTTACTTCATAACTTTTACCAGTCTTGCAGTTTGTTAATACATGGTTGAACAAGTGCTTTTCCATGAAAGACTTAAGTGAGGCAGCCTATATTCTAAGGATCAAGATAATTCATAATAGATCTTAGAGGATTCTTGGACTAAGTCAAGGTACACACATTGACAAGCTACTGAATAGATTCAGTATGAAACAACCCAAGAGGGGATTGTTTCCAATGTCACATAATATACATCTTTCCAAGAAAATGTGCCCTTATATACAAGAGGAAAAGGTAGGATGAGAAAAATTCCTTACACATCTATGATGGAATTTTTCATGTATGTATTAATATGTACCATGCTTGATGTTGCCTACACCTTGAGCATAGTCGGTGGATAAAAATCAGACCCAAGAGATTAGCATTGGACTACTGTGAAGATTACCTAAATTATATGAGGTGTACTAAGGATGTGTTCATGGTTTATGAAATAGACGGAGAGCTAATTATCAGGGGATATACATATTATAGTTTCTAGATATATCAAAATGGTCTGAAATTGTAGTCTAGATTTGTCTTATATCTTAATAGAGGGTCTATGAGTTGGAAAGGATCAAATCATTCAGTGGTATCTGATTCTGTAATAGATTCCAAGTATATTGTGGCTTTTTATGCATCTAAAGAATCACTTTAGATATGAAATTTCATCCAATAGCTTGATGTGGTGCCTAGTAATAAATATTTTTCTTTTAAGTTGGGGTTGAAGCCTCTTTACTATTGAACCTATCAATAAAGATGATATAACATTATATTGTGATGATATTGTAGTAGTGTCCCTCACCAAGGATCCAATTCCACATTGATGGATGAATCATATACTTCGAAAGTATCACCTATTGAGGGATTTTTCTCAAAGGGGTGAGATCTTAGTAAGCAGAGTTTCCATGAAGTAGAGCATGGATCACCCGTTGCCTAAATCCTTATCTTAGTAAAAGAATGAATATCATGTGAGAGATAATAGGATAAAAGTCATTAGTGTTTGGCTCTAGTGCAAGTGGGAGTCTATTCAAGTCGGTTCCCTAAAACCAACTACTGTTTTATTTTGATTACATTTGTATTCAAATGCATGGATATTAAAAAATATATTTTCACATGATGAGTGTTATTCTACATAAAATTAATGTGATAATGTTTTTATAGTATATGTCGCATCAAAAGGACATAGAAGTTCTATGCTATGATGATAACCTTGAAGTGATATAATGATAACCTTAAATACATGTTCTATAGTTGGATGAAATCTATTTGATGTGACAAATATGATATTTGTCTACTGGTTGTAAAATGTTCATAAGGCATTATGACTTATCCTCATGAAGTTTGTGTTTGGTAATCTTTAATAGAGGAGGTCATGAGAATAGACTCGTCGGTAGTAATTACAAATGTTATACATATCAAGGGATATTTCTATCTGTTAACATGTGTATTGGACCTTAGACTTGATACTATTATTAATGTATATTTCATGACCCAACCCTAACTAGGGCTCGAGTCAAAACTACCCCAAGCCCACCTCCATAGGTCAAGGGTTGGCGACAAATGTCGAAAGGAATATCTTAAATAGAAGGCCTTTTCCTATGAACATGTATGCACACACCCAACCATCTCAATTCATAAGTTAATAGGAATAATAATAAAAATATACAACATATAGAATATAAACCAAACATGAAAAACATTTATGGGTTTACAAGAGTATGATAGTGAAAACTAAAAAGTAAAGGGTAAAAATACACATTCAACCATAAATATATCCTAACCTGAAAAAAATGGAAATTAAACCACTAAGAGAGATTGTCTCTTGATCTCCAAGCTACATCCACTGTATGCGGTCCAAAACACCAAGTATCACCAAGATCCTCTGTAGTCACCGCTAACTTTTCCATCATCTTCATAAGACATGACACATGTAGGAAAAAACCATGTAGGGGTGAGTATATACATACCCAATAGAACTCCATGGAAACTGAAGGGGGATAAGTAAGATATACAATAGGAATCGAAAGATAATGGATAGTAAATAGTGAAAAAGATGTAACTCAACCTAATGAAAGAGAAAGTAACACCATCCAAAAAAAAGGGGATCAAAATGGTGTGTAGATGGACTGCATGTCGATTCTTTTCCACCTATAGTAGGAGAGTAACCTATTCCAACCATGAGGTAGCTCTACACTATGCGGTACTGTAGCAGAATTGTACACTATACAGGTACTATAGTATAATTGTACACTGTACGGGTATTGTACCAGGCACTGTAGCAGTTACTATAGCAGGTATTGTTCGGTACTGTAGAAACTGGAACTATTCACCTTGGGCCACCAGTTTGGGACTGGAGTCCTTAAGGCTTTCAGGCCACCCAGGCCTTCGGGTCAGTAGGGATTTCGGGCCACCTCAAGGCCTTCGGGCCACATGCAGTTGCCACAGACACACTACAAAAAAGGAGCAGCCCCAGAAGAGGATTCAGAGAAGGTGCACTCACCAGAGTAGAGCCAAATGGATTTTTCAGAATGAGAGGGTATGGATATGCCATCAGGACCAGCCTGTGCTTGCACGGGAAGCCTAGCCAGACGGCCATGCAAAGGTGTAGAGCTACTATCATGACGCAGATGCTGGGGAGGGGCAGTTCCTTGTAGATAGTTTGGTTGATTTCCCTAAGACCTTTGGGTCATGTAATATCCTAATTCTATGGGCCTTGTAATCTCTGAGCCTACAGTTCTTGTAAGGGTTCCCCCTCATCCCTTGAAAGGGGGGTTATCAAAAATCAATAAAAATGAAGGCCTTCGGGCCATTCAGAGAGAGAAAGGGGGTCTTCATCTCATAGCTCTTCCCAGTAATTGAGTCACCAATAGTTCCAAAATTCCGTCAATGATGTCCATCATCTCACATGTCTATCCATAAGTAATAATACAAGTAAAGCCACACCTCTTCATTGTGTTGCACAGTCAAGGGGAAATAATCTCTAGGTGGAGGACTCATGCCCTAGCATAATAGGAGGGTTCCACTTAATGGATAGATAGAGGACCCATACCCTGTTCCAAAAGGAGGGTTTCACTCTAATAGTAGAGGAATCATGCCCTGACTCCATAGGAGGGTTCCACTTTAGTGTTAGAGGACCCATGCCCTGACTCCATAGGAGGGTTCCACTCTATAAGTCGATACAGGATTCATGCCCAACTTAGATAGAGGTTCCCATTATAATGGTAGATGACTCATTCCCTAAATCCACAAGAGGGTTCCACTTTGATATTCGATAAAGGACTCATGACCTACCTAGAATGAGGGTTCCACTCTGAAATATGGAGGACTCATGCATAGTCCTGGCAGGAGGGTTCCACTTAGATAGGTAGGTAGATGACCCATGCCCTATTCCAATAGGAGGGTTCCACTCTCTAATGCTAGAGGACCCATGCGTTAACTCCATAGGATGGTTCCACTTTGAAATTATTTGGTGATCCATCATGATCACTTCCATCTTTGAGACCAAGCCCGAAACATCTCGCATAGTATCATAAAATCCACAACGGAGGCCACCATAACATTATACATAGAAAAAACACCCATTATAGGCTACTTACAGGCCAAAATTTGAGTCCAAATGAAGGAGATATGAGAGTTTTATGTTTCCTCAAAAGGAATAAAGAGGTATACGGTGTGTGAGGGGACCTACATGGCATGTGGTCCCGCTCCACTGTCTGGTTATGTCCATAGAGGTATGTGGATCACCAACCCATGTATAACTACACGACATATAAGGAGGTTAAACGGCATGTCCAGGACACTTGAGGTCCCTACCCATACACCTTGTTCATGTCCATATACTTTGGTACATGGTTGTGTGACTGGTCGTGTCTTTCCACATGGGGTCTTACCCATGTGCTCCACCACACAACTCAACCACCTGATAAAGGGAGTACACAGTGTGTAGGATGGATAAACATTGTTTTATCCTTAACTTTTAGGTGAAACCCTACCCGCTGAAACTAAGGAACTACATTCCATGTGTTCATCAGGATACACGGGGTGTAGTCGCGTTTTTCACAGATTCTCGTATATGTTTCTTCGATTCCATATCCAACCTTTGATGATTTGGATCTTTCCTCCACGCCTCCTAAAATCGAATGGGAAGCACTTGATTAATTTTTTCCTTCTATTGTTTCCTAAAAATCAGATTTCGATTTCATCCTCACGATCTCGTGCATCCATCACCTCCCATTGATACTCTCGCTAACTCACCGGTTCAATAAAACCATGATGAAGTCACTTGAATCCCATTGATCATCTGAATCTATCACTGATTCATCATTTTATCCCTTGCACAGGGATTTGTTGTGATTATGGGGATCTGTTTGGGCTCGTTATCACCCAATAATGTCAAACTGGGACCGTAAGTTCTAATCGATGAAAAAAGAAAATAAATTGTGGAAGGAACAAGAATGGAGGTTTATCAATCGTTTCCAAGAATTATTGGCCATCGATCAAGAATAAGGATATCTAGGGTTATAAATAAATTAAATAATCAGTGAAATTGGTATATATGTGCATGTCAAGGTTCAAAAATAGGCACAGATTATAAAAGGGATGATCTTACCCAAATAATTTAATAAAAAAGGGTGTAATCCACAATTTGAAGAGTCCTACCTAGATATTGGATCATTCATCATCAAATAACACACTTCTAGTGAATGGAAGAAGGTGTTGTGTTTGTTTCACTCCAATATTATCTTATCTAAAGATTCATCATCATTAGAAGTGATTTGTAAATGGGATGAGGAAGAACGCTCTATAATCCTCCTAGGTTTTATGTATATAACCCCCATAAATTCTCCATATCATAGTACTTGTAGATGTAATTTGTTGTGTTAATGAATTAATTAATTTAATAATTTATTTAATCTACTAAATGTACCACCAACGGTTGGCTTATCCGAACACACTGAGCCAACCTATTTTAGGTCACGCCTAGGGTAAACATCATGTTCCAGACTCAACCATGGTCTCATATTTCTGATCTGAGATTCCATTTAAGAGTTATCTCATTTTATTTAATAAACTTCACATGCATAATATAAAATATATTTAATATTTTTATAAAATTAATTCTGGGCACATTGGGTCTTGAAATCGCACGTCGTCTCAGCACCTAACTCTAAAAATATATGTAGAAATATTTCAAAGTCTTACAAGGAAAAAATGGGACTCTACTTCATTGAAACCTTTAAGCTTTTCATCCCCAAAATTCAAAAGTAAACAAAAAACTCAGGATACTGAGCCCGCATCCATCTCTCTCACTCTCAGGATCTCTCTACCATGCTCTCGTGTTGCCACAACATGTGAACTGAGGGGATGATCCATCAATTTAGGATACTCTATTTTAGATCCTTGATCACCACCGGGTGCTTTGAATATATAAAAAACCTTCTCTTTATTACATAGAAAACATCTTGAACATGTGATACAACAACATTATTGAAAACTTCCTTAATATGCTTCTAAAATTCCATGGCTTTTGAAACTGCATGGGGTAACCTGGGGACATACATAAGAAAGGGGTGAGATATAAAGCTCGGTAAGGGAGTTATCATGGAATAATGTGATAAATGTTAGAAAATAGGCATATAAATGGGGAATAAAAGTTGCGACAATCATAAACATGGATAATAAGGCATGATATAGCATGATAATCATAACATGGGAACTGTGATAACAACTTAAAACACTACACCATAAACATAGTTAAAGGATAATTGTCAAGACATCATAATGGACAAATTCCCATAAAGGAATCAGGTTCAGTATTTATCCCAAAGTGAAATATCATGATACTAAACATTACCCAATGCATTAGAGCACTATATAATTTTGGGCACACCCGTCACTTTCATTTTATTCTCATGCTTAAGTGTGCCACATAGATTATACAACATGGATTTATTAATCATTATATTTTATTCCAAGATTAAGGAGTGTGTAATAGATACATATAAGTACAAATTAAAATAAGTGTAAGTGTATAAAGGTGAACACCCTTGATAGGAAATGGGTATGGTATTCATTACACAATTGTTTTTTCATGGAAAAATTGTGGTGAAATTTCAACAGCATAACAGCATCACATAAAAATTCATAAAATGGGTTGATGAGAGATAAAGGGGTCTCTCATCATTTTTATATGAAATGGGGGCATCTTTTTTGGTGCAAGGAAATCTCTCTGAAGTTCAACTTTCTCACCTAGAGAATATTTCACTATGAAATTTCTACAAACGAGGAGATATGGCGAAAAGGGATTTTCATTGTCTCCAAATGTTCATGTTACCTGCTCCCCAGCATCAAGTCTACCAATAATTTTTTTAGAGTGATTGGGCATGCATAGTTTGGGAAGCAGTGGGGGTTTTTTCTGTTCTTTCGTCTCTTGTATGTACGTTCGACTCGTTCCTACAGAGGTGGTTTGAGGGCATGGGGAATAATCTTTTGGAGAGGAAGAGTAGGGTGGTCCTTCTCTCATCTGGTTGTTGGTGTATATGGGAGGAGAGGAATAGATCTCAGTTCAAAGGGGTGGCGTGCACTAAGGTAGGTCTGGTTGCTCAAACGAGGTGGCTGATCATTGATATGGGTGTGCTTTTGAAAAATTGGAAGGAGGCTTCGTCGTTGCGGCAGATGTTTTGACATAGGAACTCTTCCCGTGTAGGTAGCAGCATGGTGTCAAAGGGTCGTTGGATCTGCTATAGACCCCCGTCTGACGGGCTGAAACTTAATTCAGATGGGTCTTGTGTTATGGGTATCATGAGGGGCGGAGGGGTTATTCATAATTCAGGGGGCAGTGTGTTCACTGCGTACAGTTCAAGGTTTGGCAGAGGGGAATCTCTTTAGGTGGATCCCTGGACTCTACTCAAAGTGATCTAGCTAAGCATTTCCTCTCACATCCCTCTCTCAGAGATTGAAACAGATTCCAAAATTATCTATGATGCTCTTACTAATAACAGGGCCACTCCATGGACTATTTCACACCATATCTAACGATGCAAGAAACTCATTGTCAGCGGCACAAAACTATTGCATACATGGCATGAGGGAAATAAGGTAGTGGACTTTCTGGCTTCTTGGTTCACCCACATCGACGATCTTGTTTCATTCTCTAGCTTGGGATCCTTGCCTCCAGAGTGTGCCAACATTTTCCAAGGTGACACACTTGTACTTCACTTATATAGGCCCCCTTGAGCCAGACCTTTCTTTCATGTTTCCTTATTTTTGTGTTCCCATATTTTTTTATGCCTTTGTTTTCCTTCTGTATCTTTTGCCTTCATTATTAATAAAATATGTTGTTGGTGGTGGTAAGAGAATTTGAGTATCCCTTACCTTGAGAGTGTGACTCAAAAAGTTTTGGAGGAGCTTCTTGAGAGCTTGGGGTCACCATGTGAGGACTTTAGAGAGGGTAGGGAAGATTAAAGATTTGATCCAAGGATTTTTAGTGAAGATAAATGGGATATTTTGTGGGTTTATATAGGAAATGAGTGGGGAATTCTTTATCATTTCTCAAATATAGGTTTTGAACTCTATATAATAAAATAATCAAAACCACAAACTTTTCCATAGTTTTTTCTCATGGTTTCTTTCAAATAGGGTTGATTTTCATTATTTTATAATTCCAAGGGAAAAACTTATTAAAATAATACCCTTAGTGATGTGTATGTGATTCATACTTATAAATAAATGATTTTAGAACCTTAAAATACGTTATAAGTTTTGGTGGATTCATAATATCTTTATAAAATCAATGAAATAAACATAAAATCACATTATTTTAAAGGTAAAACATATATTTGTTCGTTTATACCATTTATAGTATTTATTACATCAATTTTGTGTCATTATGATGTCATAATACATAAATTATATTTATACGGTATTTAATTTTTACCCGAAAATTCCACTATCTCGAAAAATTATGAAAAATTCACCATTGGATAATTTAGAAATTCTAATTAAAAAAATAATATTCATTTTATCTATATAATTTTAGAAATATTTGAATTTTTACTTTTAAAATAAAATCGATATTTATTGAGAAATGTTGGGTTTTTTAACAATAATAGTTTTTGAACCCTTATAAAAATTACATTTGACTTCATAAAAATTATATGATCATTTATATTTAATAAACATTATTTAATAATTATATATTATTAAAATATTAATTATTTCAAAAATCCATTAATTCATTAAAATAAATTTCTTAATTGAATTTGAATATTACACAAAAATACACAGTGTTTTATTAAATCAAAATCAAAATCATTTATAAAGTAACCATAATAGGATGAAAATATATTCATTATTCTATATAAAATAATGTACATACTAGTATTGTTAGGTTATTGATACATATCCCTTTAATACACTAGTAAACACCCTAAGAGTAAGGTGCACGATGGTGAGACTTTCATGGGGTGGTTCGTCGTACATGGTTTGGGTCGTCATCTCGATGAGCTCAAATTTATCCCATAAATGGTTTTTCTCGTGCTTAAATTATTGGATATAAACTTGGGCTTGGTCAAGGGAAAATCCAAAATATTTTATATCCCTCATAAGATCCAATAAATGGACTCCATAGGGTATGATCCTACTAGTTGAGGTCATCGATTCCTTTGTTTGTGTCAATTGGATTTGTTAAAACCCTATATTTATACTAATCATGTAATCACTATTTAATGGCTATATTATCAATGTTAATGATGCTTAACGGTATTTTAAATCTAATAGGATATAAAACCAAGTAATTTTATGTGTTTTTAATAACCATAATACATAATAAGACATTTAATTAAAACCCAAGGGGAAATTTTATTTATAACAGTTTGGGTTGTTACAATCTTCCCCCCTTAAGAAATTTATCCCTTGAAATTTTCATTTCCCACACTAAAAAAGATGAGGGTATTTTTGTTTCATCACTTCTTCTGGTTCCCACATCGCTTATTTAAACTTTTGGTTTCTCTATAGTACTTTGACCAGGTGTATTTTCTTATTTCGTAGAACTTTGTCTCTATGATCTAAGATCTTCATTAGTTTATCTTCATAGGAAATGTCATTCTCAAATGGTATCACCTCTATATTGAGTACATGTGAGGGGTCAGGTATGTACTTCCTTTAGAGGGATACATTGAATACATCATGTACTTGAGATAGGTTAGGTGGGAGTGTTGGTCGATAGGTCACCGCTATGATGCGATCAAGGATCTCAAAGGGGGTGATGTATCTTAGACTAAGCTTTCTTTTCTTTCTAAATATCATGACTTTATTTCATGGAGATATGTGGAGGAAAAACATGTCACTAACATCAAACTATAGGTATCATCGATGATTGTCAGTATAGATCTTATGTCAACTTTGAGCATCTTTGATGTGATGTTGAATGGTCTTAACCTTTTCCACCATTTCCTTGACCATTTCAAGACCTATGAGTTTTTGTTCTCCAACTTCATCCCACTATGTAGGTGTTCTACACATCTTCCCATAAAGGTATTCATAGGGATCCATTTGGATTCTCGAGTGGAAACTATTATTTTAAGAGAACTCAACCATAGGAAGATGTTGGTCTCATCCTCCTTAGAATTCAATTGAGCATACTCTCAACATGTCCTCAAGTTTCTAGATAGTCTTCTCAAATTGGAAATAAATTTGGGGGTGACAGGCCATGCTTAAGTTCAACTCAGTATTCAGAGCATGTTGGAGACTCTTCCATAACTTAGAGGTAAATCTTATATCTTGATCAGATATAATCAATAAAGGTGTTCCATGTAGCCTCACCACTTCTCTAATGTATATCCTTATAAGTTGATTGAGTGATAAATCCTATCAAATCATAATGAAGTGTGAATTCTTTGTAAGATTATCCACCACAACACATATATCTTCATTCCCTCTTTATGTCTTTATAATACCAGTGACAAAGTACATGCTGATGTTTTCCCATTTCCATGTAGGTATGGGAATGGTTGCATCATCCCCTTGGATTTTTTCCTTTCTGATTTCACTTTCTAACATTCAAGACATATTTATGTATATTCTATGATATCATTATTCATATTGTCCCACCAATAGTGTTATATAAGATCTCGATATATCTTTGTGCTTCCTAAGTTGATGGTGAAGGTTGAGATATCTGCATCATCCAACAGATCCTTTAACTTAGGATTTTATGGAACACATAGTCTTGACCCAAATATCACAACTCCATAATTAATATTGAAATCTGAGGATTTCCCTTTTCTTATAGTTTCCACTTTCTTCTGAATTACCACATCCTTTATCTATGCATACTTTATCTTTTCCAAAAGGGGTGGTTGAGTAATCATTTGTGAAAATATTGGTGATGTTCCTTCCTTTATGATTCTCAAGTCCATCCTTTTCAAACCTAAGAAGATCAGATCCCTATAAATTCTCATCAATAATAAAATTGTTGGATCTTTTCTACTTAGAGCATCTTCCACTTTCATTCACTTTCCCTGGATGGTAGTGGATTGAGCAGTCATAGTCCTTGATCAACTCTAACCATCTTTATTGGTGAAAATTCATCTCTTTCTCTATGAATATATACTTGAGACTTTTTTGATTTGTATATATTTCAAAATTCTCCCCAAAGAGATAATGTTGTCATACTTTCAAATCAAATATCATTGAAGTTAACTCCAGATCATGTGTTGGGTAGTTTTTTCATGAACTTTCAACTACCTTTAAGCATAGGCCATAACTTTTTCATTATGCATTAACACATAACATAATCCATTCTTCAAAGCATCACTGAATACCATGAAAATTATTCACTTATGGGTAGTGTGAGAACAGGGGCAGTGATAAGGATCCTTTTCAGATCTTTGAAGATCTCTTCACATTTATCATTCTAAGTAAACTTGACTCTCTTCCGAGTTATCTTGGTTAGAGGGTTTGAAAATCACAAGATATTTCTCAAAAATCGATGATAGTACCCAGCTAATCCAAGGAAACTATAGATATCTGTCACAGATATTGGCCTCAACCATCCTTCAATTGATTTTTTTTTTGAAGGGTCCATAGATGTCTCATTTCTTGTGATGATATGTCCAAATAATGAGATGTCCTTCAACCAGAACTCATATTTTTTGTACTTAGAATAAAGCTTATCCTTTTTTAATGTGTTTAGCACAGTACTCGGATGATCATGATCCTCATTGGTCTTGGAGAATTTGAGAATATCATCTATAAATACTACCATAATTTTTTTGAGGTAATCTCTAAAGACTCTATTCATCATGACCATGAATATCATTGGAGAATTAGTGAGCCCAAAAGGCATCACTATGAACTCATAGTGCCCATACCTTGTACAAAAAGCAGTATTGGGGATATCCTCCTTCTTCACCCTAACTTAGTAATATCCCAAACATAGATATGTCTTGGAGAAGTAGTGTGATTCATAAAGTTGATTGAACAAATCATCAATCTATGGTAGAGGATACTTATTCTTTATTGTGATCTTGTTGAGCTCATGATAATCAATAAAAATGAGCATTGACCCATCCTTCTTCTTCACAAAGAGAACTGGTGCACCCCATAGTGAAGCAATTAGGTGTATGAATCCTTTATCCAGATTATCCTGTAGTTATTTATTCAGCTCCTCAAGTTCCACAACAGTCATTCTATACTAAGTCTTGGATAATTGCAACATCCCAGGTATAAGCTTGATTGAAAACTCAACCTCTCAACTGGGAGGAATACTAAGCAATTCCTCGAGAAACACATTAACTTATTCCCTCAAAATGGGCATGTCTTCAAGGATAATTCTTTCCTTAGACTCAAACATTTGAGCTAGGTATGATTTCTCGTAAGGAAATAATATCCATTCTTGATATGTAGGTTCTAAATAAGGTTTATCCTACTTATTATACTTCTACAGAATCATGGGTCGATTCATGATACAGAGAGTGATTTCCTTATCACGGAAATTTATGTTGGATCTATATAGGGAAATCCAATCCATACCCATAATTGCATCAAATTATACTAAAGAGAGTATGATAAGGTTCACTAAGAAGTTTAGCCCACAAATTTTGATAGGAGAGTAGTTATATACTTGGGATGTAATAATTTCCTCATTTTCTTTTTTCACCAATAATTCCACTTCCATGCTTTGTGATGGTATTTGAATAGTTCTACTAAACTTTTGTGATATGAAGGAATTCATAGAACCAAAATCAAAAAGTAAATTTTCTATTCTTGAATGAATAACTAGTGTGCCTGTCACCACTTCATTGTCAGGATCAACCTCAGTGGTTATGATGGAAAAATATCATACTTGATACCTTGGAGGTTGTTGGTTGTCTTTGAAAACCCTTAGATCAGTGCATTGATTTTAAAATTTCTCTGGTTCCTTGTAGCTAAATCAATGAACAATACGCTGAGGTTTTACTAGAGCATTCCTTTCCTCCATCGCATAAGTGGGTTTCTCCTGTCAGTAATCGCTAGCTAGGTGTCCTTACTTCCTACACCTAAAGCATTTCCTCATCCCCCTCATCCAATTTTCAGGGTGCTTCTTTCCGCACCTTTGATCATTGGGATGTTGAAATGTATTATCACCATTATATTTCTCCATTGGACTTCCATAATTAAGCTTTACTTTCCAATTATTATCCCCATGATACCCTTGAGATTCTCTTATCTTTATTTTGGCTTTGAGGGCACATCAGACAATTTCTTCATAGCTATCAAAATATCAGATCACCAAGTCTTTTCATAGACTAGGTTTTATCCCACCAAATAAGTAGTAAACCTTGCATTTGGGGGTAACAACAAAGCTGGAGACATATCCTACAAGTTTCATGAAGTTTTCCCCATACACCCCGATAGATTTGTCGTCTTTTTGTTTGAGTTCAAGGAAATCCCTTTCCATTTTAAGTCGGAGATTTCAAGGAAAATATTTATTGAAAAACATTTTCTGGAATTCCTTTCACCCCATCGCTTCAGTCTCTTCCTTAGGCATTGCATTTTTTATCAATATCCACTATTGATCAGCTTCTCCCTCCTTATGATAAATAGTCGGTATAACCTTATTTTTCTCAAAACATTTAAGGATGGATAATATCTTCTCAATGATGTTGATCTATTGTTCTATGATTAATGAATCAGATGATCCATTGAAAATCGAAGGCCTTTGTCGCATAAAGGTATCAATCGTAGTTTATCCTCGCTTAGGGGGATTTGGAAACTCCACCTGATCCAGTTTTCTAATCATAATTTGAGTCAACTGAGAGAGTATCATCATAATGTTCTCAATTCCTGCTCCCATCAGGCTAGGCATCTTGTTGGGGCAGTCATCACATTACCCTTTGCATTGGTTGTTCACCTGATTCCTCATATTTCTGGCCATTGGCTAGAATAAAAGGAAATTAGGCATGAGTATTTTTAAACTATTAAACACATAAAAGGGAATCCAATGACATTAAAAAGATAACTTATAAATTACATGTATTTCCTTAGCTTATGAATTTCTAGGCTTCACTCTATGTTATCTATGATCTATTTCCCAAAACATATTCTTATGGGTATTTTTTTTATTCCCTTAATAATGGTTCGTAATGAGCTTATTAATTTACCAAAGCATGTCCCCTAAGAGTGTCAAACTAGGTGTTAAGCAAGCCTCGTTGTCGTGCACCAATTCCCAATCGATTCTAGCTCAACGCGGTATTTTTGGGTTTTAACGCTATGTACATCTGTTTCAAAGTCACATCCACTTTTAGTATCCAAAAAGGGATGTATTTACTTTATAAACCACTTACTCTATACTTAACAAAATTTAGGGATGTTTTCTTATACTTATTCTTATCCTTAAGGATTTTTCTATATTTTTCTAATCTTAATCCCAAAAATAACTAGATTTTTCCTCTGATACCAACTATAAAAACTATTCTCTTTATTACACATTAATTCATGATTTATTATATAAAAGTACACATAATAAAACCCATAAGATTGATAAGTACAGTGTATTTGGGAATTAGGTACATAGCATAACATCTTGAACATGTGATACGACAACATTATTGAAAACTTCCTTAACATGCTTCTAAAATTTAATGGCTTTTAAAACTGCATGATATAACCTGGGGACATACATAAGAAATGGGTGATCTATAAAGATCAGTAAGGGAATAAACATGGAATAAGGTAATACATGTTATAAAATAGGAATATCAATGGGTAATAAAAGGTGTGATAATCATAAACATGAATAATAATGCATGATATAGTATGATAATCATAACATGGTAAATGTGGCAACAACTTAGAACACTGCATCATAAACATAGGTTAAGGTTAACTTCCAATATATCATGATGGAAAAAGTCCCATAAAGGAACTAGGTTCACTCCCTTTACCAACATGACATCTCATGATACTAAACATTACCCAATGCATTAGAGCACTATATAATTTTGGGTGCACCCATCACTTTCATTTCATTCTCATACTTAAGTGTGGCACATAGATCATACACCATGGATTCATTCATCATCATATTTTATTCCACGATCAAGGAGTATGGAATATAGACATGTAAGTACCAAGTCAAAGAAGTATAAGTGTATAAAGGTGAACACCCTTTATAGGAAATGGGTATGGTATTCACTACATAATTTTTTTAGCATGGATAGATCACGGTGAAATTTTGACAACATAATGGCATCACATAAAAATTCATAAAATGGGTTGATGAGAGTGAAAGGGGTATCTAATAATTTGGACATGAAATGGGAAGTAATAGGTACATAGATATACATATCCCAACATTATTAATTGTAAATAGAAGGCATAAGATAATAAAGAAACTTGAATAAAGAAGAGAAGGTGAGGATCTCTTACCTTGAGAGCATGACACCAAAATCTTTGGAGGAGCTTCTTGAGAGCTTGGGAGAACTTTTGGAGGACTATAGAGAGGGAAGGGAAGATTAAGGGCATTCTATAAGGATTTTTAGGGAATATAAATGGGATATTTGGTGGATTTATATATGAAATGAGTGGGAAATTATTTATCATTTCTCAAATATAGGTTTTGGACTCTATATAATAAAATAACCAAAACCACAAACATTTATATGGTTTTTACCCATGGTTTCTACCAAATAGGGGTGGTTTAAATTATTTTATAAGTCAAAGGGCCAAAATTATTAAAATAATACCCTTGGTGATGTGGAGGTGAGTCATACTTTTAAAGAAATGATTTTAAAATATTAAGTTTTGGAGGATTCATAATGGATTTATAAAATTAATCAAATGAATATAAAATCACTTTATTTTAAATGAAAAACATATATTTGGTTGTGGATACCCTTTAAAATATTTATTATATCAATTTTGGGTCATTATGATTTTATAATACACAAATTATATTTATACGGTATTTAATTTTTACCTGAAAATTCAACTGTCTCAGAAAATTATAAAAAATTCACTGTTGGATAATTTAGAAATTCTGATTCCAAAAATATTATTCACTTTATCTAAATAATTTTCTAAATATATTAATTTTCACTTTTAAAATAAAATAGACATTTATTGAGAAATGCTAAGTTTTTTTACAATAACAAATTTTTAACCCTTATAAAAATTACATTTGACTTCAAAAAAAATATATGATCATTTATATTTAATAAAAATTATTTAATAATAATATTTTATTAAAATATTATTTATTTCAAAAATCCATTAATTCATCAAAAATAAATGCCTTAATTGAATTTGAATATTACCCAAAAATACACTTTGTGTTTTATTGAATCAAAATCAAAATCATTTATAAAGTAAAAATGATAAGGTGAAAATATATTCATTCTTTTATAAAAAATATACATACTCATATTTCTAGGGTCATTATACATATCCATTTAATACACTAGAAAATTACCTAAGATTAAGGTGTGCGAAAGTAATACTTTGATGGGGCGGTTCAGCATACATGGTTTGGGTCGTGATCTCGATGAGCTTGAACTTCTCTTGTAAATAGTTTTAATCGTGCTTAAGTTTTTGGATCTCATATTTGGATTAGTCAAGGGTAAATCCTATAGATTCTATCTCACTTTAAATTTTTTATAAATGGACTTCGTAGGGTATGATCCTACCGGTTGAGGTCACCACTTCCTTTGTCTATGTAAATTGGATTTTTTAAAACCCTATATTTATATTAATCATGTGATCACTATTAAACAACTATATTATCAATAGTAATGATGTTTAATGGTATTTTAAATCATATAGGATATAAAACCAAGGAAGTTCAAGTGTTTTCTATAACCATAATACATAATAATACATTTAATTAAAACACAAGGGGAATTTTATTTATAACAGTTTGGGTTGTTACAGCAAAGGTGGCTCTATCCTTGATGTCCAACTCCCCTCAATCGATAACATGCATAGGTTCATGCATGTATCTTCTTAGCTGTGACACATGCAAAATGTTGTGCACCCGCTCCATCTATAGGGGTAGGTCAGGGTGGTAAGAAACCTCACCAACCCTATGCATGATCTTGAATAGTCTGATAAACCTTGGGGATATATTGCCTCCCCAGCAAACCTCCACAATCCTCGTCGTGGAGAGACTCTTAGAAAAATGTGGTCTCCCTACTCAAACTCCAAGGGCCTATGATGGAGATTTGCATAAGATTTTTTTCTGCTTTGGGTCATCCTCATCCAGTCGTGAATGACCTAGACCTTCTTTTCCGTCATCTTCACCAACTCTAGACCCACAAGAGATGTCGCGTGAATCTCTATCCAGCGTAAGGGTGACCTGCATGGTCTCTCATACTGGTCCTCAAAGGGATTCATGCCGATAGTAGAGTGGTGACTATTGTTTTACACAAACTCTATTAAGGGAAAGTGATCCTCCTAGCTCTGACCGAAGTCTAACACGCAAGCCCTCAACATATCCTCCAACACCTAGATAGTGCATTCAGTCTACCCATCCATCTAGGGGTTAAAGGCTATACTCATCCTCATCTAGGTCCCAAATTCCTCATGCATGCCTCTCCACAACTATGATGTGAACTTCAAATCATTATCAAAGACAATCATCGAGGGAACCCCATGAAGGTGAAAAATCTACCGTACATACATCTACCTCAAACTCTCCACCGAAATCTGCTCCCTAATAGCAAGGAAGTGTGTCTACTTCATGATTCGGTCAACCATCACCCAGATGGCATCATGGACCTTCACTATATGTGGAATCCTTGTCACAAAATCCATGGATATGTCATCCCACTTCCACTCTGGGGTCTCAAGGGGCAGAAAAAAACCTGTTGAAACCCGGTGCTCAGTCTTCACTAGCTAACAGGTGAGGCACCGAGAGACGAACTCAACTATGATTTGTCTCATGCCAGACTACCAAAACTGCCATTGAAGATCTCTTTACATCTTCCCCACACTAGAATATATAGCTAGGGGAGAAGTGGGGAACTCTCACATCACCTTCTCCCGCATCATGACTGGGACTACCATTCATCTCTGGAAAAGGATAACATGATTACCTCCTTCATAATATTCATCTAGTGAATCTCTTATGGATATTTGATCATATAAGAACTCACAGTCGATGTCTCCCTGATAGGACCCTCTCATGTTCTTGAGAAGCGGAGGAGTCAACATCATCAACTGAAGAAAAACTGTTTCATCTTGCTCCATCAGGGTCAGTTGTAAGGAATATAATTATTCAGAAACCTCCTACACCAAACGAGCATGGGACTTCCTGAAAATGGAATATGCTACTACGTTTCCCTTCCCCAGAGTATAGACTATCTCAAATTCATAGTCCTTTAGTAAATCCAACCAGCATCGTTGTCTCATGTTCAAGTCTCTCTACATGAAGATGTACCTGAGACTCTGATGGTCTAAGTAAATCATGAAGCACTCTCCTGGAAGATAGTGTCTCTACATCCTCAAGGCGAAGACTACCACTATCAGCTCTAGGTCGTGAGTCATGTAGTTCTGCTCATGGGGACTCAACTACCTCGACCCATATGTGATAACTGTCTTTCGTTGCATCAACATGCAACCAAGCCCAACTCATGAGACATCGCAGTACACTAGGTACTTCATGCCCTCCTCTGGTAGTCTCAATATAGGAGCACTCATCAGCCTCGTCCTCAACTCCTCAAAGGATCTCTAGCACTAATCAGTTCAAGTATAAGGTTTCCATTTCCACATCAGGGCAGTCAAATGGGATGTAATCTTGGAGAATTCTTCCACAAACCTCAGGTAGTACCCCTCCAAGATAAGAAAACTCTGCACCTCTGACATACTCTTGGGTGGCTCCCAAGAAAGCACTGCATCGATCTTCATTGGATCCATGGCTAAAACCATCCTCAGAAATGAAATTCCCCAAAAATAAAAGCTCATGAATCCAAAACATACACTTCAAGAGATTACTATAATGTTGGTGCTCCCAAATAAAATCTAGAACCATCCTCGAGTGTTATGAATTCTCCTCCTTTGATGCAGAGTAGATGAATGTGTCATTAATGAAGACAACCACAAACTGGTCCAAGTATGGCTGGAAGATCCGATTCATCAAATACATAAACATTGTGAGGGAATTCATCACACCAAAGGGAATCACTGGGAATATATAGTGTCTATAGTGATATCAAAATGTTAGCTTTGGAATATAAGCCTTGTTAACTCTCGATTGGTGGTAGCCTAACCAGATATCGATCTTCGAGAACCATCTTGTTCCTCACAACTGGACATGGAGGTCTTCAATAATTGGAAAGGGTTACTTGTTCTTGATCATGGCCTGATTCCTGTGATGATAATCTATACAAAGTCATAAGATCTCATCCGCCTTTTTCACGAACATTGGAGCTACTCAAGGGGACACACTGGGTCGGATGAAACCCTTCTATTAAAGGTCCTTCAACTACAACTGCGGATCCCAGAGCTTGGTGGGGTCCATCGGATATGCCACATAAGATATCAAAGTGGTCCCAGGATACAATTCAATACAAAACCCCATCTCTCGGTGTGTAGGTAGCCCCAAAACTTCCTTAGGGAATACTTCCATGAAATCCTCCATGATTTAAGGAATCCAAATGTCTAAAGAGCCTACTACACCAAGGGATATACTCAACAACTGATGGGTGATATGTTGCAGGCTCCTGCTCACAAAACCCACTCATCCCACCATGAGATATCTCTCTCCCACAAAGGGGAATCTTGTCCCATCAATGCATAGGCATCAGAATCATCTACAGTGATAATCAATATGAGACCAGACCATGGATAACATATCCATATCCAAGATGAAATCATAGGGTTCCATCATGATGATCAAAAGGTCTCACATGAACCTCTCTCCACCAAGAAATAGCTCACACTGTCGGAGGATAAAAGATATAGAAGAATCATTCCCTGTAGGAACCACGAGACAAAGCTTCCAGGCTAAAGCCTCTACTGGGAGCTCCAACTCTCATACCAAGAGTATAGAGATGAATTAATAACTGTCACATGTGTCCACTAATACTAAATCAAGAGTATAAAACACACATATCATACCTCTAATCATCTCATGTTTTGTGGGGTCATAAGCCTCTAGAGCCTGTAGTTGTCCATGACCCCGACTGTCAGCTTCATGAGCCTAGCATGGGTCGCCTGGTGGTAGTGGTGGAAGAATATAATAGCGTCATTCATCATCCACAACTCTTCCTACTCTTATTCTAGCTCTGCCTCCCTATGGTCCACCCTACCCTCACCTGGTTGATCTCTGGTCATAGCATTGTCTTTATTGTGGAGGTCCATCAGCTACCTGTTGGTGCTCCTCAATGTGTCTATTCAGTCAGTCATGTGCTATGTGACCTCACCCCTCACAAGCATAGAACTTCCCCTCTCTGGGATTCCCTAGTCCTCTGTGCAGTCCCTACATCACATGACCACACGTCTGAGTCTGATCACGATAGGATCTCCTCCATCGAAATCCTGTCGACTGGCTCCTGCTAGCTACTGCAGACGACTTAGCTCTATGATGCCCACTGCTAGCTCTAGTTGTCTGGTGTCCCTATAACAGGAAACTCTATGTCACTAGTGCCCACTCCAACACCCCCGACATAGGTGGGAATGCACAAGGGTACTGTGCTGGCATGGATCTCTCAGCAGAGTCTCTGCTAAAACTTTTGTGCTTAGAAGTACCAATCCCGGATCATATCAAGGGAATAATGTGTAAGGTCTGTGAACCCCACCACGTACTCAACCACTATCATCCCTCCCTAATACATCTCTAGAAGCTCCTGAATCTGAATTGAGTGTAAAAAATAGGGGTAGTAGTCCTCACAGAACAGCTACTGGAAGTCGGTCCATGAGAGTGTCGACTCATTGTGCATCCGGGTAACAAGACTCCACCAGCGCCTAGATACTTCATGGAAAAGGCTAGCTACCAGTGCAACAACCTGATCTGTCGGTGTCCAAATGTGCATGAAGACACAGACCACCGACTCTAGACAATCCACTACTGCTTGAGGATCTGGCTCTCTGCGAAACCTCAGCGGCCTCTGGCGCTGGAACTCGCAGAGTGCGCTAAGCCTGTGTGAATCCTTAGTCTACTCGCTTGGTATAATCAGTTGCTTAACAGATAGTGGTGGTTCTACCTTTCCACCTAGAGAAAGGATCTTGTGGGATGGACCCTGAACTGAGGCCTCATCGCTCATTATATTTTCTTCATGATCTAAAACTGGTATCATGGATAGCTGTCGTCGTAGAGGCATCCTAAAATTTTAATCAATATGTACCATAGTAAGATGAGCCTATATATATAATAACGGGGAGCTGACTCAAGAAGGACAGTCAAAGACTAAATCACATATGATGCATGTACCATTGATCCATGCAACCAATGTCTCAATATGTCAAGTTGAAAAATAGGTATTCAAGGTTCTGGTGAATAGATACATCGGTCGCTTGTACCATCATTATATTCCCTAGCCTAAGAGATGCACTCAAGACACTTTGAAACTATTGACCTAAGTCCCAACCTAATCCTCGAAATAAGATTATTCTAAAAAACATCCCAAGTAATGAACTGCTCTGATACTAATCTATCACGATCCAATCCTAACCGGAGACCAAGCCGCAACTACCTTAAGCCCGTCTCCATAAGGCAGGGGTGGTGACAAGCACCAAAAGGCATATCCTAAATGGGAGGTCTGTGCCTATGTACCTGTACGTACACACCAAACCATCTCAATGAAGAAGTGAGGAAGAATAATAATAAAAAGATGCAACAGCTATAATATAAACCAAGCACACAAAACCTCTAGGGTGTACAAGAGTACGATAGTGAAGGCTGAAAAGTAAAGGGGAAAAATACAAGCCCAACCTGAAATATGTCACAACCTGAAAAAACTAGAAAGTAAACCACTGAGAGAGTTTATCTCCTGATCTTTAATCTACGACCATTGTACGCAGTCTAAAACACCAAGTATCCCTCTATAGTCACCACCAACCTATCTGTCATCTGCATAAGACACAACACATGTGGGAAAATCCCATGTTGGGGTGTGTGTGTACATAACTAGTAGGATGTCCTGAAAACTAAAGGGGGTAGTAAGATATACAATAGGAATATAAAGACAGTGGATAGTAAATAGTGAAAAAGATGCAACTCAACCCAAATAAATAGAAAGTAACTTCGTCCAAACACAAGGGGCTCAACACAGTGTGTAGATAAACTACACGTTGAGTCTTTACTTCTCATAGTAGGAGAGTAACCTCTTCCAACCACGATGTGATCAACACGGTGAGTAGGTGGACTACCCCGCGTGTCTCTGCAACCCATGGTAAGAGAGTTATCGAATCCAAAGGCATGGATACTGATGTGTGTGTGTGTGTGTGTGCTCAGTCAAAGAAGCTAAAACAAGAGATAAAGTGGATCTCTATCTCACAGCCCAGCCCAGGAAGAGAGTTGCCAACATTTCCAAAAGTCCATCAATGATTCCCAAAAACTGTCCAGAAGTAAACATCCAAGTCAATCCACACCTCTTCATTGTGATGCATAGTCAAGGGGAAATGATCTCTATATAGAGGACTCATGCCCTAGCACAACAGGAGGGTTCCACTCAATGGATAGATAGAGGACTCATACCCTATTCCAATAGGAAGGTTCAACTCTAATAGTAGATGACTCATACCTGACTCCCCATGAGGGTTCCACTCTAGTGGTAGAGGACTCATGCTCTGACTTCGCAGGAGGGTTCCACTCTAGAAGTAGATAGAGGACCCATGGTCAACCCATATGGAGGGTTCCTATATAATGTTATAGGACTCATGACCTGACTTTGCAAGAGGGTTCCACTCTGATAGTCGATAGAGGACTCATGACCTACCTAGAAGGAGGGTTCCACTCTGAAATATAAAGGACTCATGCCCTGTCTCGGCAGGAGGGATCCACTCTAATAGGTAGGCAAAGGACTCATGCCCTATGCCAACAGGAGGGTTCCACTCTCTGATACTAGAGGACCCATTTCCTAACTCCATAGAAGGGTTCCACTCTGAAATCCTCTAGTGATCTCGTGTGATCACTTCCATCTTTGATCATCGCCTAAATAAGCGCCAAACTCAGAACATCTCGTAGTGTATCTCAAAAGCCACAATAAAGGGAACCATTGCATTCTATGTAGAAAAAAAATCAGGATAGGCTACTCGTAGACCAAAATATGAATCCAAACAAAGGATATATAAGAGTTTGAAGTTTCCTCAAAAGAAACCAAGGGGTACACGGCATGTGAGAGGACCAACACGACATGTGGTCCCGCTCCACCACCTGGTCGTGTCCCTGGAGGTACACGACTCACCAACCCATGTAACACTACACGATGTGAAGGGAGGCTATACAGAATGTTCAAGACACTCGGGGTCCCTCCCCATGCACCTTGGTCATGTCTGTGTACTTTGATACATGGTTGTGTGCCTGGTCGTGTACTTCAATACACGATTGTGTGCCTGAACATGTCTTTCCACACGAGGTCATGCCTGTGTGCTCCTCCACATGGATTTACCACCCAGGAAAAGGGGTACATGGCATGTAGGAGGGCTACATGCCATGTTATCTTTAACTTTCAGGTGAAACCTTATTCTCTATGGCTAAGGACCTACATGTCGTGTGTTCATCACGGTACATGGCATGTAGTCGTGTTTTTCATAGATTCTCATATCTATTTCTACAATTCCAGATCCAGCCTATGATGCTTTGGATGTCGCCTCCATGCCTCCAAAAATCAAAGGGGAATCCCTCAATTCATTTTTTCCGATTTTCATTTCCTATAAATCAGATTATGGTACCATCTGCATGGTCTCGTGCATACATCGTCGCCCGTTGATACTCCTGATGCCTCAATAGTTCAATCAAACCATGGTGGAGTCACTCGAATCCAATTGTTCATTTTAATCCATCGCTAATTCATCATTACATCCCTTGCATGTGGATTTATTGTGATTCTGGGGGTTTGATCGGGCTTGGTACTGCCCGGCAATGTCAAATCGGGACCACAGGGTCCAATCGGTGAAGAACTCAAAGAAATTGTGGGAGGAAGGCACATGAACATAGGTTTATCGATCATTGTCAAGTTTTCTTGGTCAAAGATCAAGAACGGGGATATTCGGGGTTAGAATCCAGTTGAATAATCAATGAAACCGGTACATGTGTTCATGTTAAAGTTCAATAATTGGAACAGATCATAAAAGGGATGATCATGATCATAAAAGGGATGATCATGCTCAAACAATTTAATCAAAAAGGGTATAATCCACAATTTGATGATTCATTCCTGGAGATTGGATCATTCTTCGTTGAATAATGCACTCATCGATGAATGGAAGAAGTCGTTATGTATGTTGCACTTTGATATGCTCTGATCCATAGATTCATCATCATCAGATGTGATTTGCCAACGGGAGGAGGAAGAACGATTTGGAATCCTCCCAGGGTTTATGCGGCTAAACCTAAAAAAATCATCATATAAACATACTTATAGATGTAATCGGTTGCACTAATGAATTAATTAAATTAATAATTTAATCAATCCACTAAACATACCTCCAACATCCAACTTATCCGAACACCCTGCGCTGACCTATTTTAGGTTGCGCCTAGGGTAAACATCACATTCCGAACTCAACTGTGATCTTAGATTTCTGATCCGAGGTCCCATTTAAGAGTTATCCCATTTTATTTAATAAATTTAATGTGCATAATATAAAATATATTTAATAATTTTATAAAATTAATTCTGGACACATCGGGTCTCAGAATCGCATGTTGTCTTAGCGCCTGCCTCTGAAAATATATAGAGAAATATTTCAAAGTATTACAAGGAAAAAACTTGGTCTCTACAGTATATCATGAATCATTTACTTTGATGTATTTATGAAATCATGATGACATATACTCATGGTGAGGTAGGATACATTGGGTTCATCATAAGTGATATGACATTAATGAGTAAGTCAAGAAAGGATTTTTTGCTTCCAAGTTAATGGAATTAGATATCTCAGGTCCTTTGATTGAAATGGAACCATCTGATTAAGTCCACTACAATGAAGGTTTATCGATGAGTTCATTTCAGGAATTCAAAGAAAGATATGTCAAGTATATGGGTTGATCTCACAAGTATGCAACATGTTTAATGAGATATTGAGAAAAAAAGTATTATATTACACAATGAGCATTCGTAGAAGGTTGTTGTTGTAGCAATATTAACATCTTTCTTTATGGATTCCTTTATGTGTTTCTAGATGCTAATTTTAGACTTTAGGCCAATTAGTTTAATTTCACAGAGAAGGAGGTTTAGAGGGTCACACACTAAGTGTAACCCAAACCTCAGTTAAATTCTATTTGAATTTAATATTAAAATAAAAATTATTCTCAAGTTCTGAGAAATAATAATTATATGGGATATGTTGATCACATAAATTCAATCTCCAATTATTTTAAAGAATATATATGTGAGTTAAATATTAAATAAATATTTATTCATCAGTTAGTGAATGTATAATATTTATTTATTTAAATAAATAGTTCTTATTCATGGTTCAATAAATGTCAATGAGGATTGACGGGCCGCATCAAGGGTTTGAAAGAAATGATATATTTATTTATTTAAGAAATAGTATTTAAATATCTATGAGTTTAGCACACATTAAAGAAATAATAATATTATTATTATTATTAATCAATGTGTGGTTCACTTAGAATAAAGAGATTGGTTAAGGTTCTTTGTGTAATAATTAAATCTCTGCCCTAAGTATATGTAAGATCCTGACCTTTTTTGGAGATTTCTTGAGTGGGTTTTTCAGGTACTCTTTTGCCTTATTTTGAGTATATATTGTAGGGGTTTTACCTTGGGGTTTTTTTGAGTCAAATTGGAGAAAATTGGAAGGAGGAGGGGCAATGCACAGTTAGCGAACGGTTTTCCCAAACCGTGCGCCAAACCCAGAAAACCGTGTGAACCCAAATATAGGGGATTCACATAGTTGGCACATGGTTTTTCAAACTATGCACCCTTTTAGGAGTAACCATGCACCCCCTTGAAGAGGTGTATATCTAAGTTGCACGGTTTGGAAAATCCTACGCCCTTGCCCAGGAAACCGCGCACATAGTTTTAATTAGCTCGAAAATTAGATTAAAAATACCTGAACCCCAAAATTAATTGACCCTAACTCATACCTAATTGAATTATATCATTTTTGAAGGCTCATGGATGGATTCCAAGCTCTTCGGACCTCCATTCTTAATGATTCAAAGCCCAGATTGTAGATCTGCACCTCTCCTGGTAAGTGAATCTCATCTCAATTGGTTTCCCGTCTCTTTCCCATTCTTCTCCCACCCTTTGAAAGAATTTTTTTTTCCTGTTGGTATTAGATCTAGATCTAGGTTTGATGGATCATGATTTGTTTGATCTTTTTTCTATGATTTGATTCAATATCTTGTTCTTCGTGTTTGACCTTTCCGTTCCAATTTGGGGAATTTTCGTTGGGTGGTCGCTCGTTAACGATTTGAGGTAGGTGGTCTAAATTCAATTCTCATAGTCTCGATTCCAATTGCGTGAATACATTGTTAGATTTCAATTGGCATATTTTAAAATTGAATCTTGAAATTGAATAAATTAATAGATTAATTAATTTATGGAATCATGGAATTGATTTGATGTAATTGTCATGTAATTGTGATTTGGGTTAAATTCAAGACAATTGGAATTGTTGAATTGGATTAATTAATTGGGGAATTAATTAATGATGATTGTTGTGATTATGCAATTGTTGAATTAGATTAATTAATTAGAGAATTAATAAATGGAGATTATTGTGATCATGCAATTGTGAAATTGGATTAATTAATTATTGAATTAATTAACGAGATATTTGGATTGTGAAATTGGATTAATTAATTATTGAATTAATTAATGGGATATTGGGATTTTTAAATTGAATTAATTAATTGTTGAATTAATTAATGGGAATTGATGTGATTATGCAATTTATTGAATTGGATTAATTAATTTTTGGATTAATTAATAGATGTTATGATTGTGAAATGTGATAAGAAGGTTAATTTCGATTAACCTTGATTGATGTGATATATGTGATATTGTGATATATGTAATATACGTGTGTGGGACATGGTCCGCTGCATCAAAAGCCCGTAGTGATAAATTGATATACATGTGTGGGACATGGTCTACTGCAACAAAAGCTCATGGTGATAAATGAGTGTGGTACATGGTCTACTACATTGAAAGACCACTTGTGTGATTGTTTGATAGATGAGTGTGGGACATGGTCTACTGCATCGAAATCTCACTTGTGTGATTGTTTGATAAATGTGTGTGGGACGTGGTCTGGTGCATCAAAATCCCACTTATGTGATTGTTTGATAAATGAGTTGTGGGTCACGGACTATTGCTTCAAATACCCATGGGGTCCTAGGTATGGCAATTTAGGCCCAAAATGTTGGCACTGGACTATGGTTCCAATTGGTCGTGATAATGAATTAAAATGAATGGATAATGAAAGCTCGTATGTTATAATGAATTGTGAATTGAAATATGATATGATTCAGACTCCAACATGGGCTGAAGCAGGTATTGACGGTTCGGGTGTCCTCAGGAACCCGAGGGGGTTATGTGGTTAATTAAAAAATAAATTGAAAAATGTGATAAGTGTTTACTTATGCATTGTGATTTATTATTTATACAATTGCATACACTGTTATTGACTGGATATTGTTTTAAACACCATTGGTGGTGGCCTACTGAATTGTAGTCACACCCTACTTGATCTTCCTGATTAGTACCCGAATAGACTTCATGTTTATAGGACATGATAAAGGAAAAGGCCCTGTGTTAGATGGCTGAGTCGGGATGAAACATGGATGAGGGAATCGGACTTGGTGTCGGGACCCGCTTGAGAGTTTTTGGTGTCTTTATTTATTTTGGGATTTTCATATTGACACCTGACACGTATTTAGCGTGAAAAATCTATTTTTTAGTTTGGATATTGTATTTCATGTTTTGGTCATCATGTGATACGGGTTGGTTTGGTTATTAGTTATATCATTTGGTTATTTTTTATTTACTTCTGTTATTATGCTTCTTTGATAAAGAGGGTATAGTCTCCTCATGATCAATATTAGACTCTCGCTGCTATTCGGCAGCCTCTGGTGTACGGGGAGGTGCACCGAAGGTCATGTGACTGACCATCTTGGGGTACTGGTGTGCGGCACCCATGTAGGGATGTTACAAAGTGGTATCAGATGAGTTTTCTTTTATTTTCTTTTGTCTTACTATTTGGGCAAGGTAGATAGGGGAATAAAATGAGTCAGGCCTTGGTTAAGAGCTCATGCATGGGAGTAACTAACCCATATACAAGGGTAAAATCCAAATGCTCAGGGAGGATTGTTGTTATTGATGTGTGTTGTTATATTTGGATGTTATTTCACCTCGAGTGATGCACTTGTCGTGTGATGTGATAATTGTCTTTTAGATTTTATGATATTTGACTCATAGCCCAGAATGTCATGCGAGTTGATTATACATGAATCATTCTAGGAACTCAGGATTATATTGTGACATGCATCATTTTTAGGCACGTATGGAAAAACAGGTTTTGGGTAAGTTGTTGATTTGAAATTCTTTTCTTTTCTTGTGTGAATTAAATGAGAAAAGGTGCCTAATGTGAAATTGAAAGTTGTAAAATGATGAAAAATGTAGATATTTGAGTGTCTAATGAGATTTTGGTGATGAGAATATGTTTAACCCTGTTAAACATGAACTAGATGTAGAATGGTTAAGGGTAGTGATAGCACCTCAGTTCTGATCGTGTGGTGGGGTTTGGAGGAATGACTTGTTGTGGCATATTGTGAATCCCTCTTATATTATTGTATTAATGTTGTGTTATGTGTCCTAAGATGTGTGTTTGGAATTATAGGTATATGCCTCAACGACGATGTTTGTTGAGAGGATGGCGGGAGGATATGGCTGGAAATGATCCTCTAGTAGTGGAACCTAAGGCACCAATAGTGTCGGGTGAGGAGGTCGGAGAGCAAGAGAACTTTGCTCGGTTCATGCAGTTCATGGAAAGAGACCCAAGGCAGGTTGTGAAGAGAATTTCTGATTTGACATGGGAGTTCCAATTACAGCACCCTCCAACCTTCATCAGAGAGGGTGGACCTGATACAGCTGAATTCTGGATTAAGTCTATCCAGACAATACTTGACCACCTAGAGACTCCTGCTAAGAAGAGAGTCAAGTTAGTTGTTTACATGTTACGTGGTCAAGCTAAGTGATGGTGGGACATCTAGACTCGATATGGACAGCTGGAAAGTATGGAGTGGAAGGGATATCAAGAGAAGTTCTTGGAGTACTTTTACTCTGAGACACTCAGGAAAGAGAGAGCAGTTGAGTTCATGATGTTGAATCAAGGGAGTATGTCTATGATAGACTATGCTGGTCGCTTTACAGATTTGTATCACTTTGCTCCGGCGTTGACAACAGATGAGACTACTGCGGAAAATGATTTCAGAATGAACTTAAATGTGAAATTAAGTCCTAAGTGAATATCTTCAGGCTGAATAAGTTTTCAGAAGTTGTGAATCAGACTCTCATATTTGAGGGGAACTTAAAGGAATCTTCTAGTGGAGAATATTTGGTTTCTACTGGACGATCAGGAGGTACAACTTCTGAGAGTAGGAAGCATCGTTACAAAAATGTTATCCAAGGTGATAGCAAGAATGGTAGAAAAGGGGAAGGGTTAGTCACACAGGACCTTACCCGGACTATCTTTCATCAGTGTGGTAGGTCGAGACACTTCCATAGATAATGCCCCTGACCACTGTTAGAGTGTTGAGCCTATGGCGGGAAGGGCCACCTATAGAGGTTCTGCAGGAACCCATGACAGATGAGTGGTGATGGAGTAGCTAGGCAGAACCAGAGTACGGGAAGGGGGTCTTCTACTTCATACCAGTCTGGAAGTTATAGTTTTACTGGTCGTTGTGGTAGAGGGAGTGGATGCAATACTTCCAAAAAAAGATCGCCTATATCAGTAGAGTGGTGTAGCTCAGGGGACTCAGACTGCATCACATGGAAGAGGGGTCAGGCAATTACATGCAGTTCAGCCTACACTGGTGGATAGCGAGACTAGACCATCGACAGTTAAAGGTATTAATCTTGTATCTTCTACGCTAGATAATTCCTTATTTGATATTGGTGTCTCTCATTCTTTTATATCTACACAACTTGTGAATGGTTTGAGCCTGACAGTGGAGTTTGTGAGTGGGGTGATGATGAAAAATGCACTGTTGGGAGTCTGGTAGAGAGACATCTATTTGTGCTAGGGGTGTTCTTTTGAGGTTGGGGAGTATCATTTTCTATGGGATATTTACATCCTTGACATGTCAGGATTTGACCTAATTTTATGTATGGACTGGTTAGTAGCATACAGATCCCACATTGATTGTTACTGTAGGAGAGTGACTTTTACATCTCCTAAAGGTGATAATTATATTCACCGTGGAGAATGGGATATTCGGGCAGGTCGTGCAAGGCCAGTTTAGCAACTAGGGGAGCTCACCACCCAGGTTTCTAGTCTTTTACTAGATGATGGGGATGTGAAACAGGATTTCTTTCCACCCATGGTGGACAGGTTTGAGGATGTGTTTCCTGAAGACTTCTTAGGGCTTCCACCTGAGAGAGATATGGAATTTTCTATTGAGCTCATGTTGGGGGCTAAGCCCATCTCTATTCCACCATATATAATGGAACCTACAAAACTTCAAGAGTTCACGACTCAGCTAGAAGAGTTTGAGGATAAGGGGTTTATCCATCCAAGTACGTCATCTTGGGGTTATCTAGTCTTGTTTTCAAAGAAGGATGATGGGACCTTGCACTTGTGTGTTGACTACCGGAAGTTGAATCAGATGATTGTGAAGAACCAGTATCCTCTTCCATATATTGATGACCTATTTAACCAGTTGAGGGGAGCTTGTGTTTTCTACAAGATCGACTTGAGATCAGGGTATCATCAGTTGAGAGTTCGACCTTATGATATACCGAGGACTACTTTCATAAGCAGGTATGACGTATATGAGTTCGTTGTGATGTTGTTTGGGTTGACGAACGCACCAGTAGTGTTTATGTACTTGATGAACCGAATCTTCCACCTGTACCTGGATCAGTTTGTGAAAGTATTTTTGGATGAAATTTTGGTGTACTCCAAGACTCGTGACGATCATGCCCAACATCTTGACATTGTCCTAAGTACACTGAGAAAGCATTGGTTATACGCCAATCTATCTAAGTGTCAATTTTGGGTTGATTAGGTACCCTTTTTGGGTCACATCATCTCGAAGGAAGGTGTGTTAGTGGACCCAAAGAAGGTGCAGATAGTTGTTTCTTAGGAGTAACCCAATAATGTTTTTGATATCCGTAGCTTTATGGGGTTAGCAGGATATTATCGGAGGTTCATCTAGAAATTTTACCGTTTGGAAGCACCACTTTCGATCTTGACCAATAAGGGAGTAAAGTTTGAATGGTCTGGAGCATGTGAGAATGTCTTCCAGAAGCTGAAGAATTTCTTGACAACGACACTAATATTAATCCTACCCGAGCCGTATGAGAAGTACACAGTGTTTTGTGACACTTTTGGGATAAGTCTTGGGGGAGTACTGATGAAGGGAGATCAAGTTGTGGTGTATGGGTCTTAGCAATTGAGGTCACATGAACAGAACTACCTTACGCATGACCTCGAGTTAGCTGCAGTGGATTATGCTTTGAAGTGTTGAAAACATTATCTGTTGGGCGAGAAGTTTATTGTGTATACCAATCACAAGAGCTTAAATTATATCTTTTTGCGATGATATTTGAATCTCCAACAGTGGATATGGGTTGAGTATATGCAGTCATTTTATTTTGAGCTGACATATACACCCAGGAAGGGAAACAATGTTGTCGACGCTCTAAGTAGGAAAATTCAAACCCAGACAGTTCAGGAGCCTAGTGTTGAGTGGAAGATAATGACTTTACTGGATGAGATGCATATTGTGGTTTAGGAGAGCCAGGAGAAGGTGACTCTTGTATCATTTTTAGTGGAGTATACACTTTTGAGACAGGTCAGAGATAGGTAGTATGAAGATTTGGAATGTTTAGTCTTGAGAGAAAGCCTTGAAGGTGGGGAGACACCTTCAAATTGGACCATAGATAGGATGAGATCATCTATGTCAGGAATCGGGTTGTTGTGCCTATGAGCATGCAGGAGGAGCTGATGTGTGGATTTCATGCCTCAAAGTGGGCAGTGCATCCAGGTGTGACCAAAATGTATCATCATCTACGACAACAGTTTTGGTGATTGGGCATGAAAAAGGAGATTGCAAGGTTCGTGACATGATGTTACACATGTCAACAGGTGAAGGCTGAACATCAATGACCTGGAGGTTTACTACAGTCGTTGCACATTCTGAAATGAAAGTGGGAGGACGTTACTATAGACTTTGTGGTGGGTCTCCTGAGGACGCCTTGGAAGAATGACGTTATTTGGGTGATTGTGGATTGTTTGACAAAGGTAGTGCACTTCTTTCCTATACAAGAGACTTTCTCAGTGGAAGAGTTGGGGTACTTGTATGTTCGGGAGATAGTCCATCTGCACTGGGTGCCATGGACTATAGTTTCAGACTGTGACTCTCATTTTACTTTGCACTTCAGGCAGGGCTTGTAGAAGGCTCTTAGCACACAGGTTTTACTCAGTACGTCTTTCCACCCACAGACAGATGGGCAGTCGCAACGTACTATATAGGTGCTTGAGGATATATTGCAAGCATGTGTTCTAGACTTCGGTGGGTCTTGGGAGAAGCACCTTGCACTTATAGAGTTTTCCTATAATAACAGTTATCATAAAACTATACATATGGAACCATATGAGCCTCTATAGGTCATGCAGATCACCTCTATGCTGGATGGAGGCAGGTGAGTTAGAGTTGCTGGGATAGAATCTCGTACAGGAGATGTCGGAACAGGTTCAGCTGATTCAGAAATGTATGGCTACGACTCAGAGTACATAGAAGTCATATGTCGATAGGCATCGACAACCTCTAGAGTTTGCAAAGGTTGATCGTGTATTCCTTCGGGTGTCGCCTAGATTGGGTCTCCGTAGGATACGAAGACAAGGCAAGTTGGTGCTCAGGTTTGTTGGGTCGTTTGAGGTTATAGAGAGAATCAAGCTAGTGGCGTGTTGATTGGCTCTTCCATAGAGGTACAGTGTTATGCATGATGTCTTTCATGTGTCACAACTTTGGCAGTATCACCCCGACCCTTCTCATGTGATCGATGTGGATGATGTTGATCTTGAGTTAGATCTGTCCTTTGAGAAACATATAATACGTGTGTTGGATCACAGTGAAAAAGTGTTGCGAGGAAAGGTCGTACCGATAGTTTGTATATTGTGGCAACATGGGCGTGTGCAAGAGGAAACATGGGAGAGAGAATCGGATATGCACGCTCAGTGGCCCGATCTTTTTACCTCGGAATCTTAGATATGCTTAGGAGTACAGCTCGAGAATGAGCTATTATAAGGTGGAGAGATTATAAGATCCCGACCTTTTCTAGAAATTTCTCGAGCGGGTTTTTCAAGTACTCTTTGGCTTTATTATGAGTATATCTTTTATGGGTTTTACCTTGGGGAATTTTTAGGTGAAATTGGATAAAATTAAGAGGGGCAGTGCATGATCGGTGCAAGATTTGGACAAACCGTGCGCCCAGCCCAGTAAATCATGCAAACCCAAACAGAGGGGATTCACACAGTTGGGGCACAGTTTGTCAAATTGTGCGCCCTTTTAGGAGTAACCGTGCACCCCCCCCCCCCAGAAGAGGTGCACAGGTAAGGCACACGATTTGGAAAATTGTGTGCCCCTACCCAAGACACCGTGTGCGCAGTTTTAATTAGCCTAAAAATTAGATTAAAAGCATCTGAACCCCCGAAATTAACCCAAAATCAACCCTAACTCGGACCTAAATGAATTCTCTCATTTTTAGAGGCTCCCGAATGGATTCCAAGCCCTTCTGACCTCCTTTCTTGACAATTTGAAGCCCAAATTGTAGATCAGCACCTCCCAGTAAGTGAATCTCATTCCAATTAGTGTCCCGTCTCTTTCTCATTCTTCTCACATCATTTGAATGGATGTTTTCCTCTGTTGGTATTAGATCTAGATCTGAGTTTTATGGATCATGATCCATTTGATCTTGTTTCTAGGATTTGATTCAAGATCTCGTTCTTCGTCGTGAGTTTGACCTTTCCGTTTCAATTTGGGAAACTTCCATTGAGCAATCGCTCGTCAATGATTTGAGATAGGTGGTCTAAATTCAATTGTCATAGTCTTGATTCCAATTATGTGTATGCATTGTTAGATTTTAATTGGCACATTTGACAATTGAATCTTAAAATTGAATAAATTAATGGATTAATTAATTTATGGAACCATGGAATTGATTTGATGTAATTGCCATGTAATTGTGATTTGGGCTAAATTCGGGACAATTGGAATTGTTGAATTGAATTAATTAATTAGAGAATTAATTAATGAAGATTGTTGTGACTATGCAGTTGTTTGATTGGATTAATTAATTGAGGAATTAATTAATGATGATTGTTGTGATTATGCAATTATTAAATTGGATTAATTAATTGTGGAATTAATTAATGGAGATTATTATGATCATGCAAATATGAAATTGGATTAATTAATTATTGAATTAATTAATGAGATATTTGGATTGTGAAATTGGATTACTTAATTGTTGAATTAATTAATGGGATATTGAGGTTGTGGAATTTGGATTAATTAATTATTGAATTAATTAATGGGAATTGTTGTGATTATGCAATTGATTGAATTGGATTAATTAATTATTGAATTAATTAATAGATGTTGTGATTGTGAAATGTGATAAGAAGGTTAATGTTGAATAACCTTGATTGGCGTGATATATGTGATATAGTGATATATGTGATATATGCGATATTATGATATATGTGATATACGTGTGTGGGACATGGTCTACAGCATCAAAAGCCCATAGTGATGAACTGATATACATGTGTGGGACATGGTTTGTTGCGTCAAAAGCCTGTAGTGATAAATGAGTGTAGGACATGGTATGCTGCATTGAAAGTCCACTTGTGTGATCGTTTGATCAATGAGTGTGGGACATGGTCTGCTGCGTCGAAAGCTCACTTGTGTGATTGTTTGATAAATGAGTTGTGGGTCACGGACTGCTACTTCAAATACCCATGGGGTCCTGACATGGAGATCTAGGCCCAAAATGTTAGCATTGGACTATGGTTCCAATTGGTCGTTATAATGAATTAAAATGAATGGATAATGAAATCTCATATGTTATAATGAATTGTGAATTGAAATGTGATGTGGTTCAGACTCTGGCATGGGCCAAAGTAGGTATTGACGGTTTGGGTGTCCTCAGGAACCTGGAGGGTTATGTGGTTAATTAAAGAATAAATTGAAAAATGTGATAATTGTTTACTTATGCATTGTATTTTATTCTTTATACAACTGCATACACCGTTATTGATTGAATATTGTTCTAGACATCGTTAGTTATGGCCTACTGAGTTGTACTCACACCCTACTCGGGCTGCATGATTGGTACCCGAATAAACTTCATATTTGTTGGACAGGATAAGGGCAAAAACACTGTGTTAGATGGCTGAGTCGGGATAGAGAATGGATGAGGGAACCAGACTTGGTGTCAGGACCCGTTTGGGAGTTATCAGTGCCTTTATTTATTTTGGGTTTTGCATATTAACACTTAACACGTATTTAGCATGACATATCTATTTTTTAGTTTGGATATTTTATTTCCTATTTTGGTCGTCATGTGATACTGATTGGCTTGGTTATTGGTTGTATCATTCTGAGGTTTGTGGGGCATATGTGGATACTGCTAGAGGGATTCTACACTTGAATCCTTCATCGCAATGATGGTACGACAAGAGTGGTTAACTGATTCGATAATGAAGAAAGAAATTCAAACAAAGATAATTCTTGATTATATAAATTAATTATAAATCATATATGAAAATATCTTTTCTTTGAATCTTATGGGGTTGCATTCGTCAAGTTCTAAGGATTTAATCTGAAGAAACCGTTGAAAAACATTGTTGGGTACGAGGCCAACCGCTTTTAATATGCTATGGAACCTTCATTTCCTCTGCGACCTATTGGTTATTATCATGTGTCCTGTGAGTTGTTACGCTTTCGGTTATTTGAACAGCCTATTAAATCTGTGTTGTTCATGCGTTGTACATTCTTTGTCACATGTTCGCCTGTCGCTTCGCTTGCCTGATATAGTTGCATTCGCCCTTTTGTTTGCTAAGATGATTCATTCCAGTTTTGCGAGAGAGCTTCATTCTGGTTTGGGATTCTTGCGAGGGAGAGGAAAACTCCTTGTTTACTGAAGATCGAAATCAAGAGCTTGGAGGAGGGGCTTGGATCTGGGACCCTGCACTGCTCCCTGAGGTTCAGTGCACTGATTCCATGTTCTTGGAGTACCACTCTAGTGGAGATCGAAGGAATTGATTGGAGTTGGAGTTGGACGATCACCTGCACAAAGCTTCATCGGAGGCTACAGATTCTTAGCCTTCATCAGTCGTAACTAGGTCTCGATAAAGGAGAACTAGCTTTGTGAGCGACTTCAATTCTTATTCTTGTTTCTATTGTTGTATCCTTTACGCTTCCAGGTGTGTTGCGTGAATTCGTCCAGGAAGGCTAGTGCTAAATCCACGTGACAAAGTTGATCACCGCCAACTAGTTTAACATGACCTGCTTCCTAAGATGGCTTTTTGGCCTTTTACTGCTTTTGGGTCTCTTGTTTCAGTTATTATTGTTTAGTTATCATCTTAGGAAGTTGGTCGGTCGATCAATAAGTTTAAGAGGCATTTAGAGACCATTTTGAAGGCCCTCCTAGATAGAACCATTGGCTACCCGAAGGCAAACCACCTCCTAACCGATAAGCAAAACAGAAGCACCTAAGCAAAGCCCACTGGCAGGCTATTGGCTAGCTGGTGTGTTGGACAGTGGCATCATCATCCAACCCAACCGGCCAGCCAGTGAAGGCAGGACACCCCACCAGCTAGCCAGTAGAGTCTAGCGACCGGCCGATGGACCATTTCCAGAATGTCAAACTAGCCATTGGAGGTTGCCCCTTCAACCTCTCTACGACACATTTGGACTTCCCAACACCTCCAAAACCACCATGGGATTTATGGAGGCTATAAATTCACCACCAAGAAAGCTTGGACACTAGTGGTTACCATTTTGGCTTTACTTGAGCTCTATTTGTGCTTCCTTGTTGCAATCTTTTGCTCTCTCGTTCCTTTATCTTGCTTTCTTTCATTTTTCCATTTCAATTTTGATGAGAGAATTGAGTGAGTTGTAAAGGGTTTGTGCTTAACAAACTTCTTCTTCGTTGACTTAGGTGCTCACTACTACCAAAGGTGAGACTTTTTAGGTTTCTTGCTTCCACCATCTAAAATCAAATGTTCTCGGGATTCTTGCTATAACCATTAAAAGGCATTTCCTCCTTTGTATTGAGTTTCTTGCTACAATAGATTAAAAAGTAAAGTTCTTCAGGTTCTTAGCTACTGTTGAAGCCAAGTGATAACAGAACCCTCCTTTGAGGGAAGGAGACGTAGTTACTCATTGAGTATTTGATGAACTCTTATCATTTTGCTTTGTACTTTTATTTATTCATCTTGCCTTATCATTTATTTTATGTTGCGCTTACTCCTTAATTTTACACCTAATTTTATCGCTATATTTATTTCAATTTTAAAAAGCCGATTCACTCCTCTCTTGTTATCTTAATCGGACCCCCATTCCGTCATGCGTGTGGGTTCAACGTGAACTGAAGCATGTGATACCTTATGTTCTTTCTTTTCTGCTAAAGTGCACTCATCTTATTCGGTTCAAAAATTTCGCTTCACTGTTTTCGTAATAATAAAACAATTTACCTATATGAACTGTAGCTATTAATATAAATCAGTGGCTCCTGACCTTATGAGTTGACTCTCAACGCTGACTGCAAAACAAACAAAATAGCCCAACTGATATATGAGAAAATAAAGTTAAATTAAAGAGCAAAATAAACTAGGGATAACTTGAAGTTTTACATTTTAACGATGACCCAACAATCTTACATTTAAAAGATAACTCAAAGACCTTGAAACATTTTTATGTTGATCCAAAAATCCCACCATTATCTGCTTGGATTGGATCTACTTCAGAGCAATTTGAAAACCTTAATTTTTTTAGGATTGACTAGAAGCCCCAGCGATACCTGCTTGAGAGTGACCCAATGAATAGTTTGAAGGAGTGACCCAATGATTAGTTTGAAGGCTCCCCTTGGAAGGAGATCCAAAGATAAATTCTTTGTAACAATGCCTGCAACTGTACTTGCTATAATACTACAATACCTGCAAAAATATCTGTTACATCTGTTGCAGTACTGCTACAATATTAACAAAATTACAACTGTCCGAATTCTGACCCGGACCTCTTAGATGTCAATCTCGCTTTTATATCATACCAAACGAGGTATAAAAGACACTTAATTTGATACCCACAAAGTGAATTATACTTCCAATTTAAAATTACACATTCCGAACAGTGAAAAACTACTATTAACAGAGGTAACAGGCCGTGCCAAAAGAGAATGATGCCGAAGTTGCTAGTCCTGTCTGAAAAATGTATAAGCCGAGCTGAGCTCAGTCTTTGCAGCGTGCGTCCAGATTTGTACACTTCTAAGGAAAATATAATGAAGGAAGATTTCATTAGCAAAGGTATTTCATTTCATAGCATTCACTAAACTATGTAAAAAAGTGAGCGACATGTTCGCACTGATCATTTATTTGGGTGTCCTCGTCACACTTACAATTGGTTTTTGTAATAGATTTTTATATCATATATTCAAAACAACTTGTCTCAAGCATTTCTGTACTAGTATTTTCAAATATATTTTTTCAAGATGTTAAGTTTCACATCAAAAAAATACAAAATATCTTGATGCTCAAAGAATCTTGTTCAATCTTTTCCAAAATGTTGATGGTACTTATCACATGAGATTCTCCATGAGTATTATTAGACTGCTTTTTTTTAAAAAAATCTAGCGCTTATTTAAAAAGTTTTCTTCGTGAATTTAAGTTTTAAGTGTATTTTCTTTTTAGAGATGAAATAAATGTCATTTTTTATTTTAAATTGTTTATATGATTTTTGAGGCACAATTTTATGAACTTAAAACTTCTCCATATAGAGTTATAATTCATCAATGGAAGCACATTTATGAACCATCACACCGCTTATTCACTAGTTTTTATGCATGATGGGACCTTGAAGATTTATTTGGAACAAATGGTTTTTAGATGGTTTTATAAAGTTGTTATCATTCAGGTGGGAATCACAGGCTGTGTTCGACAGTAATGATTTAAATTATTATTAATAAAAAAATTAAAATAATATTTTTGCAATAAGTTAATAAAAATAAATTCATAAAGCCATTGAATTAATAAATTAACAATTTTTGTTAATTAACTGGTGAAATATTAATACATTAATAGATTAAAATTAACAATACCTAATAATTATTTTAAGAAAAATGTTAATAATTAACAATTATTTATTTCACTATTTAAAATGAAGTTATCATTATTACTAATATTATTTTATTATTTAATGTTGAACCACTTTTCCTTTCATTCATTAAAGGAATCATGTTTTTTGTACAATTAAAAAGACTTTCTATTAACCTAAAATCAAAACAAAGCCTAAATTCTTTGAAATTAAACTCAATTGAACATTCCATTCCTTCATAAATCAATCTATATCAATGAAAAAATTAGAGCTTAAACTACCCATTTCATTATTTTTACTTAGCTCAAGCACTGGTCTTTTACCACCTATGGTTCAAAATAAAAACAAATACAAGAATTAAGAAAATCACTTAAATTGGTTGGACACATTGAATTTATACAAATTATAATGTATTTTTAAAAATATCTTAGTTCTACATTTATATTATATTCTATCACATAATTAATGGAAGTCATTTGTAAAAAAAATAGAATCACACACTACTTTTCCTTGTATTTTCAATCATGAAAACCCCTCACTTTTTTCCTTGCATTTAGAACTAGAGGTAGTAATTTCTATTTTGAAGATGTTGCTACATTTCTCAATCATATCATGCAAATTCCTTACCTTGCATTCTATTTTTGTGTCACCAATTTCATGAGCTTCAAAATAAAATAAGTTAAAAAGGTTGGATACATTGAATTTATCACAAAATTATAATGTTTTCTAAAAAAATATCCTTGGTTCTACCTTTACATTATATTCTATCTCAGATTTAATGAAAATCATTTGTGAAAAAATAGAACTAAATGATGGATGTCCTAAATCCATATATGCATGAGATGAATTTTGGCTATATCATATGGTCCGATAGTAATTCGTATGGTGTGATTTACATGTTGCAAAAACCTTTTGTTTTATGCATTTTTGGGTATCTCGTTTAATACGATATATGGATATCGTATTTCACTGCTTGGCTTGTGGTGGTGTATAGAATTGTATTGTACGATTCATCTCATATCCTATGACTAACATGGTAGTCGAACGTTTCATATGATGAAATGATTGTGAGGTTTGCATGGCTGAGGATTGCAGCCAATGTAACCACATGCATTAACTCGTAATGTACGAGTTAATGCATGTTCGCTCGAGGAGCGTCCTCGAGGGCTTTATATAGAGGTAATACCCATAAGATGGGTGTGCTGGTTCATGTGAAGCTTTGGCCAAACCTCTCTCCCTCTCGAACCCCATCGTAGAGGAGGGAGTCCGATGACTATCTCTCAGTGTTCTTCATCAAGCATATGGGTTGAAGATCGTTGCAGAGGCATCGACGATGTAAGGTACCCACAAAAATTATACATTATATGTTTAGTGTTGTAGTACCCCCGGTTTCCGGTACGTTTCTTTGTGTTTTTTTAAGGATATAAAGTATAAGGGGGAAAGTTGGGAGAGTTTGGTAATTTTTCACTAAATTTTGGGGACAAAAGGAGAGCCGTGCAGGCTGCGCACGGTTTATCCAAACCGTGCGAAAATCCTTGTAGAAAGCGTGTCAAGAGCAGATTTGAAGTAGAGAGCTTCGGCACGTTGTGCGCACGGTTAAGAAGACCGTGTGAGGAGCTCGTGCGAGGGTCTGCCTAGGCAGTAGCTAACGCACGGTTAGCGCACGATTTGTCTAACCGTGCGAACTAACCGTGCGCACGGTTTAAATGAGATCCTAAAAAAATGGATCTCACACGTTTTTGCCTCTTTGCCCGTTTTTACTCCTAAGCGGCCATAACTCGGGATTTCTCTTCCTTGAAGGTAGAAGAACCTCTCCCAAATGATTTGGAGTCAATCTGAAGGCTTCCCTTGGTGTTTCGAACCCGGATTCTTGAGGTATGTGATCGTTCTTCTTTTTGATTGGTTTCTTAAATCTACTTAGATCTACTTCTCCTCTCATCTTGGTTTCTCAAATCTACACATGTTGTGGGTAGATCTATGAGGGTGTATGCCAAATAAGTTGAGTGTTGGTCTTGAACTTGCTAGGAGAAGAGATCTAAGGCGGTTCCGTGAAGAATCGACCCAGTTTTCTTCAGCGTTCTTCGTCCGTGGTCAAGCTTCGTCAACACTTTTGAGGTAGGTGGCTTCACTCTCGACTCCTCTTAGTAGAACTAATTGGCATGCTTTCAATTGAGTGTATTGTGCTTGTGAAAGAGGAAATCTTCTTACCTCAAGGTGAGGCGGAGGCACTCTTTTATAGATTGAAAAAACGGAATACATAGAGTATCCCGATGCGGGGCTTAGAAATACCCAGAATAATAAAAACAGGGTTTAACACTCCCCCTCAAGCTGGACATGCCCAGCTTGGACCACAAGTCTCACAAAAGAAAGATGACATCAGACAAGACCAGACAGACTCCCCCTCAAACTGGGTCGCAGATGCTGTGGATGCCCCGCTTAGAACTGAGCGAGGCCAGACGAGCTCCTGGGAGGCCCTTGGTGAAGATGTCAGCAAGCTGGTCCGTTGTCGGGATGTGGCTAAAACTGACATGATTGTGCTCCAAGTTGTGGCGAAAAGGTGGTAGTCCACCTCAATATGCTTCGTGCGTTCATGGAAAACGGGATTCGAAGCAATCTTGGTGGCTGTCTGATTGTCACACCAGATATGAGCAGATGTCTGTGGAGGAAAGTCAAACTCCTGGAGGAGATGTCGAAGCCAAAGGATCTCCATAGTGATGGTGACCATGGCACGATACTCCGACTCTGCACTCGATCGAGAGACGACAGTTTGTTTCTTGTTGCGCCAAGAGATGAGGTTGTCTTGCCATGTGAAAGAGGAAATCTTCTTACCTCAAGGTGAGGCGAAAGCCTTCTTTTATAGATTGAGAAAACGGAATACATAGAGGGGTATCCCGATGTGGGACTCAAAAATACCCAGAATAATAAAAACAGGGTTTAACAGTGCTGAATTGATTGTGACTTGATTGTTGAACACTTGTTGGAAACCTTCTTGAGTGACGGTTTGTGAAATCTGGAAAATTGGGTTAATGTTGAAAGTGTTTTTGTTCTTACTTTTTAAATTGAGATTTTAAAATGGGAATTTTTCTGGAATGTTGGCACATGAATTGGATTAGATGTTTTCAATAAAAGGGAAAGTTTTATTGAAATGAAATGTTGCTTTGAAATTGGTTGTGCTTTGGTTTTTAATAAAAGCTCAGTTTTATTGAAGTGGTTTATTTTGATAATCGAAATATTTGGCATACATGGTGTTGGTGTGAGTTCATGCTTAACGGGCCCCGAATAAGGGACGAGTACCCTTGGGGTACAGGATACGTGACCCTGGATCGGGGGCGGGTGTCAATGGGACACAAAGTTATTGGACAAGAGACCGCTCATGAGTATGGAACTGTCGAACGAAGCATGCATGTGTGGGTGTGTTGTGAACTATGGAATAGGTATGCCAAAATAATAATCATAATTTGTTTATAGGCCTTGATTAGTTATTTTCTAGAAAATAACTTGCTGAAAATTGGTTTCATTTACTTTTGTTTGCACTTGGTTATAATTAGTTTTCGAACTTGTTTATATTTGGTTATAAACTGTTTTGATAAATTGTTTTATATAAACTATTTTGTATAATGTGTTTATTGTTCTATCCTAGTGGCATGAGTAGGGAAGTCATTGGGAAACCTACTGAGTTTTATACTCACCCCTGCTTTGGCGTGAGTAGGGACTTGGGCAAAGGTAAAGTATCGCATTTCTTTAGCACCATGTCGTGATACTTTGGACTACTTGGTGATGTTGGAGCATAGAGTCTTGTTGTCATCTTGGAGTTTATTCGTTATCTTTCCGCTGTTTAATTTGATGTTGGTTTGTCTTGGTTGGTTGTTTTAAAGAGAATGATTTGAAATGTCTTAGTTTATTTCATGCATCATATAGTGAGTTGTTTGTGGATGGTTTGTCGGGTTGTTTTTAGACATTGAAGGGTAAATCGTCCCCCACTTGCTTTGAAACCATTTGGCATTTATTGACATTCTTTGGCGTCTTGGAGATGTCGCTTAAGGCTTAGTAATGACTCGTTGTACTCTCAAGTCAATGGGAATTAGCGAGTCATTACAAGTGTGTTTATCAATGGTAGATCTTGGAAACTCATCAGTATTTCGATCAATGGTAGATCTTGCATTGATTAAGTGTTTCGATCCTTGGAAACTCATCAATGGTATCAAAGCTTTACCATGTTTCTTTGTTTCCCCAAATCAAGCAGAAAATGAAGGATTATATAATCCTAATGTATATCATATTCCAACCCCATCGTACAACACGAAAATCATGCTGAAAATGAAGGATTTTATAATCGTAATGTAGTTGGTGTTATGACATTAAATATTGTGAACTGCGATTGAATCGCAACAAACGATATGTGATATCGTAGCATACGATTCAGTGTAATCCTTCAGTTTTAATGTCATAGGGTACGACATAGGGAAATCGTGTTGTACGACGGCGCTGGTATGAATGGTTAATGCAGCAAGAAAAACAGAGTGTTGTGTCATCATTACGGTTTAAGTGGTATCGTAAGGGACGATCAGCCAGGAGGTGCTGATGGTTATTACTATGCAAGCCAATCATAGGTCACGATAGATAGGCTCGCAGTGTTATCCTTACGTAGGCACCACAGCATTGTGTTATTCTTACGCATGCTATAGGCGCGTGACGTTAATCCTACACAAGCCTATTTTCAAACGTGTAGATTATTCTTACTAGGGCACTAGGCATGCGGGGTTAATCCAACGCACGTCGTGTTGGGTCTGGAACCACTCGATCGGAAGCTAACCACCAAAACTATCACAGCAGAAACAAGAACCATAACCACCGAATCAGAACGAACCCGCATACACGATGTACCTAAACTTAGAAAACAAACCGCAGCTAAGTCACCGCACCGCAACACACACGAACAATCCATACAAGAACTTATGAAAGACAAACGAAAAGGGAACAACGGCAAAAAACAACACAAGTTTACGTAACCTTCATGGAAGTCGAGGGACCCTTACGTAACTTCAGAAAGACTTTCACACAAGTTCTTTACGTCTCCGTGATAGAAACCAAGACTAGACGTGGTGAGTAATAAGAGGTAAAGGAATCTTTGTGGGGTGAGTCCGTTAGTTTGTTGGGGGAGAATGTTCTGGACCCACATGTGGGGCTAGGGAATTGTTATATAAACTGGGGGGGGGGGGTGAGTAAGCAGAGGGAATATATGTTGTTAGGTTGTCAAGGCAGTTCGACCATCGGCTTGGGAATCGGCCATTGCGGCTGGGGCAGGAGTGCAAGTGCCTCCTGATTTCTCCTTCCTCATTAACACTATACAAGTTGTTTGTTCTTGTCTACTACTGGCTCCTCTTCCCGCCTCGGATGTGCGCATTGGAGGCCACTTCACGTCTGGAGGAAGCTTTGCTCTTCCTCCCTCCTCGCACGGACTGTCGTTATTCTTCACCACTTCTTCTGAAGTGCACACCAGTTCTTCCTCAACTAGCCATGTCCCGCACGACGAGGCGTCCAGCCAAAATCACTCAGCCAAAGCACCCACGATAAGCTTGTCTTCAGCATCAGGCGCGCACTGACGGATCACCACTCGAGGAGGCGTGCATCACCAGTTTCTCAGCTCGCTCGGACAAGCCGCGCCCGACGGGACTTCGCCTGCAGGAGACGCCCTCCGTCGTCTCGTGTTTTGAGACGACGCACTCGAACAAGCCATTGTCCCGCCTCTTTTTTAGCACTGCTCAAACAAAAGAGCGTGCCCTGATTTTTTTGTTGGCCAGGCTAGACATGCACAGTGCCAAATACACATACCGACATCACAATCTCGCACTATTGTCCACACCACCCCCAAGTTCATTGAAAGGTTGTCGGCGTGATGGAGACTCGGAACCAAACTCGTCAGGACGAGGTCGACCAGCAGCTAGGTCGACTCAAAGCATTGTTGTAAACCTTGGGACAAGAGCAAACTATCTTCCGACCAACGACTAGAGGTCACTTTTTGCTTACATTTATGAATTCGGGAATTCATATTTATTGTCAACAATACAAAGGTCCGTAGAGTCACATTTTGTAGTTGACTGGATGGGGATTGAGAATTAACCTAGAGAGCTACTTTAAAAGTGTTTTAGAGTTTATCTAAAAGGAGTTTTGAATGTTTATTCACAAGATACTGCATATGATGTGATACACGATGAATTTGATTATAGCTTTCCAAACGTATTTTTGGAAGATATCCAAAAGAAATTTTAGATGTAGTTTAAGGTGTGAAACAACATGAAATCTATCAGGCTTTAGTGCAAATGGGGGGATTGATGGAGATATTGATGGATATGCACTAAAAGAGAGTGACTCATATTGACGATTGCCCGTATGGTACGATATGCATGAGATGCATATCATACACGATATGTATATGTCGTAAAGGGCATATTGCTCATGTTTGCCACTATCGTATGCACGGTTTCTTCGGTTCATTTATGGCTTGCACAACTTCATTAAAGTGTTTAATCTAGAACACTCCAACGGGATGTAACGTACGAGTGTCATGAGATAACACCCGATATGTTCGATATGGTCAACACTCTTCATTAAATGAAGAGCGTCGAGGATGCCATATAAAGGAAGAATTCCCGCCTGTTAGGGTACCCAAGTTCCATGTGGTGGGTGGCCAACCCCACCAACTGATCCAGCGGAGAGGAGCAGAGGGTGAAGTTTGCCTATAAAAGGCAAGAGCTTCCTCCTATTTCATCACTCAGCAATCATCAGCTTCACCGGATATCTCATCACGAGTTCATCAGTTTGACTGGTATTTTGTGAGGCAGTTTCCCCACATATTCAAGAGAGATATTTTACGAGAGTTTTCTCCTTATAGTGAGGGAGTGTGTATCAACTTTTACCTATAGTGATCCATCTATTTGCACATGGTTTTTTACCCCTTCATTTTGGGGGGGTTTCCACGTTACATCTGGAGTTATTTATTTCCGCATTTTTGCACTTTATTTTATCTCGTGGTTATCGTTGCACCGGTGGGACAATCATTTTCGATTCCAACACATGCGAACGTTTCCCGTGGTTTTTTACCCCTTCATTTTGGGGGTTTTTCCACATTACATCTGGAGTCATTTATTTCCGCATTTTTGCACTTTATTTTATCTCGTAGTTATCGTTGCACTGGTGGGCCAATCATTTTCGGTTCCAACACATGCGAACGCTATCGAAGCTCACTTCTTCCCAAATCACAGTTTATCACCCAGTGAAGGCGGCTCACTTCTTCCCGAATCACTGTTTATCACCCAGTGAAGGCGTGAAGGCGCCGACACCCCTTCGGTGATCGGAATCCTCACAATATGATTGGGGATCCAAACGCCAGTGTAATCCCCTCGGAGGCAGAGAGCATACGTGTAACGACTCAAAGTTTCATTAATGGAAAATCCCTCTTGATCCAGTTAAATGTTTCTTTATGAAAAATGTTTTTATAAGATGTCAACTTCTTTAGTTTTACGTTAAGATTTGTGACCGTTACTTTTATAGCCGTTGAACAGTGATCATCTGAGTAGTATAAATATAAGGCTTTAACGAACCCATTTCTACTCAGACAAAGGAAGCGATGGCCTCATCCAGTAGAATTGCCCCTTACGAAGCCCATTTGTCGGAGCTCGGAAAAGAGGTGGCGTCTTTGGGCTTTGCCCTTGACCAAGCCCAAGCTGAGCTTCATCAAGTCAAGCTCGAACGTGATCGTCTACGGGAAAAGTGGAAGTTGATTGAAATTACCACTCGAGCGATGTTATCCGAGCCGCCCCAAGAGTCTGTCACCATCGCACACCTTACCCTTAGGTCTTATGCGGCTATTTTAAGGGGTTATGTAACAAATAAGTAGCAACATGTTCATGTACATTATTTCTGTATATAATAATGAATATAATTTCTAGTCATTTTTGATACATTGTAATTAGTTTTTAAAGTACAAATGGTATTTTTAGTTATTATTTAATTAAGAATTATATTTTATTAAATTAAAGGATTTTTGAATTAAATAATATTTTAATAAAATATTATTATTAATATTAAATTAATTTTTATTAAATATAAATGATCTTATAATTTTATGAATGCAATTAAAATTTTTATTAAGGTTTGAAAGCCATTTCTGTCAAAACCCGTGAATTTTTTATAAATGTCGGTTTTTATTTTAAAAGTGAAAATTCACATATTTAGAAAATTATTTAGATAAAATAAATATTATTTTTGGAATCAGGACGTCGAAATTATCCAACGGTGAATTTTTCATAATTTTCTGAGACAGTCAAATTTTTGGGTAAAAATTAAATACCATTTAAATATATAATGTGTTTTATGACATCATAATGACCCAATGGTGATGTAATAAAATACCATAATCCTTATGTTCGGCCAATATGTGTTTTATCATTAAAATAATGAGGTTTTGGGTTTGTTTGACTTACTTTTCAAAGCATTAATGGAGCACTCAAGACTTATTCAACACTTTGTCTTTTTAAATTAATTTCCATGGGAGTGTGACTCACCTCCACATAAGCAACCCTAATTTTTTAATAAGTTCGGACCTTGGCCTTGTAAAATATTGTTTTCCTCTTTCCTTTTCCAGAAACCATGGGCAAATACCATGGGATGGTTTGTGGTTTGGATTATTTTAATATAAGGGGTCTCAAACCTAAATAATAAAGAATTCTCTCACCTTTCCTATATAAACTCACCCAAGCTCCCACTTCCTCCTCACTCAAAGCCCTTGGAGTTCGTCCAACCTCTGCCCTACTCTCTCTAGAATCCTCTCAAGGTGCCCCAAGCTCCCAAGAAGCCTCTCACAAGCCTCTCTCTAGCCTTTGGAAGCACACTTTCAAGTAAGGGTTTTTTCTTCCTTTCTCATTTTTGTCAATTTTCTTTAAGTTGTATTGCCATTTTAATTTCAATTATGAATGTTGGGGTATGGTTTCGCACCTCTCCCATACTGCCCTCTTATTGTTTGAATGAGGAGAGACCCCTTTCTCTCTCATTAAATGCCTCCCATGTACACCCGTTACTATGCCGAAATTCCGAAAGGAACCTTTTTCTCCCCTTCTATATTCAAGCAATACTTTTGTATCATGAATCTAAATTCCTTCTCAATTGTTGGGACATGTATCTATATGACCTCCTTACTGTCCATTACATGTAAATATGATGAGGAACCCCTTTCTCTCTCATCAACCATTTTTATGAATTCTTATGTCACGCCGTTACGCTGCCGAAATCACACCGATTTTCTAAGCCAATATCATTGTGTAGTGAATACCATGCTCATTTCTCCATCAAGGGTATTCACCTTTATGCACATTTACTAATTGATTATAAAGTTTCATGTATGAATTCAACATTCCTTTATCGTGGAATAAATGATTATGTTTTATGAATCCATGTTTTATGATCCATGTGGCACACTTATGCATGAAATGAAATGTTTAAGAAGGATGCGCCCTTATAGCGCTCCAATGCATTGGGTAAAGTATAGTATCATGATACGTTATGTGCAATGAGTGTTGACTCATGCTAATTCAAGTGCAACGAGGGTTTACTCGTGCTTCAAGTGCAATGAGGGTTTACTCATGCTTCATGTGCAATGAGCCTTGGCTCATGCTAATTCAATGTTAAGTGTTGTTGCCACATTTCCATGTTATGATTATCATGCTTTATCATGCCTTTACGTTCATGTTACTCTTATGCTCTATTGATGTTCCTATTTCCTAACATGTATTGTACTCCTCATGTTATTCATTGTGTACTCCCTTACTGGGCTTTATAGCTCACCCTTTTCTTATGCATGTCCTCAGGTTATCCCATGCAATGCTAAGTACGAAGGAATGTAGTGGTCATGTAAAGGAAGTTTTCAATAAAGATGTTGTATTTCAAGTTTAAAGTTTTTATGTAATGATCCTAAGCCCCAAAGACACTAAACCTCTTGATCTTCTTTGTTGGATCAAGTGAAGTTTTATGTAATAAAGCATGTTTAAGTTGTAATAAAAAGCAGGGTTGCCATAATACGTTTGTTGCTTCAATGATCTTCATCAAGCTTGCTTCATCGAGATGGAGGACTGCGCGTTTTGGGTACGTTGTGTTCTTCGTTTCCATGCAAGTTGATCCCGAAGATAGTTCGGGCATTATATGGGTTTGTTTTCGCTGCCAAAGATCATACGATGATCCCATAAACCCCAGCATTGGTATCAGAGCCTTGTTCTTCGAGGAATCAACATGTGATTCTACTAGTTTTTCAAAGAATTCATTGTCGTAATGTGTTATACCAATATCGTAATATACGATACAAATAAAATTTTCTATTTTGGTTAGTCGTAGCGCACGACTACGCTATATCGTAAAGTATGATATAGTTAATACTCATGGATTTGAATTGTGGCGTAGGAAACGATATGGGATATCGTTAAATACAATTCAGTCTCGAGTATCTTGAAAACAGAGAGTTGTAACGTAAATATGATATGGGCGATATCATATAATATGATTGGAGCGTTACGACTGGACCTGTCATATTCGACAATATGAATCGTAGCATATGATTGAAAGTTGTATCGTAGAATACGATTAGTTCACGAACCGTTGCACTCCTATATAAGCAGTATTTTACGACTTATAATGAGATTATCAAACGTAAAATACGACAGTGGGGAAATTTGAAAAAAATTGACTAACTTGCTTTTTTTTAAATTGTTTATAAATTATAAGTAGTTTTCATGCCTAAATTAAATATGAAAAGTTCATATTTGTTTCTAATGTTTTTGAAAAATAAATAAAGTGTTTATTTATTAGTTTAATCCTTTAAGATATTCATATTTATAAAGTGTTTATAGAATATGAATATTGTGTATGCTTTATTTATGAGATAAATTGCTTCTAGGAGATAAAGCTCTGCATTATATGAATATTGTGTATGCTTTAAAGTTATAAGCTTAAGAATAGTTGTGCATATTAGGTTTTAGGTTTATTATGAATTGAATTCTCTCTCAAGTAAAGTCTCCTCAGGGAGAGGGACTTGGGGTCGGACTACCCACCAGCCTGAAAGTTTATGCCTTTATTCTAGAAAGGTGAGCGAGCAATTGGCGATTTGTCGCTCTGGGCTTACTCATGTGGAGATTGTCAATCTCATATAACTCTGTCTTTACATGAAGAGTTCATGTACCTTATGTATAAGATGCATTTGGATATGTATGAATATGTCTGGATTCTATTTTTGGATGAATAACACAAAAATATGGGTTGTGTAACAAGTTAAACATTAATGTGGTGTGAAATAGATCTTTGTGTCGGTAATGGAGAAAGAGTTGGTGCATTTGGAAGGCGGCGCTTATGATCTGACTTTACCAAGTGGATTAGTCCTAGAATCGGAGAACTGTTATTATGTTTATGTACAGAAATTTGATTTTTGTGTCTTGTTTGGACAAGAATGGATTTTCATTCACAAGAGTTGTTCTATATATACCAATGAAATGTTTTATGGCATTGGGAATATGATAAACAATTTATATATTCTAGATATGGATAATCTCGTCTATAACATTCAGAATAAGAAGGTCTGGGTTGATTCTAATCTCACCTGTCTTTAGCATTGTCACCATGGGCATATAAACGAGAAACGCATCCAAAAACTCCATAGAGATGGATTATTGGAACCTGGTAAACCCTATTTTATTATTCTGGGTATTTCCGAGTCCCACATCGAAATACTCCTGTATGTATTATGTATTCTCAATCTATAAAAGTAGGTCTCCGCCTCACCTTGAGGTAAGAAGGATTTTCTATTCTACATGGTATCAGAGGGAACCCGTTTTTTTCCCTCCCGGCTCTGCCCTACGTGGCACCCCCCCTCCCAGGTCTGCCCTACGCGGACCCCCCCTCCTGGGTCTGCTCTACGCGGCCACCCCACCCTCCCGGCTCTACCCTCCGCAGGCACCCCCCCCCCCAGCTCCCGCCTTCCGCTACTCCCTCCGCCGACTTCCTCCGACATCGTCTCGGCATCGCCCCTCCGTCGCGCTACAACACGGGCGCCCCTCCAATCTGCGGCGCAGCTCTCCCCGCCGCCACCTCTCCTGTGACTTCCCGGTGAAGACCGGTCTTGCCTCCTCCTTTGTGCGCTCCTGCCGGCACTCTCCCGACTGTACACCTCCAAACCCCTCGGCGACTCCTGACCCGACGACCCGTCGCGCCTCCCGACTCGCCTTCAGCGGCTCCCACCCTACCCGCCGCCATTTCCGGCTCCCGCACCTGCCGGCTCCCGCATCTCCAGGCAACTGCCCCTCCCGTCCAACTTCCGACGTGGCTCCCAGCCTTCGCCCATGGCGCCCCTCTCGATCGTCCCAACGTCGCGGACCTCTCCCAGCAGAGCTCTCGCCTCGTCGCGCCCAGTCCAGCCTCCCGGTTGTTGTTCTCGGCGCCCTGCTCTTCCCGGCCGCACCCATCCTTGTCGGCTCCTCGCGCGACCTCCTGCGGTTATCCCGACACACGGCGCCCTCCTCGTCCAGGCGTACTCAGCCCGCCCTCCCGCAGCGACGACATCTCCTAAACCAGCATACGTCGCCGGCCTAGACCAGGCGATCCCGAAGTCCTCCCGCACCGACCGAACGCCCAGCGCCTACCGGTTCCTCCGTCGGCTCCCGGCGCTGCCCGCCCCTGCTGCTTCCCGGATTCACCCGGCACCACCTTTTTGCGACCTCTCATTGCGGTATCCCGCTCTCCACGGCGCACCGCTGAACCTGTCATCTTCGGCAGATGTTCGAGTCCTCCATGGCAGCCTCTTCTGCTCTGCCCCAGATGATCATCGCCTCCACCCGCCTCATCGATGAGCGGCACGACTCCACCAACATCTTCATCTGGCGGAAGACTGTGTTGATATCCCTTACCGGAATGGGCCTTGATTCACACCTTGAGGATCCTCCTCCGGAATCCACCGATCCCAAATACCGTCTGTGGAAACTTGCTGACAGCAAAATCTACGTCTTGCTGGTCAATTTAATGGATCGCTCAGTCAAAGATGTCACCTGAACTGCGAATACAGTCAAGTAACTCTGGGATTCCTTGAACATCATGTATTCCGAAACCAACAATTTGGCTCGGGTCTCCGATGTTCTTCAGAGACTGTCTCACATCCGACAGCAGGACAAATCCTTCCCAGCATACTTCACGGAATGGAAAGGTCTTCGCGATGAGTTGCAAGAGTTGTGGCCTGTTCCCCAGACACTGGCGGACACTCAGACCCAGCGGGACCAACTCTGCATCTTCAATCTTCTCAATGGCCTCGCTCCTGAGTATGCCACGACGGCTACCGAGATGCTCGTCAGTCCGTCTACACTGGCGATACCACAAGTGTATCATCGCCTGGGCAAGGCCCAACGAGCTCTTCCCCCGCCGCCCACCACCATCATCGATCACTCTGCTCTCGTCGGTCGTGGCGGTGGACGCTCCTCGGGCAATCGTGGACGTGGACGTGGCCGTGTGGAGGGTCGTCCTCATCCCCTCTGTTAGCACTGTGGCAAGCTCGGTCACCTGATCAACCGCTGCTGGGTTCTTCATGGTCGCCCATCTCAGCAACCGCAGCAGGGTCAGACGGCGGTCTAGGAGGCTTCCCCATCAGTCGCAGCTCTTCCGCCATCTTTGGACCTTTCTATGGCGGACCTTCGGCTGCTTCACGATTCTCGGACCTCCGCAAGACCCAGTCCGTCTTCGGCTTCTCTAGCCCACTCTGCTGGTTCCGCTACCTTCGTCGGTCGTCGCTCACCTGCCCGGATGCTCAACTCAGGTGCTTCCGACCACACATCACTGGTGATGCTGGTATGTTGACCTCCTATTGTCCTTATGTCGGTTCCTCAGCCATCACCGTCGCTGATGGCTCCACTGTCCCCATTGCGGGCTTTGGTGCATGCTCCCTGACTTCATCGTTTCACCTGCCCTTTGTGACACATGTGCCCCGCAGTCCATTTGATCTTCTTTTTATCAATAACCTTACAAAGGATTACAACTGTGTTGCCATATTTACATCACCTGATGTTGTCTTTCAGGAGCGGACTACGAACCGAAAACTTGGTAGAGGCCAGCTTCGGGATGAGGTCTACATGTTCGATGGACCGGCAACCGTCGCCTGCACATCTGTCGCTGCTAGAGCATTGGATCTTTATTCCCGGTTGGGACATCCACCCGCCTCCACCATTCATCAGCTTTATCTAGATTTTAATCAGCAACTTTCTTTTCATTGTGAGTCTTGTTCTTTTGCGAAACATCATCGCACTTTATACATTCCTTGGGTGGATACAAGGGTCTCACAACCTTTTGATCTGGTTCATTCAGACGTGTGGGGTCCTTGTACCATCTCGAGTCATTTGGGGTATAAATATTATATATCTTTCATTGATGATTTTTCGCGAATGACTTAGTTGTACCTCCTTCGAGAACGCTTCGAAGTGTTTTCCACATTCTAGACATGAAATTCATAACCAATTTTTCATCTCTGTTAAATGTCTCCGCTCAGACAATGGGCGTGAATACTCTCCACTCCCTTTCGACAGTTCCTCCAGGCGAAAGGCATCATTCATCAGACCTTCTGTCCTGATACACCCCAGCATAATGGAGTGGCCGAGTAGAAACACAGACATATTCTGGAGACTGCTCGTGCCCTCCTCTTCCACCGACAGGTGCCTCTTCTCTTTTGGGGAGATGTCATCTTCACTGTTACCTACCTTATAAACTGTCTTCTTTCTTCTATCCTTCAGGGGGAGACTCTTTTTCGGGTGTTCGGATGCCTCTGTTATGTTCGTGACACTCAACCCGGCCTCTCCAAACTCTCTCCCAAATCGCTCTGGTGCATCTTCCTTGGCTATTCCCGCACTCTGTGCGGATATCGTTGTTTCTCACCGGATCTACAGAGGTATGTCGTCTCTACTGACGTCTCCTTTGTTGAGAGCTCTTTGTTCTCCCTTCCCTCTCCATATCCTGACTTTGTCATTGATGATTGTCTTTCTCTCATCATTCACCCTCCTCCGGTGTCTCCCTCTGCTGCTGACACCCATTTTGGTAGGGTCTACACACGTCATCCATCAACTGTATCCCCCGTCCCGGCTAATAACATCGTCGTCCCCGCTTCGTCCGATGCTCCTACCCTGGCACCAGACGACTTGCCCATTGCCCTCCGGAAAGGTATTCGCTCTTGCCAGAGTACTCCTCTATTTGTATCTCAATAGAGAGGTCTGTCAGCTCTGGAGACAGTATTTATTCCTCGCATAGTCAGTGATGCAAAATCTCACCCGGGATGGCTAGCCGCAATGTGGGATGAGTTGCAGGCTCTGGAAGAAAACCATACTTGGGATCTTGTCCCTCTTCCAATAGGCAAACAAGCGGTTGGCAGCAAATGGATTTACACAGTCAGGCTGAATCCCGATGGCACTCTCCATCGACTCAAAGCCCGCTTTGTCGCAAAGGGATTCGCTCAGACTTACGGTATTGACTATTTTGATACCTTCTCTCCAATTGCCAAGATGGCCTCCATTCGGTTATTCATCTCTCTGGCGGCTCATCATCATTGGCTTGTTCATCAACTGGATGTCAAAAATGTCTTCCTCCATGGATTTTTTGAGGAAGAGGTTTATCTGCAACAGCCCCCGGATTTTGTGCCTCTGGCGCCGAGTCTCAAGCCTGTCGACTTCACCGCTCTCTTTACGACCTCAAGCAGTCTCCTCATGCTTGGTTCAGCCGCTTCAGCGCTGTCGTCACCAACTTTGGGCTCTCTCGCAACATGAAGGACCACACTGTGTTCTACAGGATGACCTCTGCTGGTTGCATCCTGTTGGTCGTTTATGTGAATGATATCATCATCATCGGCAGCGACTCTGCCGGTATCACCCACCTCAAGGGGCATCTTCACCAGCACTTCCAACGGACAACATCTCCCTCTACCAACGGAAATATGCATTGGATATTCTGCAGGATGCTGGGCTGACACAGCCCACTGTTGTGGACACTCCTCTGGAGCTTGGGGAACGGTTTCTTTATGACTCATCGGAACCGTATTCACACCCAGAGCGGTATCATTGACTGGTGGGCAAACTCAATTATCTCACCACGACACGCCCCGATATTGCCTGCGCAGTTGGCAAAGTGAGTCAATGTCACGACCCCCTCCCCACAAAGTGTACCCCCCTGGGCCGGCAATGTGAAAAGGGAGATAATGACCCCTGAGTCCCGCCTCCAGTAGGCCCCGGGTTGGCGACTAGCACCGAGGGTATAATAACATACAAATGGGAGGCATTACCCTCTAAGAGAACACATGCAGAAGAGAGAGATAGAATAGACTCCAATCAACTCCAACTCAGAACTGAAATATAAAAGGAAACCAAGTACATATATGAAATGTCATGCAAAAGTACCACAACTGAAAGGGGAAACTAAAAGTACCCAAAAGAAAGTAAAACGACAGCGACCACAAGCCCGAACAGCTCCTCCTCCAACCGCAAGCTAGTAGTAACCAGCTTGATCTCCAACCTGCTCCAAGTGACCTGAAAAACAGTTTATATGTATATAGGGTGAGTATAACAGTATACTCAGTAGGATCCTCCCCAAGACTCTCGTGCAAAAGTAAAGAAAGCATGCTAAAGCCCAGTGAACAACAAGTGAAACTAACTCGTCACCTAAACAGGTATACTATGTTCCCAACCTCACCATGGCTACTCTCACCAAGTAACGCATACAAGAATATAGCATATAGTAAAGAATATCAGGGGTACCCCGCTACTACTTCCCCACTGGTTTGCCGCTTTGCCCCAACGACATACGTCCTGTGCATCTCTCTCCAAAGGCTTGCCCGCAAACACCTGGGCTAAGCTCCACAATCTGCACCTCGTGCACCACAAAGGCTTTCCCGCAGACACCTGGGCGAAGCACCACACCGTCCTCACAACCAAAAGTAACCAGGTAATTTCCGGGAGCCACCACAGCTCGCATAACGTGTATCATACGTCGGGTATAATACCTCAAGCCATTACAGCCCATACGCCGAGTAAGGATCCTCAAGTCATCATAGCCTATACACGTTACACCTATAGTAGTCCGTAGGATACTATATCCAGAATATATGTGTGTGAATAACCACAAGCCATTACAGCCCTCTACATACATATATGGGGTAACTAACCACTGTGCCTCATGGCACAAGTATCTACCAAGAGAAGAGAGCGGAGCCAAAGGGGGTAGTCAGCCATTCAACCTCCCATCAGAATGTTGGGGAAAACACCCCCCTAGGGCTCAGAATCCCCGGGGTGTCAGTTGCCCTTACCGACAGGGTGGAGTAGCGTATAGAAACACAAAAAGTACAGAATATATAAGTAACTCACATCCACACTATGGGCATTACCTAGTCGTAGATACAACTGCAGCTAACGTCTCTCAGACTCCAGGCTGCTACTTCTAAGACTAGGTATCCTATAAGCACACAAACATTTGAAGAGATTTATTAGATTACTCCATTCTCATTTTATCAGTTCCACTGTACATTAATTAATTCTTTAAACATTAATTAAGAATGAACAATTCCACATTAAACTGAATTGGCATCACATTCAAAAACAAATGCTCCTTTTTAAGATTCACATCACCTTTAAATTTCAGCATCTCCATCCCCGTGGATTTTCACCATTTAATCAAACATTCATTACAGAATTACTTTTCCACATTCCCAGGCATTCTAGAAAAGCATCCTATGCTTCTAAACACAAAGGAGGCTCAACACGGTGAGTAGATATACTACCCGTCGAGTCTTTGCCGCCTATAGAAAGAGCATAGACCCATCCTCCATCGAGAGGCTAAACACGGAAAGCACGTGGCATACCCCGCGTGTCTTCGCCTCCTTCGGAAAGAGGGTAAGCAAGACCAGCTGCCTTGAGCAGTGGGGAAAAGTAAAGCAGATTAACATTCAAGAAAACCGCAAGCAACCAGTAACCACATCCATCCCATTCCATCACCCCTGGTGTCCTCCCCGACACCCATATGCATAAACTGATGCATCTCGCCACTCTAGGCGTCATCTGCTGCCATAACCACAAGGCCTCCATGCCTCCACATATCATAACAACCATCCAGGCTCACATCACAGCACAAGCAGCAGGAAAACAAACATCACATCATGGGCTCTTGACCCTTTAACAAACAAGAGGGTAACTCAGAACCCTTTTAGAAATTCCCACATAATCTGTTCTCTAATCCATATTGAATTGGCAGATTTTTTATTCATAGGTTCCAATCATGGATACCTAATCAGCAAGCTATCACAAACAAATAACCATGCTTACTTCCCTAATTTGATTATCCTCAAATTAGAACAACTACAACAACGGCAATAACCAGATTAATTTACATGTCTCTTTATCTTTAGCCAATTAATTAACAATTAATTCCGACTTTACGTTCATTATCAATTTCTATCATGAACGAACAACAAATCAAAGAAAACATAGATATCACTATATCTAGGAAAACATGAGGCAAACCGTTATCACGGTAATAAGCAACAACATGCGATCAACCAATTCTTTTAATCCGGTTCAAGTATTTAATTAGGTCAATTTCATTGTGATCCAAAGGGATAAATCATGCTAATTCTACGATTGCACATATACAATTAGAGAAGCCATGAATCCCCTACCTCAAACAGTTCCTCACGTTCTTTATCCACACAACAGGTCACGATCCTCCCCTCGCGACAACTGCATCCACCGGAGGATGCTGCGGTACGACAGTACCAACCAACCCCAAGAAAACCCATTAGAATCTTGGAGAATACATGGTATAATTATGGAAAAGAGGATAGGAGAAAATGAACCCCAAAAGAACGACGATACAACATACCTTATATCGAAGATTGATCGACACGGCTCAGTTGCATCCAAAACAGAACAGAACCAATCCTCAGGGTAAAGATTGATTGTGCAACTCCTACGGAAAGGATTGAAAGGTTCTAGTGTCTCTTAGCCGAGAACAAATGGAAAGAACGGAGAATGATATCTCGTCCCTTTTTAAGATTTAATGGGGCGACGGTTTAAGATCCGGTTAATTCTCCATTAAAAACGGATCGCATTAACCCACGCGGTTTGACCAAGTAAAACATTCCAAGCCTTAGGAATAATTAATATAGGATTTATGGCATTTGAAACGGCCTTAAGAGCCCTTAAAATAAGGCTTTAAATGTATTTTACGTCAAAAGAAACGTCAAAAGGGGCAAAACTGTAGGAGTCTGGAAACACTGTTCACCCACCGTTACTGTACATGAAACCGATCTGTGAAACCGATCTGTGAAACCGATCTGTGAAACCGATCTGTCACACCGATCTGTGAAACCGATCTGTCACACCGATCTGTGAAACTGATCTGTCACACCGATCTGTGAAACCGATCTGTCACACCGATCTGTGAAACCGATCTGTCACACCGATCTGTCACACCGATCTGTGAAACCGATCTGTCACACCGATCTGTGAAACGAATCTGTCACACCGATCTGTGAAACCGATCTGTCACACCGATCTGTGAAACCGATCTGTCAGACCGATCTGTGAAACCGATCTGTCACACCGATCTGTGAAACCAATCTGTCAGACCGATCTGTGAAACCGATCTGTCACACCGATCTGTGAAACCGATCTGTGAGACCGATCTGTCAGACCGATCGGTGAGACCGATCTGTTACTGTTCATAAAACTGGAAACACTGTTCACAGAACTGAAAAAATTGGCAAAGTGTTGGGGATAAGTCCCCTTGACCTCCCAGAACACCTCCAACACCAACATTTCACAAAGTAATGGACCGGAGAGGTCCGGGCCATTACAGTCAATTTATGGAGCATTCAACCACCTCTCATTGAGATGATGTCCTCTGCATCGCCAAATACATCAAGCGAGATCCTACCCGTGGTCTTCGCTACTCCCAGCATGCTCATCTGAATATTGAGGTCTTTTGTGATGCTGATTATGTTGGTTGCCTTGCTACTCGGAGATCTACTTCTCGGTTTGCCGTATTCTTGGCAGACAACCTCATCTCCTAGCGCAGCAAGAAACAGACGGTCGTCTCCCGCTCCAGTGCGGAATCCGAGTATCGTGCCATGGTCACCGTCACCACGGAGATCATTTGGCTTCGACATCTCCTCCAGAAGCTTGGCTTTCCTCCGCAGACATCTGCTCACATCTGGTGTGACAACCAGGCAGCCACCAAGATAGCTTCGAATCTCGTCTTTCATGAATGCACAAAACATATTGAGGTGGACTGTCACTTTCTGGGCATTTCCGAGTCCCACATCGGAATACTCCTGTATGTATACTGTATTCTCAATCTATAAAAGTAGGTCTCCGCCTCAGCTTGAGGTAAGGGGGATTAACTATTCTACAGAACCATTCGATTATGAATAGTTTGAGAATTGTGGACCTTGTTTATGAGGCAAGATGACCAAAGCACCTTTTAGTGAAAAAGGTGAAAGCCTAATGGACTGTTGGATCTTGTAGATGGTGAATTCTCCTTACTCTCAAGATGAAGAAGAGACATTCTTTTATAGATGGGTAAAATAGATTACACAGTGGAGTATTTTGATGTGGGACTCAAAAATACCCTTTATAATAAAATAGGGTTCAACACTCCCCTTCAAGCTGGACATGCCCAGCTTGAACCAAGAGTCCCACAAAAGAAAGATATCGAACAAGACCATACACACTCCCCCTCAAGTTTGGTCGCTGATTCTGTAGATACCACGGCTTGGTACTGAGAGAATTCAGACGAGCTCCTGAGAGAACTTTGGTGAAGATGTCGGCAATTTGATCTGATGTCAGTATGTGGTCGAAACTGACATGGTGGTGCTCGAGGTGATGACGAAGAAAGTGTCATTCCACCTCGATATGCTTCGCTTGTTCATGGAATACGGAATTATAAGCAATTTTCATGGTTGCCTGATTGTCACACCAGATATGAGCAGATGTTGCGGTGGGAAGTCAAGCTCATGGAGGAGATGACGAAGCCAAATGATCTCAGTAGTGACCGTGGCAATTGCATGGTATTCAAACTCCGCACTAGATCTGGAGACGATAGTCTGTTTCTTACTGCGCCAAGAGAGGAGGTTACCTGCCAAGAAAACGGCAAACCCAGAAGTAGACTTCCGGGTAGCAAGGCAGCCAGCATAGTCGGCATCACAGAAGGCCTCAACATTCAGATGATCGTGATGTACCGAAGACCACGGGCAGGGTCTTTCTTGATGTATTTGGCAATGCAGAGAACATCTCACTGAGATTTGGTCGGATGCTCCATGAATTGGCTAACTTTGCCAACAGCGCAGGCAATGTCCGAACGCGTCATGGTGAGATAATTGAGTTTTCCCACAAGACGACGGTAGCTCTCTGGGTGAGAATAGAGTTTCGTGTTGTCATAGAGAGATCGTTCCCCAGGCTCAAGAGGAGTGTCAACGACAGCTGCCTGAGTCAAACCAGCATCCTGCAAGATATCCAAGGCATATTTCCGTTGGCAAAGAAGATAGTGTTCGTAGAACGGGAGACCTCAATGCCAACGAAGTATGCTAGTGAACCGAGATCTTTGGTGTGAAAGTGATGAAGATGCACCTTGAGTTGGGCGATTCCAGTTAAATCGCTCTCAATGATGATGATATCATCAACATATACCACTAACAGGATGCAGTCGAAGGACGTCGTATGATAGAAGACGGTGTGGTTCTTCATACTTCGAGAGAGCCCAAATGTAGTGACGACGATGTTGAATCGGTCAAACCAAGCACGAGGAGACTGTTTGAGGCCATATAGAGAGTGACGAAGTCGACAGACATGGGAGTCGGCTCCGGAGGCACGAAATCCTAGGGGTTGCTGCAGATACACCTCTTCTTCAAGAAAGACATGGAGAAAGGCATTTTTGACATCAAGTTGATGAAGGGGCCAATGATGATGAGCGGCCAGAGAGATGGATAATCGGACAGATGTCATCTTTGCAACCGGAGAGAAGATATCAAAATAATCGATACCATATGTCTGAGCAAGGCCCTTCGCCACAAGTCTGGCTTTGAGGCGATGAAGAGTGTCATCTGCATTGAGGCGGACCGTATAAATCTATTTGTTGTCGGTTGCCTGTTTGTCTGCCGGAAGGGGGACCAGATCCTATGTGTGATTGTCGTCCAGCCTGCAATTCATCCCGCATTGCTTGAAGCCACCCAGGGTGAGATTTGGCGTCGCCAACCGTGCGGGGAATAAATATCGTCTCCAGAGCGGAAAGACTCATGTATGAGGATGTGTACAGAGGAGTATTCTGGAAAGAAAGAGTACATTTTCGTAGTGCAATGGGCAAGTCGTCCGGAGCCGAAGCAGGAGCATCGGACGAATCTAGGACGATTGTGTCCTCGGCCTAGACGGGGGATACAGTCGACACCAACAGAGCGGGGCACCGGAGGTGGGTGGATGATGAGAGGAAGACAATCATCGATGGTGGTGTCTGGATGGGGAGAGGGAAGAGTGAAAAGAGAGCTCTCAACAAACAATACATTAGAAAATATGATATAGCGCCATAAGTCGGGAGAGAAGCACCGATATCCGCGCTGAGTGTGGGAATATCCGAGGAATATGCAACGGAGGGATTTGAGAGAAAGTTTGGAGAGGTTAGGACGAGTGTCCCGAACATAACACAGACACCCAAACACACGGACTGAAAGTGAGTGAGGAGGGATAGAGGAGAACAGAGTCTGAAAAGAAGTCTCCCCCTAAAGGATAGAAAAAGGGAGTCGGTTTAGGAGGTTAGCAGTCAGGATGGCATCGCCCCAAAAAAGGAGAGGCATCTTCATGTGGAATAGGAGGGCGCGAGCAGTTTCCAGAATATGGCGATATTTCCGCTCGGCCACTCCACTCTACTAAGGTGTATCGGGGCAAGATGGTTGATGTATGATGCATTTATTCTTGAGAAACTGCTGAAAGGAAGTGGATAAATATTCTCGTCCATTATCGAAGCGGAGACATTTAAGGGAGGTAGAGAACTGAGTATGAATTTCATTATAAAAGGTCTGAAAAGTAGAAAAAACTTCAGACCGATCACGAAGAAGGTAAAGTCATGTCATGTGCGAGTAGTCATCAATAAAGGATATATAATAACAGTACCCGAACTAGCTAGGAACCTTGCAAGGACCCCATATATCGGAATAAACAAGGTCGAAAGGATTCGCTGCACGCGGTTCCAGTTGAGGAACATACGTCACCCGATGATGTTTAGCAAACTCGCAGGATTCACAATGGAAGGATAAGTGAGGACTGAATTGGGGGTAAAGCTTATGGAGGACGGAAGTCGGTGGATGACCTAGGCGAAAATGTAGGTCAAGGGCACGGGCCGAGGTAGATGAGCAAGCAAGAGATGATGGGGTATCGAATATGTAGACCCCATTCCGAAGATGACCTTGACCAAGTTCCTGATTCGTTGTCCGCTCTTAAAAAACAACACCGGAGGATGTAAAAGTAACAATACAATTTAAGTCTTTGGTGAGTTTGCTGATGGAGATAAGATTAAACGGACTGTGAGGAACATGAGCGACCGAAGCCAAATGAATAGACGGGGTCAATGGACATGTGTCAAATCCGGCAATGGGGATTGTTGGTCCATTAGCAACAGTAATTGTAGAGGCACCAGTGTACGGATGATAAATAGTGAACATACCGAAGTCCCCTGTGAGATGTTCCGACGTACCAGAGTCAAGCATTCAAGCTGTCGGTCGATGAGATACACAGGCGGTAGAGCCATCAGTCTGAGCAATGGGGGCTGGAGAAGAGGACGGGAGCACAGCAGCCTGATAAGATTGTATAAATGCAATCTCCTCCTTCGGGCGCACAAACGCAGGAGCACGGGAAGGCCAACAACAGTGGTGAGGGGGCGGCCTTGTAGGAAAGTCGGTAACCGGAGGTGGTGTCGGAGGGCCACGGGCGGAAGAGCCAACCATTTAAGGGGTTGGTGGGCCGAGAAACGTCAAGGGACGGCAGGCTGGGAATCGCCGAGGAGGCCGGGAGTTGCCAAGGAGGGTGGGGGTCGGGAGACCGCGTCGGAAGCGGGGCCGAAAAGTGCCGAGGGCGGGGCCGGGATGCCGCATCGGAGGCAGGCCAGGGAGTGCCGAGGAGGGTGGGGAACCCGGGAGACCGTGTTGGAGGCGGTGGCCAGGAGCGCCGAGGAGGGCGGGTGACCGCATCGAAGGCGGTGGCCGGGAGGGCGACCGCGTCGGAGGCGGTGGTCGGGAGCGCCGAGGAGGGCGGGCGACCGCGTCGGAGACGGCGGCCTGGAGCACCGAGGAGGACGGGCAACCCGGGAGACCGCGTTGGAGGCGGTGGTAGGGAGATCGTCGAGGGAAGACAGGATCGGGAGGCGCCGGGAGAGGCGGGGCCCAAACGTCACAAGGGAGGTGGGTGCCGGGAGGCGGGTGCCGGGAGGCAGCGTCGGAGGCGGGGTCGGGTGAAGTCGGGAAGCTGCCGGAGTGTGAGGCCGGGAAATCGCCGCGGAAGGGCTGCATCGCTTGGGCAAGACGGAGGTGCGCGGGCGGAAGGATTTAGTCGGGCGAGAGAATTCCGTCGAGAAGGACGGAGAGCTGCGGGCGGGAGGTGCCTCGGGAGGGTGTCGCTCGGGTGGGACGGAGGTGCGCGGGCAAGAGGGTTTCGCCGGGCGGGAGAGTTCCATCAGGAAGGATGGGGCTGGGGAGCAGTGTCGAAGGCGGGCCGATATCGCCGCGGGAGGGCGGGCCGAACAACGCCATAGACTGGGAGATCGTGGTGCACAGGGAATGAGGCGGGGTCGGGCGAAGCTGGGAATCCGCAAGGAGGGTGGGGCCAGACAAGGTCGGGACGCCGCTTGGAAGGCGGGGCAGGAAGCGCCGCAAGGAGGGTGGAAGGGTTCAGCCTGGAGGAATGAGGGAAGCAGGTAAAAAAATTAACAGGAATTTTCCTCTGATACCATGTAGATAGCGAATTCCCCTTACCTCAAGGTGAGACGGAGACATTCTTTTATAGATGGGTAAAATAGATTACACGGTGGAGTATTCCGATGTGGGACTCGGAAATACCCTTCATAATAAAACAGGGTTCAACATATCTCATGGATATTGATGCATGTAGAATAATGACTACTCAAACAAGTGGTGGTTTTTGGTACTTCGTTACTTTTATCGATGACTTTAGTCTATGGATATGTGTTTCTGATGAGACAAAAGTATGAAACTTTTGAAAAGTTCAAAGAAGTTCAGAATGAAGTACAGAATCAATTGGGCAAGAGTATTAAGATCCTCTGATCGGATCGGGGTGATGAATACTTAAGCCAGGAATTTATTGAACATCTGAAGAATTGTAGAATCGTTTCGCAACTCACTCCTCTTGAAACACCACATTGGAATGGTGTGTCTGAGGGGAGGAATCGTACCTTGTTAGACATGGTTCGATCGATGATAAGTCAATGTGATCTTCCTATTTCATTCTAGGGTTATACTCTGAAGACTGTTGCATTCTTATTAAACTGTGTTCCATCTAAAGCAGTCATAAAGACACCATATGAGATATGGACTAGGAATCGTCCCAATATGTCTTTTATGAAGTTTGGGGTTGTAAAGCATTCGTACGACAATTGGCTTCCAATAAGCCTGACCCGAAGTCAAATAAGTGCATGTTTGTTAGTTATCCCAAGGAAACTAACACCCCGCCCCCTCCTCATTGCCTTGAGAAGAGACAAAATGCTATTAACCTTAAGTCCCCAGGACACCAAAGGCTAGCAATAAATGTCAAGGGCTTAGTAAACCGTTAGGGGACAATTTGCCTAAAGAACACACAGCCTGTTGAAAAGGAAGAGTAAAATAAAACTCAAGTACATGATGCATGAATAATCGATCACATAACTAAATGAAATACCAATACTGTAACGGTTTGCGCCTTCTCGGCCTGTTACTTTGCCGTTTGGATAGTTGGATGCGTTCAGAGGAGGTCTAGAGGGCTCGGTGGAGCTGGAGCTGCAAGAGTACTGCAAGTGGTGTTCACGACGTGAACCGCATTCACGTCGTGAAAGGGTTGCACGACGTGAAAGGGGCGGGTTCCAATGGTTGAGTTTTGGTGATCTTTGGAAAGTTCTCTTTACCGTTTGGTTTCTCATTTTTCCTTTGGGGTATCATTGCGGCGATATTGTTTTTGTAATGGCCCGAACCTCTCTGGTCCATTCCTTTGCGAAAATCCGGTGTCTGAGGTGTTCCGAGAGGTCAAGGTGACTTGTCCCCAACACTTTTCCAATTTTCCAATTCTGCAAATAGTTCCATCGGTGAGACCGATGTGAAAGGGGCGGGTTCCGATGGTTGAGTTTTGGTGATCTTTGGAAAGTTCTCTTTACCGTTTGGTTTCTCATTTTTCCTTTGGGGTATCATTGCGGCGATATTGTTTTTGTAATGGCCCGGACCTCTCTGGTTTATTCCTTTGCGAAAATCCGGTGTCTGAGGTGTTCCGAGAGGTCAAGGTGACTTGTCCCCAACACTTCCAATTTTCCAATTCTGCAAATAGTTCCATCGGTGAGACCGATGTGAACAGTTCCATCGGATCGGTCTGTCATTCTGTGAAGAGTACCATCGGATCGGTCTGTCATTCTGTGAAGAGTACCATCGGATCGGTCTGTCGTTCTGTGAACAGTACCATCGGATCGGTCTGTCGTTCTGTGAACAGTACCATCGGATCGGTGAGTCGTTCTGTGAACAGTACCATCGGATCGGTCTGTTGTTCTGTGAACAGTACCATCGGATCGGTTAGTCATTCTGTGAACAGTACCATCAGATGGGGTAGTTCTGTGAACAGTACCATCGGATCGGTCTGTCGTTCTGTGAACAGTACCATCGGATCGATGAGTCCAGGATCGGTGAGTCATTCTGTGAACAGTGCCAGGATCGGTGAGTCATTCTGTGACCAGTGTTTTCAGGATCAGTGAGTCATTTTGTGGACAGTGTTTCCAGGATTGGTGAGTCCAGGATCGATGAGTGTACAGTGTTTCCAAAATCGTGTACAGTGTTTCCAGGATCGGTAGGTGTACAGTGTTTCCAGGATCGTGAACAGTGTTTCCAACTTCCTACAGTTTCGCCCCTTTGACGTTTTCTTTGACGTAATACGTATTCAAGACCTTGTTTTAAGGGATTTAAGGCCAAATAAAATCTCATAACTCCTATATTAATTTTCCTAAGTCCCGGGATGTCTTTACTTGGTCAAACCGTGTGGTTTAATGCGATCCACTTTTAATGAAAATCCAATGTATCTTAAACTGTTGCTCCGTTAAATCTTCTAAAGGGATGAGATATCTTCCTCCCTTGTTCTGCCTTCTTGTTCCCTGGTACGAGACGCTCGAACCTTTCATTCTTCCCATAGGAGCGTTGTGATCGAACCTTAATCCTCGGATCGTTTTCCCTTGAAGTTTCTTACTGCTGCATGTGCACCCCCTGTTTTGGTGCAAGCAGCAAGTGTCGATCCTTCATCGATATAAGGTATGTTTTATCATTGTTCGTTTGGGTTCATCTCCTTCTGTTTCTCCTTACCCTGTTATGGTATGTGATCTTCATACTTCTAATGGAGTTTTCTTGGGTTTCGGTTGATGCAGTCATACCGCGGCATCCTCGGGTGGATACAGTTGTCACAGGAGGAGGTGATCGTGATCCTTTGTGTGGATCATTCTCGTATAAAAAACGACAAGAACCGTTTGAGGTAGGGGATTCGTTGCTTCTCTTTTCTTTTACGTGCAACTGTATAGTTAGCATGTTTTATCCCACTGGATCACAATGGAATTGACATAATAAATATTTGAACCGGATAAATAAATTGATATCGATCGTATGTTATTGCATCTTGTTTTGCTAGATAGTGTGATATCTATGCTTGTTTGTTTAGCTTTCATTCATGATGGAAATTGGTAAAAAACGTAAAGCCAAAATTAATTGATAATTGTTTGGCTAAATATAAAGAGTCATGTAAATGAATCTGGTTCTTCTTGTTGTAATTCGATGTTAATCAAATTGGTGTAGTAAGCATGTTTAATTATTTGTGATAGCTTACTGGTTAAGTTTCCCGAATTTGGAACCTACGAATAATAAATCGGTTAATCCAAGATGGATTAAAGAACTGGTTGTTTGATAAAAGATAATTCTTTGTAGGGTTCTGATGTTTGTTTTCTTGTTGTTTGTGTTGTGATGTGAGTCTGGATGGCTGTTGTGATATGTGGGGGCATGGAGGCCTACTGGTTGTGGCAGCAGTTGACACCTAGAGTGGCAAGATGCATCGGTTTATGCATGTGGGTGTCGGAGAGGACACCAGGGATGATGAAATGGGTTGGATGTGAATGTTTGGATTTTTACAGATTCTTATTGGTTGTTTATTTGTTTTACTTTCCCCACTACTCAGGGCAGTTGGTCTTGCTTACCCTTCTTCCGAAAAGAGCGAAGACGCGGGGGGTATGCCACGTGTTTTCCGTGTTTAGCTTCTCAAGGGAGGATGGGTCTACGCTCTTGCTATAGGCGGCAAAGACTCGACGGGTAGTTCATCTACTCACCGTGTTGAGCCCCCTTGTGTTTAGTAGCATAGAATGTTTTTCTAAAATGCCTGAGAATATGGGAAAGTAATGTTGTAAATAAATAATTGAATAAATGATGTTAACCCATAGGGTTGGAGCTTGCTGGGGCGCAATGCTGAGGTTGTAATTTGAAGGAACGGTGTACTTTGGGTGTGATGCTAATGAAATATAATGTGGAAATTATTGATGGTTAATTAATGTTTAAATAATTAATTAGCGTAAAGTGAAACTGATAAAAAGGGAATGAAGTAATGTAATAAAGTTCTTTAAATGGCTGTGTGCTTATAGGATACCTAGTCTTAGAAGTGGCAACCGGGAGTCCGAGAGGCGTTAGCTGCAGTTGAGTCTAAGACTGGGTTATGCCCATAGTGTGGTTGTGAGCTATAGTATATTATGTACTTTTTGTGTTTCTATACGCTACTTCACCCCGTCAGTAGGGGCAACTGACACCCCGGGGATTCTGAGCCCTGGGGGGTGTTTTCCCCAACATTCTGGTGGGAGGATGGATGGTTGACTACCCCCTTTGGCTCCGCTCTCTTCTCTTAGTAGTTACTTGTGCTAGTAGGCACAGCGGTTAGTTTTCCCCGTATATGTGTGTAGAGGACTATAATGGCTTGTGGTTATTCACACACATATATTCTGGATATAGTTTCCTATGGACTACTATAAGTGTAACGTGTATAGGTTGTGATGGCTTGAGGATCCTTACTCGGTGTATGGGTTGTAATGGCTTGAGGTATAATACCCGACGTATGATACACGTTATGCGAGCTGTGGTGGCTCCCGGAAACTACCTGGTTACTTTCTTATGTGGACGTGGTGGTTTTGTTGCACGAGGTGCATGTTGTGGTGCTTCGCTCAGGTGTCTGCGGGCAAGACTTTTTGGAAAGAGATGCTTAGAACGTGCGACGTTAGGGCAAAGCGGCAAACCAGTGGGGAAGTAGTAGCGGGGTACCCTTAATATTCTTTATTATATTATATACTATTGTATGTGATACTTGGTGAGAGTAGTCATGGTGAGCTGTTCAGGCTTGTGGTTGCTGCTGTTTTTACTTTCCTTTGGTATTTGTAGTTTTTCCCCTTTCAGTTGAAGTAGTTTTGCATGAAAGTACATATATGTACTTGGGTTTTCTTTTATATTTCGGTCTGAGTTGGAGTTAGTTGGTGTCTATCTTATCTCTCTCTTTCGCATGTGTTCTCTTAGAGGGTAATGTCTCTCATCTGTGTGCTTATTATACCCTCGGTGCAAGTCGTGAAAGGGTTGCACGACGTGAAATAGGTGGGTTCCGGCTTCATCTGGCCCCACCCTACCTGTGGCTTCCCGGCGTCATCCGGCCCCGCCCTCCCTGCAGTTTCCAGGTTACGCCAGGCCCCAGCTCCCTCAAGGCGGAATCCTTAGCTTCGCCCCCTCCCATGGTGTCCCACCCTCCATCTGCGACTCCCAGTATAAGGCCCCAGCCTTAAACCTTACTTAATCTTGAGTTATTACAAGATTAAACATTGAGGATCTTTTCAGGTTTAGAGTTTTAGAGAATTAGATCATGAAACTTGCATTACATTCCACATTTAAACAAAGTGGTTACATAAAATACAGTATTCATTCTTCCCATCAACGGAATCATATTTAAAATAAAACACGGATTCTTTCTTGACACATCCTTGACACTATCATCACGTCATGTACCTTTCCCTTGACCTGTGAAAAACATTTCAAAAACTTGGGATGAGCATAAAAAGCTCAGTAAGGGTTATCAAAATATGGAAATGAAACATGAGTTCATATATACATAAGAATGAAATCATACTTTACCCATAAAACATAGCCACTTTAACATACCTCATCAAATCATTAATAAATCGTAGAAATCATAAGACATAAAAGGTTACTTGAGCCATTCATAACTTTCTTACGTAGGGAGTAACCCTCTTGGTTACGTTTGGAATACCCATCACAGTATATTCCCTAAATCTCTTCGGAGAAACCTTAACGTTTCACTGCTTCGCGTTACCCAATGCATTGGAGAGCTATATCGGGCTCACCCGCCCTTAGTTTATCACGGAACCACCCGTTTTCATAACAATGCCCAAGAACCATAACATAAATGTATCACATAAAACATGCATAAAGGAAATATAACATTTCCACATTTCAATCACAATATAACATTTTAGGATATTGAAATAATGAATCCATTAAAAAAAACCATTTTCAAAACCATTTAAAACATTTAATAAAGAGATTTTTGAATCAAAGTGTCTCATACCACCTTGAAGATTTTAACATTTTAAACCATTAATATCCATATAAATAAATTCTTAAAACCATTTTGAAAACATGGATATTAATAAGAACAAATCATTAAAACATTTAAAGCGATATTTTGGTTAAAGGGTTTTTACCAAAATTAGAGACACTTGAATACAATAATTGAGGAATAACATTTAATCAGAACTTTATAACATCATGAGAATAAATGGATTCATGATATAATATTCCAAAGGACAGTATATACACCATATAAGAGTGAATTGGTGCATAACAATGAAGTCTCAATAGAGATGTAAAATGTGATGAAATCCCTTATAAAGAAGGTATCCTTAAATTAAGGATAAATCAATCTCAAAATTATGTGTGACAAATATAAATACACCCAATATAATTGGATATTAAGTGTAAAACAATAAAAGTTCATTCACACATATTCAAAGGATGACATATTCAATAACAACATGTTGAACCCAAAGAAATCGAAATTGGGTTAAAAAGTTCCCTTGGTAAAATTCGACAGCCTAACGGCGTCACTTCAAAAATTCAGAAAATGAGTTGATGAGAGATAAAAAGGGAATCTCATCACTTAGACACAAAATTTACATCAATCAGGATATAGAAGAACATATCCCAACATAATAGTATGTGAATTAAAAGACATAACAAACGAAGTCTTTTAAAAAGAGGAGGGTGAAAGGTTCCCTTACCGACTTGGGTAACTTTCGAAAAGTACACCCCATTGAAGAAGTGTCATACAATGAATATGTAAATACCCATAAATGGAATTATATTACAAAAGGAGTGTAATAATGGGCAGTACATAAACCACTCAAAGGAAATTGTGGCAAATGTAGCATAAATCTCACGGGAATAAAAGTGAGATGAAAAATCTCTTACGAAAACTCGGCAGCCTAACGGCGCCACTTAAAACTTCCAAAATGGATTGATGAGAGGAAATAAGGTCTCTCATCACATCAACATAAAGTTTACAGAAAGAGGAAAATATAAAAGAACATCCCAATAACAAGAAAGTTGAGCTTTAAAAGGAATGACATAAAAGAGCGTACTTAAAAAGAAAGAGAGGAGTAGGATCTCTTACCTCAAGTCCAACTTGTCTTGTTCGTTTCTTTATATTCCTGAATAATAAACTTTGGTCAATTAATAATTTCCTAAGTACCTCCTTTAGAGATTATTATTCAGTTCATATCACATATTATAATGTTATAATAATTGTTTAATAATGTTAGTTCATATCAGAAATTTTTGCCGATGTTTGGTACATGAGTCAAAAATGAACTTGTTTGAAAAAAAGATTGCCCATGTAGTTATAAGTAAATAATTTCCAGAATAGTATTAATGATTAAAATATCATATTTATCCAGTAAATATTCATTTAATACTATTCCATATCATTTGGAGATAAAAAACGAAAAGCACCGTTCATGGAGACGGTAGGCCGTACGTACGCATGAACGCTACTTTCATTTTTTGTCATATTAATGGAATTAAAACAAAATGAGAGAGAGATATATATGTTATAATTCCAGAATGATATCCATAATTTTGATGTAATATATTACATATATATCCATTATATATATGTACTTATAATATTACATAACATTTTGAGATAAGAAATGAAATGTACCGTTCATGAAGACGGTAAGCCGTACGTACGCATGAACGCTACTTCCATTTCTATTTCATATTTAATGGAATTAAAACATAATGATACATAATAGTATTTTAATTCCAGTATGGTATCATATATAATATCATTAAATATATCTTTTATACGTACCACATATGGTATTAACGAATCAAATCACTTTGAGGGGGCGGTAGTCCGCACTTCCTTAAATGAAGATATCGCGTTTACCCATAATGGAAACCATAAAGGTATACCCAAAATGAAAAATACAGAAGCTTAAAGAAAACATAAACATATTATATATCATATATAAATATAGTGTCATCTTAATGGTCACCTTTGAAGGTGTTAAATGAATGTTGAACAATCATCGTTTCGGGAGGCCGAAATTCGCCATCCACGGAAACAGTATGTTTTTTAACCATTAGATGTAGGTGTGTGAAAGTGTAGCTCGAATCCTTCTTATAACAATATCCTAGTATATTGAAGATATTGGAGTTGTTACAAAAGAAATGAATAAAAAGAGTTTAGGGGGTTGGAGAAGCAAAATAAAACAAAAGGACTCAAGTGAAGACATTACCTTAAAATCGGGTAACTCTCTTTTGGTTTGAGCTCAAAGGCTTCCTTGGGAAGACTTATGCCCAAAGTGAGGCTTCAAGGAGTAAGAGAGGGAAGTGGAGAGACAAAATAGGCAGAGGTTGGCCGAGCCAAAGGCTTTGGGAGTGTGGGTAAGGAGGTAGAGGTGGGGGGCTTTTATAAGAGGAGAGGAGGGGCACTCTTGGAAGGTAAAGAAAAGTCACTTTATTTTAAAATGGTATTCGGATTTAAGAGGTCTCACATTGATGTGTTTCGAGGATAAGGTGATAAGGGTTCGAAATCCACTCATCCAATAGGTTTTGGACATGTGTAGGTCTTAGATATTACATTATCTTTCCATTTTATTTAAATCGTTAAATAATGAGGTCATCGCTGCATCATCATGATGTCATAAATAATTTAATTTATTTAATGTCTAAAAATTATAAAAAAAAATACTATGATGTAGGAAATATTTTTAGCTTTCCAATGAATATTTATAGTCAAAAATCTGATTTGTATAACCCCATGTAAAAATTGTTTTAGTAAAACATTTCATGTTTGTCTCATTTTTACTTTAACATTAAATAAAAAGATATTTATGTCATTTTCCAACCAAAGTGGCTCCATGGGGTCCCCAAGTTGACCCATGGGTTGTCTTGGTCGGCCATGACACATCCAATGAGGTTAGGACATTTGTCAAGTTCATTTCATATTATTAAAACGTTATTTTTACCTTAAACTACACTAATTACCTCTAATCGCGATTAAAAACTTAATAAGTTACTATTCACCAAAAAATTATTTTTATCCCATTGAACCACATTTTACTTCTTAATGACAACCATGTATGTTGGATTTTTGAAATTCAAAACACAAAGATGGCAAAATTTCATTTAAACGGAAAAATCAGTTTTTATAAGTACCACTTAGTGGTTTCACTATTCATCAAAAATTGAAGTTTTTCAGAAAAATCCCAAAAATTCACCCTAAGCTATATTTGATATTCCGAATTCAAAAATGAAGTCTATTTTACAAAATTCAAATCATATAAGTCACATTAATTAATTTAATAATTAATTCCCGCTGTCAGAGCAAATAACGTGTTTTTATGAAACAATATGTATCAAAAGATTGACACTAGTTTAAGTATGATTTCAAAGTGAAATTAATTGCAACGACCACTATTGGATTTAATGGTAAAAATATATTCTAATTTCACTTTAAAACCAATTCAAAAGATAATCTAATCATATAAATAAATTAGATTAAAAAGAGGTTTTGAATTAAAATACAACATTTTACACTATTCATTAAAAAATGAACTTTATCGGAAAGATACCAAAAATTTACACAAAGTAAATTTTGATGTCCCGATTCTTAAGAAGAGTTTTATTTGGTCCAATAGAATGTATAAGAGTGAACAAAACTATATTTAATGTTGGTTCTCCATCAAAAGGCGATTAGTGAACCTTTAGTGAAAACTAGGGCATATACGCCTAAAATTGAATTCTTTCCGTATTTTAAGCCTTTATCTTTTATTGGATAAATGTAAAAACATTTAAAAACATATATAATCATATTTTAGTTATTTCTATCCATTCCCGCCAATACAATGGCTACATGTTAACTACCATTTAAAATAATATTATTTTATTATTAGAGTGCAACGTAAGATTCCCAAGAAACTCATTGTTGCATGTTGGGTACGCCATCGAGCATAGTGTCCCCTTTAAAGTCATATTAATATTTTATTCACAAATATGGATAAATATGAAAATGTCATATTCTTTATTTACCTGGGGTGTTACATCCTTCCCCTCTTTTGGGAATTGCGTCCTCGCAATTTTTAAAATTGAGCTTGGAAACATCCTTGAAAGTCCCACATCGGAACAAGAGTCGGTAAAACAATCACTTTAAAATAAAGAAAGATAAGTACAAAGGTCACCCGAGTTAACCCATACTAGGATTCCATGTAGAAAAAATATGGACATGGATGAGAAAACATAGGGTCATGTTCTGATGGAGAGTGATAGAAAACATGTTTAGGAGAAAGTTAACAATAAGAAAATCACAAACTTGTGATGGGTTAAACGGTGTTGGGTTCCCCAGTAGGAAATGTTAATAGACAACATTTTTGTTTTAAGTTAATTTTTATTGAGGAGTTTATTTTTGAGCTTAAATAAAACATAAGGAAACATACTTACTTGTCATGTTGACTTTCAACTTTTACTAGATTTCTCACACAGACTCATACTTTCTCCAAAAGACGAGTATTTAGGAAGACTTGTTCGCATTAAGAGTACTATAAACAACTTCTAGAGGAGCACCTAATCCACAAAAAAAGAACTATACATTTCCCATGTCTTAAAACCATAACCAAAACTAAAACCAAAAAGGTTACTACAAGATCAGATAATCCAGAAAAGGATAACCCTTTATAAAAAGAAAATATATTCTTAATCTCAAAATTTGTCCAACAAAACCCAAAGTTCAACGAGGACCATTCGATAACCAATTTGTCCATAAAATTCTTCAAAGTAAAACAATCTAAGATTGAAACCCAAATATTTGAAGGATTTTGTCACATAGTCTTCCAAGTTAAATCGTAACATTTATCTCCAAACAACATCAGTTGCTCCTAAAGTCTCGTATTGAAAAGTAATTAACCTAATAACATATCCTCCATGATAGGTTAATCATTTTCATAAATAACCCAAAATCAACTTACTCTTAATTCATAAAATCATATAACTAAAAAGAATCAGTCAAACTAACCAGGGACTTCACGTAGTCCAGTGGTAGGCGATAAATACCAGTCGCACTTTGGTTGTGGGTTCGATTCCCGCAGCTTTGTCCGACGCGACGAGTTGTCACACGGTCTGTGTGTTGTCCTTTTTCCAAAACTATATAATTCTTAAATCATTCCCCAAAAAGAGATAAAATCATCAAAAATGATCATAACATATTTTAACCTCAAGTTTATCTCATGTCTTTCATTTTCCAGCATATCATATAATAACCCATAATTACCTCAAAAGTAAGGATCATATAAACTCTAATGGTTACCTTTATAATTATTACCTGAACTTCCACATCGATTGGTCATCTCGTACATGATGCATTACAGAACATACCAAGGTTCAAGTGGTTGATCATGACTCCTTGATATTTGGTTTAGAACAACCACGAGTTTCCTCATTGAATCCTCCATTTTATCTAGTATCTTAATAAGAGAACCACCACAGTTTCCTTCAAACCTGTTGTCTCTTTGGTGCCTGCTAGATCCATCCATTCACTAAAAACAGAAATGTCAGCGTGAGTATATCAACAAAACCATCATGTACTAATGAGGAAGGTAAACACTAAGATATACTTACTCATTCACTTTATCTAAAACTAGGACTCTTTCTGAAATCCTAACCATTATGGTGATGCCACTTATGCTTAAAGAATACCCTAACCTCTAAAGTTATCTAAACCGACCTTTGATACCAACTATAAGGTCTCAGCCTTAAACCTTACTTAATCTTGAGTTATTACAAGATTAAACATTGAGGATCTTTTCAGGTTTAGAGTTTTAGAGAATTAGATCATGAAACTTGCATTACATTCCACATTTAAACAAAGTGGTTACATAAAAGACAGTATTCATTCTTCCCATCAACGGAATCATATTTAAAATAAAACACGGATTCTTTCTTAACACATCCTTGACATTATCATCACGTCATGTACCTTTCCCTTGACCTGTGAAAAACATTTCAAAAACTTGGGATGAGCATAAAAAGCTCAGTAAGGGTTATAAAATATGGAAAGGAAACATGAGTTCATATATACATAAGAATGAAATCATACTTTACCCATAAAACATACCCACTTTAACATACCTCATCAAATCATGAATAAATCGTAAAAATCATAAGACATAAAAGGTTACTTGAGGCATTCATAACTTTCTTACGTAGGGAGTAACCCTCTTGGTTACGTTTGGAATACCCATCACAGTATATTCCCTAAATCTCTTCGGAGAAACCTTAACGTTTCACTGCTTCGCGTTACCCAATGCATTGGAGAGCTATATCGGGCTCACCCGCCCTTAGTTTATCACGGAACCACCCGTTTTCATAACAATGCCCAAGAACCATAACATAAATGTATCACATAAAACATGCATAAATGAAATATAACATTTTCACATTTCAATCGCAATATAACATTTTAGGATATTGAAATAATGAATCCATTAAAAAAAACCATTTTCAAAACCATTTAAAACATTTAATAAAGAGATTTTTGAATCAAAGTGTCTCATACCACCTTGAAAATTTTAACATTTTAAACCATTAATATCCATATAAATAAATCCTTAAAACCATTTTGAAAACATGGATATTAATAAGAACAAATCATTAAAACATTTAAAGCGATATTTTGGTTAAAGGGTTTTTACCAAAATTAGAGACACTTGAATACAATAATTGAGGAATAACATTTAATCAGAACTTTATAATATCATTAGAATAAATGGATTCATGATATAATATTCCAAAGGACAGTATATACACCATATAAGAGTGAATTGGTGCATAACAACAATGAAGTCTCAATAGAGATGTAAAATGTGATGAAATCCCTTATAAAGAAGGTATCCTTAAATTAAGGATAAATCAATCTCAAAATTATGTGTGACAAATATAAATACACCCAATATAATTGGATATTAAGTGTAAAACAATAAAAGTTCATTCACACATATTCAAAGGATGACATATTCAATAACAACATGTTGAACCCAAAGAAATCGAAATTGGGTTAAAAAGTTCCCTTGGTAAAATTCGACATCCTAACTTCAAAAATTCAGAAAATGAGTTGATGAGAGATAAAAAGGAAATCTCATCACTTGGACATAAAATTTACATCAATCAGGATATAGAAGAACATATCCCAACATAATTGTATGTGAATTAAAAGACATAACAAACGAAGTCTTTTAAAAAGAGGAGGGTGAAAGGTTCTCTTACCGACTTGGGTAACTTTCGAAAAGTACACCCCATTGAAGAAGTGTCATACAATGAATATGTAAATACCCATAAATGGAATTATATTACAAAAGGAGTGTAATAATGGGCAGTACATAAACCACTCAAAGGAAATTGTGGCAAATGTAGCATAAATCTCACGGGAATAAAAGTGAGATGAAAAATCTCTTACAAAAACTCGGCAGCCTAACGGCGCCACTTAAAACTTCCAAAATGGATTGATGAGAGGAAATAGGGTCTCTCATCACATCAACAGAAAGTTTATAGAAAGAAGAATATAAAAGAACATCCAAATAACAAGAAAGTTGAGCTTTAAAAGGAATGACATAAAAGAGCGTACTTAAAAAGAAAGAGAGTAGGATCCCTTACCTCAAGTCCAACTTGTCTTGTTCGTTTCTTTATATTCCTGAATAATAAACTTTGGTCAATTAATAATTTCCTAAGTACCTCCTTTAGAGATTATTATTCAGTTCATATCACATATTATAATGTTATAATAATTGTTTAATAATGTTAGTTCATATCAGAAGTTTTTGCCGATGTTTGGTACATGAGTCAAAAATGAACTTGTTTGAAAAAAAGATTGTCCATGTAGTTATAAGTAAATAATTTCCAGAATAGTATTAATGGTTAAAATATCATATTTATCCAGTAAATATTCATTTAATACTATTCCATATCATTTGGAGATAAAAAACGAAAAGCACCGTTCATGGAGACGGTAGGTCGTACGTACGCATGAACGCTACTTTCATTTTTTGTCATATTAATGGAATTAAAACAAAATGAGAGAGAGATATATATGTTATAATTCCAAAATGATATCCATAATTTTGATGTAATATATTACATATATATCCATTATATATATGTACTTATAATATTACATAACATTTTGAGATAAGAAATGAAATGTACCGTTCATGGAGACGGTAAGCCGTACGTACGCATGAACGCTACTTCCATTGTTATTTCATATTTAATGGAATTAAAACATAATGATACATAATAGTATTTTAATTCCAGTATGGTATCATATATAATATCATTAAATATATCCTTTATACGTACCACATATGGTATTAACGAATCAAATCACTTTGAGGGGGCGGTAATCCGCACTTCCTTAAATGAAGATATCGCGTTTACCCATAATGGAAACCATAAAGGTATGCCCAAAATGAAAAATACAGAAGCTTAAGGAAAACATAAACATATTATATATCATATATAAATATAGTGTCATTTTAATGGTCACCTTTGGGAGTGTGGATAAGGAGGTAGAGGTGGGGGCCTTTTATAAGAGGAGAGAAGGGGCACTCTTGGAAGGTAAAGAAAAGTCACTTTATTTTAAAATGGTATTCGGATTTAAGAGGTCTCACATTGATGTGTTTCGAGGATAAGGTGATAAGGGTTCGAAATCCACTCATCCAATAGGTTTTGGACATGTGTAGGTCTTAGATATTACATTATCTTTCCATTTTATTTAAATCGTTAAATAATGAGGTCATCGCTGCATCATCATGATGTCATAAATAATTTAATTTATTTAATGTCTAAAAATTATAAAAAAAATACTATGATGTAGGAAATATTTTTAACTTTCCAATGAATATTTATAGTCAAAAATCTGATTTGTATAACCCCATGTAAAAATTGTTTTAGTAAAACATTTCATGTTTCTCTCATTTTTACTTTAACATTAAATAAAAAGATATTTATGTCATTTTCCAACCAAAGTGGCTCCATGGGGTCCCCAAGTTGACCCATGGGTTGTCTTGGTCGGTCATGACACATCCAATGAGGTTAGGACATTTGTCAAGTTCATTTCATATTATTAAAACGTTATTTTTACCTTAAACTACACTAATTACCTCTAATCGCGATTAAAAACTTAATAAGTTACTATTCACCAAAAAATTATTTTTATCCCATTGAACCACATTTTACTTCTTAATGACAACCATGTATGTTGGATTTTTGAAATTCAAAACACAAAGATGGCAAAATTTCATTTAAACGGAAAAATCAGTTTTTATAAGTACCACTTAGTGGTTTCACTATTCATCAAAAATTGAAGTTTTTCAGAAAAATCCCAAAAATTCACCCTAAGCTATATTTGATATTCCGAATTCAAAAATGAAGTCTATTTTACAAAATTCAAATCATATAAGTCACATTAATTAATTTAATAATTAATTCATGCTGTCAGAGCAAATAACGTGTTTTTATGAAACAATATGTATCAAAAGATTGACACTAGTTTAAGTCTGATTTCAAAGTGAAATTAATTGCAACGACCACTATTGAATTTAATGGTAAAAATATATTCTAATTTCACTTTAAAACCAATTCAAAAGATAATCTAATCATATAAATAAATTAGATTAAAAAGAGGTTTTGAATTAAAATACAACATTTTACACTATTCATTAAAAAATGAACTTTATCGGAAAGATACCAAAAATTTACACAAAGTAAATTTTGATGTCCCGATTCTTAAGAAGAGTTTTATTTGGTCCAATAGAATGTATAAGAGTGAACAAAACTATATTTAATGCTGGTTCTCCATCAAAAGGCGATTAGTGAACCTTTAGTGAAAACTAGGGCATATACGCCTAAAATTGAATTCTTTCCGTATTTTAAGCCTTTATCTTTTATTGGATAAATGTAAAAACATTTAAAAACATATATAATCATATTTTAGTTATTTCTATCCATTCTCGCCAATACAATGGTTACATGTTAACTACCATTTAAAATAATATTATTTTATTATTAGAGTGCAACGTAAGATTCCCAAGAAACTCATTGTTGCATGTTGGGTACGTCATCGAGCATAGTGTCCCCTTTAAAGTCATATTAATATTTTATTCACAAATATGGATAAATATGAAAATGTCATATTCTTTATTTACCTGGGGTGTTACACCCAGCCCGTCATCCCTCGGTGCTTCCCGACTCGCCTCTTGCAGTTCCCGGCCCGCCTCCCATCGCGGCTCCCGACCCCGCCTCCTCTCACGGTTCTCGGCACACCTCTAGTCGCAGTTCTTGGCCTCGCCTTCCTCTCGCGGTTCCCGGCCCGCCTCCCGTCGCGGCTCCCAGCCCCGCCTCCCGTCGCGGCTCCCAGCCCCGCCTCCCGTCGCGGCTCCCGGCCCCACCTCCTCTCACGGCTCCCGGCCGGCCTCCCGTCGCGGCTCCTGGCCCCTCCTCTCGCAGTTCCCGGCACACCTCTAGTCGCAGTTCTTGGCCTCGCCTCCCTCTCGCGATTCCCGGCCCGCCTCCCGTCGCGGCTCCCGGCCCCGCCTCCTCTCACGGCTCCCGGCTGGCCTCCCGTCGCGGCTCCCGGCCCCGCCTCCCGTCGCGGTTCCCGGCCCTGCCTCCTGTCGCGACTCCGAGACCCCAGCCTCTGTCGCGGCTTCCAGGCCCCGCCTCCTACGGCGCTTCCCGACTCGCCTCCCTCGACGACTCCCGCCCCACCCTCCCTTCGGTGTTTTTTCGGCCCCTCCCTCCAACGGCTTCCCGTCTTCACCCGACCCCGCCTTCGACGTGGCCTCCCAGCACCTGCCTCCCTTGCGATGTCCCGGCCCCACCTCTCTCAGCGCCTCCTGATCCCACTCTCCCCGGTGAGTCTCGGCCACCGCCTCCGACGCGGTCGCCCACCCTCCAGCGGCTTCTCGGTTTCATCCGACCCCGCTCTCCTCGACGAGTCTCGACCCCGCCTCCTCGTGACCCTTCCTGGCCCGCCCCACTTGCGCATTCCCGACGATCTCCTGATCACCGCTCTCCTCGGCGCTTCCCGGCCCACCTCCTTCACTGGCCACCGTCACCACAACGGCTCCCGCAGCACCGACGATCCGTTTCCAACGGCCTGTTTCCCGCATGGCGCCCACTGACTCTGTCATGGTTGGAACTTCCGCTCGCGGAACTCCGACACCACCTCCAGTCATCGGCGCTCCTACAAGGTTGCCCCCTCGTCTCAGTTGTCGGTCTTCCCGCACGGCAGCCCCACGCTTCATCCCTCCGTCTGTGCATCCGCCTGAGCAATTGTCCAATGCTCCATCACCGGTCTCGAGTACTTGATACAAACTGACACTCCCGCCGGAGGAGATTGCATTTATACAATATCATCGGGTTGCCTTGCCCCTTCCTCTCCTCCAGCCGCCATTGTTCAGACTGGTGGCCCCGCCACAGGTATATCTCCTCGGCCGACAACTTGGATGCTTGACTCTGGTGCGTCTGAACATCTCACAGGAGATTCTGGTATGTTCACTACCTATCATCCGCATACAGGTGCCTCTGAAATTACTATTGTTATTGGATCAAAAATCCCCATTGTGGGATTTGGCACATGCTCATTGACCTCGTCTATTCACCTGGCTTCAGTAGCTCATGTTCCTGACAGTCCATTTAATCTTATCTTCATCACCAAAGATTTAAATTGTATTGCTACTTTTACATATTCTGGTGTTGTTTTTCAGGAGCGAACGACGAATTGGGAACTTGGTCGAGGTCATATTCGGAATGAGGTGTACATGTTCGATACTCCACCATCTCTTGCTTGCTCATCCACCTCAGCTCGTGCCCCTGACCTACATTCTTGCATTGGTCATCCATCGGCTTCCGTCCTACATAAGCTTTACCCCCAATTCAATTTTCACCTTTCCTTCCATTGTGAATCCTGCAAGTTTGCTAAACATCATTGGGTGACGTATGTTCCTATACTGGAAACGCGTGTCGTGAATCCTTTCATCCTTGCTCATTCCGATGTATGGGGTCCTTGCAGGGTTCCTAGCCAGTCCAGGTACAGTTATTATATATCTTTATTGATAACTACTCGTGCATGACATGGTTTTACCTTCTTCGTGATCGGTTTGAAGTATTTTCTACTTTTCAAACCTTTTATAATGAAATTCATACTCAATTCTCCACCTCCCTTAAATGTCTCCGCTCCGACAATGGACGGGAATTTTTATCTACTTCCTTTCAACAGTTTCTCAAGGATAAAGGCGTCATTCGTCAAACATTTTGCCCCGACACACCTCAGCAGAATGGAGTGGCCGAGTGGAAACATCGTCATATTCTGGAGATTGTTTGTGCTCTCCTCTTCCACATGAAGGTGTCTCCTTTTTTGGTCTGATGTCATCCCGACTGCTACCTACCTCCTCAACTGACTCCCTTCTTCTATCCTTCAGGGGAAGACTCCTTTTCGGACTCTGTTCTCCTCTCTCCCTATTCACTCACTTCCACTCCGTGTGTTTGGGTGTCTGTGTTATGTCTGGAACACTCGTCCCAACCTTTCCAAACTTTCTCCCAAATCCATCTGTTGCATATTCCTCAGATATTCCTTCACTCATCACGGATACCAGTGCTTCTCTCCCGACTTACAGCGATATATCATCTCTCTGTTGATGTGTCATTTGTTGAGAGCTTTCCTTTCACTCCTCCCTCTCCCCATCCAGACAATCGTCATCGATGATTGTCTTCTTCTCATCATCCACCCACCTCTGGTACCCCACTCTATTGGTCATCGGTTTAGCACTGTCTACTCCCGCCGCCCGTCGACTGTATCCCCCGTCCAGGCCGAGGACACCATCGTCCAGGATTCGTCTGATGCTCCTGCTTCGAATCCAGATGACTTGTCCATTGCCCTACAAAAAGGTACTCATTCCTGTTAGGATACTCCTCTGTACACATCCTCATACAGGGGTCTTTCCGCTCTTGAGACGATATTTATTCCACACACGGTTGGTGACGCCAAATCTCACCCTGGATGGCTTCAGGCAATGCGGGATGAATTGCAAGCTCTGAACGACAATCACACTTGAGATCCGGTCCCCCTTCCGGCAGAAAAACAGGCGATCGGTAGTAAATGGATCTATATGGTCCGCCTCAATGCAGATGGCACCCTTCATCGCCTCAAGGCCAGACTTGTGGCGAAGGGCTTTGCTCAGGCATATGGTATCGACTATTTTGATACCTTCTCCTGGTTGCAAAGATGGCATTTATCCGATTGTCCATCTCTCTAGTCGTTCATCATCATTGGTCTCTTCATCAACTTGATGTCAAGAATGTCTTTCTTCATGGCTTTCTTGAAGAAGAGATGTATTTGCAGCAACCTCCAGGATTTCGTGCCTCTGAAATTGACTTTCATATCCGCCGACTTTGTCGCTCTTTATATGGCCTCAAGCAGTCTCTTCGGGCTTGGTTTGACCAATTCAACATCGTCGTCACTACATTCGGGCTCTCTCAGAATATGAAGGACCACATCGTCTTCTATCATACAACGTCCTTCGGCCGCATCCTGCTGGTGGCGTATGTTGATGATATCATCATCACTGGGAGCGACTCAATTGGAATCACTCAACTAAAGGGGCGTCTTCGCCACCACTTTCACACTAAAGATCTCGGTCCACTGACATAATTCTTTGGCATTGAGGTCTCCCGTTCTACGGACACCATCTTTCTTTGTCAACGAAAATATGTCTTCTTGCAGGATGTTGGATTGACTCAGGCCACTCTCGTTGACACTCTTCTTGAGCCTGGGGAACAATCTCTCTATGACAACACGGAACTCTTTTCTCACCCAAAGAGCTATCGTCGTCTTGTGAGAAAACTAAATTATCTCACCATGACGCGTTCGGACATTACCTACATTGTTGGCAAAGTTAGCCAATTCATGGAGCATCCGAACAAATCTCAGCGGGATGAAGTACTCCGCATTGCGAAATATATCAAGAAAGACTCTGCTCGTGGTCTTCGGTACTCACATCACGATCATTTGAATGTTGAGGCCTTCTGTGAAGCTGACTATGTCGATTGTCTTGCTACCCGTCTACTTCTGGGTTTGTTGTTTTCTTGGTCGGTAACTTCATCTCCTGGCGCAGCAAAAAACAGACTGTCGTCTCCAAATCTAGTGCGGAGTCTGAATACCGTGTGATAGCCACAGTCACTATTGAGATCATTTGGCTTCGACATCTCCTCCATGAGCTTGGCTTCCCGCCACAGACATCTGCTCATATCTGGTGTGATAATCAGGCAACCACGAAGATTGTTTTTAATCCCGTCTTCCATGAACGAAGCATATCGAGGTGGACTGCCACTTTCTTCGTCATCACCTCGAGCAGCACCATATCAGTTTCGACCACATACCGACGGTCGATCAGTTTGCCGACATCTTCATCAAAGGCCTCCCGGGAGCTCGTCTGGACTCTCTCAGTACCAAGTTGGGTATCTACAGCATCAGTGACCCAGCTTCAGGGGATGTGTTGAACCCTATTTTATTATAGAGGGTATTTCTGAGTCTCACGTCTATTTACTCCACCGTGTAATCTATTTTACCCATCTATAAAAGAATGTCTTCGCCTCACTTTGAGGTAAGGGGAATTCGCCATCTACATTTTTCTTTGGTCGGATAGTAAGGGTCGGCGTAATAAGATAATTAATTGGCATGTCAAAAAGAATTGATGGGAATGGGGAGTTTTCGCATGTTTTGACGCTTTGATATATGTTGTTGGTGAGTTTGTATCATGTTATTACCTTGTTGAAAATGACGGTTATTGGAAGCATTGTGTGCATTGTAGTTGTTGTGATATAATGGCCCCTGTTGTGTTGTTGTGTGATCACACCCTGAATAAAAAGGCTAAAGAACGTATATTTGGCTAATAAATTGGTTTCTCCTGGATTATGGTTTGTGTGATAATACTCATGCTAAATAAAGATTGAATGTGATAAAGCCCCTGAATAACTGTGAAAGTCAGTTTGCGATGTTGTTGTGTGTGCTTGTGCTTGTTGTGTTGCCCTGCGTGGTTTGGGTTGTTGTGAGGTGGTGGTGGTGGTGGTGGTGACCAGCTGGGTGGTGTAGTACGTGGAGCAGTGATGTGGTAAAGCCCCTGAATAACTGTGAAAGTCGGTTTGCGATGTTATTGTGTGTGCTTGTGCTTGTTGTGTCGCCCTACATGGTTTGGGTCGTTGTTAGGTGGTGGTGGTGACCAGCTGGGTTGTGCAGTACATGGAGCAGTGATGTGGTGGTTGGTTGGCATGGATGCAATGTGGGCAGTGGTTGTGGAGCAGTGGTTGTTATGATATGTGGTGTTAGCTTTATATGGCGGTTGTGTTGTGAGATGTGGTTGGGATGTGTGATGTGAGGTTGTCATGGTGAGATGGCTTGGGCGATGTGATGCGACGACGATGGTGGATGTGTGGTGTTGTGGCAGTGGTTGTGTGAGTTGGGCCAGTTGTAGCATGACGTGGTTGAGATAGTTGTCTGGTTAGCCATGGGATGAACTGTGATGATAAACGAAACAAAATAGGTTGGTAGATAAACGAGATGGACTAGAAATGGATGTGTGGTAATTGGCTAACTGAATTGAATAAATGAATGAATAGTGTAATGTGAAATGAAATGGCTAACGAACAAATGTGGCCAAACTTATAATTGGAAGTGGGGAATGTTGTGTGATTTGTGTGGTGATCGCGTAGTTGCATATAGTAATGGCAGCAGTTGTGATGGTCAATGTGGTGTGCGATGGTGGTGATGTGGTGTGCGCTAGTGCAGTTGATGTAAACTCGTAGGTTGGGTATTGTGTGTTATTTGTATATCATGTATGTTTATGTTATTTTATACACACCCCACCCGAGTTGAATAACCTTACCAACACTCAGAAGTGCTGAGTTCTAGGTGTTTTCCCCAACATCCAGGATGGTGGTGATACAGATGGCTGGGTACCCCCTCTCCCCCACTCTTCCTTCAGCAATAGTTATACGGGTTGGTGTTTGAGATTACTCAAAGGTAATGTGTGGCCCGGGTGTCTGCGGGCGGGATGTGATGTGATGTGTGGCCCAGGTGTCTGCGGTCGGGATGAGATGTGATGTGATTTGATGTGTGGATCACGTGTCTACGGGCGGGCAGGATGTGATGTGATGTAATGTGTGGCCCGGGTGTTTACGGGCGGGATGTAATGTGATGTGATGTGGTATGTGTGGAAGGGATGGGAGCATAGGACGTTCGGCGTTGGAGCGTGAGAGCGACAAATTAGTGGGGAAATGGCAATAGGTAGTTCACCGTTGGGGCATGAGAGCGACAAATTAATGGGGAAACGGCAATAGGGTGTTTTGGTTTGTTATGATCCTGATGCTATGTTGTTATATTGGATGCATGATTTGATGAGCGAGTCATGGTGAGGTTGAGTTTGGTTAGACCTGTATAGGTACTTGTTAGTTCTTTCGTTTGTTCTTTGGCACATTAGCATGCTCTTTTCAAATGTGCACTTGAGGCCTTGGATATGTCCCTACTGAGTATACCTGTTATGCTCACCCTACATATATAAACTGTTTTCAGGTTTCTAGGATAACTTTGGGGACCAAGCTATATATTACTAGCTGGGTTAGAGCTGTTGTTGAGTCGTTGTCTTAGATTTTTCTTTTTGGTATATTGTTGGAGACTTTTATATGTATCAGTTTTACTTCATTCATGCATTGTGGGATGGTTTTTGATTTACCTTTATATTGTCTGTTGGAGTTGTTTTGTGACTGTTTATCCAATCTCCTGATCCTGTTTCATTTATAGAGGGTAATGTCTCCCATACTGTGAGATTTTTATACCCTCAATGTCAGTCCGCAACCCGGGGCCTACTAGAGGTGGGAATCAGGGGTCATCATCTCTCTCTCCTCATTGTGGTATCTTCGACGGGAGGGGGTCATGACAAATACAAAACAATATCAGAGTAACAACAGAAAAAGAAATAAAGGTGCAAGGCTAAGACTCCAAATAGAAAGACATTAGCACCAAAGTGACATTATCCCCAGATCAAGATGCAGACACTCCCTAACTCCAGCTTCACCAACCGAACCATGACATCAAGGATCACCACTAGAGAAGTACGAAACATGACCCTTCCCTACATCTCGGTAGACAATGTCTGCAAACACACCAAAGTGCCCAAATGGGGGGTGAGTATATCACTCGGTAGGATTTCACCAAAGATTTCCCAACACACGTCACTCGGACAAGAACAAGTTAGCACATTTTATATAAAACAGAGGGTGAGAATATCAAAACAGTTTATAAAAAGGAAACGTAAAAACAAGTAATTTAACCAAATCAATTCTTCCACTTTCTCTTTCACTTTCCGCTTGGCATACCCATTTCCATGTTCCATAGTCACACGCAACAAGGCCTCGTACAATGCAATTTGAACACACGCCACCATGTATGCCAAGACCATCATCCATATCAAATAGTTTTTCACACAAAACATTTCTTTTGAAAACCAAATCCTTTGAAAAAAATTAATTAAAACGTCTCAATAGCATCTTTCAAAACTACCCTTTTGAAATCACATCAAAACAAGAGTTTTCCACATAAACTACTCATGAGATTTCCAATCAAAGCACAAGAACAATTTATCAATATTCAAGCCAACAAGTTCTAGAACAGTAGAGTGGAAGAGAAGCCACCTACCTCGATTATGATTAACGCAAAGGATCAAAGATGATTCAACAGATTAACCTTTTCCTTCATTCCTCTATCAAAACCCAAGAAGATCTCATCACCACAAATCCAAACCCATAGATCCGGATATCACACACTGATCTATGGTTCCGATGAAGCCAATACAAAGAGGTCCAAAAAGAGAAGGAAGAATATAACTCTAACCTTTGATTTTCAAACTGCTCAAAGATCCGTTGGAATCAGAGTCCAGACGTCGAAGTTCGCCGAAAATTGCCTAGAGAAACCCTGGAAGTCGAGAGGGAGAAGAAGGAAACCGTATGAACAAAAACAAGTGTTGGGTGCATCAAAACTAGCTACGCCCGAGCTATTCACGAAATGAATTGGGAATTCACGTAAATTCCTCGAGAGTCCACTTACGCCAATATTTGTGTTGCCTTGGTTTAATTTTTGGGAGAAACCCCCTTTCACGTCGTGGATGGATTTCACGTCCTAAATGCACCCGATGAAACCATTCACGCTATGAAATAAACTCACGGCATCTGTCCTGGATAATTGACGTCATGAAACCATCATTCACGACGTGAATTTGTCCTGCGGAATTTCATGTAGCCAGATTCCAGGTTGATTTCCTTTTCCGTCCTCGGAAGCTGGATATCAACAATGCCCTTGAACAAGTCATGTCATTGCTCCCGCATAAACTTTTCTCATTCCCAAGTTTCCTCTTGAACCTGACTATGTTGTCATAGTACTTGCTTCAAGGAAATGGATCTCCTTCGAAGGGTCTTTTTCTGTCTGTCCAGAACTCGTACGGGTTCATGGATAAAAGTCGCATCCGGCTCAAGAGTAAGATGATCCCAACTGATCACATGTCGTGGATCGGGATGATACTTCTTCAGTTGAAAAACATTAAAGATGTTATGAACTGCACTGAATCTCGACGGTAACGCTAACCTGTGTGCAACAGTATCAATCCGTTCTATAACCTCGAACAGTCCCGCATACCGTAGCGTTAATTCCCTTGTTTCCCCCCAAGTGTCGATAACCAAGTTTTTGTGACACTTTCAAGAAAACATGGTCACTAACATCAAAAGATAAAGGTCGACGACGATTATCTGCATACGAATTATGTCTGCTTTGTGTCGTAGCCATCCGTTTTCGGAATATTTGGACTTTCGTTGTGGTCTCGTGGACAATACTTGGTCCAATAAAAGATGTCTCACCTGTTTCCACCCAACATAGCGGAGAACGACAAGGACGACCGTACAAAACCTCGAACGAGGTCATCTGTATCGTCACCCAATAACTGTTATTATAGAAGAATTCAACAAAGGGCATATGATCCTCCCATGAACCACCAAAGTCCATGGCACACACTCTGAGCATATCTTCTAATATTTGAATGGTGTGTTCTGATTGCCCTTCCGTCTGTAGATAATATGTTGTGCTCATAGTCAATTGACTTCTAAGAGCCTGTTGTAATGATCATCAAAATCGAGAAGTGAAATGGGGATTTCTGTCAGATACAATCAAAGTTGGAACTCCCATGTAACCCTAACCACTTCTCAGATATACAATTTTGCCAAGTCCTCTGCCGTGTTGGATTCTCTAATAGGGATAAAGTGTGCCAAGTTAGTAAGTCAATTCACTACTACCCATATAGCATCATGTTTCCGTAACGTTCTCGATAGGCCTATGACAAAATTCATCGCAATTTGCTTCCACTTCCATGCAGGTATAGGCATAGACTGCAACATACCAACCGGTCCTTTGATGTTCAGTCTTCACCTGCTGACATGTCAGACATTTCATCACGGTCTGCAATCTTGCATTTCATACCTGGCCACCGGAAATGCGCTTTCATCACCTTGTACATTTTTTGAACACCTAGATGAATAACCCATTTTGAATGGTGGTACGTTGAAAGAAGTTGTTCCGGACAAGATTGAAAAACTAAAATTCGATTCCAAAAGCGTAACAAAGAATTTGCATCTTCTGTCCAGTCATCAGAAGTCTCCCCACCATTTAGATTTGACCTAATGGTGATACAATCCAGATCTAATGTTTGAGCTTCTTTTACTAGATTTATCAAGTCCGGAACAAGACTTCCTGGAAAGAAAATTGCATGCTCACCCTGTGTAATATCACAATCTAAATGCATATGAGTAATCATGCTCATCAACTGTCATTGGTCACGAGCTTCTCGGACCACTTCGTTGTACGATTTCCAACTCAACGCATCTACTACAGAATTCCCTTTATCGGGTGTGTATACCAAGTCGAAATCGAACGTTTGGAGGTACTTCATCCTTCCTTCAATGCCTCAAGTTCAAGTCTCGTTGAGAGAAGATTTATTTCAAACTCTTATGATCAGTGTAAACTGAAACTTCAGGTTATGGACAACCGCAGTTAATTCCGACTCATGCGTAAAATAATTATTCTCATACACTCGTAACTGTCTCGAACCGTAGGCCACAACATGGTCTCCCTGCATGAGAGCACAACCAAGACCGGATCACGACGCATCACAATATACCACGTAACTCTTACCTGGTTCTGGCAAGATTAGGATGGGTGTCGAGGTGAGACGAGTTTTCTGACATTCATCATTTCATACGAATGGAACACCTTTTCTTGTCAGAGCAGTCATGGAAGAAGCAAGTCTTGAGAAATCCCAAACAAAGCGACGATAATAACCTGCTAATCTCATAAAACTGTATATCTCAAAAACATTTTTTAATGTCTGCCAAGAGACAGTTGCTTCAATCTTTTCAGGATCAACTGATATTCCTTCTTCGGACCATGGATAACTGATATTCCTTCTTCGAACGACAGTCAACTAATATTCCTTCTTCGGACCACGGTCAACTGATATTCCTTCTTCGAACCACGGTTCAGGGTCAACTGATATTCCTTCTTTGGACCACGGAAATGATATTCTTCCGAGGAGGCATTACGTCATGCTGCGGGGACAAGACTCTATTAGGAGGCTACCATAAATCATTGACACGGCTAGCACCCGTTGAAGATGTCCCATCCCCAAGGAATTGGACGCCCACGCCTTCCCTGAATGTCAAATCGATGTGGCGAGCGAAGCGCATAGCCTAGAGACGAATCTTCAGGTTATGGACAACCGCAGTTAATTCCGACTCATGCGTAAAATAATTATTCTCATACACTCGTAACTGTCTCGAACCGTAGGCCACAACCAAGACCGGATCACGACACATCACAATATACCACGTAACTCTTACCTGGTTCTGGCAAGATTAGGATGGGTGTCGAGGTGAGACGAGTTTTAAGTTTTAAAAAGCATTTCTGACATTCATCATTTCATACGAATGGAACACCTTTTCTTGTCAAAGCAGTCATGGAAGAAGCAAGTCTTGAGAAATCCCAAACAAAGCGACGATAATAACCTGCTAATCTCATAAAACTGTATATCTCAAAAACATTTTTTAATGTCTGCCAAGAGACAGTTGCTTCAATCTTTTCAGGATCAACTGATATTCCTTCTTCGGACCATGGATAACTGATATTCCTTCTTCGAACAACGGTCAACTAATATTCCTTCTTCGGACCACGGTCAACTGATATTCCTTCTTCGAACCACGGTTCAAGGTCAACTGATATTCCTTCTTTGGACCACGGAAATGATATTCTTCCGAGGAGGCATTACGTCATGCTGCGGGGACAAGATTCTATTAGGAGGCTACCATAAATCATTGACACGGCTAGCACCCGTTGAAGATGTCCCATCCCCAAGGAATTGGACGCCCACGCCTTCCCTGAATGTCAAATCGATGTGGCGAGCGAAGCGCATAGCCTAGAGACGAATCTTCAGGTTGTGGATACGTACCCAAGCACGAATATCCTCTTGCAAGTCGTTCAAAAAACAACCAGTGTATTATTGTGGTTGAAGAGGAAAGAGAGAAACAAGATATTCGAATTGCTCGACATAATCCTAGACCGTGCCCCACTGCTGAAGAGCAGCGAGCTCCTCATATGGATTTTGGATTGCAAGACCGCTAAAACGCTCCATGAGTTCCTCTTTAAAAATAGTCCAAGACACGTTCGGGCGAACCTCAATCAAAATTTAAAACCAATGAATTGTGATACCCTCCATACCTGAGCAAGTTGAACCTAGAGGTTCGGGTGTATGATGAATCCGAAAATAGAATTCTGCCCAAGAGAACCATCCGCGTGGATCTGCACCATCAAAAATTGGAAAATCAATACGTCTAGCGGTCCCCAAAGGATTGGCGAGAGTAGGACACCCCAAGACGAGCGAGATAATCGGGTCCACAGAACACGCTGGGTCGGGACGTCCTGTAGGGGAAGCTTATTCAAACGACACACCATACCAGCGAGATAGGAACGGAGTTCATCTTGTCCCTGTGTAAGAGTGTGGATAGACGATGAGGGGTCCGAGAGTTGTTCTGTAACAGCGCCCATGCGTTGCTCCAATGTGTCCAAACAAGTTTGGTGACGCGTCTCCATTGAGGAAGGTCGGCATGTTAGACCAAAATGATACAGACCTTCAATCACAACACACCAATCGGGACTATTTTGTATTGATTTCAACTGTAGAGTGAGAGTTGCAACTGAAAATTGGAGAAGGAAACGTAAAAGAAAGATGGAGTACTCGAGAGACCCCTTCCCAGGTTCTCCCGCCCAAGCCGCAGTCGTAGATGACAAAAAGAATAATTCCCTCCTTCAATTCCCTCCACCTCTCTCCCTTATAACGGACCCAACCCCTTCCCGCATGTGTTAAGGGATTCCCCTCCCACCCACCCTGCAATTACAGTTTTACCTTGCCTAGAATATACCTTCAAACTGCCAGGGAGGTCTCGGGCTCCTATTATGATGGGTGTGCTAGTTCATGTGAAGTTTTGGCCAAACCTCTCTCCCACTCGAAACTCTCTTTCTTCATCATCCTTTGCCTCTTGAGATACTAACATATTGTGGGTGAAGAAGGGATCATGCCCGAGCGTCGGGCGATTCAAGTCTAACCTGTGGATACGCCGCAAAGGAGGGAGTCCAATGGATGTCTCTCAGTGTTCTTCATCAAACATAAGGGTTGACGATCGTTGCAGAGGCATTGACGGTGTAAGGTACACATGAAAATTCTTCATTTTATGTTTAGCATGGTTTTGGTTTCATCCATAATAGATTTTGGGATTTGAGGTTTATAATCGCTTCCACTACATTGATTAAGTAGTTCATCGATCCTTAGAAACCCATCACTAAATACACCACTTTACCTTATATTTTTAATCATGGAAACCTCCCATTTTTTCCTTATATTTAGAACCAAAGATGGCAATTTCTTTTTTGAAGATGCTACTAAATTTCTCAATTACATTGTGCAAATATTCATCACATAAATTGCTTATGATTGCATTCTAAATCTGTGTCACCGGAATTTATGGGCATCACAAGCTTCGGTAGTCTTAATAATAACTAGAAAAAGATTTAGAACCAAGCAGAGCTTAACATATACTAACCTCAGCAACTGGAGGAAGGCCAGGAGGGAGAACTGGAACCAGAGAAGACCAGAGAATGGGATCTTCTGAAGCTTCAATGGTGCTGCTGTAGTCAGTGACAAGTGGAGCAGACAACAGAGGAACCCACGAAAACGCATTTTGTTGAAGACCCAATCTTCCCGATTCCTCAACAGCCTTGCTGCAACCCATTCTGTTCATGTTACCGTCTTTTTCATCATCAACAGTTTCTTTCTTTCTTGACGACTTCTCTTGCAAACTCTTGTAGGCTGCAGATTGGGATAGGATGCCCAGAGCAGAGGTTTTAGAGTCTTTAATCCTTTTCCCTTCATAACGCGTGCCGAGCTGAGGCATCTGGTAAGGCTCAGTGGGCCGAACTGCCCATTCGAGTGACTTAAGTTCATTGCCGATGTCTTCTGAATAGCCACATTTTGTTTCCACGGAAGCCTTTGTGCAATCTGGCTGCCGGGGTTTGTCAGTGTCCCACCACTTAATGTAACTTGTAAGATCAATTTTCCTTTCAACGCGAAAACCCCCAAGATATTCATCTTCTGCTACAACGTCATTGCCTGTGTTTAAATACATGTTGTAGAGCATTTGGTTTAATTACAGGGGTTAATGAGTCCACTTGGTAGAGGCGGTTTGAGGGAAAAGAAATGGAGAAAAATAGAGAAAAATAGATTTCTATCCAACCAGCCATTATAAATCACTCTGAAAATGGTGTGATTCAGAAAGAAATCATAGTCTTTTCTTTTCTTTTCTTTTCATTTATGAATTAACAAATCAGTTTTTTGTACAAACTGTTTCGCCAAACAAGGTGTAAAAGGTTTGTAGAATAGCAAAATAACAAACTGAGTTGCACTTACCATAATGCTGACTAGAGTGATCTGCTCCTGACATGCAACCAAATGATGACTCCCATCGATTACTTCGACATAACATGGAATATAAAACATAAGGCAAAGGTATATCATTAATCGGCTTTGTTTATTTACATAATTCAATACATTTTCTAATATATTTGTAGAAAATGAAAATAGGAAATATTTTCTAAAACCAAAGCAATCTATAATTTTCAAAAGAAAATCATGGTAGTATAGTATTTTCAAGAAGAGATAAAGCTACATGCAAATATAAAATGAAATATAATTACAAGAAGGGTCCAATTGAAAACACTGAGAAAATGTTTAGAACACTTATTGCTTATGATAAATGTTATAAGAAATTTGTGGTGTTTGTTAGAATTTACATTTGAACAAAAATTACTTTTATCAGTGAAAAAATATTATTTTTTCAATAAAAACAATAAAAACACCATTTTAAAAATAATTATCATAAATTATAAATATTGCAGACACTTTTTACTTTGAATCGTAGAATCAGTTTTAAAAAAGCCAATCAGAATATCTTTTAAAAAAAACTAATGTGTTTTTTTTACCTTCAGAAAATTTATTAAACAAACTATACTTTAAAGAAGTGATTTTATTAATTTTAAAAAAAAAAGCATTTTTTACCCTTTAAAAGCTTAAACAAACGAGCTAAGCACTTGAAAAAAAAACATATATAAATAAAAGCAATAAGATGTTGCTTTTCCAATTGGGCTATGCTTTGACATTATAAAAGATCGTAATCTGAAACTCAACTGGGCACCTACAATAACAATTTATATTAGTAACAGCCACAAAATCTCATCAATAGATATGATCTAAATATACCTGGAAAGCCCACGATATTTAGAGATGCCTCTTGAGAAACCACTACTCTTTCTGCCCAAGACATTGATTATAACCAATAAATAACAAAGAATACCAATGCGAAAAGTAAAAGAATACCTTCGCAAAGATGTCAGATATTCCTCTCTAGAGACATTCTGCATTTCTTCAAGATCTCTCGCATAATCAGTAACCTGCACAGGAATGATCAGCAACCATTATAACATCATGCAACAAAAAAATCACAGCAAAGATAGCTTTGAAGAAAATTAATTAATATTTATCAAATTGTGAAAATTATTTGCCTATCAACATTTTAATATAAAGACACAGATGTAATATAATAAATGTCTATAAGATACACCAATTCTGTCATCCCATTTCAAAAACAGGGAAGAAACAAGAGTTCTGTGGGCCATTTTGATACAATGTTTTCATGAAAAGAAAACATTGTTTTTAATGGAGGGGTCTCTTGCTCTGCAACATGAAGTGCTGACATCTCACTGGGAAATTGATTAGTGTTCCAGGGCCCCAATATTTCAAAGCAGCGAGATCATATGCTCGAGCTGCAGCTTCTTCTTCATCGTATGCACCTGCAAATTTAAGTAATTCAAAGAAAATATTAAAAATACCAAATATCATGGCCATAGCAGGATCAAGGAAATGCTTGGTTATTGACATACCTAGATAAACTGGTAACATATGCCCGCCAAAATTAGATAAAAAAGCCAGATTACATGTGTTAGAATGAACAATGAAATGGTAAAACGTCACTATTTGGCCTGTAAATACGGATTTAAAAGTGTGGACTGCAGGAGTGAAGGCCGGAAAGAGAGACACGCCTTGCTTTCCCTTCTTATTCTGATTTTGGTTCCAGGTGCTCTTGTCCCACAGGTGAGCTTCGTATCGACCGGTCCACCTGTGCCTATCATTCCATGGACGATGAAGCATCAGCCAACAAATTATAACAACTTTAGAAGATGCCACTTATAACATAGATAATTGGCAGAACAAACAGCAATCACCCACCTGCTAAATCCACTATCACGACCGTTTTAATTATAAGGTTTCGGATGATAATAAGATCAATAAATTCTATATTTTCGGTTTTTCAAATTTTTGATCCATTACTATCTTCAGATTGCTGAGAAAACCGAGCAAAACGGTACTCTAAATCCAAATAGGGAAAAACCGCGGCGTTGGGATTTGAAGTAAAAACTTCTTATTGCAGAGGAATCGAGAGACGGAGAGACAACGGAGGCTGCAAAAACATATAATAATGACGAGAGAACGCGAGGAGAAAACACACCTGGTGACGCCCCGGTAAATGGAACTGCGCTTGCCGGCAGCACAGGGAGGCATTTTACTGATCCTCTCTTTGGCCGTACAGGCCCTTTCCTTCTTAGCTTTCTTCACTCCTCTGTACAGGAGAAGCTGATCGTTCGGCACCGCAGCTTCCGAGCTCTCACCTCCAAATCCTCCGCCGCTGCCGCTGCCATCAGCACTGCCACCATCACCGCCGCAGGCACCTTCCGGTTTCAAATTAGGTTCAGAAGACGGTGAAGCCATATTCTATGAACCTGAAGGAGGAGGAGGAGGACCAGCAGCAGCAGCAGACGACATAAAACCTGAAAGACCAAAAATCTCAACGGAAGTAACAGGCGGCAGGTTCGACGAAGCTCCTTCGTGCTTTGAGTAACTGTGAGCGCTAGTAGGGTCAAAAGACGCAGCAGAAGAAAAAGCGGCCTGGGCCAACGGCTCCAGTTAAAATAGGAGGGGCAATATAGTAATTTCGTACTCGTTTGAAAACTGGGTAATTTTTAAAAACAATGCGAAATTATTTATTTATTTTTTTTATACCAAAACTAATGCCCAGAGAGGGAGCCGGGTCGGAGAAGACCGCGGCTGCAATTTGATTTTAAAATGTTAGTCTTTAAATTAAATAATTTTAATTTAAACATTTTATAATATTAAACTTATTTGATTTTACATATTTAATTATTTATTTTAAGTTTTTCACACATCTAATTTATTTTAAATATTGAAGGCGTTTAAATTTTTTGGTTAAGATATTTTTTAAAAATATTCAAAATGTTTATTTTAAATGTTTTATTCGAGTTATTTTAAAATAATTAACCCAATTAAAAAATTAAATCGCATTGATATTTTAAATTTTTTTAAATAAATATCTTCAATCAAAAAAATTAAATAATTTCAATATTTTAGGAAAAAAAAAATAACTTCAATGTTTCAAAATAACTTGAATATTTTAAAATAAATAACTTCAATAGTTTAAAATGTCTTGAATGGTTTAAAATAAATAACTTGAACATTTTAATATAAGTAACTCGAATATAAAATTTAAAACAACTTTGATATTTTAAAATAAATAAATAACTTGAATGAGTTTTTTAAAATAAGTAAGCTGATTAATTAAAATAAATAGGTTGAATAAAAAAATAAAGTTTATTTTAGATATTCAGTCCATTTTTGTATTAATTTAAGTGAAACAAAATAAATAAACTACAATAAAAATATTCAAGTTATTTATTTTAAAATATTAAAGTTATTTTGAAATATTGAAGTTATTTATTTATTCTAAAATATTCAAATTAATTGATTTTTTTTAAAATAAGTAACTTGAATAAAATATTCAAATTATTCTAAAAAAACTAGAGTTACCACAACACTGTGCTTGCAGCCTTGCGCGGGAGAATGGCCGCCGCAGTGGCGGCAGAGAGAAGCTTGGTTTGAGAATATCCGACGAAGGTGGCGGCGGCGGCAAGAGGGTCGGCGTGGAGGTGATCGCGGCGAGAAATCAGGTTTTGCCGCGGCACTTGACGCGACACTAGAATTATAGATGGCAACGGGTTTGTCCCGTCAACTTTTGACCTATCAGAATCCTAATTCATTTAATTTTTATCATAACTCAAACTCAGTTAATTAAAATATATCGATTTCATACTCAAATCCCTTTAATTTTAATATTGTTGTCATCTAATGATGTAAATTGATCCAAAGGGGTCCAAAACTAATTATTTCATACCCATGCCAGCTAAAATGCTAGGGGTGTCTGACCCTGACCTCGATCCTTCACGATCTTAAAATATATGATGAGGATCGGATCCATTGACATCAAATGTGGGTTAGTAGACTTGTTTCATGCTAAAATTACTCAATTTCAAACCTGAACCCCAACGCGATTTAGAGTGTCTAAGCATGTATGGTTCTGGTCCAGATTCACTGGTAGAGATATATCACCAAACTCTCTTAAATGGCTCTAGAACCAGGGTCTAGACCCGTACCATTTACACCCTTAGCCATCACACATCGCTTCTTGCATATGGGACGTAGGGCTTTAGAAGCCTCCGCGCGTCACTCCCTTCTCGACCAGCCCTGTCTGTCTCTGTCACGTGTCACACTATTGGAATTAGAGGTATTTGCAACGGGATCTCGTCGTAAATAGGCTTTAGCGACGGGGCCCCGTCGCAAATAGCCCGTTGCAGAAAACGGCGTGACAAATATTATTTTTTGCGACGAGTATGTCACAAACAATCCTCCGATTATATACATTGTATGTATAAAAAACCTTTCGCGACGGACCGTCGCAAATAGTATTTGCGACGGGGCAGTTACTCGTCGCAATTAATCATCCGATTATATACATTATATATATAATAACCTTTTGTGACGGGACGACGGGTCTGTCGCAAATACTATTAATTAAAAAACTATATTTAGATTATTTGCGACGGGAACCCGTCACAAATACTAAACATGATAAAAAAAATATTTAATAAAATTATGATTAATGAAAAAATTATATTAATATTATTAAAATAAAAAAAAATAAAAAAAAATTATTATTAGTAAAATAAACAAACCTTAAAAAATATAATACTAAAAAATATATCTAATAAAATTATGATTAATAAAAAGTTAATATTAATTTTATTTAAATAATAAAAAAAATTATTACAATTCTCAATATTTACAAAAAAAAATATAAAAAAATCATAAAATGTTATTATTATTAGTAAAATAAACAAATATTAAAAAATATAATACTAATAATAAATAATAAAATATTAAAAAATAATAATAAATTATGCAGTATTTGTAACGATATAAAAGACAGAAACTGTAAATAGTTCATATTACAATAAATCTTAAATTCAAATGTTTTTAACATAAAAAAAATCATTGGGGGTCGTCTTCTGGAGGAGGTGGAGGAGCTGTAGGAGATGGTGGATGAAACTTCATCCCTAAACTACGAGTCAGACGACGCATGTACTCCATCTGCTCGTGTTGCTGTCTCCGACACATCTCTTCATGCTGCTTCTGTAAACTCACTATAAGCTCAGACTGAGTTCGCAACTGCTCCTGATACTGTGAGGCAGAAGATGATGCCTCTCCACGAGCTCCTCTCGAGTTGGACGCCGACATCGCAACAGTACCATAATAGGTATCATGAGTTAAATGAGAGCCGATACCAACTACTCGACCCTTCTCAAAGCCATACCGCGTCGCCTGTATTCATATCGCCTCATCGAAATGGTGGACACTGGTCTGCTTAGTCGTCTCGTCCTGACTCTCAGTCTGTGTCTGAGAGATCACAACCTCACATGACTCCTTCAAATCCAATTTGAAATTAAAATGGTGAAAATATTATATGCAGTTAATTGTCAAACTGAAAAAAATAATACTAACCACAATCTGACGCTGACGATCACCTCTAATCTCTCCAGTGGCTGGATCATTGTACATCATCCGATAAACGTCGAACTCCATAATATCGGAATGCTCGACTGCCTACAGAAATATAAAATAAACAGTTTATATTTAAAGTTATATAAAATATTTAAAAAATATATTTATCAGATGCTCTCTATGCGTACTGAATGTACGACTACCAGCTCGATGCGTCACTTCCTGTCTCCCCCGGTTCTGCCGTCCCACTGAAGATCTCCTCTGAAATCCACCATCCAACCAGTGTAAACATAATTCATCCCGAACATGAGATGAAATGTACTCTGATCGGTGAGCTTTACACGACTCATCAAATTCTGTCACTCCTGCTTTCTTAACGATTGTTCTTCTCAAATTGTGCAAAAACTGACAGAAACTGTCACGCATAGACATCTGACATGCTGTGTGGATAACGTCATGCATGCTATCATCAATGAGATACCATAAACCCAACAAATAATTTATAATATCAAGTTATTAATAAAATAAATTTCAAAATAAATATTCTTTATTTACGTACCAGTCAATGATCGAACATGTTGCGCCGCACATCAATGAGAATCTGTTCCCATGTGATCCATGACTGAGAAAAATAATTGTGCAAGATAACACTCTCTTGTCCAATAGCTACATGCGCAAAACTGTGAAAAAGGAATAAATAATCAAACAATCAGTATATATATAAATAAATTAATGAAAGCTAACTAAAATATACAGGTTATCATACCTCCGTGTGCATGAATCGAAACCAAGACGTGGACGTCGCTCGGGGATAGAGTCAGGAATCATCAATTACGCAAGACCGCGCCCCCTCCGCGTACCCCCTGAACCGTCAGTAGACTGAGGGTCAGATGGTCCACAACCCCCCTCATCCAAAGGTAGATCAGCCTCATGCAACTCGCAAAATAGATCAGGATCCATCTGAAACGCAAAATGATTGTTGTTAGCAGATAATTGAAAATAACTATTATACATAGATATATATTAGTTATGATTATAACCGGCATTTAACTATGTCAATGTCCATCTTCATCCTCATCTCCATAGTTGTCCATGTCAATGTCTTCATCTTCCTCCTCAGCATCATCGATATCCATATGAGTTTCAGTTTCATCATCTCTTGTCATTTCAAATTCATTTGTAACATCATTAACATCTTCATCATCATCGATCCTTAATTATGGAGTGTCATCATCGATATTCACGTCTCTTTGTGAAAAAGATGAATTTTGAGCAGTCTCTTGAAAAATTTCAATTCCTTCAACTTCAGCAGAACCATATTCAGTTTGAGTAAACTGATTTTCTCGAGATTTCATTTTTATTATGCTCCACCAATCACTCAAGTCTCTTGAAGTAGCACAGTACTTTGCGTAACAAATTTGATGTGTCTGTTGAGCCAGTAAAAATGGTTCATTTACTGTAAGAAGACTTTTATATTTAATATTGACGATTCCACGAGTCAGATGAACACGCAAGCCTCTCTTAGTATCCAACCACCGACATTTAAACATCGTTATATAATTCTGTCCTAGATAACACAACTCAATAATTTCATCCAGAATGCCATAAAAGTCAACTTCAGTTTCTCTGTGATGCGATCCTCTCAAGCAAACTCCACTATTCATTATTTTTTTTGATTCCCCATATGCACGTGTATGAAATCGAAAACCATTCACCACATATGCATTATAAGATTTAACTATTTTGGATGGTGGGTTACTCAATATACACAGTCGCTTATCAATTTTATCATCATGTCGAGACACCTGAAAATTTGTAAAACAATTATTAATATGATAAATAATAAACAGAATTGATATTAAACCATCAATAATTTATGTTACAAGTTTTTGAAACTACTGAGAATTTTTTTTTGTCTGCGTTCTTCAAGAGCAGCTGCTGTAATTTGTGGAAGTTGTTTATTGATGTGATTATCATATAAACTACAAATAAAATAAGTTTACATACTGTAACATAAATTATAAAATAAGTGATAGGAGCACTCACAATACAAATGATGTCATTTCTTCACAATTGAGCAAAACATATGTATGAGCTCTGTGATGTTCATTATCTGAAAGCCATCATTCATGAACTCCACCAAAACTAAGATTTGGCTGATTAAAAACTGATAATTGATTGTCCATTTCTTCATTAACATTCCACTCGTTTCGTCCCATGCGATTGTGTTTTGAGGGATATTGAGATTCAAAATAATGAGAGCAGAAAAAAAGCAATTTCCTCTTGCAAATAAGCTTCAAAAATTGAGCTTTTAACTGATGCTTTGTTGCGTACTTTTTTCTTCAATTTCTGCATGCATCTCTCGAATGGGTACATCAATCGAAACTGTACTGGACCTCCACATTTAGCTTCATGTGGAAAATGTAATATCAGATGTTCCATTGAGTCAAAGAAAGCTGACGAAAAGATTTTTTCAAGTTTACATATAATTACAACAACATCTTCTTCCAGTTTTCTTATCACATTGTAGTCTGTTGTCACTGCACAAATGTCTCGGAAAAAATATGATATGTCTTTCATCGAATCCCAGATCATAGAATTCAACAAACCTATGAATCCAATCGGCATAAGTCTTTCCATTATAACATGACAATCATGACTTTTTAATCTGGTAATATAACCATTCTTAACACATCTGCCCAAATTGGAAGCATAGCCATATGGAAGTCTCAAATCTGCAATCAACTGACAAAATAGTAAGCGAATCTCTTTGGGCAGTGTATAAGCTGCTTTTGGCTTCATTAACCTCTGTGATCTGACATTTTCAAATAGTTCAAGTTCCGGTTGCCTGCAAATTTGGGCAAGATCTAATCGTGCATTTAAAGTGTATTTGGTTTTACCTGGTGTATCCAAAACTGTATGAAATAAATTATCAAAACAGTTCTTCTCAATATGCATGACATCCAACATGCGGTGGACTAACAAATTAGACCAATATGGAAGATCCCAAAAAATGCTTCGTTTTATCTAATTATGTTCTTTCCCAAAGCCATGAATTTTCTGTTGGTTTACTTTTGGCCCAAATGTGATGGGAGGTAATGAAAATACAACTGATTTTAACTATGCACCTGAGATCATTTTTGGAGGTTTATCCCTTTTAATTGTACCTTTTCTGAAATGAGATTTGTTCCTCCGAAAAGGATGATCAGTTGGAAGAAATCTGCGGTGACAGTCAAAATAGAAAGGTTTTTTTTCCATTGACGAGCATAAAAGTTTTATTGTCTTTCATACAGTAAGGACATGATTTCGGACCATGTGTACTCCAGCCGAATAATATGTCATATGCCAGAAAGTCACTAATCGTCCACATCAATGCAGCTTTTAATATGAAATTTTCTTTCGCAGCAACATCACATGTACTAAACCATTACTCCACAATGCATTTAACTCATCAATCAATGGTTTCAAATAAACATCAATATTCTTTTTCGAATGTCCTGGGATTAATAAGGTCAAAAATTTAGGTTTCGGGCACAGCGGAAACGCGTTGGTGGGAGTGCCCAACTTTAATTTTAATGTTAATAATGATTAATCTGAGATTCGTCACGATGTAAAATGCCGAATCTTCGGAATAGAACAAAGAATGAAAAAAAGAGGGAGTCCCAGAACCATAGAGATATGATCATCATATGTTGGTTATAATTAATTTAATTAATTGACAAGAATTACCTTGATGAAATTCTTTCTTCGTTGATGTCTCTGATCACGATCCGTTATGATCCGTCGTTGCGTCGTAAAATCCAAGTGTAGGATTCCTCTAGCGGTGATCCACACGTGCTCCACGTATCTTTGGACGTCGCCGAAGGAATCTCTGGGTGCTAGCGCGGAAGAACCTTTGCTTGCGATGTTCGCCTTCGATCGCCTTGATTTGGTGGTGGTGGATCTCTCTTGGTCTTGAGAGCATTCTTGGAGGAAGGAGTTCTTTTGGCCTTGAGAGAACTCTCCAGAATTTTTGTGCACAATGATTGGGAAAAAGTGTTGGGGTTGTGAGGATATTTATAATTGGGTTTGAGGTTATAGAGTTATGACAATAAATAAATGCGTTACGTGTTTGATTTATTTCATTAACTCTTATTGAAAACCCCCATGTCGAATCATTAATTCCTTGACATGCGCCCACGCTGATCATAATAAATATCATTTAATAAAACAATATTATTTCCTCAAAATTCCGACTAAAAAACTACACGGCGTGTACTTGTTTTTATTTTCTTTATTTCCTCCACCACATTTATTAGACCTTGAATAATGGCTATTTATTTCTGAAATAAATGTAACTGCATTACTCGCTAATAAATATATTATTTCTCCCACAATATATTCTCTTGAATAACTAGTGTCGAAATAAATGTGATCAAGAATCCTTAAATAATTATTAAACCACAGTCGGGAATAATCTTTATTTAACTTATTAAATTAATATTTAACTGAGATACATGGACACACTTAGTGTGTGACCCTCTAGGCCTCTTTCTCATTAGCATTAGGCGGGCTTGCCTAAAGTCCAAGATTACTGTCTAGCAACGGGTCAAGGCACCCAAGAGAAATAAGTTGACACCGCATTGACGTTCCACCTCATACGAACGCTTACCGTGTAATATAATCCCCTTTTCATGATATCTCGAATCAAGCGGGTTGCATGCTAGTGCCATCAGCCCATGTGCTCGATTATTCTTTCTTTGACTTTTCAGAATTGAACTTGCCCATAACTTACCATGGTCATGGATTTATTTAGGCTATATCAATTTCATCAAAGGGCCTGAGATATCTACTTCCGTTATGGAACAGAAGGGATAAATCCTTTCTCACATTATCTATTAATGCAACATTACTCGTGACGCACCCAACGTATCCTACATCACTGCGAATAGTGTGTTGTCATAGTTTTCGTCAATACATATAAGTGCACGAGTTGTAATACCCATTAATAATAATCTTAAAGTCTAAGGACCAATATACACATCTGTAGATAGGAACATCCAATGACACTATGAAATGTGGATTTCCTACTGGCGGGTCTCATTCTCATAATATCCTTCTGGATATTACCAAGGGCGCACACTATGAGAAGGTGCCTCAAAGTTTTATGAGTCCTCAACCCTAATGGCTTGTATTATTTGTGTCCCTCAAATAACATCATCCGTCCATAGAACATATATTCAAGAATAGTGTTATGACACTTTCGGGTTCTCATCATAGCAGGGATCCCCTATGACCCTTTAATGCAACAACTGTCCTTAGGACATTATCACATGCATTGTCATGCAGAAGAATAATCAAGATGTGATAAGGTATTTATTAATGAATAGAGTAAAAAGTAGTTGGTTCTAGGCCACCAACTCCAACAGAATCCCACTTGGACTAGATCCAACTACTAGCAACCTTTAACCCGCTAGCTCTCACATGATATTCATGCTTTTGCTGAGATAAGACTTTAGTCATGGGGTCCACCACGTTCTCTTCCGTGGAAACTCTGCTCACTGCAACTTCACCCCTCTGATAGAAATACCTCAAGAGGTGATACTTCTGGAGTATGTCCTTTGTCCATTGATGTGACCTTGGTTCTTTTGCAAGATTCACCACTACAGTATTATCACAATACAATGTGACAAAGTATTTACTACTAGGCACCACATCAAGATCCTGGACAAAGTTCTGAATCCAGACGGTTACCTTGGTTGTATCAGAAGCCACTATATATTTAGACTCCACTGTAGAATCGGTGACAACTGGCTGCTTTGAACTCTTCCAGCTCACTGCTCCTCCATTGAGACAAAAAACATATCCAGATTGCGACTTCAGATCGTTCTGATCTGTCTGAAAACCAGCATCAGCATACCCTCTGATGACAAACTCCTAGTCTCCTCCATACACTAGGAACATATCCTTAGTTCTTCTCAGATACTTAATGATAGTCTTAATAGTAGTCCAATGATGTTCTCCTAGATCTGCTTGATATCTGCCTACCATGCTCAGCGCATAGGCAACATAAATCCTGGTACATAACATGACATACATGATAGATCCTATAGCCGAAGCGTATGGGATCTTACTCATTCTATCTTTCTCCTATTGTGTTTGTGGACACATTTTCTTAGAAAGATGTAGGCCATGTGACACTGGAACTAATCCCCTATTGGATTGTTCCATACTAAATCTCTTTAGTATCTGGTCAATGTATGTACCCTGACTTAGTCCAAGCAACCTCTTGGATCTATCATGAATGATCTTGATCCCTAGAATGTATGCTTGTTCACCCAAGTCATTCATGGAGAAACACTTGTTTAACCAGTCCTTAACTGACTGTAAGACTGGTACATCGTTTCCAATAAGCAATATGTCATCAACATATACTACTAGGATAACGATCACATTCCCATTAAACCACCTATAAACACAGGGCTCACATTCGTTCTTAATGAAACCAAATTCCTTTATGGCTTCATCAAATTGAATGTTCCATGACCTGGATGCTTGATTTAATCCATAAATGGATTTTTGCAACTTGCAAAGCCGTTTGGATTCACCTGGTGTCAGAAACCCTTCTGGTTGTGTCATATAGACATCTTTCTGAAGGTTCCCGTTAAGGATTTCTGTTTTGACATTCATTTACCAAATCTCGTAGTCATGGTAATCTGCTATGGCAAGTATTATTCTTATGGATTTAAACATGGAAACCAGCGAGAAGGTTTCATCATAGTCAATTACTTGACGCTGTCTGAATACTTTAGCCACTAGCCTTGCTTTATAGGTGCTAAATTGACCTTCCATGTCCACTTTTCTCTTGAATACCCATTTGCATCCAACATGCTTTACATCAACTAACTCATTGACCAGAACCCAGACTTGGTTCTGATACATGGAATCCATCTCAGAATTCATAGCTTCAAGCCATCTTGCAGCTTCCGAGCTTTCTACTTCTTTCTTGTAGGAGAGAGGTTCATCATTTTCCAACAATAATGATTCACCATCCTCAGTGACTAGGAAACCACATCTCTCTAGTTCCCTTACCTCTCTTGAGCTCCTACACAGTACTTGTGTTTCTGGAACCTCTTCCACGGGGACCTGTGGAACTTGTTCCTGTACCAACTCCTGTGTATCTTGAGCATCAACTTCGTCGAAGTCAATATTACTCTCACTATCCTTTTTGAGGATGTGCTCCCTCTCGAGAAAGACGACTTGTCTGGCGACAATCACTTTCTTGTCTGAAGAGTTATATAGGTAATATCCTTTCGTTTCCTTGGGATATCCTATAAAGATACACTTCGTGCCCCGGGGTGCTAGTTTGTTACCTGATAAGGTCTTAACAAGCGCCTCACATCCCCATACACATGTGTGCGACAAAATGAGTTTATTTCCATTCCATAACTCAGATGGAATTCCATTTGTCGACTTATTTGGTACTCGGTTTAATGTGTATGCTGCAGTTTGTAATGCATATCCCCAAAAGGATAATGGAAGATCTGAATGACTCATCATCGACCTCACCATGTCTAACTAGGTGTGGTTCCTCCTTTCACTAACACCATTCCACTGTGATGTATAAGGAGGAGTGAGCTGAGATAGATCCCCAGACTCCCGTAGAAGATCAATGAACTCTTGGTTCAGATATTCTCCGCCTCGATTCGATCGAAGCTTCTTTATCTTCTTACCAAGTTGATTCTCTACTTCATTCTTGAATTCCTTAAATTTCTCTAAGGCTTATGACTTATACCTCATTAAGTATACATAGCCATATCTACTCAAATCATCATTAAAAGTAATGAAGTAAGAATATCCACCTCTAGCTTCTACTAGAAATGGTCCACATACATCAGTGTGGACCAATCCTAGAAGCTCTGTGGCCCTTTCACCCTATCCACCGAAAGACAACTTGGTCATTTTATCTTGTAAACAAGCGTGACATCTATCAAGTGGTTTTAGCTCAATAGAGTCTAAATAGACATCGTGGCAGAGCTTTGTCAAGCACTTCTCGTTTACATGACCAAGGCGGTGATGCCACAACTGGGTGATGTATGGGTCATGTGAGTTTGTTTCGTTATCAATTGCTAACACTTAGTTTTCGTAATTTAATACATACAAACCATTATTTAAATGTGCCATACCATAACATACATTGTTCTTATAAAAGAGACAACCCTTATTTCCAAACTTGAAAATAAATCCATCCATATCCAAACAAGATACAAAAATTATGTTTTTGGTAACACTAGACACATAATAAAAGTTATGTAAAACCAAGATCATCCCAGTCGGCAATGAGAGGTGGTAGTCTCCAATAACCAACGCAGCCAGCCTTGCGCCATTAGCAGCTCGAAGATCCACCTCTCCTCTGGCAATCTTTCTAAATCTACTTGGTTCTTGCATTTGAATTTAGATGTGAGCCCCACAAGCTGTATCTAATACCCAATGTATAGAAATAGAAAGATTACACTCGATAACGAACACACCTTTAGAGTCCCGACGCTTTTGGGTGCAGTTCCTATTACAGTAGCCTTGCTTGCCACATTAAAAACACACCACCTCCCATTCCTTTCCCTACCTCTGGATCTTCCCCTTCTTGGAGGGACAATGTTCAGGGGCTTCAGACTGTTTATAAGTCTTTGTCCCCTTTTCCTTTTCCTTCCCTTTCTTATTAATCATAAGGACTGTGGGTTTGTCATGCCCCATTTCCTTATCTACCTGGTGAGTTAAGGGCATAAGTTCTGATCTAGGAGCAACTGGAACAGGCTCTTCCAGCACATACAATTTCCTCTCGTGGCGATGGATGACGCGTAAACGCCTCTGCCACTCTTGGAAATTGGTGCCGGTGAGAAGGTTTTCCTTCTCGAGTATGGTTTGTAATGATAGGTTTGAATTCATTTTCTTTCTGTTTTTATAATTTAAGATGAGCAGAGGTTTATTACTTTATTAAAAAAACAAGAAAAATAAATAAATTAATACTTATTAGTCTCCCACTATTTTATCGAAATCCAATAGCCCTCACCATTGACTTCAAAATATTTTGTTTCCTGAATATTCTAATGGCAAGGATCCATATTTCCCTTCGAATTACCCCAACTAGGGTTGGTCAAGCAACTTGAAGGGTTTTAGGTAGGCATTCCAAATGCCAACTGCATTAACTCGTAACTCCTTGATCCGCTGAGTGGACTCCCCAATCCCGAAATCCTTTTATTTTGGATTTCCTCAACCTTTTCCTCTTGGTCACACTAAGTCCTGCTGTGGCAATCAACCCTTGATGCAAACCAAGTCAAGTCAACCCAAAACCTTGAATTAGAATTCCCCAATAATTTAAAGCACCCCAATTAGGGTTGGTCAAGCACTTTGAACTATGGTTCGATTCTAACCAAGATTATGGAAGGCTATACCGACTTAATATTTCTTTGAGGGATTTTATCCTTATACGTAAATTTCCAATTTATTATCTTTTATTACATGCTTGTTAATATTAAGTGGGATATACTTAAGTGATTAACCATGTCTAAGATAATATTTACGTATAAGACGGTTTTATTTTAGTTCCATCTTGCATGATCGTTTAATTCATTAATTGTGTGATCGTGGCAACACACGCACAATAAATAAACCATGCAACTGACAGAAATAAAATAAATGGTATGATCATGAGCTTTTTCTATTGGTTAGTTTATATAGTGGTTGATAAACTAACCCAAGACCTAGGGGAGAAACACCTTGAACCTTTCAGGTTTATGTTTACAGCTTTCCACCTGTCCACCTTTGTATCTCCTTAATTGGTTTCGCCTTGGCTCCTAACTTGAGCTGCCTCCACCAGCTTGAGAGTTCCATCCATTACATATGCATTTATCTCACACACAGGTGAGGGGTAAAAAGGGGTTTTTACATAAAAGAATCCTTGGGCGCACATGCCCTACATATTAATGTGGAGAAGGCTCGCATGCCAAAAAATTTAATTTAAATAAATAAATTAAAAGAAACCATTCACATACAAAGGTCTTGGTATATCTCATGATCATCCATACATGCAATGATATTTACGCGTAAATAAAACTAGCATTCAATTCTTTAATCGTTATTGTTTAAGATAAATCACACTCAAATCAATTAATTATCTTTAATTAATCAATCCTTTTATCTTAAACCCTTTTCTGGATTTCCTTGAGATTCTCATACATCATAATTTTAAACAAATAAATTCATTTAAAATTATCTTTGTACGTAACTTGTACCTTGGAGGCAACCTGGTGAATTCCCGTTCATTACGCAGATGTTAAATTAAACACATATATATAAAACACCTATCGCGTGTTGTGCCTCAGCTTTACACCTGCACTATGGTACACATATCAAGGGTTTGTATAATATAATAATAAATTTTAATAAATCTGCATAATTTGGGTGAGTACACGACGTGTAGTTCCGACTACATGACGTGTACTTTTTTTCACTGTCCATCCGATGTACACGCCCGAGGACATGGCGTGTTGATGTACTTCTAATTTTTTTGGAGTACACAGCGTGTTCAGTTGGACACACGCCGTGTAGTATCCGCGTTACACAGTTTCCAGATGGGCAAGCCGTGCACGGGGTACACGGTCCAATCCTAGCCCAAAGGGACTACACGCCGTGTTCAATGGACCACGCGATGTGTAATCCGGAAACTGTGTGCTACCTGTTCCTAGTCAACACACGGTGTCATAAATGACTTAGATAGGATCCAATACACAGCCTGATTTGGTGAACCATTCTAATGCATTGAACCTAGACTAAACAGTGTGTACTTCCGAATAGGCGCCATGTATTCTGGTGTTGTATGGCCAGGAACATTTGGAACCTCTGAATGAGTTCCTCTATTTTATTTTAATCAAAATTAAAAGAAAAATTCGTTTCTGTAAGGTGAACGAGAAACAAGAGGGGAGGAACAAATCTTGAGATTCAGATTTTAAGGAACAATTAAATTGAATTGAAACAACTAATTTATTAAATGCGTAAATCACCAATGAAAAACTAAATAATTATAGTCAATGATATGACCGCTCTGATACCACTTGTAGGTTCCGGGCGCAGCGGAAGCACATTGGTGGGAGTGCCCAACTTTAATTTTAGTGTTAACAATGATCAATCCGAGATCCGTCACGATGTAAAATGCAGAATCTTCAGAATAGAATGAAGAACGAAAAACAAAAGAGGGAGTCCCAGAACCATAGAGATAGTATCATCATATGTTGGTTATAATTAATTTAATTAATTGAAAAGAATTACCTTGATGGAATTCTTTCTTCATTGATGTCTCCGGTCATGATACGGTGTGATCCGTCATTGCGTCGTAAAATCCAAGTGTATGATTCCTCTAGCAGTGATCCACACGTGATCCACGTATCTTTGGACGTCACTGAAGGAATCTCCGGGTGCTAGTGAGGAATAACCTTTGCTTGCGATGTCCGCCTTCGATCACCTTGATCCGGTGGTGGTGGATCTCTCTTGGTCTTGAGAGCGTTCTTGGAGGAAGGAGTTCTTTTGGACTTGAGAGAACTCTCCAGAATTTTTGTGCACAATGATTAGGAAAAAGTGTTGGGGTTGTGAGGATATTTATAATTGGGTTTGAGGTTATAGAGTTATGATAATAAATAAACGCGTTACGCATTTTATTTATTTCATTAACTCTTATTGAAAACCCCCATGTCGAATCATTAATTACTTGACATGCGCCCACGCTGATCATAATAAATATCATTTAATAAAACAATATTATTTCCTCAAAATCCCGATTAAAAAACTACACGACGAGTAATCATTAATACACATCATGTACTTGTTTTTATTTCATTTATTTCCTCCACCACATTTATTAGACCTTGAATAATGGCTATTTATTTCTGAAATAAATGTAACTACATTAATCGCTAATAAATATATTATTTCGCCCACAATATATTCTCTCGAATAACTAGTGTCTAAATAAGTGTGATCAAACATCCTTAAATAATTATTAAACCACAGTCGGGAATAATCTTTATTTAACTTGTTAAATTAATATTTAACTGAGATACATGGACACACTTAGTGTGTGACCCTCTAGGCCTCTTTCTCGTTGGCATTAGGCGGGCTTGCCTAAAGTCCAAGATTACTGTCTAGCAACAGGTCAAGGAACCCAAGAGAAAGAAGTTGACGCCACATTGACGTGTCACCTCATACGAATGCTTACCATGTAATATAATCCCTTTGTCATGATATCTTGAATCAAGCGGGTTTCATTCTAGTGCCATCAACCCATGTGCTCGATTATTCTTTCTTTGACTTTCTGGAATTGAACTCACCCATAACTTACCATGGCCATGGATTTATTTAGGCTATATCAATTCCATCAAAGGGCCTGAGATATCTACTTCTGTTATGGAACAGAAGGGACAAATCCTTTATCGTATTATCTATTAATGCAGTATTACTGGTGACGCACCCAACGTATCCTACCTCACCGTGAACAGCGTGTCATCACTTTTTTCATCAATACATCTAAGTGCGTGAGTTGTAATACCCATTAATAATAATCTTAAAGTCTAAGGACCAATACACACGTCCGTAGATAGGAACATCCAATGACACTGTGAAATACGGATTTCCTACTGGTGGGTCTCATTCTCATAATATCCTCCTGGATATTACCAAGGGCGCACACCATGAGAAGGTTCCTCAAAGTTTTATGAGTCCTCACCCCTAATGGCCTGTATTATTTTTGTCCCTCAAATAACATCATCCGACCATAGAACATATATTCAAGAATAATATTATGGCACTTCCGGGTTCTCATCATAGCAGAGATCCTCTATGACCCTTTAATGCAACAACTATCCTTAGGACATTATCACATGCATTGTCACATAGAAGAACAATCAAGATGTGATAAGGTATTTATTAATGAATAAAGTACAAAGTAGTTGGTTCTAGGCCACCAACTCCAACAAAAAAGATATAGGGCTCCTTCATTAACATCCATGGAGGTAAATTGTATGGAGTTATAAAGATAAACCAACATGAATACTGACTACCATAAGAACTAAACAGACAGAAACTGTTAGTAGAAAGACCCAATCGCACGTTTCGGGCTACTAAAGAAAAAGACGAATGCAGACGGTCAAAATGTTTCCATGAATCACCATCAGATGGATGATTAAAGCTTTTATTAGTTGAAATCTTGGTTTTGTGCCATGAAAATATTAATGTTGTGTTTTGAGACATAAATAAATGCTGAAACCTGGGTGTAAGGGGGAAATATCTCAATTATTTTACTAGAATCGATCCAGACTTCCCTGGTTGAGCTTCTTTATACCTCGATTGTCCACATGTGGGACAATTATCCAACAAATCATTTTCACCAGAATATAAGATGCAATCATTTGGACATGCATGAATCTTACGATAACTAAAGCCCAGATTACGAACCAACCTCTTGCTCTTATAGTAATTTGCAGGCAATACATTTCCTTCAATTAACAATGTTTTAACCAAATAAAATATCTGATCAAAACAGTTGTTTAACATTGAATTATCTGATTTAATAGCCATATATTTTGCAACCGATTCTAATTTTCTTATCTTGCAACTGAGATATAATGCATCCTCAGTAGACCTCAACAACTCATAAAATTCGGATGGTGCCAACTCAGGATTTAAATCAATATCATCTTGAGTTTCAGTTTGCTGAACAGATGGACCTGCAACATCATGTACTAAATTTTGAAACCGTGATGGATCCAGAATCAAGTTATTAGTATCTTCTCTAGAACTGTGTTCTCCGTGTTGATACCAAAAAACATAATCTGGTTGAAAACCAAACCGCAAGAGATGTCCCCCAACCTTGTCAAATGTGTCAAACGTTCTCAGAGCACATTTTTTACAAGGATACTTTATTGTGACTTCTGAAACATATTCTGTTTTTGATGATGCAAATGATAAGAAAGCTTCAACACCCTCAATATATACAGGATTTAAACCAGAACCATTTGGATTTCTACGCTGATTTATCCAAGCGCGATCATCTAATAATGATTGTTGTCGACTTCCTTGTTCCATATTTTTCTACAAAATATAAAATCATTACTATTTTTGAATAATTTAAAATTATAAAAACACTATCTGAAAAAAATATAAATAATTAAAACTACTTCTAAATAATTAACATTACTTACGGTCGACACATTTTCTAGTGGATTGACGACTACTCTTTTGTCTGGCGGCTCATTTACTTGCAACTTTCTCACACAGAAATCACAATGAAGAATCTGATCAAAGGTATGCATATTCATTCCTGTGTACGAGAATGAATATGCGAACCACTGATCAGGTTCTTCATTGTGATTTATGTGTGAGAAAGTTGCAAGTAAATGAGCCGACAGACAAAAGAGCCCCCTTTTCATCAATGAATCAACTTCTTGCAATTGTCACTGCCTGAACACATTATAAAAAATGTGGTCCTACGAATGCATATTCAAACTCTTGCATACGAGATTGGATATGCGTATGTAGAAGCATACTTTTCATAATGTTTTGAGTCGGTGAAAGTTGAAAGGAGAAGAGTCATCGAGCAATAGGAGTGTCGTCAATCCACTAAAAATTATGCCAAGTTATTACAAGTTATTACAATTTATTATAATTGATTTTCTTCCTAATTGCTACTAATTTTTACTAATTGTTACTAATTGTTACTATTTCTTACTATTTCTTACTATTTCTTACTATTTCTAACTAATTGTTATTAATTGTTACTAATTGTTACTAATTATTACTAATTGTTACTAATTATTACTAATTGTTACTAATTGTTACTAATTGTTACTAATTGTTACTAATTGTTACTAATTGTTACTATTTATTACTATTTCTTACTAATTGTTACTATTTCTTATTATTTCTTACCATTTCTTACTATTTCTTACTATTTCTTACCATTTCTTACTATTTCTTACTATTTCTTACTATTTCTTACTATTTATTACTATTTCTTACTATTTCTTACTATTTCTTACTATTTCTTACCATTTCTTACCATTTCTTACTATTTCTTACCATTTCTTACTATTTCCTACTATTTCTTACTATTTCTTACTATTTCTTACTAATTCTTACTATTTTTTACTAATTCTTACTAATTCTTACTAATTCTCACAAATTCTTACTAATTATTCATATTTATTACTAATTCTTACTAATTATTCCTATTTATTACTATTTATTACTAATTATTCCTATTTACTACTATTTATTACTAATTATTAATAATTATTCCTATTTATTACTAATTATTACCATTTATTACTAATTATTCCTATTTATTACTATTTATTACTATTTATTCATATTTATTACTAATACTATTTATTCCGATTTATTATTATTTATTACTAATACTATTTATTCCTATTTATTACTAGTATTATTTATTATTATTATTTATTACTATTTATTATTACTAATTTATTACTATTTATTACTAATTATTACTAATTATTACTAATTATTACTAATTATTACTAATTATTACTAATTATTACTAATTATTACTAGTTATTACTAGTTATTACTAATTATTACTATTTATTACTATTTATTACTATTTATTACTATTTATTACTAATTATTACTAATTATTCCTATTTATTCTTAATTATTACTAATTATTAATAATTATGACTAATTATTCCTAATTATTACTAATTATTTCTAATTATTCCTAATTATTACTAATTATTACTAATTATTCCTAATTATTCCTAATTATTACTAATTATTACTAATTATTCCTAATTATTCCCAATTATTTTTAATTATTCCTAATTATTCCTAATTATTTCTAATTATTCCTAATTATTCTTAATTAATCCTATTTATTACTATTTATTACTAATTATTCCTATTTATTCCTATTTATTACGAATTACTCCTATTTATTTCTAATTATTCCTAATTATTCATATTTATTTCTAATTATTCCCAACTATTCCTAATTATTCCTAATTATTCCTAATTATTACTAATTATTCCTAATTATTCCTAATTATTCCTAATTATTACTAATTATTACTAATTATTACTAATTGTTACTAATTATTCCTAATTATTACTAATTATTATTATTTATTACTATTTATTACTAATTATTCCTAATTATTACTATTTATTACTATTTATTCCTATTTATTCCTATTTTTACTATTTATTACTATTTATTACTATTTATTACTAATTATTACTATTTATTACTATTTATTACTAATTATTACTAATTATTACTAATTATTACAAATTATTACTAATTGTTACCAATTCTTACTAATTATTACTAATTATTACAAATTATTACTAATTACTAACTATTACTAATTATTACTAATTATTACTATTTATTACTATTTATTACTATTTCTTAATATTTATTACTATTTCTTACTATTTGTTACAAATTATTACTATTTGTTACAAATTATTACTATTTATTACTATTTATTTGTAATTATTACTAATTATTACTAATTATTACTATTTATTCATATTTATTACTATTTATTACTATTTATTCCTATTTATTACTATTTATTCCTATTTATTACTAATTATTACTAATTATTACTAATTATTACTAATTATTACTAATTATTACTAATTATTACTATTTATTACTATTTATTCTTATTTATTCCTATTTATTGCTAATTATTACTATTTATTCCTATTTATTACTAATTGTTACAAATTATTACTAGTTATTCCTAATTATTCCTAATTATTTCTATTTATTACTATTTATTACTAATTACTACTATTTATTACTAATTACTACTATTTATTACTAATTATTAATAATTATTCCTATTTATTACTAATTATTCCTATTTATTATTATTTATTATTAATTATTACTATTTATTCCTAATTATTACCATTTATTCCTAATTATTACTATTTATTCCTAATTATTACTATTTATTACTAATTACTGCTAATTATTACTAATTATTACTATTTATTACTACTTATTACTAAAATACAGATAACAAAACAATTTAAATCTAATTTAATTACAACTAACAACAATAATTAAAATTAACATAAAAAAAATTAAATAAATACTAAATTAAATAAAATATAAATACATTTAAACTTGATCTCCGATTGATGTAAGTTTCTTCACAACTTCTCCGTAAAAAAAATTAACTAAGAGAAATTTTCACTCTAAAATTCGAGTTTAGAGAGAGAGAGGAAGTGAGAAATGAGAGGAAGAGAAAGAAAAACGGAGGGGGGTATATATAGGTTAGATTAGTTGCGACGGGCTTACCGTCGCAAAAGGTACTTTTTGCGACGGGGCCCGTCACAAATAATTTTCCCTGCATTAATTGTTGTCGGTGGTTAAAAGGGTAATTGCGACGGGGCCCATCGCAAAAGGTGATCTGCCGACACACCTTTTGCGACGAGACAACATCCCGTCGCAAAAACTCATTTACCACCATCGGTATTTGCGACGGGTTCCATCGCAAATCCCCTCCGACCGACACACTATTTGCGACGGGGGGATCCCCCCGTCGCAAATAACCTTCTCGCGCTTTGGCGCGCATCCCGCACCAAAGCGCGCATTACCTTTTGCGACGGGACCCCTGTCACAAATAACCCATGGGATGGAATATTTGCGATGAGAACTAATCCCGTCGCAAATACCCCGTTGCAAAAGACTGTTTTTCCCGTAGTGTCATGTCGTGCATCCAGGCAGTTTCAATAATATTAAAAAAAGAATATAATATAATATAAAATTAAATGAGTTTGGGCTTTTAGGTATCCTATCATTGATACTTGAACCCTACCTGGTTAATAATCGTGTTATTCATATGAAACTCAGACTCGATTTTATAGGAATAGGTAGGGTTGGGTACTTGAAAATCGGATGCTCATTGTCATCTCTAACTGGATCAGGTTAAATTGGATTCTGATAGATAGTTTTGATTGGATTTGAATAATAAAATTATTATTCGAATTCAGACGAAGTTTTGATAATCTAAACCTGAGTCCATTTATATTAGTAATTATTATTATTATTATTATTATATAATAAAATACAAAATGAACTACACAATTTTGCCACACCAGCTCAATATGGCATTGTCATTTCACACACAGACCTAGACACCCCTGGAGGTGTTTAATGAGCCTTGAGCCTGCTAACGAGGCATGTCAACTCATATTTATGAACCAAGGTGGACTAGAAAAAATATCCCATATTTTAAATGGGTTTAAACTGATCAAAGAAAAAAACCACAAGTTTAAGCAGGCTTACATCAAAATATATAAGTCAGCCCACATGCAATGCTCCGAGTTTTTTTCTAAAGAGAAAACTATGTTCGATAGCGTATGCGATACGCAACACTGAGTCCAATCAAACAATGATTATTTAAATATGACCATTTCAACCTTTCTATTAAGTTTACAGATATAATTAGGATTAACTACATTATGAAATATATATATGATTTAATTATATTGATAAATTCTCAGTAAGTAATCAATCAATTTTTTGGTGGTCTTTTTTTCCTTCAAAATATGTTTTCTTCAAAAATGATTTTTTAATTTATTTTTATGAAAAAAATATATTATAATTAATTTCTGTAACATTTAGAAAATGTATTTAATAAAACGAACTCCATTTTTGGTATCAACATATCAAAATTAACTTATGGTGAAAATTTGTGATTTTTTGGAAAATATAGATTTTGTAATGAATAGTGAAAAATACCGTTTTTATATAGAATTGGCATTTCTTTTGATAATTCAATTAATTTAAAAGTTCAATTATTCTTTTAATTTGATTTCAAGATGAAATAAGTATTCTTTAGTTATATTTAATTTAATTAATTAATTAAAATGACCCCTAAAGAGAAATGATCCAAATGAAATGTTTAGATTATATATCGATCTTTATGAATTAAAATTCATATAATTAAGATTAATAGTTATAGAGTTAAAGTGAAATCATCTTTTCCTTAAAAAAAATATTTTTCGAAAAACAACTTTTCATCATACTTGCAGTTTTTATATTAACTTTTCCACCTCTGTGAATTGATTCTATAAAATAGACCCCATATTTGAAATCATTATAATTAATATTAGGTAATAAGGTCAATTTATTTTTTATACAATATGAATAGTAAATGTAGTAAATATTAATTACCACGGTAAAAGGAAAATGTGTTAATTAAGGGTAAAAATAATTCAATGCACAAGAGAAATAACGTAACCCTAATATTTATATTTCCTTTTCATTAAAATGATGATTATATTTATTGCTTATTTTTTTACTTTATAAATGATCAAGTGATTAACTTGATAAAAATTATATTTCGATACAATAAACACAAATTATTTTGGGTAATATTCAAATTCAATTAAGGAATTTATTTTTCCGAATTAATGGTTTTTTGAGACAAATCATATTTTATTAAAATATTATTATTAAATAATTTTTATTAAACATAAATGATCATATACTTTTTATGAAGTCAAATATAATTTTTATAAGGGTTCAAAAATTATTATTGTAAAAAACCCCAACATTTCTCAATGAATGTCGATTCTATTTTAAAAGTGAAAATTCATATATTTAGAAAATTATTTAGATAAAATGAATCTTATTTTTGAAATCAGAACGTCAAAATTTTTCAACGGTGAATTTTTCATAATTTTTTGAGATAGTCGATTTTTCAGGTAAAATTTAAATACGGTATAAATATACGGTGTGTATTATGACATCATAGTAACCCAAAAATGATGAAATAAATATTATAAAAGGTATTCACGACCAAATCTATGTTTAACCTTTAAAATAATGTGATTTTAAGTTTATTTTATTAATTTTATAAAGCCTTTATGAATCCTCCAAAACCTATAATATAATTTAAGGTTTTAAAATCTTTTCTTTAAGGAAATGACTGACTTCCACATCAACAAGGGTGATATTTTAATAAGTTTGGCCCTTTGCCTTATAAAATAATAAAAATTATTCCCCTTTGGTAGAAACTATGGGAAAAAACCATGATAAAGTTTGTGATTTTGATTACTTTATTATATACAGTCCAAAACCTAAGTTTGAGAAATAATAAAGAATTCCCCACTCATTTCCTTTATAAACCCACCCAAGCTCCCATTTCTCTTCAATAAAAATACCTAGAGTATGTCCTTACTCTACCCTCCCCTCTTTAGAGTCCTCTAAAGGTTCCCCCAAACTCTCAAGAAGCACCTCCCAAGCATTTGGAATCACCCTCTCAAGGTAAGGGACCTCTCTCTAATCTTTTCAATTCAAGCATCTTCTTCATTTTATGTATTTTGTTTCCAATTCCTAATGTTGGTATATGTTCTTCCATACCCCCTTATTACCCATGTGATTTCTAAATTATGAGAGACCACTTTCACTCTCATTAATCCCTCCCACGAACCTTTACGTGCACCTATTACCATGTCAAAAGTTAGTAAGGGATCTCCCACTCTCTTTTTTATTCAAACACCTCTTTTCTGTTATACCTCTTAATTTCCATTTATTCATGTTGGTATATGTTCTTCCATACCAACCTTAATATCCATTTTATGTCTAAATGATTATAGACCCATTTCACTCCCATCAAGACCTCCCATGAACATTCATACGCCCCCCATTATGCTGTCGAAATTTCACCATGATTTTTCATACCAAACAATTGTGTAGTAAATACCCATACCCTTTTCCTATCAAGGGTTTTCACCTTTATGTACTTACACTTCTTTGACCAGGGACTTATATGTATGTATTCCACACTCCTTGATCTTGTAATAAAATGTGATGATAAATGATTCCATGTTTTATGATCTATGTCACACACTTATGCATGAGAATGAAATAAAAGTGATAGGTGCGCCTGAAATTATACGGCACTCCAATACATTGAGTAGTATTTTAATCTCATGAGATGTTATGCAAGGGATTATAGAGTGAACCTAATCCATCATGGGACTTTTTCCATCATGATGTCTTGGAATTCAGCCTTAACCTATGTTTATGATACAATGTTTTAAGTTGTCACATTTCTCATGCTACCTTTATGACTATTACTACAAAATAGACCTTTAACAGCGCTAAAAATGACATTTATTAGCACTACAGAAGTGCTGACTACTAGAGTGAGATTAAAAGCCCTAGTCTTTTATCAGCACCGATAAAGGGGCATGTTGTAGTGTTGTAACAACACACTACAGTACCAGTGCAGTGTGTTGTAACAACACACCGCATCACCAAAAACACCACAAAATCAACAAAATCAAGTACCAATACAGAATTTAAATGAAATAAAATTTACAACACAAATACAAGAAAAAAAACTATATTATAGACATTTTAAACATTGGTTTATACAATTACATAAGTACAAATTATTACATACATTCAATAACATTAGTCCTCCTTTGTCTTTTGATCATAACCCCTGCTTGAGAAAAAACACATTTGTATAAGATTTTTTTAGTAATAATATAAAGAAATAAATTAATAGAAAGTGTTAATTTTAAACTAAACTTTGAGTTATACCAGAAACATTGCATATCAGATTGAGTTGCGGTTGATTCTTGCACATCACACCATTTCTTGTTTGTCTTTAAACATTATCTCTGTGAAAATTAACTAAATAATTATAAGATAAAAACGATAAGTAAATTAATTAAGTAATAACAGATATAATGATGAGAAAAAAATCTAGGTTCGTTTGCTCGATTTTGGTGATGTGATGTACGTTTTAAACTAAAATGACACGTATATATTGGAAAGATGCACTTGGAGTCATACTGGTCACACCGCATGTCAGATTGAGGTGCGCCTAATTCCTACACATCTCAAATTACTTATAGATCATTTCTATAAAGTATCAAAACAATTCGAATGTGTTTGCTCGATTCTGAGTACGTCACTTGTCTTTTTTCACTCAAATGTCATTTTAAACTAGAAACACACAATTTGACTCACACCGGCCACATTGTGTGCCAGTTTTATGTGATACTGATTCCTATATGTCACAAATGACTTATTAATAGTTTTCCTAAATTATTAAGATAATATGAGCGTGTTTTCTTGATTTTTAGTGAGTGCCACCTTTTGAACTAAAATGTCGATTTTAAACTGATAATGGACACATTGAGTCATATCGGGCACATCGCCTATCAGATTGAGGTGCGGTTGATTCCTACATGTCACAAATGACTTATGGATCATTTTTCTAAAGTATCAAAACAATTTGAATATGTTTTCTCAATTTTGAGTAGGTCAGTTGTCCTTTTTACTAAAATTGATATCAATTTTAAATAAAAATGCACACTTAAATTCATACTGGTCACATCGTGCATTGGATTGAGGTGAGACTAATTCTTACATGTCTCAAATGACTTATAGATCATTTTCCTAAAGTATCAAAATAATTTGAATGTGTTTTTTTTGGTTTTGAGTACGTCGCTTGTCTTTTTTACTAAAATGTCATTTTAAACTAGAAACACACACTTTGACTCATACCGGTGACATCAAGTGTCAGTTTGACGTGATATTGATTCCTACACATAAAAATTTACTTATTAATCACTATCATAAATTATCAAGATAATCTGAGTATGCTTTCTTTATTTTCAGTGAGTGAAACTTTATGAACTAAAATGTTGATTTTAAACTGATAACGGACACATTGAGTCATACCGGGAACATCGTGTATCATATTGAGGCGTAGTTGATTCCTACACATAAAAAATGACTTATGAATCATTTTAATAAAGTATCAAAACAATCAGAATGTGTTTTCTTGGTTTTGAGTAGGTCAGTTTCCCTTTTTACTAAAATTGATGTCAATTTTAAATAAATAGACGCACTTGGAGTCATACCGGTCACAATGTGTGTTGTATTGAGTTTTGGATAATTTATACATATCTAAAATAAATTATGGATCATTTTAATAATGTATCAAAATAATTTGAATGTGTTTACTTAGTTTTGAGTACGTTCCTTGTCTTTTTTACTAAAATGTCATTTTAAACTGGAAACTCGCACTTTGACTCATATCGATCACATCATGTATCAGTTTGACGTGAGACTAATTACTACATGTCAAAAATGACTTATGAATCTATCTCCTAAATTATCAAGAAAATACTAGTGTATTTTCTCAGTTTTCAGTGAGTGACACTTTTTGAACTAAACTATCGATTTTAAACTGATAACAAACACATTGAGTCATAACGGGCACATCGTGTATCAGATTGAGGTGAAGATGATTCCTAAACATAAAAAATGACCTATGGGTAATTTAAATAAAGTATCAAAACAATAAAAACGTGTTTGATCAGTTTTGAGTAGGTCAGTTGTCCTTTTTACTAAAAGTGATGTAAATTTTAAATAACAAGACGCACTTTGAGTCATATCGGTCACACTGTGTGTCAGATTGAGGTACGAATGATTCCTACATGTCCCAAATGATATATGGATCATTTTCCTAAATTATCAAAATAATATTAATGTGTTTTCGTGGTTTTGAGTAGTTCATTTGTCTTTTTTACTAAAATTGATGTTAATTTTAAATAAAAAGATGCATTTGGAGTCATACCAGTCATACCGTGCATTGGATTGAGATTCAGATGATTACTACACATCTCAAATAACTTATGGATAATTTTTATAAATTATCAAAATAATTAGAATGTGTTTTATTGGATTTGAGTATGTCACTTTTCCTTTTTACTAAAATGTCATTTTAAACTGGAAACACACACTTTGAATCATACAAATCACATCATGTATCGGTTTGACATGAGACAAATTCATACATATCACAAATGATTTATGAATCTCTTTACTAAATTATCAAGAAAATCCAAGTACATTTTCTTGATTTTCAATGAGTGACAATTTTTGAACTAAAATGCCAATTTTAAACTAATAACCGACACTTTGAGTCATACCAGGCACATTATGTATCATATTGAGGTAAAACTGATTCCTATATGTCACAAATGACTTATGAATCATTTTATTAAAGTATCAAAACAATCATAATATGTTTGCTCAGTTTTGAGTATGTCATTTGTCCTTTTCATTAAAATTAATGTCAATTTTAAATAAAAAGAAGCACTTGGAGTCATACCGATCACATCGTGTATCAGATTGAAGTGAGGATTATCCCCACACATCACAAATCATCAAAAAAAAAATCCTAATTTACAATGTTACCATGATTTACATTATATTTATTTGTCAAACTACCAACACTGCATATTGACTCGATGTTCTTAGCCAGAAAACCTTTCTCGTTGTTGAAAGCCAGAAGAGAAAAGGAAGCTCATGTGCCCATTATATCATGAGAGTTCATCACAACGGGCACATGAGATTCCTATACTCTTTTGAATTTCAACAATGAGAAAGGTTTTTTGACTAAGAACATCTACTCAATATGCAATGTTGATAGTTCAACAAAGAAAGAAAATAGAAATGGAAACCATGGTAACATTGACAAAAAGAAACATTTTATCTCTTTTGTGGCTTATTACAGATAGTTAAAAGAAAAATATGACTTCTCAAAATATCTGTGAAAAAAACTAAATAAGCATTAGATAAAAATTATAATGAAATTAACTTACAAATAATAGATAAAATAATGACAAAATTAATTAAATAAGTAGTAGTAATTCATCTTTTCATGATGGTTGTATGCATTATTAATGAATTTCTTTTTTTTTCATTATCTTAGTTGTAGGATCTAAATCTAATCTCTCACAAGAATGATCAGCTTCAAACAAACCACCCCAACTTGAACAAAAGAATACACCTCTATAAGAAAATAATTATTATATAAGTAATACTAAAAAGAAATAAATTAAACATAAATATGAAAAATTACATTAATTATATATACACTGATTTTACTATGAAAACATCAAGATTACCTATGTGATTGAGCAGTGGAGGGAACTTGAAGTAAAGTGATAAATTCCAACACTACAGGGGTGAAAAGGTTATGAGGGATTGGTAACATCATCATGTGTAGAAGACATTATCTGCACGAGTAGTCAAACATTTAACTTAGATTATGTTAATGTAGTAGATAAAATATAATATCATGAGGAAAAATATAGTATATTAAAAAACACTTTTACCTTCTCATTGAAATCTATTTTTTAAATGTTTTAGGGATTTGGTTCCTCTATCGAGAATCAAAATCCCCTCTTTGTGGTCCCCTCTAACATACAATACATTGTCTACATTGGGACCGACATGAACTGATTATGATCTCTCAATGAAAGGGTCATCCTCGATTAAATTTTTATCTGACCCGACATTTGTTTTAGTCACTAGTAAGACAATCAACCAATTCTTGTTTACTGGATCTAAGACATAAAATACTTACAATTCTTGTGATGCCATTATGAACGACTCTTCTTTTCCCCTCCCACACCGAAATTCACCTTCATAAAGCCTATTTGATCAATTTTCACTACACTCATATTGTCAACCCATTTGCAACGAAAAATCGACACTTAGAAATATTGTATAATCCAACTCATATATCTATTTGATAATGCCAAAATATGACATATTTGTATAAATTGAATTTTTATCCTTAGAACCAGATATGTGCATCACTTCCTCCACAAGCGCAACACCATTGTTTTGGATCATAATGCAGTCATCATGTTCTTTTGTATATAATGTATAACCATTGATTACAAAATCGATGTAATATATAACATTTACATTCGGTCCCTTGGCTATCTATTGAATTCGTTCGACAATTGAATTCAGATTTTTAGATAACTCCTTGTAAATTTTATCTCAAAACCATCCTATAAACTATTGATTATGTGTATTTAATATCCATCCTCATCATCTCATCTCCTGAATATTTATCATTTCATTTTGTTGTTTGACATATATCCTCTATCTCTTGTGTACATGCTGGGATCACTAATGCCCAGAGTATCACAAGAAATATAAAAGAGATGGGGGACGAGTCTCAAGGCAACAAAATGTAATAATAACTATTTGGGAGATGAATCTGATGAGGATGAAAATTGTATTGCATTGTGTTCTCCAAAAGGGTCAATGCCTCCCATTTATGAGAATTACACCATTGGAACTAGTTATTAACTCGTGGCCTATTGATGCTGAGATTTGTGCGGCATAAAAATTCTTGTATGTGATTCAAGGAGTCTCGGCAGGGACATGTTATGATATATGAATCTTTGGGGCCTTTATGAATTCTACATTTATAGGAGAAATATCACTTTTAATACTTTAAATCCTCTAAGACTAGTCTTACCTCTATTAAAATGAGCCATCAAGTACTTCTTAAATCCCTTAAATAAATGAAAATATAATATAAGCAATTAAGGAGTAATAAGAAACCCAAATATGATAAATAAGAATAATAAACTATCATTCGATCAACTAGAATATATAAAAATGTATTGATAAAACATTTTAATAAATAAAGAGTTATTTCATATACATGGATGGTGATCAGAGATTCCTAGGGTTGGAACTAATACATGTATACCTAAAATGATGAATACCTAAAAATAATTTCTAATAATTATTCCAAAGTATATAGAATTTGATAACCTCCATTCTATTTTTTTTGGAACAAGTGGTGTAACAACCTAAGGAATTATTACATTTAATATTAATGGTATATCAAATATTTGAAAACATCTCAAAATTATAATTTCAATTAAAAATCAATAAATAATGGAAAAAATAATTTTAGGAAAAGAATATACCTAATAATGCTCAAAGTTCTTAGTTAATAAATTGATTCAAAAAATTATGTCTAGACAGGTTGAAAACAAGAATTATTTTCACGTAGACAAAGAGCAAGCTTTATAAGAAAATTTCATTTTCATGGATATTATGGGTTCTATGGTGATTTTGGGCATATAATATAAAATTTCAGTCATAATTAAATAAATAATAGTAATTATGGAAGATTTAGAGGTTTTAAGTTAAATAGGAGATGACCCACTCTTACAAAAATAGTTTTGAAGTGAGATGAATCTTTATAAAAAAAATTATTTTTCAATTGTATACATATAAATTTGTGTGATATATTTGTATAAAATATTTGTATAATATGTATTTTTATACTATAACTATATAATATATTTCTATAGTATATTTTCATAATATATTGGTATAATGTATTTTTATAATATACATTTGTATAGTATAATATATATTTGTATTTATATAATATATATATATATTATATATATATATTAATTTATTTTTAAAATATACATGTGTGTGTGTCTATATATATATGTATAATATATAAATATATAATATATAATATACATATATATTTGTATTTTTTTAAATTTATACATATAAATATATAAATATTTAACATATTTATATATATAATGTGTTAAATCCATTTAATAAAAAATTATATATATATATATATATATGTATAAACACACACACACATGTATATTATACAGACACATATATATATTGACATAAATAAATATAAATGTATTTATAAACATGTGTGTGGGTCTGTGCGTGTATGTAAATATAATTATATTATAAATTTACCATTATATATATATATATCATTATATTGATATGTGTCAGGTGAGGTGGAAATGCACCCAAATTTCATTCCATATAGCCTATGGTTGAGTCTAACATGAAGAGAATTTCTTGTTTGGTGTTATCTATATGTAGAAGGGTGGCAGTGGTCACCTGTGATGGCAGAAGCGAGCACTTGAGGGGGGAGGCAGTCATGTGCATAAGGAGGGAACAATGCAAATGAAATTTATTCTATTTTAAAATTGTGAAAAACTTTAAGGAGTCGGTGATCTCATGAAGAATGGGTTAGTGGTGTTGGGGTGGGTGGGCTGCACAGAACTGACAAATGGTGAGGGTGGGGGAGTGAATGGAATGATAACCCTATCTCCTTTCAACCAAACATCCCCAATAAAAATTGTTGACCATAGGGATATGTTGATGATAAATAAATAATGATGATAAAAAAATGAAAATAGATATCTCCAAACAAACAATCAATGAGTGAGGAGGATGAGGAGAAAATAAGATACCTTGGATTGAAGTTTTGAATCGTCCGAGAGAAAGTAAAGATATCGAAAACCTAAAATATTAAAATAAATAATAGAAATTGATTAAATTCCCAAAAAAATATATGTGTGTGTGCATGAATTATATATAAAAATGCATTAATTACGTATATGTGAAATCAATATAACACACGTTAGATCTATGTTAAATTGAAAAATCAAACGACATTCAATTATATCTATTACTCAATGAAATTAGTAAGTATTTTTAATTCATATTAATTTTTAATTATAAACCATTATTCACTAAATATATTACTATTTAACGTAAAGTATAAATATTTTTTATTATATAAATTATATTTATCTAAATTCATATATATCTATATATTTAATATATATTATTTATTAAGATTATCAATAATTATTTAATTAATAAAACATTTAATATTTTTTTCAATTTACTTATTTTCAATTTTTATTTGTTTAATTTTAATTTTACATATATCTATATATTTAATATATACTATTTATTAGTATTTATAATTTATATATAGTATAATTAATTTATTCATTTTTATAAATAATTATTTAATTAATATTTTTTTTAATACTTTTTTTAATAAACTCATTTTTATTTATTCAATTATTTCATTTTATTTATACCTTTATCAGCACTAAAAAAGTGATGATAAAGGATCTCTTTATGAGCACTAAAAAAACACTAATAAAGGGCACCCTTTATTAGCACTAAAAATAAAATTCTGATAGAGGGTACCCTTTATCAGTGCTAAAAAAAGCTGGTAAAGTGTGCCTTTTATCAGTTCTAAAAAAAGTGCTGATAAAATGTACCATTTATTAGTGTTTTTTTAGTGCTGATAAAGACCAGCGTTGTTAAAGGCCTGTTTTGTAGTAGTGTATCATGCTATATCATGCCTCATTGTTCATGTTTATGATTATCACTCCTTTTATGCCCCATTGATATGCCTATTGTCTAACATGTATTACTTTCTTCATGTTATGCCATGTTTATTCCCATACCGGGCTTTATAGCTCACCCATTTATTGTGTATGTTCTTAGGTTATTGATAGCCCCACATACATTTTTAATTACCACCAGGTTACCAAATTTAGAAATCTATAACATGAAACAAACAAAGCACTAAACTACAGAGTAGTATAAGAATTCTAAGTCCAAGGTCAAACCCACAGAGACAGGGTTAGAGAAAATATTAATTAAATAAAATAAACTTAAACTAATTTTGATTTGAGGAAAATAAATCTAAACTACTGAGCATTGGATTGTTGAAGAAGGTGGGAGAAAAAAATATAAAATGGGTGCCGAGTAGCAATGAATCTAGGTTCATGGGATGAAAAGGTATGATATAATCAAATAAAAATCATGCAGTCGTCAGAATCGGGTCCTAACGAGTTCAATGGTCATGTAAAATGCTCACCATTCTAAGTTCTCATTTTCTCATGGTCAGGTACTTTGGATTACAATGAATGGGTAACATGAAACATTATTTAAACATAGATAATATATAAACCCAATGGTCATGGTGAATGTCTAAAACCTAGATCTCACATTAAGAAAATGTATTCAATCATCTTAGGTAAATGTCATGCCCTAAGAAAGAAAGAAATTACACCCTTTTTCCACCCCCACTCACAATGGTCATGCAAGAAGAATTAGGAAAGAGATTGAAATAAAGAGCGAACATGAAATCCCAACATGAATTGAACTAAAATATAAAATACCTTATACATTCAATCCCTATTCATCATGCATGCTATGACACAAATAAATCACCCACTCATGCTAACCATGAGCGGCTTTAGAAAAAAGAATAAAGAAAAATCGTAAAGAAAATGGCGAAGCATGGCTCTGCAGTGGTGCGCGTCCCAGGCAGTGACTACTCATCGAGCTCCATCCAGAATGACTCCAAAGGTGCAACCGAGTCCTCTATTTATAGGCTCTAAATGTGCTCTGCCCGACCATTTTCATGGCGTGTAATGTGATTACACGTTGTGTAATCCTGATATGTGGTTTCCTCTGCATGGGTGAATCTCATGTGAATATTGTATGTAGATTTGAAACTTTGGCTCCTTTAACAATATGTAATTGATACTGATGACATGTAACTGGATTTCACAGTGTGTAACCTCTTCACGACATGTCCTAATAGAAAAATTTTCCTTTGATAAAGTCATGATATGTAATTGTGTTACAAGACGTGAAATAGTTCTTTGTCTAGTTTTCCAGCTTTCTCCATTTTCAAAAATTCGGCGTCATACCACTTCGCTTCCCTCACAACACGAAGTGTATTTTTGTTCCATTATTCACCCCTTTTCATTAATTTTTCATGTATTTATTGTTTCCTACCATAAAATATAAAACAAGTCAAACTGTCAAAAAATGGAAAGATTATTCATTAAAATACATAGATTCATATATTAAAACACTCTAAAATGTATGTATGAAATACACTTATCAGTTATCCCATGCAGTTTTAAGTACAAAGGAATAATATGAGCATGTTAAGGAAGTTTTCAATAAATATTATGTATTCCCTATTTTAATTTTTTATGTAATGTACATAATTCCAAAAGACACCAGACTTCTCGATCTTATGAGTCATATTATGTGTACTCTTATGTAATAAATCATGAATTAATATGTAATAAAGAGAAGATTTTTTATAATTTGTATCAAAGGAAAAGTTTAGTTATTTTTGGGATTAGGATTAGAAAACTCTAACAAAATCCTTAGGGATAAAACTAAGAATAAGAAAACATCCTTAAATTTTGATAAAGTATAGAGTAAGTGGTTTATCAAGAAAATACATCTTTTTATGGATACTAAAAGTGTATGTGGATTTGACATAGATATACCTAGGGTTAAAACCCGAAAACACTGCATTGAGCTAGACTAGATCGAGAACTAGTGCACGACAATGAGCCTTGATGTACACTTGGTTTGACACTCTGAGAGGATATGATTTGGTAAATTCACAAGCTCATTACGAACCATTATTAAGGGAACAAAAATTCCTATAGGATTTAATGTTATCAAATAGATCATGGATAACATAGGTCGAATCCTATAAATTTATAAGTTAAGGAAATACATGCCATTTATAAGTTATCCCATTAATGTTATTGGATTCCCATTTATATGTTTAATAGTTTTAAAATATTCATCCATAATTTTCCCTTTATTTTAGTATATGGATTGAAATAGGAGGAAAAACTTGTTATTCTTTGGAGTATTATTTGATCTGTTAGAAGTTTATTCTACTTCTTCAGACATAAAAAATTATATTGAGTTCTCATTATTTAGAGAAAAAGATAAGATTATAGTGGAAATTAATCAAAGGATGAAATTATACTTGTCAAAAAATTACATTTCCTTATGTTCATAGTCTAGATGACAATGGAATTCCTTAACTCTAGGAAAATAATCTTGAATAAAAAATGTTTTCATATTATGATCATTTCCGATGAATTGATGGTCATTTTACCCATAAAAAATTTATGGTTTTGTGGTCACTGAATTTCTCTTGACCATGTTCTCTATCAAAATAAATTAGTTATTTGGTTTTATTTTTCTCTTCCATTTCCATGTTTTCACTTCCCACTAAAGTTCTCCTGATGGGAAACCTAGTTATGTGATGACCTTCAAACTTCATTTCCTATCTTTTTTAAGAGGATGTTTTATTTACCCTTTTTATGATGTGGGTTTTCAATAAAGATATTTCAAGTGTCAAAACATATCTTATTGAGATCAATTTTAAATTATGAGGATTAAATTTATTAAAGGGGTGAATAATTTAATGCCTCAAGTTTTTTTAAAAGATAAAACTATGTTTGATAGCGTATGTGATACACAACACCGAGCCCGAACAGACAATGATTATTTAATTATGACTATTTTAACCTTTCTATTAAATTTTCAGATATAATTAGAATTAACTACATTATGATATATATATATTTTCTAATCATATTAATAAATTCTTAGTAAATAATAAATTATTGTTTGGTAATGTCTTTTTTTCTTTAAAATATGTTTTCTCCCGAAATGACTTTTTATTTCTTTTTCTGAAAAAATATATTATAATTCGTTTATATAAAATTTAGAAAATGAATTTGATAAAATGAACTCCATTTTTGGTATTAGCACATCAAAATTAACTTATGGTGAAAATTTTGGATTTTTCAAAAAATATAGATTTTTCAATGAATAGTGAAAAATATCGTTTTTATGTAAAATTGTCACCTCTTTTGATAAATTAATTAATTTAAAAGTCTAGTTATTATTTTAATTTGATTTAAATATAAAATAAGTATTCTTTAGTTACATTTAATTCAATTAAGTACATTTTAATCATCTTTATACAGGATTTTAGTACAAGTTTATTTCTAGGATTAGAAATGCATTTTTCTGAAAATTGTTTTAAAATGCATAATGTATCTCCATTTTAATTAATCAAAATAAAAACTAATGAGAAATTATCTAAATGAAAATTTTAGATTACATATATATATTTTTTAATTTAAATTCATATAATTAAGATTACTAGTTATAGATTTAAAGTGAAATAATATTTTCCTTAAAAAATGTATTTTTCAAAAAACCACGTTTCATCATGCTTACGGATTTTATATTAAATTAAATTCTTCCACTTATATGAATTTATTTTGATAAAATTTATTACATATTTGGAATAATCATAATTAATATTAGGTAATAAGGTCAACTTAATTTTTGTACAATATGAATAGTAAATGTAGTAAATATTAATTATCACGGTAAAAGGAAAATAGGTTAATTAAGGGTAAAAATAATTTAAAAAAGAATAGAAACAACATAACCCTAATATTTATATATATTTTTTAATTAAAATGGTGATTAAATTTATTCCTTATTGTTTTTACTTTATAAATGATTAAGTAATTATTTTGAAAAAAATTATATTCTGATCCAATAAAACACAAATTGTTTTAGGTAATATTCTAATTCAATTAAGGAATTTATTTTGATGAATTAATGTATTTTTTAAATAAATAATATTTTATTAAAATATTATTATTAAATAATTGTTATTAAATATAAATGATCATATAATTTTTATGAAGTCAAATGTAATTTTTATAAGGGTTTGAAAACTGTTATTGTCAAAAAACTCAGCATTTCTCAATGAATGTTGATTCTATTTTAAAAGTTAAAATTAATATATTTAGAAAATTATTTATATAAAATGAATATTAATTTTTGAATTATAACATCAAAATTATCAAACGGTGAATTTTTCATAATTTTCCGAGACACTCAAAATTTTAGGTAAAATTTAAATACGATATAAATATATGGTGTGTATTATGACATCATAAAGACCCGAAAATGATGTAATAAATACTATAAAAGGTATCCATGACCAAATATATGTTTAAAATTTAAAATAATGTAATTTTAAGTTTATTTTATTAATTTTATAAAGTCTTTATAAATCCTCCAAAACCTATAATATATTTTTAAGTTTTAAAATCATTTCTTTAAGGACATGACTCACTTCCACATAAATAAGGGTAATATTTTAATATGTTCAGACATTTACCTTATAAAATAATTAAAACTACCCCTCTTTTTCAAAAACCATGGGCAAAAACCATGGTAAGGTTTTTGGTTTTGATTACTTTATTATATAGATTCTAAAACCTAAGTTTGAGAAATAATAAATAATTCCCCACTCATTTCCTATATAAACCCAAAAAAGATCCCATTTCTCTTCACTAAAAAACCTTAGAGCACATAATTAATTTTCCGCCCTCTCTATATTCATCCCAAGGTTCCCACAATCTCTCAATAAGTTCCTCCCAATCATTTGGAATCACCCTATCAAGGTAAGGGGTCTCTCTCTCTCTTCTTTTCAATTCAAGCATCTTATTCATTTTATGCCTTTTGTTTCCAATTCCTAATGTTGGGATATGTTCTTACATATCCCCATTAATTCCCATGTAATTTATAAATGTTGATATACCCCTTTCACTCTCATTAAACCCTCCTATGAACCTTTATGTACATCCATTACCATGTTGGAATTTAGTAAGGGATCTCCCACTCTCCTTTTTATTCAAGCACATCTTTTCTATTATGATTCTTAATTTCCATTTTTTCATGTTGGGATATGTTCTTTCATATCTACCTTACTATCCATTTTATGTATAAATAATGATAAACCCCTTTCACTCTCATCAATCCCTCCCATGAACATTCATACGCCCCCTGTTATGCTGTTGAAATTTCACCACAATTTTCTTTACCAAACAATTATGTAGTGAATACCCGTACCCTTTTCCTATTAAGGGTGTTCACCTTTATATACTTACAATTCTTTTATTGAGGACTTACATGTATATATTCCACACTCCCAGATCTTGAAATAAAATGTGATGGTAAATGATTCCATGTTTTATGATTTTTGTGGCACACTTATGCATGAGAATGAAATGAAAGTGACGGGTGCACCCAAAATTATATATCGCTCCAATTTATTGGGTAATGTTTTAGTTTCACGAGACATCATGAAAGGGACTATGGAGTAAACCTAATCCATAATGGGACTTTTTCCACCATTATTTCCTGGAATCTAGCCTTGACCAATGTTTATGATGCAATGTTTTATGTTGTTTCCACATTTCCCATGTTGCCTTTATGATTATCATGTTATATCATGGATCATTGTTCATATTTACGATTCTCACTCATTTTATGCCCCATTGGTATACATATTGTCTAATATGTATTAATTTATTCATGTTATTCCATATTTATTCCCTTACTGAGCTTTATAACTCACCCATTTCTTATGTATGTCCCTACCATGTAGTTTTAAGTACGAAGGAATAATGTGAGCATGTTATGGAAGTTTTCAATATAGATGATGTATTCCCTATTTTAAGTTTTTATGCAATGTACCTAATTCTCAATGATACTAGGTTTCTCAATCTTCTGGGTTGTATTATGTGTACTCTTATGTGATAAATCATTAATTAATATGTAATAAAGAGAAGGGTTGTCATATCAAGGGTTATAAATATTTTTTTCCTTTTTTAATGTTTCAATTTAATTTGGATTTTTTATGAAAAATATATATTTTCTAAGAAAATTATGAATATATATATATGAATTAACATGTTTGGGACTATGTTGCGGGGAAATCCCCATTCAACACCCCAATGAGTTATATGGATTTAATTTTGGATCATAAAATTCAAAACAAAAATATAAAACATGATAAATTAATTTTGTAAACAACGAACTACAAAAACAATATATGAATATATATAATCTTTTATAGAATTATCATATGCATAATCTAATACAAAATAATTATAACAAACTAGATTCATAGTAACAATATAATACAATACAACATATTCATAAAACAATTACATCACCTCTAAAACAAAAGGCGGAAGCAAAACTGTAAGAACTCGATTTTTCACTCAGGTATGAATCCTTTAAATTTCAGTATAATTGTTTATTTTGGACCAAATATAGATTCTTTTTGAGTTAGAGAAGGTCCCAAGGGTGTTTGGGGCTTGTTTGGAACCCTTAACCTAACTTTTTGGGAAAAAATGGCCCTATCGCGCTGTTAGAGTAAACCGTGTGGGTAGGGCACATAGTTAGATCTAACCGTGCAGATGGTTTGCATTTTCCGGTAGAGCCATCTCACACGGTTGGCACACGGTTTCTCTAACTATGTGGTCCAACCATGCAGTACGACCCTTCCTATAGATGCTCGTGCATGGTTGGCACACAGTTTGGCAAACCATGCAGAAAAACTGTGCACAAGATAAATTTTGGGTAATTTTACCTTTTTACCCTTAATGATCTAATTAAACCCTCCTTCTTCCCTAATCCAATTTTTGGTGGGATTAGCATCCATTCCTCTCATTTTGGATCTTTTTTAAGGCCTAAGATAGAGATCAAGACATCTCCTTCATCTGGGATCCATTCAAGCTTCCGTTCATCACATTGGATGCCCAATAGTAAGTACTCGAGTCCGTTTGAGCTATTCTTCGTCTCTCTTCCTCTCGACTTAGTTATCAAGGTGTAAGTATTTTTAACCTTTTCTCATATCTACTCCATTACAAGACAAATTAGTGGCTGATATATGATGAGGAGAGTCGTACGAGCCTAAGGTGGGTGGTCTATAACTCATCCCTCAAGTTCGTTGATTTTGGAATTGTCATGTGGGGTCTGCCGATTTCATCGGGTGCCATTTATTGAATTTATATGCCATGCTTATAATAATTAGAATTGTATGGTTATGATATTTACAAATATGTGATTAGTTGTTAGTGGTTACTCCCATAACTTCATCCATCCCATGTAGGATGTTTTTCCATAATTATCATTTTAGTGTTTTGACATGTTTGAGTCATCGTTTGGGTGTGCCTTGGCTTGACCTTTATAAGGGTAAGATTTTATATATTAAATGGCTAGATTTAATTTGTGAATTGCATGATGTCAAGTACCATGTATGCTCACCACTTGACCTGCCTAAGGAAATCACTTCAATTTGATAAATAAATGTTAAATGGAAATTGGCAAGTATACTAAGTATATGAATTTTCCTTATTAGATGTAAATTAATGTTTGGTTTCATGTACATAGCACCCCTTCCACATTGATGAAATATAGTGGAGTGAACCTTAATTATTTAATATGACTTAAATAGATTTAATAATGGTTGAATGCTACTTGGAATTGTCACCCTAATGAAAGGAAAGGCTTGAACTGATTCAAATATTATATGACATCATTATAAAATAGGATTGGCCTGACTCAAGATCGCATTGGATTCCATAGGGAATGCCTTGAGCACTCGGGAACCCCATTCTGTTTCAATGATGTAGCTTTCTTTGGTTGAGACCCACCTAGAACCCAATCCTCGTCTAACTTTGGATACCCAGTATGACACTGTAGGATCCCTTCAATATTATTACAGGATGCCTTAGACACACTCCTTGGATCCAACTTTGACAAGTAGGTTCCATGGTTAAATTCCATCATACTCAGTCATTGCTTAGCCCCATTTTACCTTGGAAAAACTCCTTGGACTTGGTATACATCTTATTATGGAATTCCTTAGACTATGATCCTTGGATTTCACTCTTACCCTTAGCCATGATACAGTCATTACTAAGTTGGAGATCTTTGAGGTCTACATTGACTTGGTTATCACCTTAGAACTTCATTATTAAATATCATTACTGGTTGCCTTGTTACATCTTGGAACCTTCACTATTTTTAACATGTGACTTATTAATAAGCCGGTAATAATAAAATAATGAGCTGGTTGCATGTTTAGACACTTGCTGAGGGCTAAAGCAGGTACTTGGGTATTTAGTTATATTATACTACTTTACTTTATATATGCAAGCTTGCACACTATTATATTTCTATTACACAAGCTGAATATTATAGACACTGTTGGTGGTGGCCCACTGAGATTTATCTCACACCCTATTAGGGCACCATTGGTACCCAGGAAGATTACATGAATGTAGGTGTTGATAAAGGGAATTATACGGCTTCGAACACTTGATTATTTGTTGTTTAGGATGGAGCTTGATAGTAGATGACCGAGCCATAGCTCGGGATGCTTGGGATAGTCTTTTGATTTCTTTTATACTTTTGTGTAGCATGTTATTCCTGCTGTCTTATATCCATTTTTTCCAGTTTTCTAGTGACATGACATATCATCATCAGTTATTCTAGTTGATTCAGTTATTGCCATCCTTGTCTATTTATTAATTTCTTCTTCTGTTTTTACTTAATTTGATTCCGTGACTTACCTTTGTTTATATTTATCTATTGTTCTACACTCTGGTAATGTGGCCATAGTCTCCCCACAGACACACCCTAGGCCCTCACTACTAGTGGCAGCCTCTGGCATTTGAGGAGATGTACTTGAGGCCATGTGGCCCACCAGGCTCGGGGCACCTATTAAGTGTCATCCGGGTCCGGGACATCACAAAGTGGTATCAAAGGGGTTTCCCTTTCTTACTTACTATTCAAAGATAATATATTGGATATTAGGAATGCTATGGGACTTGGTCATAAGCCATGCTTGGGCATCGCGAACCTAGGTTTGGGGTAAAATCCAAGTTACCCAAAATATAATTTTGGTTTTATTTTTCCTATTACATTTGACATTATTTCAGTGTTGGGTGATGCATATGCTGTATTGAGGTTATTATTATTATTCTAATCGATCATTTTATTTCATCCTTGGACCGATGAAATGAGGGCAAGAAGCACTGTTACATGCACCATTATAGGAACCTAGAATTCGTATGTCATGCATATTGCCATGCCATATAGGTGTATTTCACTACTTTTCATTGCTTGATATGCCTGTGATTGTCGAGTGATGCTATGATAGTTAACTTATTCTTGTATTACTCTTGGTTGTGATTGAGTGATTTCCTGTCTCAATTCATGAGGTGTATATGCCCTCATGGGTTGTGATGAGTAATTTACCAAGTCGAGCCATTATGATAAATAAATGGGTTTTGTTTTCAGTGATAAGGTGTATGGGAACTGATTCAATGGGAATGTATATCCATTATAAAATGAAACATGAAATATAAAATGAAATTGTTGCATATCCTTATCTTTCCTTGTCATGTTTATGAAAGGTAAAGGAGTGAACCTGGTAATTAAATGTAAAATGAAATGAAACCTATACTTGAGAACTTACTAGTACCTGACCATCTAAGAAAGTGGTTGGGGTAGTGTACCTTGGGTATTGATACCTTCCTTGTTTAGTTTCCGTAAGCGTTGCTATCTATCTTCTTAAAGCCTGTTCTGAGGCATGTGCTTGGAATTTGTAAACCAATGCCGCCATGATGTACTTGTATCATATGCCAGGAAGGTGGTGATGACTATGCTCTAGATATGGTGGGCCCTAAGCCACTAGTATTACCTTTAGAAGTTCTACTTGAGGCATTGCCTGCTGTACCTGATCTAGGCACTGATTCTTAGGTTTGTGACAATTTTCTATGTCTGATGCGGTCCATGCATGGTGATCCATGAGTTGCACCTATAATGGTTGATCTGAATTGTGAGTTCCAGCTACAACATCCTCCCACTTTCTTAGGGGATAGTAGTCCATAGGATACTGAGTCTTGGATAGAAGAAACCCTATTTATCTTTGAGCATCTAGATACACCTCCAGAGCAGAGGGTCAAACTCGCTACTTACATGTTGCGTGATTTGGCCAAGCCCTGTGGGGATGTGATTACCCAGTCTGGTTATAATTAGGGAATGTTATGGGTTTATTTAAAAACTATTTTATATGATCAGTTCTTTCCTCATACACTGAGAGTTGACAGATCCAGAGAGTTCATGCATCTCGAGTAGGGTTCTATGTTAGTTATGGAATATTCTACATGGTTCATGGAGTTTCAGCACTTTGAACCGCTTCTAGCCGGTGATGAAATTTCACATGCTAGACATTTTGAGGATGGGCTTGTGTACACCATCCATATATAGGTGAATGTATTTACCCTGCCTACTTTTTATAAAATAGTCAATAATTCTCTTATCACTGAGTGCAACCTGAGTGACGACAATAGTACCGGGTATAGAGGATCGGTGCTATGGTAGGACAATAGTTCTCCTAGTGGCAGGAAAAGTTCCCTTGAGGTTTCTCATTAGGGCAGTGACTACCAAAATATCCATATTGATAGATCCATGTTGTGTCATCAGTGTGGACAATGAGGGTACCTGAAGCCTCATTGTGATAGAGACCTGATAGAGTGCTGGCCTTGCAGCCATGTGGGGCATCTTCAGATATTCTACAGGACATTTACATCATCTTCAAGTTGAAAAGGATCAACGCCATCTCCACCTTCACGAGTGGGTTCTTTTGTGCCACATCAAGTAGGGATTTAGAATAGCACCAATAGGACTAGACGAGGAGGAAGTTATGGCCGCAGTAGTCAGACTCCTGATCACTAACAGGGCCAACATATCAGTTTTGATCATGGTAGTCCAGCTATTGCATAGGGCCATGGATCAAGTCAGTTTCATGCACTACAGGCGATACCCAAGGATCAGGATGCATGAACATCTACAGTACGAGGTACTATTCTAGTAGCCTCCACCATAGTATCTACTTTATTTGATACATGTGCTTTAAACTCTTTTATCTCTGTATCTATCATAGAGAGTCTTGGATTGAAGATATAGTATTATTGTGGTGTAATGACCCTAGATACACTGTTAGGAATGCAGTCAGAGGGCATAAACCAATGTAGGGACTGCCCCCTTGATGTAGGCAATTATCATTTCTTATGGAATCTCTTCGTTCTCTAGATGACAGGCTTCGATTCCATTCTCAGGATGGAATGGTTGGTTCAGTATCATGCTTTTATGGACTGCTATCACCATAGAGTATCGTTTACATCACCATAGGGTATAAATTATCTACATAAGGGTGATTGGGATGTACATGATGGTAGAGATGGACCAGATCATCATGGTCTAGGTGGAGTGACTACCCAGATTGAAAATCTCTTCTTGGAGGATTAGGGTTTATGTCAAGATGATTTCCCTCCAGTAGTGGATTCTTTCAGGGGCGTATTTCCTAATGATTTTTATAGCCTACCTCCTCAGAGAGAGGTAGAGTTTACGTTTGATCTTGTTCCAAGAGCAGCTTCAGTGTCCATTCCTCCATACAGGATGACACCTATAGAGCTTCAAGAACTCAAGTGACAGTTAGAGGATTCAAAGGCCAAAGGTTTTATATATCCCAATACATCCTCTTGGGGTTTTCCCACACCCTTCACAAAGAAGGTGGATGGAAGCTTACATCTGTGTGTGGATTACAGAAGGTCGAATATGATTACAGTCAAGAACCAGTATCCACTTCCTCAAATAAATGATCTTTTTGACCATCTCTGAGGAGCTAGGGTCTTCTATAAGGTTTACCCAAGGTTGGGATATCTCCAAGTGTGAGTAAGGCCATCATAAATACCATGTACAACTTTCTTTAGCAGGTATAGTTTGTATTAGTACCTTGTTATGTTGTTCGATATTATGAACATACCTGTCATTTTCATATATCTAAAGAATAGGGTTTTCCATCCCTATCTCTATTATTTTTTCATGGTATTTGTGGACTGCATATTGGTGTATTCTCACACTTTTAGAGATTATTCCAATCACCTTGAGATCATTCTGAGTACACTGAGAGAGTATCAGTTTTATTCCAAGCTTTCTAAGTGCCACTTATAGATCGAAAAAGTTCACTTCTTGGGTCATATAATATCAGAATTAGGAGTATATTTTGACCCAAAAAAGGTTAGTGGTGTAGTTTCCTGGGAGCAACCCAATAATGTGTTTGATATACAGAGTTTCTTAGGCCTAGATGAATATTACCAACATTTCATATAATACTTCTCATGCCTTGATTCACCTCTTACTGGCCTTACAAAGAAGGGTGTTAAGTTCCTATGTTTAGAATCATTTGATGAGCCATTTTATGAGCTCAAAGGGAGGATTGTCTCAACACCTATTCTGATTCTACCAGAGCCTAGAAGAGGTTATATATTCTTTTGTGATGCATCAAGCATCTATCTCGGAGAAATAATGATGTAGGAGGATAGATCCATTACATACAAATATCGGCAATTGAGGTCTCATAAGAGAAACTACCTGAAACACAACCTTGAGTGAGAATACATTGTCCATACCTTATGTTTCTAGAGACACTATTTATTAGGTGAGTGCTTTTTGGTGTAAACAGACCACAAGAGCCTCAAATATATCTTTTCTCAGTGTGACTTGAACCTCAGACAATGGACATGGGTCGAATATCTACAATCCTTTGATTTCGAGTTTACCTATATGCTCGGGAAGGGTAATGTAGTTGCTGATGCGTTGAGTTGAAAAACTCAAACATATACCATATAGAAAGCTAGTGATTAATGTAAGTTAATGACCCTCTTTTATAAGATCCATCTAGAGTTTCATGATAGTAATGAGAAGCCTTACTGCTCAATCTTGACAGTTACCTCTTCCCTCCTTGAGAAGGTGAAGGGTAGACAATTTTTAGATCCCGAGGACTTGGTTCTCTGTGAGAGTATATCAGGAGCTGACCCACCTCCAGATTGGTCTGTGGATAGAGACGATATCCTGCATATTCATGGTCATGTATGGGTTCCTAAAAATATGAGAGAGGAGTTGATGAAAGAGTTACAAACTTCTTAGTGGTAAGTTCATCTAGGAATCTCTAAAATGTATCGAGATATGTGATGCCAGTATTGGTGGTCTAGGATGAAATGTCAGATAGTAGGCTTTATCACTAGGTGTTCCATCTGTCAGCAGGTGAAGGTAGAGCACCAAAGACCTACAGGATTGTTAAATCCGCTTCTAGTCTAGTAATAGAAATGGGAAGATGTTTCCATGGACTTTGTAGTTGGGTTACCTAGGTTGCCTAGAGGTAGAGATGTTGTTTGGGTTTTCATTAATATACCGAAGAAAGTGTCTCAATTCATTATTATTCAAGAGACTTTCTCAGTTGATGAGTTGAGAATACTGTATGTTCATGAGATCATATGACTATATGGGGCCCCTCATACTAACGTTTTAGATAGGGATGCTCATTTCACATCATAGTTCTAGAAGGGATTGCAGAAGGATATGGGAACACAGGTGATTCTAAGCAAAATTTTTCACCCCCAGATCAATGGAAAATCAAAAAAGACAATACAGGTCCTAGAGGACATGCTTTGAGTATGTGTCCTTAATTTCAACAGTTCTTAGGAGAAGCATATCCCTCTCATTGAGTTCTCCTATAATAATAGATTTTAGGTGACAATTCATATGGATACTTTTGAGGCCTTATATAGTAGGCCGTTCCGTTAACCCCTGTGTTGGCTGGAGGTAGGTGATATAGCCATACTAGGTCCTCATCTCTTATAAGAGACTTCAGAGCAGGTTCAGCTGATTAGAAAGCATATGAATACTGTTCAGTCTAGGTAAAAATCTTATGCTGAGTGCCGTTGATGACATCTAGAGTTCGAGTTCGGGGATTGTGTTTTCCTGCAGGTATCTCCCAGGTCAGGGAATAGATGGATATAGATACAATGGAAGCTACCACCTTGTTATGTAGGGTTTTTTGATATTATAGAGAGAGTCAGGCCGGTAGCCTACTGGTTTCTACTACCTCAGAGGTACCGTGACATGCATGATGTCTTTCATGTTTCATAGCTTCTCCAGTATCATGACGACCCGTCACATAATTTTGATCCTGAGGAAGTTGAGTTAGATGTCGATGAAACATTTGAGGAGTATCTAGTGCACATCGTTGACTGGAGCATGAAGGATCTCAGGGGCTGATTTATCCCTCTGGTATGGGTACTATGGAAACACGACCATGTGCAGGATGAGACTTTGGAGCGGGAGGCCGATATACGTGCCCAGTGTCCATATTTGTTCTTAGATAGTGTCTCACCACCCTTGGAAGATGAATTTGGGGATGTGTTATTTTAAGGGGGAAGACTGTAAGAACCCAGTTTTTTACTCAGGTATGGATCCTTTAAATTTCAGTCTAATTCTTTATTTTGGACCTAATATGGATTCCTTTTGAGTCAGCGAAGGTCCCAAGGGTGTCTGGGAATTTTTCAGATCTTAGAATCCAAATTTTTGGAAAAAATATCCCTATCACATGGTTAGAGTAAATTGTGCGGGTAGGGTGCACAATTAGATCTAACCGTGTGGATCGTCTGCATTTTCAAGTAGATATATCTCACATGGTTGGCGTATGATTTCTCTAACCGTGCAGCCTAACCATACAATATGCCCCTTACTACAGATTCCCATGCATGGTTGGTGCATGGTTTGACAACCCATGTGGACAAACTGTGCATAGGCTAAATTTTGGGTAATTTTACCTTTTTACCCTTAATGATCTAATTAATCCACCCTTCTTCCCTAATCTAATTTTCAGTTGGATTAGCCCATATTTCTCTCATTTTAGATCTTTTTGAAGGCCTAATATAGGGATCAAGATATATCCTTCATCTAGGATCCGTTTGAGCTTCTATTCATTACATTGGATGCGTAATGATAAGTAATCGAGTTTATTTGAGCCTTTCTTCATCTCTCTTACCCTAGACCTAGTTATCGAGGTGTAAACATTTTTAGCTTTTTCTAAGATATACTCCATTATAAGACAAATTAGAGGCCTATACTGGAGTAGGAGAGTCGTACAAGCCTAAGGTGGGTGGTCTATAACCCATCCCTCATGTTCGTTGATTTTGGAATTATCGTGTGAGGTCCGTTGATTTCATCGGGTACCATTTATTGAATTTATATTCCATGCTTATAATCATTAGAACCATATAGTTATGCTCTTTCCAAATACTTGATTAGTTGTTAGTGGTTATTCCCACAACTCCGTCCATCCCATGTAGGATTTTTTTCCATAATTGTTGTTTTAGTGTTTTGACATGTTTGAGATACCATTCGGGTGTGCCTTGGATTGACCATTCTAATGGTAAGATTTTATATATTAAATGGATCAATTTAATTTGTGAATTGTATGATGGAAAGTACCATGTATGCTCACCACTTGACCCACCTAAGTTAAGTGATTCAATTTGATAAATAAATGTTAAATGGAAATTGGAAAGTATACTAAGTATATGAATTTTCCTTATTAGATGTAAATGAATGTTTGGTTCCATGTTCGTAGAACCCCTTCAATGTTGATGGAAGGTAGAAAAGTGAATCTTAATTATTGAATATGACTTAAATGGATTTAATAATGGTTTCATGCTACTTGGCCTTGTCACAATAATGAACGAAAATACTTAAACCAATTTGAAATATTATATGACATCATTATAAAATAGGAGTGGCCTGACTCAAGCTCACCTTGGATTCCATAGGGAATTCCTTGAGCACTCAGGAACCCCATTCTGATTCAAGGATGCAGCTTACTTTGGTTGAGACCCACCTAGATCCTGATCCTTGTCTAACTTTGGATGCTCAGTATGACACCATAAGACCCCTTCAATACTATTATAGGATACACTGGATACACTCCTTAGATCCAAATTTGAAAATTAGGCGCCATGGTTAAAGCCCATTGGGCCCATTCATTGCTTAGCCCCATTTTACCTTGGATGAAATCTATGGACTCAGTAAGTGTCTTATTGTGGAATGCCTTGGACTATGCTCCTTAGATTACACTCTTACCCTTAGCTAGGCTATAATCATTACTGAGTTGGTGACCCTTGATGTCTACATTGCCTTGGTTATTACCTTAGAACTTAATTATTAAATATTATTACAGGTTTCCTTGTTACATCTTGAAACCTTCAATATTGTTAACATGTGACTTATTTATAAACTGGTAACAATCAAATAATGATCTGGTTGAATGTTTAGACACCAACTGAGAGCTGAAGCAGGTACTTGGGTATTTAGTTATATTATACTACTTTACTTTATATATGCATGCTTGCACACTGTTACAATTTCATTACACGTGCCAGATGTTATAAACACCATTGGTGGTGGACCACTGAGATTTATCTCACACCCTATCCAGGCTACATTGGTACCAGGTAGATTACATGAATACAAGTGTTGATAAAGGGAAGCATACAACTTTAAACACTTGATTTCTTGCTATTTAAGATGGAGATTGATAAGAGATGACCGATCCAAAGCTCAGGATTCTTGGGATAGTCTTTTGATTTCATTTATACTTTTTTGGAACATGTTATGACTGTTATCTTGTATCCATGTTTTCCAGTTTTCTAGTGACATGAAATATCATCATAAGATATTCCATTTGATTTAGTTATTGTTATCCTTGTCTATTTATTAATTTAGTATGCTTCTGCTGTTACTTAATTTTCTTCAGCTACTTACCACTGTTTATATTTATTCATTGTGCTACACTCTGGTAATGATGATAGTATCCCCACAGACTCACCCTAGTCCCTCACTGTTAGTCATCATCCTTTAGCATTTTGGGAGATGTGCTTAAGGCCATATGACCCATTGGGCTTGGGGCACCTATTAAGTGGCATCCAGGTCTAAGATTTCACAAAAACTATCCAAATTTATTAACTCAAAATCAATTGAAACAACATAATCAAAGCGGTGTACATAAATATAAATAGGTCAAAAAAAGTGATGAAAATGAAAGAAAATAACACCATGATTTTTACACGATTCGAAAAATTTTCCTACGTGCATGGGGTAGGGGAATTGGGGATCCACTATGTAAATGTAAAAAGGAGTAAAATGATACAAAAAGTAGGAAAGACGTAAGAAAACAAACCAGAGAAACTATCCAATCATGATGTTCTTATCACTTCAGGAACTCATGGTTAAATCAAGCTCATGAATGGTAACATATACTCATAAGCTAGACCGACACATTCAACATGATTGATGAAAAAAAAATGAAGATAAAATACAAGGATAATTGGAATAAAAATAATAAGCATACCAGACTGAACCACATTACTATGGTTCAATCCCTTCTTGAATGAGTTAGATCCTCTAGACGTATAAGGTCGATGTTGAAGGTCGTCATCCTCCAGTCATTCTCTAGGTACGAGATTCACACACTACAACTTCCACTTGAACCAAAACTATCACAATTAGTGGCAAGAATAGAAGCTTAATGAATCTCCTTGTCTGGTATCATGGAGATCAGTTTGCTCCTCTCTCATTGCTTCTCCACTAGTGAAAAGGTAGGCCTCAAATCCTCTTTTATTTTCCATAAATCCAAATATAGCCCCCTGATTCTCCTCCTCCTACAGTAAAACTAGAGTCCTAACTCAATCACCATTATGAAATGGACCGAAACCCCCTCAAATCGAGAATACCATGGAATAAATAAATGTAGTGCAAGGAGGGGCAGTTCATCGGGGCACGTGTATGGTGGAGGAACGCTTGAGCACAACAACTTGAAAAAACCAACGATGCCCCAAATAGGAAGATCCCCATGTACAACATAATAAAAAATTGTACAACATTTATATTTAACCATTAAAATGCATAAAAACATCATATAATTACACAAAATAAATTCCATTTAATTTTCAAAATTACATGAATAAAATTAAAAAAATACTCACCTTGAGAATTAAATGTAAAATCTTAAACACCCGATGTCCTTGCACCACCTAAACTATCATATTAATTTGAGAGAACATGTAATACTAATATATTCTAATATTACAGTAAATTGTCCTCTATGTGCATCATAGTGACACAGACTAGCCTGAACAATGACATCTAATGATAACTGACAAAACGTGCTTAGAATAACATCCTAAATTAATAAACAACATTAAAAGAGATCATAACTTCACTTACTTGAGCTTCCCATCATCACATACCTGATATCCTACTAAACTCATGCCATCAAAGGTTTGGAAAACTCACTTTCACCTGCAACATCACAATAGAAAACAAAAATATCATTCCTAAAATAGAAAACACATGGAAAATAACAATACAAGGTATTATTAAGCTCAGAACATGAAACAATTCAAATGAAACAACAATAGTAAAAGAAAACAACATAGAATGAAACAAAACAAAAAACTGGAACAACCAAAACAACACGGCTCTGGGCATCTAAACCACTTAGACACTCACTCTGAAACCACATAGGCCTATCCATCTTCATGGATCATCTATGATACTGGTTCAAAAAACACCCCCAATAAGACACTAAAACCACATTGATCTAGGTACAAGGTCTTTTAAACCACTTCCAAAAAAGGGGATAAACCAAAACCTACACTGTGACTGATTCGATGCCCACAATAATCCCCAGTGAGACCAATTCAAACACATCTACATCTAAATAGAACACCCTATTTTAACCACACACCACCTTAAGGGATGTTCCAATAACAAATAGGTACCCTAAGGAACAAATTCAAGAGCTCAATTCCAACTCTAAACTAAAGGAGGACTAGGAAGACAACACTTGGGAAACACATCACCAACTCTTAACCAAATTGCTACTAGGAAAACACCTACACAAGCTACCCAGACCCTCAAATCACAGAGGAAGAACATGAAGTAAGAACGAGCATACATATCTATCTATTAAAGAACATAGAACATAGAAGTCTACAAAACAAAAAAATACATAACCATGCTGATCAAGGATATAAACAAGCATGTTATAAAAAATGTTGAAAAATATAATATTAAACAAAAAATTGGAATGAAAAATTAATTCCACATTGGATCTGATAAAAATTATTGGGGGTTGTGTTGTAGGGAAGTCCCCATTAAATAGACCAAGGATTTTTATGGATTTGATTTTGGATTTTAAAATTCCAAAAAAAATTATAAAACATGTTTAATTAATTTTTTAAAGAGAATACAATACACCAAATTCATAAAACAATTACAATAACTCCAAAAACAAAAGCCAGAAGTAAAACTATCCAAATTGATTAACTAAAAACCAATTGTAATAATATAATCAAAGCAACATACATCAACATAAATAGGTTAAAAAACTGATAAATTAATAAATAAAGGAACATAAGGATTTTTATGTGCTTCTTCTAATTTTTAACAACCCTGGTTTTATTGGTTTGTTACTTTAAATATATATATATATATATATACAGAGTTTTCCTCAGAGTCGAAGCTGTGTTTAGGTGTCGCATGAACTCATAATTAATATATTAAAAATATTAATATATATTAAATAAAACACACATATATTTTCAAAATAAATGGTTTCCCCATTAATTGGGACCTCAGATGAGAAATCTAAGACCAAAGTTGTTTTCGAAACATGTGGTTTACCCTAGGTTCTGCATAAAGTTGGTCGACGTCGGAAATCTGGTTAAGGGAATCCATTGGCGAGTGCATTAAGTGAATTAAATAATTTAATTATTTAATTTATTTAATGGATAAACCTCAACCCTATCTCTATAAGTATACCATTATGGAAAATATCTAGGGTTATCTGCATAACCCTTGGAGATTAGAATGGAGGAGGAAGAGATCTCGGTTTCTGTTGATAGCTTGAGAACAAGGATCAACAACAAACGATCGAGGAGAATTGTGAGAAAAACAATGATCGCAGTGGGATCATCATCTTATTCACTAGAATAAATGTTCCTCATCAACTATCGATCCATTCTTGAGGTAGAACATGATATTTCATGGATTTCCACCCCTTTGATTTTTTTCCAAGCATGGTTTTTAATCTGCTTTTGTTTTCCAGTGACTTTTGTTCTTCATATGATCCCTGATTTAAATTGAGTTATTGAACCCAATTATTTATTTATCTGTTGCGCCTAATTTACACCATTAAATTCCTCCAATTTATGGCTGTTTGTTGGGATCACATTAACCGATGATGATATTACCTTGTTCTTATACTTTTTTCCACCACCATTCTCTGCATTCTTCATCATTGGCCCATAGGGACATGATTCGACATTTTTGGGCTAGATTCGAGTGCAATAAAACCCCCAGATTTATAGCAGAAGTGTGAATGGCCTAGAGATCAATGTTTTGTAGATGTATTGAGGTAGATTATGGGTTGCGAGTGCTGGCACCATTTATTGAAGGCTAGATCAAGGGTTTTCATCCATGGATTGGGTGGCGTTACCACATGATGCGATGAGGATGATCCATATGGGTTTCAGGTGGATGAAATCTAGCCACCGACAACATTTCTGGCTTAGTTAACTCTAGATCTGAGCTTATTAGTATATTTTTTGGCTTAATTGGTGGTGGAAATAGCATAGGTGAAGATGCATGGAAGTTTCAAGAGTTTTTGAAAAAACCTGACACACATGAATTGTACTTCACAGAACACATTTCATGTAGTCCCTTGCTGTGATGACTAGGGTTTTATGGAAAATTAAATATCACACACCGTGTGACCTTACCATACATTGTGTGATTCGATACTGGAGGCTTGGAATGTACCTTTGGGTACACAGGCACATCTATGACCAGATACATGGGAACGACCAGGTACATAGGCACAAACATGACCAGAGTACCCAGACATGACCAGAGTATGTGAGCACGATCTAGAGTATATATGAATGAGCCATAGTACACAGTCATGGGTTGAGAGGACATAGACATAACTACAGGCTTCCAAGACATGTCGTGTGCTCCATATACATTCCATGTAGATCTGCATAGCCAACCAAGTCGTGTGTAACCAAGGACTCACCCAGGTGTCTAGGAGAGGTTACACATCGTGTGACCCTATGTACATGTTGTGTACTTTTCTATGATACTTATACCTTTCATATCTTCTTCTTCGAGATTTGTATTTGGGTCTGTGAGCGGTATATATTGAGTAGATTTTTGTGTAGAACTCGATAATGACCTTTTTTTAGAAGTAGAGATATGACATGGGGTTATGTTACCAGAACACTTCTCTTAGTGACAATTAGTTGGTGATAGTGATCGAGTGTGATTATCAGAGTGTTATTGGGGTCGGTACTCCCCTATCTATCTCCAGGTGGTGGGACCCCCATATCTTTTATATAGGTATAGACAAAACTCCCCCACATTATAGAGGTTATAGGTCTACTATCCATGGAGTGGAATCCTCATCATTGATCTCTGGAGATGTGCGGGTGCTCCATTAGAGTAGTGCTCCCTCGATTATGATACATAGCGGTGAGGCTTTGGACCTCCATATTCTTGAGAGGTTATGTGAGATGATATGCTAGGAGGTAGTAATATCTCAACTATGATACTCATTAGTAAGGATAAATCCATCCACTTTACATATTTTTTGGTTACATGTATTGTTTTGGTGATATTGATGGGACCTTTGGATCCATGGGTAAACTCTTCGTTCTCAGCTGGCTTAGATGATGGAGATCCCCTTTCTATTCCCTTGGGTTTATTTTGAGCATATTTGATGTTGGGTTTCCTTTACCATCTTGCTTATGGGTTGAGATGACCATTGTTATTTCTATTACTTCCTTTTTATTTTCAGGGCGTCCTACTAGGTATGTATATACTCACCCCTACATGGTATTTTTCCACACATGTTGTGTCTTATGTAGAATAAATATAGATTAGTGGTGAACTTAGTGGACTTAGTTTTTATAGAGCATAATGGTTCTTGGTGCTAACCATGTTTAGTGGCTAGCCTTGAAGATTAAGAGTTAGAAACTCTTTAGTTTTCTCTTTTTCATTTGTTGTCAAGTTGGGATTTCATTTCTGGTTTAACATGTATTCTTCCCCTTTTTATCTATTGTATTATTCTTTTTTACTTTGTTTTTGTCTTAGATGTTTTTTCATGCATGGTTTACACTATGGACATCTCAGTCTTTTATTATTATCTCTACACTGTTGTATGGAGATGGTTTTGTGTGTGCGTATAGGTACTTAGGCTAAGGTCAAACATTTCAGTATTATGCCTACTCGACACTTGTCACTGACCCTTGAACTATTAGAGGTGGGCTTAGCATGTTACACTCAACTTACCACCAGTCAGGTGGGCCCTAGTGGGTCAGGTCATGACAGAGTGGTATCAAAGGTAGTTCATCCTTCAGGTTAGTGTTTGGAGTTGGAATTGCTGTGAGGTTTCGTTTTGGAACTTAGGACAATGATGTTGGAGTATCTTGAGTTCTTATCTCTGGCCAGAGAACCCAATGTTAGTGTGACAACTGACTTATCCATACACTAGTACTCTGACTACTTACTTGTTGAATTATCATGTCAAGGAATTGGTTATAGGGAAACCAATAGTATATGCATCATATAGGATTGGATCTTGTGATTTCCATGTCCTTCTTGAGTCAACTCCCCAGATATGCTATTTGACCATGGTACATATTAATAACTTTCAAGATACCTCCACGATTATAGAAAGCTAGGATTCTGAGATAGTGTTGTGACATTGACTAGTTGAGTGATGAGACCTGAGTTCAGAGACCCATTCATGAGATGTTTCCTCTAGGAAGGCATAGAGCAACACTACCACTTGTCGAGTAGCACATGGATCCACCTCCAGTGGTCCATGAAGATTATCGATGACATGATGAGTAGTTGATAGCCCTAGTAGTCTAGTATGATGATGCATGGAGGCTTAAAACATTGTGTGAGTTCCAATGATAGAGACCGCTCAGGTTTCATAGCGAGCTAGAACCTCATGCAGTAAAGGATTGGATCAAGGCTATGGTTCAAGTTTTCCAGCATTCAGTCCTTGAACAATTGGATGGTTGTGATTGTAACAAATATTCTTCATAGATAAATAGTGTTCTAGTATAGTCTATTCATCCAAATCCATGACGAGGTTACCCTCTCTTGGAACAAATATGAGCATCTCTTAAGAGAGGAGTAGTTTCTAGTGATCCCGTAGGTAATTGTGGTTTAATTGGAGGTGATGGACTAAGTTTTCTGCCTTGTGTGGGACCCCTCTAAGTGAGATGGTGGAATTGAAATCTAGAATTATTTATGGAAACACAAGGCATTTATGGAACCCTAGGTTAGTGATATGTTTTTTGGATTCAAGAATGCATGGAAGAGGGATGATTCCCCCACCAAGACACATTCTTTGTAATGTGATTTAAAGCCATATGGGCAAGTCAGTGCTACCCAAAGAAGATAGTGTCAAGGTGTGGTGGATGAGTTCCTTTGAATTGTATGTTCAAGGTCATTTTGGTAGTGCTAAGGTGTTGGATGTGAACCTTGTTTATGGGAAACTGGTGGGGAAAGTGGAAGGATAACTTCAAGCAGTGGAGGTTTATGACATGGAGGAATCAAAGAAATATTTGGTACGACCTGTGACTTCTCTACTTTAGATTAATTTTTTAGTAAATATAAGTGCAAGTCACTCCTTCCTTTATACATCCCATGTTTGAGACCTGGAGATTCTAGTGGAGCCTTTAGCTCGATCCTTGAATTTAGATACTCCTATCGAGGAAGTATCAGAGATCACACTTCTCTTCTAACAGTGTGACTTGACTTTGGGAGGAGAGAGTTTCTCATGGGAACTCTTGGTTATTATGATGAAACCTCATGAAATTATCTTGGGTATAGACTGGTTGTTTGCGGTGTGTACCCAGATAGACTGTTATTGCAGGAGAGTAAGATGCCTTCGTACTGATGAGATGAGATTCTCCTTCATGGGTGAGAGGGATCTTATGGATTAGTGAGTAGGGATCACAAGCAGAAAGATGAAACTTATAACCTATAAGTTGGTGAGTTTATCCCTTGGTGCAATGGTCTCTTTAGGCATCTAGATTCTAGTGTCAGTATAGGATTATATAAATGTATTTCTCGAAGATGTTATGGGACTACCTCTGAGGAAAGATATTGAATTTTGTATCAAATTTCACCCTAATACTACACCAATATCTTTTGCAGTGTATTATATGGTCCCTATCAAGCTCTGAGGGATGAGGGTGCAGTTGGAATACCTTCAAGAGAAAGGTTTTATTAGACCTAGTGTTCCCCCCCATGCGAGTCTAGTTTTTTTCATGAAAAAGGCAGATGAGAGTACGGGGCTTTGTTTTTACTATCGTCACCTAAATTAGGTAATTATTATTCTTTATTTTGTTGTTTTTACTTCTTCAATTCCATAATCATGATTATACTTCTCAATTTTATTGAGATCATAGAATCAATAGAGGGATAAATCTTATGGGTTGATCCAAGGGGGTATCAATGGGCTAGATTGGATGTTATTTATCACTCTATTAATTAATAGTCACTTCTTTTAATTGAGAATTCCATTTGATGACTTTAAAACTTATTCATCCTTGATGAATTTTAAGACCACACACTTCAAGTTCTAAAACAAACCTTTACCTTAGAGTGATCATAAATATGCTGAGATGGTATGTGAGTATGATATACTCTATAATACCAAATGTAGTATCGAATATGTAAACATGAGATGCTCAAATACAAGAGAAGGGGGGGGGGGTGAATTTTATACTTTAAAAATCCCTAAGGAAATTTTTCATACCCAAAATTCGCAACACCTCTAAGTTCTAATAACTTGCTTGATTTCGGAAAAGTGATTCCAGAAATGAAACTTAACAAAAGTTTACAATAACTAAGATTCTACCTTAAAGCGTATAGAATCTAACTAAATCAAATTAAAAGTATAAGGAAGTATAAGATAATTATACTATCCTCAACAATACAAATGTAGTGGAAAACTTGTAACAAAGTAAGTAACAAGTATTAAGTCTTTTAACCCAAAGAGAAGGCTATCCAACAACCTTGGATAAAGGTCCCTTGATTTATACTTTCAAGAAAGTCTATCTTACCCACACCAGGGTAAGCCCTTGATATGAAGATCAAATTCAGTCTTGCTATCCCCGCAAGCCCTCAACTATCAGGTAGTCATAACCTCTGTCTTCCTCAGCAAGGAAGCCCTCAACTTCAAGGTAGTCGTCACCTCTGTCTTCCTATCCCTGGAAGCCCTCGATTGTACACAACAACAATCAGAGTCGTACGAAGAAAAACTGAACAAGTAGTTCAGTATGCAAAAATCAATGAAAGTCTCTCTCTAGAAATCACTTCAACATCAAGTGGTATATAGAGTCATAGAACCATCATAATCTCTTTCAAATTAGCTCCTATTTATAGGCACAACTCCAATGGTCAACTCCCTCCTCCAACGATCATATTTTTCCTTGAATTTCGGAGGGACCTGTACATGTGTCACTCAACCAACGGTTAGTGAGTAACTGAAAGCACAACATTATTTTATAACTAAACAAGTGTAAGCATAACCAAAATCTAATATTCATAATGTAAGTAAATGAAAGTTCAGAGTCTAAACAAAAATGAATTCGGATTCTATAGTACAAGGATATTCAGATTCTGTTTTCTAGGAATTCAGAACCTGAATTATATAGAATTCCGGAGTATGAATTTCAAGTAAATTTGAAATCTGGATTCACAAGAATTCGGAACCTGAACTTACAAAGTTTCAGAGCCGGAGTTCATGAGAATTCAGAGCCAAAAATCATAAGAGTTATGATTCTGAATTTAGAGAACTCGAAGTTAGAACTCATAGAAGTTTGTATCCAGAATTCTTATTTAGAATCAGGAGTTAGAACTCAGAGAAGTTCGTAACCAGAATTATGATTCAGAATTCAGAGTCAGAACTCAGAAAAGTTCATATCTAGAATTCGTATTCAGAATTCAGCGTTAGAACTTAGAGAAGTTCGTAACCAGAATTCTGATTTAGAATTCAGAATCAGAACTCAGAAGAGTCCGTAACCAGAATTCTGAGAATTCGGATCCTAGAACATAATGCTTCATATCTAGGTAATTATAGGATTCTGAGGTTTTGGTTACAATTCGAATTTTATACTTAGAAAAAATTATGATATGAGTAATGAAAACATGGTAAGGATAAATTTCCTTGGGGAAGGAAATTTTTCCTTATAGAAGTAAAACATAGGGTAAAAAGAGATTTGCCTTAAGATAAGGTGTTTGCGATTTTCAAAACAAGAAGGAATGGTCAAGTCATAAGGAAACCTTATTGTCTTAACAATATCCCCCAAGTATGAAGGAATGGAAAAGTCATAAGGAAAACCTTATTGACTCAAAAATCTCCCCCTTTTTGGAAAGCACAAACATCCTTATGAAAAAGAATAAAAGGACTGAGAAAATATTTTTATATACTTTGCAAATAAAACTTATCTCCCTTTTTTACATTAGAAAAGATGAATACGACTAACTACCCATTAGTCTTTGGAACACTAAGGATCATATTCTAGATTTTTGGAATGAGATTTATCTTGAGTACTGAAATCTCTGTAATGAAAAACTCTCCCTTAGATAAAATCCCCCTTACTTAGGGATATTTCTTATATACTTATAAATCTTTTTCCTTATCCACTTTAGAATTCTTTTTCCTTCTCCCCCTTTTTGATTTTCAAAAAGATTTTGAGGGAATGGAAAAAATATGGTACATGAAATATTAGTACAAACAACCAAAAAAAACAAGCAAGCACAATTTCATTACAATTGAAAGAATTTTTACAAAGAAAAACAGATGCAACAAAAGATCATATTGGGTCTATTTTTCTTCTTTTTCCTTGGGCATCATCTTCTTGACAATAGTCTTCAGCTTTTTGAATTCCCTGTGATCTTCCTCAGCTTTCTTCTCTAGATCTTTGATTCTCTCTTCCCGAGACTTAAGAACTTCTTCTTGAGCCTTCAGTAACTCATGTTGCTTCACAAGCTTCTCTTCAAACTCAATCCAGAGATCTCTTTCCCTCTTCCAGCTTTGAGCTACAAAGTTCAACTTCCCATTCAAGTCTTTCACCTCTTGAATCTAAGTATTTTGTTCTAGAGTCAGCTTTTCCTTAAAACTATTTGTAAGATACTTGATTTTGTTGTCTTCGGTATCAAAAGATTCCTTGACATCTTCTTGAAATTGATCAAGCTTACTCATTTCTTATACTGACCTCTTTGACCAGTTGGCTATCTTCTTACATGACTTTCTATGAGATTCGTAGCCTATGAGGAAAGTTTTGAAATATGATTCCATCTTGACACACTTGTCCATTACCATGGACACTGAATCCGATTTATGATTAAGAGAATGTTGGAGCATCTAGCATCTAGAATCTATGCTTGAAAAAGTCGGAATGGACCCGAAAAGCTTCTTCAAGGATTGTTCAACAAAATCATGACCAAGCGAAGATGATTCAGAATCCAAGACTTTACTTGGTGATGCTTGTTTTTCTAGCTCAACAAGCTTCCTATTTGAAGTTTCTTAAACTTACTTCTTTTTTACTAATGATTTTCTAGGAGTATCAACAAACACTTGTTTACCCTTATCAATTCTCGGTACAACTTCCTTATCAGGGGATTCATGCTCACTTTCAAAAAGCTGCACAACTCTATCTTCATCAATCTCTTGTTTCTGATTTCTAGCCTCAACATCCTTAGGATGAAAGAAATCTTGATTTATACTTCCTTCTTCAGACAATTTATCAACTTCTTCTTCACCTTTCTCTTCACCCTTCTATTCACCCTTCTCTTCATCCTTCTCTGGAGTGACAAGCTTCGAGTACTCAACTTCAGAAGTTCGGAGTGACAATTTTTCAGATGGGGTTCCCTTGTCTTGATAATATTCAACTTTCTTTATAATATTATCTGTGTTACCACTCCCTTATTCTTCTTCTTCTTCTTCTTCTTCTTACACCTCTTCCACTTCTTCCACTTCTTCAACAAGTTTTTCTTTATCTTTTTCCTGGGTGAAGAAATTTTTCCCTGGAGTATCTGGTAAAGGCTCTGTCAAGAAAGAATGTGGCACCGAAATATTCTCGGATGCTACTTCATTAGCCTTCAAGAGAGATTGCACAATCTCGACCTCATACATTTTTTTCTTAAGCTTCTTCTCTTTATCTTGCTTCTCAAGCTCTTCAGCAGTTGATTCTTTCAAGGCCTTAGCCTCAGTAGGATCCAAACTGAACTGTGGCTCCCATGTTTTTCTATTCTTATTATCCTACCTCCATTTTTCTACAACCTCATCTGGGTAGGCTTTCTACTTCTTGGGTTTAGGAGGTGCGGATTAGACTTCCTTATACTTAGGAGTTTTGTCTTCTACTTCCACTTCCTTCAACTTTATTTTCTTTCCAGCCTTCTTTGATGGTTCAGATTTTTCAGCATCTTTCAGAAGGACTTATGCCTCTTCTACTGGAAGATCATAAAACTCTCCTGACTCCTTAGAAAATCCCATATTCATTCTTTTCAAAGTGTCATCACTTACAAGCATAACTTCACAATTCCTTGGCTTGGAACTGCAAGGGATATTGAATGATTCAAGACACCGAACTATCAGCTTGGAAAGTAAGGCAGTATACATAATGATCTGAGATCTCAAATTCCCATTTTTGATATTCTCTATTGTAATGAGAATGTGCATCATCAAATTGATTTTCCTTATATTTACCAAGAAATCCAAGATATATATGTCACTTTTCTTTAAGGTGTCCTTATCACCTTTTCTCGATACGAAAAAACCTTGAACCCATAACTACAGGATCCGATTGTTGATAGATAAGTGAGAAATCTTTGCAATCTTGACATTTGATAGTCTAAGACATTCCAAAGCTTTCAATTTAATAAAACTTCCTTGAACATCCGGTAGTTTGTGAGAGAAAAACTCAGCCTCCCCTTCATAAGATAACTCCACCAAGCTAGCAGCCTTGGTGTATGAGAGTTTATAAGTTTTTCCACAAATCTTGAAAGAAAAATTTTCTCTTCCATCTTCCTTAAAGAAAGAAACTGACTCATAAAATTCTATAAGAAAATCCAGATAAACCAAGTCTTGATTTCCTGGCTTTGATATGCACACGCTCTCCCATCCATTAAGATTGATATTCTTAGAAATAATAGAATCATATTTGAAAAAGTTCAGATGGACCAACCTTTCCCTGTACACTTTCCAACTTGAGATTGGCTTCATGGTAGACATATCTTGAAAATAGGATTCTATAGACATTCATATTGGAGGAACTTTGAGAGATTCTGAACAGACTTAAGAAAGGGGGTCAGAACTTCAGCACGCGAGAGCTTGAAAACCGATGTGGGACAACCCTTTGGGGGTCCTTTATATAGGTGATGGAAGTGACCTTTCATCTTCCAAATCCAATCTAACGATTGAGAAACCTTATGATCAGATCTAATGGTTGATATGATAGCCTCAAGAAAAAATTGGACAGGATCCGATCTTTTGAGTTTTTTTTAAGAAAAACTAGAATCCGAGAATTCAAAATACAAAAGAAAATACCTGCAAAGAAATAATGACTACAAAAATTTAATAAGGAAATCATACCTTTCGTATTTCTAGGAAGATTATTCGTAATAGGTGATATTCTTCTTGAATAAATTTAGATTAAAAAAAATTGACTACAAAAAACTTATTACGAAAAATTTGAGTACCAAAATTCCACTACAAAAATTTTGAGTACGAAAATTTCCATTACGAAAATTTCGAGTACGAAAAATTCTCATTACGAAAATTTCAGGTACGAAAATCTTCCTTATGAAAATTCCATTAAGAAAATATTCATTGCAAAAATTTTAATACGAAAATCTTCATTATGATAGTTAAAAAAAAACTAACTACAAAAATTTTCATTACAAAAAATTCAAAAATCTAACTATGAAAATTTTCATTACAAAAAATTTGAAAAACTAACTACAAAAATTTTTATTACAAAAAATTTGAAAAACTAACTGTGAAAATTTCCATTACGAAAAATTTGAAAAACTAACTACGAAAATTTTCATTACGCTAATAAACAAATATACCCCCCTATGAAAAGGAGTTTATTACTGTGAGGAGATTGGTTCAACAGGAAGTTTATCAAGGAAGATTACCTTACGATTATCATTCCTAACTTCTATTTAATATATTCAAATCTATAGGAGGGTAAAGATTTTGTGAAAATATCAGCAAATTGATCTTGCGTTCCGATAAATTAAAGAATGATATCTCCTTTTTGTGTGTGATCCCTAAGAAAGTAATGACTAATATCTATGTGTTTTGAATGAGAGTGATGTGCATGGTTTTTACTAAGGGAAATGTCACTTGTATTATCACACAAAATTTTTATTTTGGTAAAACTCATACCATAGTCTGTGAGTGTGTGTTGCATCCATAACACTTGAACACAACAACTTCCAGCTGCTATATATTCAACTTCAATAGTGGAAAGTGCTACTGAGTGTTTCTTCTTGTAAGACCAAGAAACTAATGAATCTCCTAAGAAATGACAAGTTCCTGATGTAATCTTTCTATCCATTCTACATCCACCAAAATCAGCATCCAAAAAACTTTTTAAAACAAAATCATTTCTAGAAGTATAAAAGAGTCCTAAATCCATGGTTCCCTTTAAGTAGCAAAAAATTATTTTCACTGCCTTTAAATGAGATTCCTTGGGAATGGATTGATATCTTGAACATAAGCATACTAAAAACATTAAGTCTGGACAACTAGCTGTCAAGTAAAGTAAACTTCCTATCATACCTCTAAAAGTTGTTTGATCTACTGGTTTCCCAGCTTCATCAAGATCAAGTGTGTTTGATGTAAAAATGGGAGTACTTATACTTTTATTGTTGTCATGTCCATACTTTTTAAGAATATATTTAATATACTTATGTTGGGATATATAGATTCCTTCTGGTTTTTGAGAAATTTGAAAACCAAGAAAAAATGTTAACTCACCCATCATACTCATTTCAAACTCAGATTTCATTAGATCCGCAAAGGAATCAGTTAAGGATTACTGAGTTGAACCAAATATAATGTCATCAACATAAATTTGAATAATCAAAACATTTTACTCGTCTTTCTTTATAAAAAGGGTTGGATATGCATTTCCCTTAACATAGTTATTTTGAAGCAAGAATCCTGTAAGTTTATCATACCAAGCTCTAGGTTCTTGTTTAAGGCCATATAAAGATTTGGTAAGTCTAAAAACATGATCAATATGTTTTTTTATTCAAATCGAGGAGGTTGTTCAACAAAAACTTCCTCATGAACATAACCATTAAGGAAAGCACATTTCACATCCATTTGAAAAAGTTTGAAATTGAAGAATGCTGCAAAGGCAAGTAAAATACAAATAGATTCAAGTCTAGCTACTGGAGCATAGGTTTCTTCATAGTCTATTCCTTCTTGTTGATTATAGCCTTTAGCAACTAATCTAGCTTTATTTCTAACAATGATTCCATTTTCATCACACTTATTTTTGAAGACCCATTTTACTCCAATAACAGAAGTTTCCTTAGGTCTTTCAACCAAGGTCCAGAATTTATTTCTTTCGAATTCATTTAGTTCATCTTACATGGCTTTAATCCAATCATCATCACCTAATGCTTCATCAGTGCTTTTTGGTTCTAATTGGGAAAGGAATTCTAGATGTTCTAATTTATTTCTTAAGGAACTTCTAGTCCTTACAGGTTTATTCACGTCACCAATGATACTATCACTGTGATGATTCTTTAGAAATAACTAATTTGGGTTTTGTAAAACCTGTTCACCAACATAGGGTAGGAAATATTCTAGGGTAAATGTTTCAATAGTATCTTTTTGAACATTTTCCTTATCAGAAGGATTTTCTATCAAAGGTTGATAATCATTTTTTGAAAACACATCCGAGGATATAGGTTGGGGTTGTTTAAAAACAAAAGGATCAGTTTCATCAAATTTGACATGTACTGTCCCTTCAATAGTACAAGTATTTTTATTGAAAACTCTATATGCCTTAGAAGTTGTGGAGTAGCCTAATAAAATTCATTCATCAGATTTTGGTGAGAATTTATGTAGATTATATTTAGTATTCAGAATGAATACCTTGCAACCAAAAACCTTAAAGTAGGAAAGTCTAGGTTTTCTACCATTCCATAACTCATAAGGAGCTTTATTAAGAAAAGGTCTAATAAAAACTCGATTTATAGTATAACAAGCAGTACTTACAACTTCAGCCCAAAAATGTTTGGCTACAGAATACTCACTCAACATGGTTCTAGTTATCTCTTGAATAATTCTATTTCTTCTTTCAACAACACCATTTTTTTGAGGTGTTCTGGGTGCTGATAAGTTATGAGTAATGCCTTTTCTACTACAAAAAGTTTCAAAATAAGAATTTTTAAATTCTCCACCATGATCACTATGAATAGTTATCAATGGAAGATTTTTCTCATTTTTAACTTGGGCTCTAAAACTTTTAAAATAAGGGAAGGATTCAGACTTCTTTGCTAGAAAATAGATCCATGTAAATCTAGTGTAATCATCAACCAAGACAAATAAATAGTACTTGCCTCCAATGCTTCCAGTTTGTGTTGGAACAAAAATATCAATATGCACTAGCTGTAATGCATCAGTAGTTGAGACTTCACCAAATGATTTAAAACTTGATTTATGTTGCTTTCCATACTGACAAGGGTCACAAACTTGTGAAGAATCAAATCTAAGCTCTGGTAGATCCTTAACTAATCCTTTCTTAGAAAGTTTTCATAAGTTCCTAAGGTTACAGTTTCCTAACCTTCTATGCCATAAGAAATAATGATCTTCCATTTCACTAAGGAAAGGTAGATCTTGGCTCCTAAGGTCTTCTAAGTTTAGTGTGTAAACATTCTCTTGCCTATGGGCAGAAATAATAAACTCTTCCTTGGAATTGTGTATTAATCACTTGTCATTCCTAAAATTCACAAGGTAGCTTTCATCACATAATTGTCTCATGCTAATGAGGTTGTGCTTAATACCCTTAACAAATAAAACATTTGAAATCAAAGTCTTTCCAAGAAGAACGATGTTACCTATAAAAATAATTTCTCCTTGAACATTATCTCCGAAAGTTACTTTTCCTCCTATCATCTTGATAATATTTTCAAAATAGTTTTTGTTACCAGTCATATGCCGGGAACATCCACTATCCATGTACCATGTATTGCTGTTGATACTTTCCCTAATTTACTGAAAATAAGAAAAAGTTAGGTTTTCAGAATCTAGACTTTCTTGGATCCATAAATTTCAGAAAGCAAAATTTTTGGCACACACATCTTCTTAGAAAAATAGGCTTTATGAAATCCTAAAGACTGGGTTTTATTTAGAGAAAAATTCTTTGCCCAACGTCCACTACACTGACATTTAGTACAAAATGGAGAACTTTGAGGAACAAATTAATTGTTACTAAAAATTGGGTTAGAACCAGTATAACCAAAACTAGAACTATTCCTTAGAGGTCGGATTTGATAATACATTTTATCAAAATTTTCTTTACCTAAGGTAAAGTTTGACAAACACTTCCTCAAGGAAAATATTTCAGATTTGAGTTTTATAACCAAGTTCTTGTCTTCAAAAACATTTGAATTTGAACTAGAGCTTGGCTCGAAAACATTTTTCTTAGAAATTACATTTTCTAGATCTTTGGAAAGTTTATTCTTCTCAAAATTTACTTCCTCAAGATTTTTTGTAATACTTTCAAAATCAGAATTTTTCTTATCAAGATCTTTAGAAATATTTGATATTTCCTTAGTAAGAATAGTATTCCTAGAATTTTCCTTATCAAGTTTTTTCATGAGTTTTGAATTCTCAATCTCAAGAAGTTTGGAAAATCTAGAAACTTCTTCATAGGAAGGTAAAGTATTATCTTCATCAGAAGAAGATTCTTTATCAGAAGAGTTATAATATTTACTATCATTATCATTCAAAGAAACATTGGTCAATGATTCATTATTATGTACCTTAGACATTAAGAAATGATTATCAATAGGTAGTTTGGCTATTAGACCAAGATTCTTTTGTACAGAAGATTCATAATCCGTAGATTCATCTGAAGAGTCTCCACCACTGGCACTCTAGGAGTCATTAGCTTTCAGGACTTTCTTAGCTTTAGCCTTGTAATACTTCTTTCTGTTTTTCTCAGAATTCCTTTCCTTTCTTTCTTTTCTATTAAGCATAAGACAATCAGGTCTTATGTGTACAACTCTCTTGAATTCATATCATGTGACTTCTGAATCTTTCTTTTCTTTACTTTCCTTTTTATTATATCTAGATTGAAAGTTCCTCTATCCAGCTATATTGTTCATCCTTCAAGAAAGATTTTCTAATTCATTTTCTTAGGATTCACTTCTACTAGATTCAGATTGGATAACAACTTTCTTAGATTTGGATATAGTAACTCTCTCAGGAATCTTGGATTTCATATGATTAGAAGTTGTAGTAAACGCAACACTTCCATTCCCATTCTTCTTCTTTATGTTATCAGCGTCTCTCTTCATTCTAGTCTCATGTTGAATATGAGTTCCAAACAGCTCATCTAAGGAAATCTGAGTAACATTTCTGTTCTCATCAATATCAGTCCTTTTGGATTCCCATTAATTCGGCATGATGTCTATGATCTTATCAACAAGAGCTTAATCATCTAATCCTTTCTCACCCATTGATTATAAACTATTCACAATAGTCATGAATCTTTGTTGTACCTTACACATGGGTTCTCCATAAGGAAAGCAGAAACCATGATATTCATCTCTAAGCATGGCTCTTCTTGTTTCAATGACTTTGGAAGTTATAAAGTGAGTAAATTCAAGTTTCTTTTATATAGAATTTGCTGCTTCAGAAGTTGAAATTTGGATATATATATTTCTAGTCATGGAACAAAGAAAAGTATTGCGTACCTTATAATTCAGTTGATATTCATGATTTTCTTGATTGGTAAAGGTACTAACTTCTTTGTCAGGGATTTTATATCCTCCAGTAAGCATAAAAAAATTATCAGCACTAGTATTGATAATGAAAGTATTCATACAATCTCTCCAATATTTGTAATCATTTCCATCAAAGATAGGTGGTCTAGTTGGATTGAGATTGTCTATGAAACCAACATTTATTCCTGTCATCTTTAAGAAAAGTCTTTCCACAAAAACTTGTTAATAGAAAAGGTTTGTAAACAAAGATAATATTCCTAAGCAAGAAAAATATAGAACAAAAGTATCTCTAAGAAAAAATGAACCCGAACTATATGAGTCAAGAAAAATTGATTCCGAAAAAGTATGAATCCGAAAGTTTAATTCTGAGAATTCTCTTTTGAATCTAATCGTGAGATTAATTCAGGGGTAACCTGCTCTGATACCAATTGTTGAGATGGTATGTGAGTATGATATACTCTATAATACCAAATGTAGGATCGAATATGTAAACATGAAATGCTCAAATACAAGAGGGGAGGGGGTGAATTGTATACTTTAAAAATACCTAAGGAAATTTTGCATAACCAAAATTCACAACACCTCTAAGTTCTAATAACTTGCTTGATTCTGAAAAAGTGATTTTGGAAATGAAACTTAACAAAAGTTTACAACAACTAAGATTCTACCTTAAAGTGTATAGAATCTAACTAAATCAGAGTACAAGTATAAGGAAGTATAAGATAGTTATACTATCCTCAACAATACAAATGCAGCGGAAAACTTGTAACAAAGTAAGTAACAAGTAGTAAGTCTTTTAACCCAAAGAGAAGGCTATCCAACAACCTTGGATAAAGGTCCCTTGATTTATACTTTCAAGAAAGTCTGTCTTACCCACACCAGAGTAAGCCTTCAATACGAAGACCAGAGTCTGTCTTGCTATCCCCGCAAGCCCTCAACTATCAGGTAGTCGGCACCTCTGTCTTCCTCAGCAAGGAAGCCCTCAACTTCAAGGTAGTTGGCACCTCTGTTTTCCTATCCCCGGAAGCTCTTGATTGTACACAGCAACAATCAGAGTCACATGAAGCAAAACTGAACAAGTAGTTCAGTACGCACAAATAAATGTAAGTCTCTCTCTAGAAATCACTTCAACAACATGTGGTCTCTAGAGTCATAGAACCGTCATAAGCTCTTTCAAATGAGCTCCTATTTATAGGCACAACTCCAACGGTCGACTCCCTCCTCCAACAATCATATTTTTCCTTGAATTTCGGAGGGACCTGTACACGTGTCACTCAACCAACGGTTAGTGAGTAACTGAAATCACAAAATAATTTTATAACTAAACAAGTGTAAGCATAACCAAAATCTGATATTCGGAATGTAAGTAAATGAAATTTTGGAGTCTAACCAAAAATGAATTCGGAGTCTATAGTACAAGGATATTCAGATTCTATTTTCTAGGAATTCGGAACCTGAATTCTATAGAATCCCGGAGTCTGAATTTAAAGGAAATTTGGAATCTAGATTCACAAGAATTCAGAACCTGAACTTACAAAGTTTAGGAGTCAGAGTTCATGAGAATTTAGAGCCAGAACTCATAAGAGTTCAGAGTCTGAATTTAGAGAACTCGGAGTCAGAACTTAGAGAAGTTCGTATCCAGAATTCATATTCAGAATTCAGAGTTAGAACTCAGAGAAGTTCCTAACCAGAATTCTGATTCAGAATTCGGAGTCAGAACTCAGAAAAGTTCATATCCAGAATTCGTATTCTAAATTTGGAGTTAGAACTTAGAGAATTTCGTAACTAGAATTCTGATTCAGAATTCAGAGTCAGAACTCAAAAGAGTTTGTGACCAGAATTCTGAGAATTCGGATCCTAGAACAGAATGCTTCATATCTAGGTAATTATAGGATTCTGAGGTTTTGGTTACAATCCGAATTTTATACTTAGAAAAAATTATGATATGAGTAATGAAAACATGGTAATTATAAATTTCCTTGGGGAAGGAAAATTTTCCTTATAGAAGTAAAACATAAGGTAAAAAGAGATTTGCCTTAAAATAAGGTGTTTGTGATTTTCAAAACAAGAAGGAATGGTCAAGTCATAAGGAAACCTTATTGTCTTAACAATATCCCCCAAGTATGAAGGAATGGAAAATTCATAAGGAAAACCTTATTGACTCAACAAAATATGATCCTCCAAGTGTATAGGTGATTATTATTAGGGTGTGTAGGTATTAAATTAGTAAGTGATAATGGTAGTTTTTCTTTGTTGAATGAACCCATCTCAAATTTAAGAAATTGAAATAGTTTTAAAATAAATTCATCCAATACACCCCAAGTGATAACCTAGGATCAACTAATTTTCTCAAATTTTACCTAAGTTTTTAGGGTTAAGCGGTTTCTTATAGTGTAGAATGGGTTGTCGAATCCTCAGAGACCTAAGAAGAAACCTATAGACACATACATTCTATGGACTATTTTTAGCTATGAATTGGAAAAATTTGGGTTTTTTATATGGGTTTAAGTGAACACTAAAATACCTATTTGAATTCAAATTGATAAAATGAGTTGATCCTAGGTTATCACTTGGGGTGGATTGGATGAATTCCTTTTTAAACTATTTCAATTTCTTAAATTTGAGATGGGTTCATTCAATGAAGTAAAAATACCATTATCACTTACTAAATTAATACCTACACACCCTAATACTAATCTCTTACACACTTGAAGGATCATATTTACAAGAACTCCAAGTTAAAGGTTTGTTTTAGTGCTTGAATTGTATGGTATTAAAATTAAATAAGTATGAATAAGTTTTAAGGTTGTCAAACGAAATTCTCAATTAAAAGAAGTGATTATTCATTAATGAAGTGATAAATAACATCCAATACAACCCCTTTATACCCCCTTGGATCAACCCATAAAATATTTATCCATCCATTGATTCTATGATCTCAATGCAAGCAGGAAGTAGACTCATGAGGATGGAATTGAAGAAGTAAAAACAACAAAATAACGAACACTCCACTATTGTGTGAAGGATTTATATCTTCACTGTGTGGATAAATTCACACCATAATGAAATGGTATAAACATTTTAATAAAAATAATATAAAGTGATAAAAAGAAGAAGTTTTATTAAGAGACTAATTTGATTCGAACAACTTACAATTTTAAGAAATGCGATTACAACATCAAAATGGAAGCATAACATTAAAATGAAAAAAACACACAAAGATTCATAAATACTCTAACACCACTGCCTTAAATAGGAATTTTTAAGACTTGTTAGAGCCCCCAATAGTCAAAGTCTCTGATGTGGCTCTATTTTTACATAGTTTATCCACATATTTTATTTAATTTTTAACAATTTAATTAATTATTTTTACACTTTTTAATAAATAATGGAAATTTTGTATTTCTAACATTAAATCTATTAATAAATCATTTTTTATAATTAAATTTGTGTTTTTAGTCATTTAAATATTTAATCTAGTCATTCTAATTATTCTAATTATATTAAATTACTTTTTATTTTAATAATATTAATCTGATTAACAAGTTAATAATTTTAAATGTTTATTAATTAATCAATTGTTCATTTTTATTTTCATTATTCTAATTTAGTTTTTAATTTTAAACTTTACCCTTTATTTTAGATTTATTAAAATAAATTAACTTTACTTATTAACTGGTCCAATTATTATGCTAAATAGATAAAGTTAAAGAAATTAAGTTAATGATTAATAAAATAATGTGTTTTTAATTTTAAGTTTCATTTTGTCATTTAATTAATTAACTTTGATGTTTAATATCTTTAGTTAATTTAAATTTCATTTTAGCAGTTAATTATTTGTAAGTGTTTCTCATTTATTCAGACATATATTTAATTAATTTTATTTTTTATATTTTTAGTTAATAATTAAGTTGCTGTTATTTTTAGTTTGTTAAATAATTTAGTTAGTTTTTAGTTACAGTTAATTATTTAATCTTAAACAATTTAGTTAACTTATATTTTGTGTTAATTAATTAATGTTTTATTCATTTTATTATTTGTTTTAAATTAATTTTTATGGTTAACATTTCAATTTGTTCTATAGGTGAGTTGACGCACCGATGCTGCGTCAAACTGATCCTTTGTCACACTGAAGTTTTTTATAACTATTGGTGAGTCGTGACTCACCGATTACTTTGAAACACCATTGATATCTCACCTCACACTGATGTTGCAATGCACCGATCCTTTGCATCGGTTTCAGTCTCTCATTTCATCAGTTTTAGTCTCTCATTTCATCAGTTTCGGTCTCTCCTTTTCATCAGTTTTGGTCTCTCATTTCATCAGTGAGTCAATGAATATCCCAAATCATCATCGGTTTCATGTTGCTCCGATTGATTTTTATTATTTTAATTATCAGTATCTCATTTTTTATTTTTTCTTCTATCAATGTCTTATTATTTGTCACGACGCACTGTTATTTTTCTTCTTTTATCGGTGTCTCACGCACTCACCGATATTTTTTTAACTAACGGTGTCACCGATGCTTTGTGACATCAATACTCCAATTCCCGATCGATCTCATATACCCCCTCCTTCCATTTCTTATATTGGTGAGTCACTGACTCACCGATGTTTTCCCTCCTACCCACTACCGATACAACTATCAGTCTCACATCTTCACGCACCGATTCGCCCCAACTGTTTCAGTCTCAAGCTTCTCTTCTGCCTCCTTTCGACGCACGGAGTCAATCGCACAACGCTGGTTTCCCACCCACAGTCTTCTTCCACCATTCCATCATTCAACCTGTAAACTCAAACTTGATTTAACCCAATTCAACAACCTAAAATTTAACCATTTCAGATCTAGATTTCGTCAAAACAAAAAAGAACACATATCTTCTTTCCAACTCAGATCCTTCGGCTTTAGGGCTCTTTTGCCACTGGATTTAGAATAAAGCGAGTAGGGATGAGCCGCCACCACTCAACACTATTGGAGTTGAGTCACCGTCAATATTTTCTGAAGTCACTACAGTTCTCTGCTGCGCTTGAAGGAGGTTGCGCCGCTGCTGAGTAGAGGAGCTCAGAATTCAGACCCATTGCCTCTCCTCTGGTGAAGCCGATGCCAGGAGGATGCCATGTCGAGTCACGCTTCTACAGAGAAGTGAGACCGCTTACCTATCACTTCAAGCTTGAGGAGCTTTAGCTGCACCTGGGGAGGAGCTGTGCACCACCGCAGTTTGCAGAGGGGGAAGTCGCCGCAGCCTTCGGGAGGAAGAAAAAACCCCCCTCCTCTTTGCTTGCAGTGTGGATTGGGGGAGGGGTTAATTGAAATTAAAAAAAAACTAACTTAAAACTAAATTAATAATAAATAACTATAAATATAATAATAATAATAATATAAATAAATTAATAATAATAGAATAGAATACAAAATTAAATAATTAAATAATTGATTAAACTCTAATGTGTAATCTAATAATTAAATTAAAGTAAATTTAATACTTTAATGAATATAGTAATTATAAATTTACTTCTTTATGAATAAAATAATTATAAAATATAATAACTATTTATAATTTTATAAATTGTAATAATTAATTTTCAAAAAAATAAAACTAAACTCTAATAATCTAATAATTACTAAACTTTTAATTTAATCTAATTAATAATTAATCACCTTCATAAATTAATTATATAAATAATGACATGTAATAACATTAAATAAAAAAATTTAATTAATAAATAAAATAATAACTGATAATTATTAATTTAAATTTAATAACATCTAAGCATTCTTTAATGAAACTTTTATTTGTTTATAAAAGTTAACATTTAAACGATGATTCATTCATTTATTCTTTTGTTCTAACTATGCAGGTTCATTTGAGTGATGGGAATACGTCCCTATTCATTTAACTAACTCACTCGGATTTAGTTATGAAGGAAAAACTAGTGCGACGTGCTAGTCGCGAAAACACACACACGTGTATGGTGCAGTAGTGAAAGATGAACTCAAGTCAGTAAATAGTGGCGGTGACAAGTAGCAGATGATGAAACATACAAAAATAGGGAAACAACATAATTTTTGGGGGATAGACATACATACAACATATTTAAGAATCCATTTATGAGAGAGGCATTGCAGAGGGCGACTCTGGAACCACTTCTTGGAGCTGGAGGAGTTCAGGAGTAGGGCATCTTCTCAGGAGTTTATTTCCTTTTAATTCTAGAATCAGGACTCTGTTAATATGTTACAAGTTTCTGTATTAATAATAAACATGTTTTCTAGCTAAATCATATAGTTTGGGGATAAATTGAAGTCCCACTGGTTATCCTTTAATTCTCTTCACTAAATCATTTCAATGATTTCAGTATTGATCGATGAGATCAATACTGAGTTCATCCAATTGCCTATACCATCTGAACTTAACTTTCAAAATTTCATGATCAATTAGAGATATTGATCATGGATACACCTTTCAAATGATAATAAATTCTAAAGACTTCAGGAATTACGGTGAGTTCATCCTGTTGTTATTTTCAAGCTGTTCACAATTGATTTATTTTGGAGTGGTGAACTCTAGAATAGATTGGTTTATGTGAATTAACTCCTGGCGAGAGAGGTAATTCACACTCTTATGGTGGAACTCTGAAATATATTTTAAGTGAATTGAAACACCTCTAAAACCAGTGGTAAGAATATTTTCCCCCGGTCATTACAGTCTGGTAGTTCAATAATCACTACTCGATATTTTGGTTGTTTACAGTCTTCAATTTGTTTCCTGTTTCTTTCTAGTCTAGATCAAAAACATAAAAAACAGTGTTACTTTTCTGCTTTAATAGAAAAAATATAAATAAAAAAATATTAAAAGTGAAAAATATAAAATCCACTCCAATGCTGACAACAATGGAGTTTTCCAAAGTTTTTTAGAAGAATAGTGGCCAAAATTACCTTCCCTATGGGTTCGACCCTGCTTGCCACATATACAGTAGTTAGTAGGAATATAAATTTTAAACTTTTACTGACTTCAATTATGGTTTAGGTAAGTCTCCCAAATTAATTGTGGTAGGCCTAGGTGGGTATAAATTTAAGGGAGATTGGACTTTTCCACCCTTGACAAAAAATACGATCCAACTTGCATCCACCAAACAGATGCACCAAATTGAGCTTCTAGATGTCTGAATTGGAGTGGGAAATAGAAGAAGAAAATGAATATATGGATGTTACCTAACTTATGTAAAATTTCACCCTAAAAGTCTTTCTAGTTTTTGATATATGATTTTAATGGTGGGCTATTTTTTTGAGCTGCAGAATCTAGCCCAGAATTACACCTTCAAATTGGGACACCTGTAACTCACTTAAAACATCTGAATTTGTTTGGTAAACTTTTTAATGAAATGTTTCCCATGATGTGTTCTATCTCAAGTTAAATTTTGATAATAATTGGGATTAGATATTGGTTGATACAGTACTTTTATTGGGCTTCTTTCCAATTCACTTCGCCCAGAATGTTCTTGGTTCAAGGCCCATTTTGGTGATCTTCCAATGAGAATCTTCAAGTGCACCAAAATCATGAATTGTTACTTATAGAATGGGGGACCTGAAAATAAAAATATGAAAATAAAATCAATAACATTTTTTATTTTATGGTGTGTTCAAGAATGTACCATGCAATAGTTCATTTTAAGAAGGAATTACAATCATAATGTGAATTAATGTTCAATTTGTAAAATACACTAAAAATGGTTTTTATAAATAATGAATAACATGAATATTATAAAAAAAAAAATTAATATTAGCTTATTTTAGTGGATAATAACACCCCAAAATTAAGTTTTTCTAGTCCCAAGAAAAATACATCTAAAAAATATGAAATTCGAATTCCCTTTTCCAAAAACATTTTAATACACAATGCTCAACAAGGACCTCATACCAAAAAATTATTTAACCCATAAAAATTATTTCAAAAAATATAGGTCCAGAGGCATATCCCAAACCCAATCCCATTCTTTTATTCAAATTCATCACCACATTTCATCCAATTTCAATTAAGCATGATGATGTGTTTTACGTCACAAAAGACACGAGGGTTCATCTTTATTCAAGGGAGAAAGGATGGAAGCGCGAGGTGGAATCACATTTTAATATTAATATGAGTATTCATTTCTTTTTTTATTTTTGTTTTATTTTTTTTTCACGTTTTCCATGGTAATTTAAATTTAACTCAATCAAGTCAACCCATGTATTGAGACTTTGCCGATGAATCCTAGGCTCAAAGACCTTAGGGAACCAAGTGAAGCCCACATACTCGGGCATCATCTCAAGTTTACTCAATAAAAACAAATTCAAATGACCACAGATAGAGATAAAATTCACAACTCTAGGTTATAAAACTATGTAGTCATGATCCCTAAGTACCGAAAGCCACACATTAGGTTAATTCATTGCTCTACGCGTAATTGATTTTTTTTGAATACTCAGGTTAAAATTAAAATGATCACCAAACATATGCCATTTATTATGAGACCCCAAGAACTCAAACTAATACCCCATAATTCAAAGGATATGCGTTGTGTTTTTTATTAGATGGATAAAAATATAAACAGTGAAAAATCACATTAGACAACCTCACTTTACAAAATCTATACTCATGAACTTAAACTTACATTAAAATCAGAATCAAGGAATGAAAAATTATTTGATATTCAATTTAAAAATGTGAAATGTGTATTATAATGTTCAAGGTTAAAAGAATTTTTCTTTCCATGCATTTTTTTTATTTCAAAACATTTTTTTTAATTTTTTATGCACATAAAAGCAATTTTTTATTTCATCCCCCAACTTAAAATAACACTATTCCTAGTGTTTAATGAAAATAAAATTTAAAAGGTGTTATAACTAGATTATAGTATTTCTAAAAGGAATTTGAAATAAGAAACATGGAACAAAGTCACCTGGTTTTTGAATTTTAATTTCATGATGCTCCTGATTAATCCTTTGTCTCCATGTCACTCGAAGAAGCCTCATCAATGATGATAGTTTTTGTTTATACACTTGTGATTTGCCTAAAAATACATCAATCTCAGAAGCCCCGAAATCTTATAAACCAACATAATTAGAAACCATGGAAACCCCAATAGGTTCCCTTAATTAAAAAAACAAAAGGAAATGATAAAAAAAATGTACTTATTAAATTTTTCATATCGAACACAGACTCGAGGTACAAGAGGAAAGAATATATATATACAAAAACAAAAATAAATATTTAAAAATTATTAAATATATGTATAAATATAAAAATGGTGGAAGAAGGAAACATTATAGGGCGTAGGTAAGTGGAAGGAACACTCCCCTATCTCCCTTCGGTCATAGGTTCGAGTCCTGTGGATTAGTCGAACGTGACAGGGTTGTCCCCATGGCCTACGATGTGGCCTTTTTTACAAAAATATATATTATATTTTTTTATTTTTTATTTTCTTTTTACATTTTTTAAAATATATATACACACACACACACATATATAAGGATATATAATAAAATATATATTACACATAAGAAAACAAATTAAAAATAAAGAAAATAAAAGAAGAAGAACAAAAAAAGGATATGAAAATCAAAGTTGAAAATATTTTTTTTAAATTGATTTTTATAAAAAAGTACAATAATAATAATAATAACAACAATGAAAATAAAATAAAATTCATGTTTATGCTGGGTTGCCTCCCAGAAATCACTTAGTTTAAAGTCGTTAGCTCAACATAGACCCCCAACTTATCCATCACGAAATTTTAACATTTTAATGATTAAATTTTTCACCAGCTAAATTAGATCATGATTGAGTCTCCAATGGGGTTTATAGGAAGGTTTTTAAATTGATTCAAGAAAAATTATATAGGTCCCAATGAATGGGATAATCCCATGAATATCGACATACAATTATCTTCCTAATCTTGTTTAAGATATCAAGTAGAATTTTATCTTTATTAACATCAAGAGAGGATGAAATTATGAAATAATGTTTTTGATTGTCCCCTATAAATTAAGACTTGAGAGATTATGTATGGAACTTGAATTTGAGCTCAGGTTGGATAACACTTCCAAACAAAGGTCAAGAATTTGAATCAAACTCAATTTCATTTTCAAAATCTCTCAATAGAATTGGTTTATTTTGAATAGAAAATTCAACCACCAAATTGGAAATATTATTGTTAGTAATGGGTATGGACTCTATGTTTGTGATTTATCCCAATGGTTTAGTGTTTTTTGTTTCTAAAAAATCATCAATGGAGCTATAATCCGAACACTCAATCCATGATGTCAAATTATCCTCTTTTGAACACAGAAAATCAATTTCCTCCTAAATTAAGGACCCTTAAACAATCCATTGATTCTATTTAACTATCCCAAATCCTATGATTGGTTATTTAGAATATTTATGAGAGTTTTTTTGGAAACCAGACACTCCACATATGGATATGGAAGGAACAATCGGTGCAGGGATGGTTTCTTCACATTTTTTAATGCTTTGTAGTTATAATCTCAAAGATGAAACCTCAAAATTCATTATCTCCATTTGATTACACATTTGTTTAATAAATTTATAAGGAAAAAATGGGTAGGATGTTGAACATCATGTACTTTCACAATATTGATCTCTTCATCCATCCTTGAGAGGGTTGTACATTTACCCTTTAAATATTCATCATCCAAATGATTGTACATCTCATTGGGTGTGGGGTGATCATTCAAGGTTTGATCAATTAAATTTACTAAGTTAGGGTCTTCCCAATAATTATTTCCAATTTGATTCTAGCATAGGTTTATGATGGGGTAATTTTGAAAAGGCTCCATTGGAGTAGGCTAAAACTAGGATTTGATATTCTTAGGACACACACAAATAGAAAGGTGGAAAGATAAGAGAAATGGGGGTGAGAAAAGAATGATAGTGTCTAATATAAATTACTTAGGTCCCCTAAAACGGTTCCATAATTTGTTCTCACCCAAATTTACCCAAGTTTTTAGGGTTAATCGGTCGCTTGTAGTGTAGCTTGGGTTATCGAATCCTCAGAGATCTAAGAAGAAACCTATAGACACGTACATTCTATGGTCTATTTTTGGCTATGAAGTGGACAATTTTGGGTTTATTTTATATGGGTTTAAGTGAAAAATAAAATACCTAAGTGAATTCAAATTGAGAAAATGAGTTGATCCTAAGTTATCACTTAGGGTGTATTGGATGAATTTCTTTTTATACTATTTCAATTTCTTATATTTGATATGGGTTCATTCAATGAAGTAAAAATACCATTATCACTTACTGATTTAATACCTACACACCCTAATACTAATCACCTATACACTTGGAGGATCATATTTATGAGTACTCTAAGGTAAAGGTTCATTTTAACACTTGAAGTGTGTGGTCTTAAAATTCAACAAGGATGAAGAAGTTTTAAGGTTGTCAAATAGAATTCTCAATTAAAAGAAGTGATTATTCATAAATGGATTTATAAATAAAATCCAATCCATCCCCTTTATACCACATTGGATCAAAACATAAAAGTGTTACCCCTCTATTGATTATATGATCTCAATGGAAGAAAGAAGTAGACTCATGAGGACATAATTGAAGAAGTAAAAACAACAAAATAAAAAACACTCCACCACTGTGTGAATAATTTATCTCTTCACTGTATGAATAAATTCACACCATAATGAAATGGTATCAATTATTTAATAAAATTAATAGAAATTGAGAAGAATAAAAAGTTTTATTAAGAGAATAAGGTGATTCAAACAACTTACAATTTGAAGAAATGCAATTACAACATCAAAATGGCAACATAACATTAAAATGAAAAACACACAAAAAGATGCATAAATACTCCAAAAACACTACCTTAAATAGGAATTTTTTAATCCTTGGTTAAGAAATAAATAGTAAAAGTCTCACCAATTAATTTTGGTAGTCATAGGTGGGTGGAAAGTTAAGGGAGAGTTGAATTTTCCACCCTTGATAAAAAATTCGAGCCAACTTGCATCGACCAAAAATATACACCGAATTGAGATTCTAGATGGCCGAATTGGAGCAGGAAATAGAAAATGAGAATGAAGATCCAAACATCCATTATATTTATGTAAAATTTATTCCAAAAAGGGTTTATAGTTTTTTAGATATGATTTAAATGGTGGGCTATTTTTCTGGGCCGCAGAATCTGGCCTAGAATTACATCTTCAAATTGGGATGCCTAGAACTCCATTAAAACATCTAAATTAGCTTGGTCCACTATTGAATGAAATGTTCCCCGTTATTTATTGTATCTCTAGTTAAATTTTAAGAATTATTGTGATTGGATATTGGCCGATACAGTACTTTTATTGGATTACCGTCCAGTTCATTTCGCCCAGAATGTTCATGGTTCAAGGCCCATTTTGGTGGTCTTCCAATGTGAATCTTCAAGTGCTCCAAAAGCATGAATTGTTCCTTATAGAATGGAGGACCTAAAATTAAAATATGGAAATAAAATAAATACCATTTTTTTATGATGTGTTCAAAAATGTACCATGTAGTAGTGAATTTTAATAAGGAATTACAATCATAATGTGAATTAATGTTCAATTTGTAAAATGCACTAAAAATGGTGTTTATGAATAATGAAGAACATTAATATTATAATATAAATAATTAATATTATATTCTTTATGTGGATAATAAATTATCAAGAACAAGTACCCCTTACTGAGGATTGATGACCTTTTCAACCAGTTGAAAGGTGCAGTTCATTTTCAAATATCAATCTCAGGTTCAGTTACCACTAGTTGAGGGTTTGTGAGGATGATTTTACAAATATGGAATTACAATGTAATTATGTAAAATATGAGTTACTGGTGATGCCTTACAGTGTGAATAATGCCTATATTATGTTCATGAATATTATAAACCATATATTCTATACATACTTGGACTGATTCATAGTCGTCTTTATTGATGACATTCTCATATACTCTGCCTCAAAGGAGGGGTATGCAGAGTATTTGAGGTAAGTTCTAGACTCACTCTAGGAGCACCAGATTTATAGTAAGCTCTCTAAGTGTCAGTTTTAGATCCAATAGGTTAACTTTCTAGGGAACATCATCTATGATAATGGTTTAGCTGTGGGTTCAGTAAATTTTTATGTAGTGCTTACTTGAGAACCACCCAAGATCATGTCAAAGGTGAGAAGTTTTCTTTGTTGAGAATGTGTTGATTCAATAATTTCGTTAATTTCTTTTTGGTTTTGATGATCAAAAACACCCACATTTGTTTTATTAATGAAATTACTTTAAGTGAATTTCAGGAAAGTAATATTCATTGAAATATTTATTATGGAATTATATTCAAGACTTTGATTCACAGGGAATATTTGATAAAGTATTCAGATCATGTTTTAGAATATTCTGGAAACACTATTCTCAACACTATTTTGATAAGCATATCATAAGGAATAAACCCTACATTCAAAACAATATATATATTTCATTAACCCTATGTTAGCATGGAACACGAAGTTTGAGAAATTATAAAGTATGGTTTATCAACCCTACATTTAGAAGTAACCCTACGTTTGAGGCAACAAACATATTGTACATCAACCCTACTTTGGTAATCAACCACATGTTGTCAAACCTATGTTCTATGTTTTTTCATCATATGAAGGAACCCTATGTTTGACTATTAAATGATAGATTTTTAAATCCATGATATCATCTGAGATTTATACAATGGTATTGATAAAAAAATATCTATTTAAAGATGTTTTAAGACCGATTCAAAGGGTCATTATGATTGTTTTAAAGGATTATATTAAATAGAGTAAAAAATTACTATTATTACGGGAAGTTATGACTCTCCTAAATGTTTTTGAATTCAAATATTCATGATTTATTGTGCAATATTTATAGAGCTAGTTTGACCTATATATGTTATAACCGATGTATAAATATGGAGACATTCTTCATTGAAAATATATGTAGATTTAATTATAGAAAAATATATGTGTCTTTTTTTACTTAAAAGATACACTTTGGATACATACATGTATAGACCTATTTTATTTAATCACTACTATTTTTTTCATTGATACTACATTTTATTTGAAACATATTCTTATGCAAAAATTACAAAGCGTTTGGTGAAGATACACTTTGGAGACATTCATGTTTAAACATCTGTATGGTGTTTTATTTATTGATGTTTGAAGAAATACTATGAAAACATTAAAGATATATATGCTGTCATGCTACATTGAAGATCTGATTTCATCTTTCAGTTTCCGCTGCAAGCTATGAATTTTAACCCATACCATCAAACAAATCAAACTCTTTTGATTTATTTGAGTTTCATCTACTCATACTCAGTCGTAGTTAAGTGTTGGACTCTTGTACTAAGATGCGGATATTTAGTTATCTATAAAAGAACCAAAATTCTTTATTTATCCTTATTGTAAGGTGTCAAATAACTTCACTTAGTTGTGGATTTTTAAGGTCATAGGATAAGAGGACCTAGTGAAAATCACCAAGCTCATGTATTTGAGAATTGGTGGAGTGGACTAAAGGATCTTTATAACCTGAACCACTATACATCACTGTGTTCATTTCCTTTATTTATTTTCACTACTCGATCATCTTTGAGAGAAAAGTAAAGACACACTACTATACAAGAGAGGTGTTCTAAATCTATCAAAGTTTTGAAAACCATAATTCATCCCCATCTTATATATTTTTATTCTTTATATCTATCCCAACCTAAACTTCTTAGTTTGGAAGGGTACTACCAGAGGTTTGTGATAGAATTTTCTAGAATAACAACCCATTTGACTACCTTGACAAAGAAAGGGTATCCATTTACCTGTACTAATAATTTTCACAGAGCCTTCAAGTAGGTGAGGTAGATGTTAACTAGTGCTCCTATGTTGAGACTACCGGAGGAGGGCGTCAAGTACGTGGTATTTTTTTGATGCTTATAGAGCTGGTATTAGATGAGTATTAATATGGAGGAAAATAATGATTGTTTATGGGTCGAGGCAGTTGGGACCCCATGAGAAGAATTATGTGTCTCATAAATTAGATTTGGAAATAATAGTATTTTTCCTGAATATGTGGAGACATTATATTTTGGGAGAGAATTTCATTGTTTACTCTGACCATCCGAGCCTCAGGTACATCTTTACTCAAAGAGATCTTGACCTGAGATAGAGGTGTTGGTTTGAGTTACTATAGGACTATGAATTCAAGATATTATATACTCTAGGAAAGGTAAATATACCCATAGATTACCTTAACAAGAAATCCCATTCTCACTTGGTGGAGGAGGTGTCAGACCAGTTGGCTTTGTTGCAGCTAACCCTGGTGGAGGAGAGGGGTGCAACTTATTTCCAATTGATGACAGTGACTCCACTACTTATTTAGTGTGTGAGATATGATCTGATGGGAGAAGTCAATTGTTTGTTTTTACATGACCAGATATCCTCAGAAGATACATTATATGGATTTTCTGAAGGAGGGGAACACATCATCTTTTTCTAATGATTAACAGTGGTTCTGGTCACATTACATAAAGAGGTGTTGAAGGAGCTCATAAATCTCCCTTGGTTGTAAATACAGAGATTTCAAAGATGTATAAGGATCTTCAATGACAATTTTTGTAACATATTTAGTTTTTAAAAGGAAAAACTATGTTCGATAACATACAAGATATGCCACATTGATCTTAAAAGAACAACTAAATATTATTATTTAAATGTGACCGTTATAAACTAGCCATTAAATTGGTGGGTATGAATATGAATAATTGATTTATGAAATTAATATAAATTTATAACTCAATATTAATGTATTGGTACATTATTAGAAAATAATAATATAATATAGTAATTTTAATCTTTAGAAATACGTTTTCTTCAAAAATGGATTTTATTACTTTTCATGAAATAAATATTATAATCAATTTATGGATATTTTAGAAAATTTATTTTACAAAATTAATTTCATTTTTTGTTTCACCATTTCAAAATTATCTCAAGATTATTTTTTGATAATTTTCTAAAAATATTAAATTTTTAATGAATAATGAAAAATACTCATTTTATTTTGAAAACTATATTCTATTTACATGGTAAAATTATGTTTTGGATTATTTTTAAAATTTAATCGGTTCATTTTAATTTAAAATAATCCAATTATGGCTTCTAAAATGGATTTTATACTTAAATTTAGTATAAAAAATTTTATATTTAAAAATGGCATTTTTTCGAAAAAACTGATTTTTATTGCATTTTACTGGTTTGATTTTGAATTAAATTCTACCAATTATATATTTTGAATTTTGAAAAATATATTTCATATTTTTAAATATAATATCCAAATTTAGAAAATAGATCCCTATTATTTTTGGACAATATGAATAGTAAACTTAGTAATTTTTATTACCGTAGTTAAGGGTAAATCAAGTAATTAAGGGTAAAAATAATATTATAAATATTATCTAATTACCTTAACACTTGTCCTAATTTTATTTTATGAGTAATTTTCAACCAAAATCATCTATGGGTTGAATTTATGACCCATTGGAGCCACTTGGTTTACGTTAAGTGCCTTATAGTATTTTATTTTAAGAAAAGTCAAACTTAGCACACTATGATTTTTAATAAGTATAAATTTTTTAATATGTGGTCATCTAGAAGATATTTTCAACCATAAATATAATTTTTAAATATAAATTATTTATTTTCATCATGGTAATTTATTTTTAATTTTTAGGGAAGAAATAGTTACCTTAAAGGCTTTCACAATGATGATGCAATAATTATTAAATTAATCGAAAAATCAAATGAATGATATTAAAAATATTAAAATAAATATAATTTGAGATATTAAAGGTGATCCATTAATTATATAGATAAATATAACATGTCTAGGGTATAATAATTTTTTTTGAATTTGTCTCTTTGTTTTAATGTTTTTAAAGTCATAGAAATGAATAGTATCAAATTTGACAATAATGATATTTCATGAATATAACATTTTATTAAATTGTTAAAAAATAATAAAAATATTATATAAGTCCATATGGGATAATATATATTCTAAAATTCTATACCTTTTACATTTAAGGGATGTTTTGAATTATTTTTCTCTAGAACAGTCTTATTATATTTTAATATTTTGAGAAATTCCAAAAGTACCCCTCACCTTGATTATAAAAGAGAACCCCTTACTTACCTTTACTTAACCACCTTGAGCCTTTTAGATCAACCATAATCTAAAAAATTATCTTCTCCACTTCCCTATCCACATTCTAGAGGTTCTGGTCTCACCAAAAGACCAAGTCCAAGTTCCTTAAGGGATCCTTCAAGGTAGTGATATTCAAGAGGTAACTTTCATCAACCATCTCTATTAAGTTATTATATTCTTATAACTTATCTTCACCTCATTCATAAATCAAGGCATAATAAATATAGTATCATGTATATACTGAAATGTTATATTTATAATGGAATATATTCTATCCATCCATTTTCTATTATCCTCTTATTCAATGAAACAAAACCATTGTCGAAATTATGGCGATTAACTATCTCCATGGATAATGAGTTTTTGTTTTTCATTACCACCTTCAAGGCTGGTCATAAAACTATTATTATAGTTAAATCATATTTTAATAAGTATACTATAAATTATTTCATTTTTTGGAACTAATATATAGAAATGATATTAAATAAAATGAAACTAATTCGTGTTGGTTGGAAAAATTGCCAAAATAAACTAGAAAATTATCATTAACGTTTTATCAAATGAATCATCCTCATATTAGAAGGAAAAATGATATATAAGACCATTTGAACTTATATAATTTCATTAATACCATATAATTTTACTTCTATAGCACTATTACCATTTAATAATATTAGGTACTCAATTCACCTCCCTCTTGTGTTACTCACTCCGACCAACATTTGGTATCAAAGGATTTTAAATATTTTTTCAACTGTGATTTTAGTTGTGTTTTAAAGATCTAAATTTCTTGTTAGTCCTAAATTTAGTTATTTATGGATAATATATAAAAGGGTTCTACTATAAAATGCTAGTCCTTTGACACCAAATATTGGTCGGAGTGAGTAGCATAAGAGGGGGGGGGGGGGTTGAATTGAGTACCCAATAAAATTTATGTTAGAAAAAAGCTAAAATAAAATCCCCCAATTAAAAAAGTTCTCCCAATTAATAAAAATAGTAGTTCGATATAAGTTTGATCTTCTAAAATATTTGATCAAAGCTTTATTGTTGTTCACTTAAAACAATATTGAAAATTACTTTAACTTTTGAAATCAATTTACTTAAAAAAATCCTTATATAAACACTAGTTAAGACTAACTATCAAATTACATGTTTTGTTCACAGTTTAAATCAAATGAAATTAAATATTTGAAATTAATAAAACAAAACTAAAATAAGGGGTTCTATAATGACCCATACTTTACATGCATTGTTATTACTTCATAATTTTAGCACACTTATTACAACATATAACAAAACCATGAAAGGACCGTATATGTATAGTGTCTTTAGAAACTGGGAAACATAAACAACTGGTTCATAAATCATCTACACTGTCTCCCTTTTATTTTATTATATCTAGAGTCCCTTTTGGCATATCTTACTTAATATCCTTCTTCCTGACCCGGAAAAAAACATACAAAAGGGTGATCTCAAATGCTCAGTAAGGGTAAACAAAAGAAATATCAATCACATCATATTCATAATAACATAACATTTTGGAAACCTTAACCTGCAAAAGAGATCATAATTTCATAAAATGGGATAAATCATATTAGTGAAATTTAATCCTAATAATCATAAATTAAAACATGAAACTTTATGGAATACACACATAATCATAGAGAATCATTTCTTAGTAGTCAAGACTCATTGCCAAGACTATCTTAGCGGACAAAGTCCATTTCTGAACCGAGTTCACTCCTCGTTTCAGTCCTGTTTCACTGAATCAGATTAACCTGCCATTCCTGCCATGTCTATCTCATGAGATATAAATCTTTACCCAATGCATTGGAGGGATATATAGGTCCCACCCATCTCATAATGAAACCATTCTTATGTGTTCCACAAAATCATAAATCATACATCATAGCATAACCCATGTAATAAAAATGGGATTCTTAAACATCATGCCATCATAACATAAATAATATAAGATAAAAGGACTTCATAAAAATAATTCCATCATAACATAATCAAATCAATGTAAAAAGAGTGATATAAACAGAACCCTATATTATCTTAGAGGGAAAATAATTTTGATAAAATTCTTGAACTCCATTCTTGAGGAAAATATCCTTTATACTTCAAAAACATTTTTCCTTTCTTAACATGTCATAAAATTTTAAACTAAAATAAGTTGATTAAAAATAAAATTGAAAACTTGTAAAGGAATATTCATGGAAATAATGTTCTAAAAATCCATTCATGCCGTATAAGTTAAAAAAAACATTCTTCTCGTACTTTGGCCGGAAAAGTCAAAAAGTACCTCGTACGAAAAACCACAAAAGATTCCTTTCATATCTTTTACTAAAAACTCACAGAAGGGTAAAATTGGATTTAAACAATTATAGGAGGATGGAAATAATATTAAATATTTAGGAAACATGGATTTGGATGATAAATATACCCCTGAAAATACCAAAGTATAAACAATCTCGGATAAAAATGAGATTGTGATATTTTCCCTTACCTTAGGTCTGATTTGCTTCACACGTGTCCGAACCTCCTGTATAATGATTTAAATAATGTTATTTACTTATTACATAATCATACTCATTGTTATGATATCATATATGGTCATATTCTCAGCTTCTTATTAGTAATATTTCATTGTTACTTGTTATTCGGGTGTTTACTGCTTTTTTTGTTCTTATGCGTGTTTTGTCGAATAAATTATTATTCTTCTTTTAGGTTATATATACCTAATTTACAGAATGGTATTAGTGTAATATATATCATATTTATTCATTCAATTCATTTATATAACCATTAAGCATTGAAGATCATGTAAAACGAGTTGCATCACATCGTGGAGACGGTAGGCCGTACGTACGCACGAGCGATGATATCGTTCTCATGATCGTGGAATTGTATTGAAGTGTATGTATACTATTTCATAATTAATATCACTTTACAATAATCATACATATTTATTCTTTACACCATTATACCCATCCAAGCATGGTGGTGGTGGAAAACAGATTACACCACGGCGTGGAGACGGTATTTCGTACGTACGCACGCGCGGTGATTTCATTTTCTGTAGGATGGATAGAAGGTGAAATATGGTTTTTTCATATTTATAATAACATATCAGTACATGAGTGATACTGATGTTATTACTTCATAATGAAACATCTAAATAAGAATAAGTAGAAGAAGAAATAAAGTTGAAAGAATCGGTAACAGATATTACCTCTTCTTCGATACGCCTCTTTGAAACTTCCTCTCAGGGAACTAAAATAGGTCTTTAAAGAAGACAAAGACCTCTAGTATGTTTCTAGGGAAGTGGAAAATATAAATTGGCAGGGGTTGGACGATATTTAAGCCTCAAAGTGGTGTGAGGAGGAGAGGGAGGAGGTGCCCTTTTATGAGGGAGGAGAGGGGCACCTTAGAAAAAACTTAAAATATTATTTTATTATAAAGTCATATTCGATTTTTAATAGCTCTAAATTGATTTATTTCTAAGGTAAGGTGGGTATGGGTCTAAATCCTCTCATCCAATAGATTTTAGACAAGTTTAGGTTACTATTTTAACCTTATCATTTAGATTTAACTCTAAGTTAAATAATTTAACTTTTACCGTGTCTTCTTGTTTTCTTACACTATATGGTTAATAAACTTACTATAACAAGCCAAAAGAACCCCAAGTTGCTTATTATTAATATATATAACCTTATATAAGTCATTTTTCCAAACCTTATATTTTTAGGAATAAAATAACAATTAATAATATAATAGTTTTCTTAAAAACTATTTTATGTCAATTTTGACACTATTTGGTAATTGATTTTTGTGAAAATCATAAGAGCATGATTAGTTCAAAAAAAGTTAATTAAATCAATAATAACATGTCATATTAACCTATAAAATTATTTCAATTCATAAAATGTCTCAATTTACATTTATTTGGGTATTTATAACATCAATTATGTTAATATTTCATTAATAAGATAATTACTGTATCATCATTGTTTCATAAATAAATTAAATTATTTAATGTCTAAAAATTATAAATAAAATATAATTATGTAGGAAATATTTTTATCTTTCTAATAAATATTTATAGTTGAATTTATCTTATGTATAACCCTATATTAAAAATGACTTAGTTATTAAACTTTGATTTTAACTATTTTAACCCTTCTTTAAATAAAATAATATTAAATGTCCTAATCTAATACAAGTGGACCTAAATGGTCATATTTTATTCCTAAGGTTGTTTTTGGTTGAATTAAACTTATCCAATAGAATTAGGACATGTGTTAGGGTAATAATAATATCATTTTTACCCTTAATTACCCTATTTACTTTTAACCGTGGTAAATAAAAGTAAAAAGTTACTATTCACCAAAAATTATTTTCATCTCATTGAACCACATTCTAGTCCTTGATATTAACCGTTTCTCTCAAATTTTTGAAATTAAACTCACAGAAGTAGTAAAATTAAGTTTTATCGGTAAAAGACGGTGAAAAGTTCAATAAAAATTTTATATGTCTAAAATTATTATAAAATGACTCCAATGAATTACATTAAACTTATATAGGTATTATGTATCAATATTCACATAAAATAAATTTAAATAAAATAAATAATTATTTAAATAAAAAGTCGGTTTTTAAATAGTAACCCAGTGTTTTCACTATTCATCAAAAATTGAAAGTTTTCAGAAAAATACCAAAATTTCACCCTAGGATAATTTTGATATTCTGAATCCAAAAATGAAGTCCATTTTGAAAGATAAAATTTCAAAAAGTGGGTATTACTATTCATAACAGCTAGTTTTAATAATATTTCAATAGCATATCGTTGTTTAGTGAAACTCGGTATTGCGTACAACACAAGCTATCGGGAAGGTCACGATTGCGTGTAAAACAAGCCAAGCTAGTTTTGTGTGTAATGAAAGATTACTTTATATAAAATTATACATAAAAAAAAAATATTTCTCATAAAATCTCGGGTGTCACAGGTTCAGTCTCAAGTTGAGACCTAATCCCCTCCACTTGGAAATCACCCACTGCCAAGCATATTATAAAACTATAATCTGATACACAACCTGGATTAGGTATACATGAAAAAAATTACAATATATCTAGGTTGAAATACCCTTATATAGTTATTCATGGGAATAAAGATAACTTAGGACATGTAGGGACCTCTTCCACAAACACCGTGGGAAAGCAGATGAAAAGAGATAGAAGCAAATATCAAGTATTATCCTATTCTAGTACATGATTCAGTGTGTGTAAAAATGAAGAGTAAATAAAAAAGCACTCAAAAGGTACAAAAAAACAAACAGAACAAATAAATAGAGATAAAAAATGAAGTTCTGCTCGATTTTTAATGCTTTAGATGCTCATGAGTCTTCTGGTTTGGTTTGGTGAGGAGCTCGAATTGTTTCTCTAAAAGTTGTAGGAAAAAAGAGCATCATGAAGTTCTCTTTTCTGTCTATTAGAAAGGATCTAGATATTCAGTGAGTTCCAATATTTCACAGTTGAAATTCAATAGGTATGCAATGTGTAATTTCTTGTGTGATGATCCTTCCAATATTCAGTAAGTCATGCACTTCTTGATCTTGCATGCACACCTTGATCATCCGTGCATGAGGGAGTCCTATGAGAATATAAAAAACTGCATGCACCCATTGAAGTATAATCATTGAGATCTTCTAGATCCTCATACCGACTCAGATTTTTTCTTTAATGCATCCCTGTAATGGTTAATAAAATAATCATAAAATAACATTCTTCATTAATTTCATTAATATAGTTATTGGGATCATTTAATTCAAAATAGGTAGAAAAACAACAAAAGATCTTCTGGCAGTGACTTATATCTGAAGGCAAGTTAGTCTATGACGACTCGTGTTTGGCAGTGAGTCAGTCTGGTGGTAAATCATGTTTGGCGGTGACCCATTTGAACTAATAGTGACTCAAGTCTTGCGGTGACTCATATCTAGTGGGAAGTCATTTAAACTAATGATGAATTAATTCCAATGGTAAGTCATTCTGTTGGTGAGTTATGTCTGGCAGTGACTCATTCTAATACTTAGCCAAATTTTCATCAAATTATGTTATAAAATAAAATGCTACCCTGAATCGATATTCTCATTAGAAACATAATAAACATTATTTGTGAGCATTAAAATAAGGATGTTTTAACAATATCCCCCTTTTGATGATAAAAAATCATGAAATTTTTATAAACCATGTATAAAATAAACTTAGGTATACAAAGAAGTATTTAAAGGATAATACTTTGCTTAAAATTTCAAATATAAAAAGTGATATATAAATAAATGTGGTATCAAAGATTAGTGTAATTAAGGTTTTCATCCAAATAATTATAGTATCAAAGGATGATTCCAAATAATATAGGTAGAAAAGGAGGGGTATTAAAGGTAAATGTAGTATCAAGGATAACTTACCAAAAATGTAAGAAGAGTTATATCAAAGAGAAAGATAACAAGTTAAATTTCATATCTGTTCTTACCCTTTTGGGATTATCAAAAATGTAAAACAAGAAACATTAAATACAAAGATATGAATAATAGTAGAGAGACATTTCATTAAGCACAAAAATTCATGATATTACAGTCCTAAAAGAGATACAAGGAAAAGTAAAACAAAATCCCTATCAAAGACTAATGTATAATTGGAGTCACTATTAGCTTGAGAGGTATGGTTATCAGGTCCATTTCCCTTGTTAGAGGTAGGAGACACTGATGTAAATGATGCTGGGATTGAGGTAGTGGTAGAAGGTGCTGAGGTAGAAGTCGGTAGATCTCTGATAATCACTGGTCTGAGTTGTTGTTTTACTTCCACCAGAGACATGCTAAAAGGATAGTACTGAGGTGGTAAAGGGTTTTAAGAAGGAGTAGATGTGAAAGCTTTCATATTAATGGATTCATGAGAAACCACAACTGTACTAGATACATATAGGAAGGGCTTCATGAGATTGAAAAAATATATAATAATGTTTCCTCTTCACTCCATAACACTAAAAAATCCTTCTTTTCCTCTATAAATAACTTGAGAAAGGGTTCCAAAACTTTCAACTAGTTGACCTTATCCTTGAATGACCCAGTGACAGGTGGAATTCTTATATTTTTAGAAAAAAACTTGAAATGATATTTCAACTCATGTTTTGTATATATCCTGGAAAGGTAATATTTAATGGTCTTAGTGATGGTTTTACTATCACTTCAAGCTTCATTTAAACATTCCCTCACCAGTTTATATATGTACTCACCATGCTACAGAATTCACCTCAGATCCTCCAGATGAGAAGAATAGATATATCCCAAAATAGTATGAAGATACTCTCAAACCATAGACTGGATCAACTCAGCATCAATTGAAACTGAGGGAGGTAGAGTACTGGATATAGATGTCACTATAGGTAAACTCTCTAAACTCTCCATCAAATCAGACTAATTGACAGAAAAGAAGGTTATCATCTCCTCCCTAATCGATCTCATGGTTTTTATTTCACTAGAAAACCTCATATTATCAATTTCTACTTATTGAATATAAAAATTTATCTTTGGATGGATATAGCATACAACTAACTCAAAGAGGCTACTAGCAATAGATTCACTAAGCTGAGTGACTGGAGGTTATTGCGACCTCAAAATCCTACTGAAATTAACAAGGAGTCTCCCTTTAAAAGACTAGTTATTCTCTAAAATTAGCATATAAAGGCACTGGCGTAGTAGGTCTCTCAACACTAGGCATATCAACCTTTTCAAGCTCTAGTCTAGTAGCAGGTGCCTCTAAAGGGAAGGCCTGAAGCTCACCAGCATGGTTAATATTCTCAACTAAAGATACATCAGGATCTTTCCCAACTCCAATTAAGATACGAGGTCTACCATGCTCTGGTGGACTACTCCCATCATTATCCGAGTCATCATAAGCTAGAATAAGAAGTTTGGAACCAAGGGAAGGCTCCCCCCTTTAGATGATACCTCACATTATGCCAAAGAAGAATCACCTTGAGCATATCTTTCTCTCCAACATATTTCTCAACATCCTTGGACTCTGAATAGTCCAAACCAATGTAAACATATCCTGGTAATTTCTCCCAATCACCATTAGTCGCTACTACAACTCTGGAAGAAGTCTCATTAGTTGAGTCAACTCTGACAGAACTAGGGGATTGCTCCCCCTCAGTAGATACTCTGGTCTCTCCTCTAGCAGATGCAGTATCACCAACCGGTTGCTCTGGATCTATTCTCTCCAAGGACTCAGATATAGATGAACCAGGTCTCTCCATAGGCCTAACTAAATTAGCAGGAGAAGGATGATTTGATTTATTCCTCTCAAAATTATCACCATCATCATGACCAGATCCTCCACCATCACTATCCTCATCATCATCTTCATTATTTCCATTACCATCATCACCATTATTATCATTATCAGAACCATTTTAGACCTCTACTACTTCCTTGGAAGATTTAGAATAACTTCTTATCTGCTCATATCTAGAGACCTTGGTCTCCTCCTCCTCCTCATCTCTTTCACTTAAGAGACTTTCTTTGGAAGGTAGAGAAATTGGATGACTAATAGGGACAAAATACATGGTAGGGATCTTTGGAATATCAGGGTCACTACCCTCCTCAACTGAGGTAGCCACCTCCTCATCAACAGCTACAAAAAACACCTTCTATTCTTCCTCATTAGAGTGTTCCACTATCTCATCTAGCTCTCAGCTATGATACACTAAGTTCTTGGGTATAGTAGGATGATCTATAAGATTAAAATCCTCACAGAGATTATCATTATCGCTAACCTACTTCTTCATCCATGGATTCCAACTTACTCTCATCTTTAGTTTGGTAGAAAACACCATATTTCACTTCAGCTTCCTCCTCCTCATAAATCAAAAACTTGGTTTCCAATATGGCCTAAATTAACTTAGGGTTAATTAAATAATTAGACCTAGAAGATGAATTACACATTTCCATAATGTGAACCATAAGGTATCTACACAGATTAATCCTATCCACTTGTTTCATAAGGAATATATGGTACACATCTTGATATCTCATAGTATTGAAGTCCCCTTTTCTAGGAAATAACAAATGATAAATAAACTTAAAAATAAGTTTTCATTCTCCATCTAACTTAGTATAAGTAGGCCTTATTAGAGTTCCATAACTAGTTACTTCTAGCAAATCATTTTCATAACTAAATGATTCACTATCACTAGGTATCGTACCTTGATAAACTTCAAAAACTCCTTGATGAGGCACATTTAGACACTTTTCTCATTCTTTTTGAATAAAAGGTAAACTCATTACCATCTATCATGCTTTGAATCAAATATTTATTATTTCCAAAACTAAACTCAGCATATTGATAAAATTGATGAACCAACATAGGATATAAAGGTCTATCATTTTTTTAGAACCGGTCTACCCATCCCTAGTCCTGGATCACCCTTAGCACTAAGAAATTACTGGAAAGAAACCATTCAACATCCACTTCCTTTTCAGAAACAGTCACACAATTTGAAAGTTATGGGTTACTTGGATTGATAATAGCTCAAATTGGTTCTCCTTTAGACTTATTCAGAGCCCTTGATTCCTTAGGAAATGACTTAGAAGGGTTATTTATTATCACCATTTTAGAGAAATGGATATTTAAGAAAGGGTGTGAGAATTTTAATGTCAGGAGAGAAAGGGAAGGTGAAACGGCTCGAGGAGAGAAGGTATGAGTGAGAGTGACTTGAATTAAAAATTTAATCCTGATTATCATTTAGGGTTTGGAAATAATAAAATGTAATAAAAATAAATGAATAAATTGAATAAAAATTTAATATCGAAATTAGAAACATTATTAAAACTTGAAACAGAGACTAGCAGCAAAGAAACGATGACTCGCCAATGATGACTGGCCAACAGAGACTCGCCAAAGGTGACTCACTAACAGTGACTCTCCAATGGAGACTCGCCAAAGGTGATTCATCAACAATGACTCATCAATGGTGAATTGTATAAAATTAAAGGCTAATAGAAATTTATCATTCCTAATTCATGTTTGATATAGCTTAATCTCTCAGAATTAAATGGTTTTGTAAAAATATTAGCAAGATGATGTTCAATTCCTATGAATTCAAGTGTTTTATTACCCTTTTGAAAACAATATCTCAAAAAGTGATGTATTACATCAATATTATTTGTACTAGAATGATACATAGGTTTTTTAGAAATATTTATCACACTTTTTTGTCACAATTTATAGGGACATGTATGAATTGATATCCAAAATATACTAGAGTGTGTTTCATCCACAAAATCTATGCACAACAACTCCTTATAGCTATGTATTCAGCTTCAGTAGTGGACAATGTAATATAATTTTTCTTCTTACTACACCAAGATACTAAAGACTTTCCAAAAACATGACATGTTCCATAGGTGATTTTTCTATCTAACTTACAACCACCAGAATCATCATATGAATAATTTACTAATTCAAATGCCTTTTCTCTAGGATAGAAAATTACTAAATTGGTTGTATATTTGAGGTATTTTAAAATCCTTTTAACTGTAAGTAAACATGACTCTTTAGGATTTTATTGAAAATGAGCACACATACACACACCAAAAATAATATCAGGTCAATTAGTAGTTAAGTAAAGTAAACTTCCAATCATACCTCTATAAAAAGAGGTAGTGTTCATGGAAGTATCACTGATTTTAGTTCTATACAAACCAAAAAAACTTAAAATATATTTATTGTACTTACTTTGATTCAGAATAATTCCATATTTATTTTAAAAAATCTAAAAACCAAGAAAGAATTTAATTTCACCCATTAAACTCATTTCCAATTCATTTTACATCATTTTTTGAAAAATCAGTACACAAATAATTTTTAGAATATCCAAAAATAATATCATCAACATAAATTTGAATTACTAATACATATTTAGAAATTATTTTTATAAAAAGAGTAGGATCAGATATACATTTTGAAATACCTTTAGAAATTAGAAAAGAGTTTAGTTTATCATACCAAGCTCTAGGATATTATTTTAAACCATATAAATCTTTTGTTAATTTGAGAACATGATTTGGAAAATTAGGATTTTGAAATACTGGGGGTTGAAAAATAAAAACACCCTTAACTATATAACCATTTAAGAATTCACTTTTGAAATCCATTTGATATAGTTTAAAATCCAAATGTGTTACATAGGAAAGAATTATTCTGATGGATTCAAGTATAGAAACTGGTGAAATATTTTCCTCATAGTCAATAACCCCTTCTTGACTATATCCTTGTGAAACCAACTAAACTTTATTTATTACTTTAGTGCTTGAATAATCAACCTTATCTCTAAAAACCCATTTAGTTCTAATAGTGAGAGTGTATTTAGGTCTAAATTCATGTTCCAGAACTTTATTTCCTTCTAATTTATTAAGTTACGATTTCATTATCATCACCCTGAATTCATTATTAATAGCATCATTTATGTTCTCAAGTTCAATCTATGACAAAAATTCTTGATTTTCAGCATGATTTATAAGAGAAACTCTAGTTTGTATACCTCTATCTAGGTCTCCAACTACAACATCTAGAGGATGGTATCTATGAGTCCTAACAGCTCTAGGGAAAGAAGGGCTGGTTATTTCATGGTCATTTATATATTTAGGTTTAGGTTGTTCCTTAGCATTGGATGATTTTTCCGATTGTTTCATAGACTTTTTATAAGGTTTAACACTGATATTCATAGTTGAAAGATCATCCTCAAGTATTTTTAAAGGGTTCTTAGGATCATGTTGATCCATCTCATCAAATTTGGCATGAATATACTCTTCCACAGTCTTGTTTATTTTTTTAAACACTCTATAAGATTTAATAGAAGTTTAATAACCAATTAAAATTCCTTCATCACTCTTGAAATAAAATTTGTCAAGATTATCTTTATTGTTAAGAATAAAGGCTTTGCAACAAAAAACTCTAAAGTAATTAAACTTTGTCTTTCAATTATTCCGTAATTCATAAGGGGTTTTCTTTAAGAGAGGAATAATTAAAACTCTATTGATTATATATTAGGTTGTATTCATAGTTTTTTCCTAGAAATAAATAGGAAGGTCATACTCATTGAGAATAGTCCAGGAAATTTCTTAAAGTGTCCTATTTCTCCTTTCTAAAAAACCATTATATTTTAGGGTCTTAGGTATAACAACCCTATTATTTATTACACATGAATACATGATTTATTACATAATATTACACTTAATACAACCTGAAAGATTGATAATTATAGTGTATTTTGAAATTAGGTAAATAGCATAACATCTTGAACATGGGATACAATAACATTATTAAAAACTTCTTTAACATGTTTCTAGAATTCCATGGCTTTTAAAACTTCATAGGATAGCCTGGGTACATACATAAGAAAGTGGTGTGATATAAATCCCAGCAAGGGAATAAACATGGCATAAAATAAATACAATATTACATTTTAGAACATAGTAATATCAATGGGGGATAAAAATAGTAGTAATTATAACATGATAATCATAACATGGTAAATGTGGCAACAACTTAAAACACTACATCATAAACATAGGTTAAGACTAAACCACCAAGATATCATGGTAAAAAAAGTAACATAAATAAATCGGGTTTACTTCCTATCCCAACATGACTTATCATGATACTAAACATTACCCAATTCATTGGAGCGCTATATAATTCTGAGTGCACCCATCACTTTCATTTCATTCTCATGCTTAAGTTTGCCACATAAATCATACAATAAGGATTCATTCATCATAATATTTTATTTCAAGATTAAGGAGTGTAGAATACATAAATTTAAGTACCAATTAAAATAATTATAAGTGTATAATGGGGAATACCCTTGATAGTAAATGGATATGGTATTCACTACACAATTGTTTTGGCATGAAAAATCGTGGTAGAATTTTGGCAGCATAATGACGTCACATAAAAATTCATAAAATGGGTTGATGAGAGTGAAAGGGCTATATAATAATTTTTAAATGAAATTTAAAGTAATAGGGACATGAAAAAACATATCCCATCAAAAGTGATTGGAAATACAAGTCATAGGATAATTAAGAAACTTGAATAAAGAGGAGAAAGAAAAGAACCCTTACTAAATTTCTGCATGGTAATGGGTGTACATAAAGGATCATGGGAGGATTAATGAGAATTAAAGGGGTATATAATCATTTATAAATTAAATGGATATTAATGGTAATTTTTAAGAACACATCCTAATATAATCAAATGGAATTTAAGAGATATAACACAAAAGAAGTGCTTGAATGGAAACAAGAATAGAGAAATCCCTTACTTGAGTGTGTGAATCCAAATTCTTGGGAGGGTCTTCTTGAGAGTTTGTGGGAACCTTGTGTGGACTCTAGAGAATCTAGTAGAGTATGGATGTTACCCAAAGATTTTTAGTGAAGATAAATAGGATTTTGGGTGGGTTTATATAGGAAAAGAGGGGGATTTATTTATTATTTAGGTTTTGGACCCTATATAATAAAATAACCAAAAACACAAACAATACCATGGGTTTTCCCATGGTTTCTTCCAAATGGGATTGGTTTTTATTATTTTATAAGTCCAATGTTCTAACTTAATAAAATAATTCCCCTTCTTATGTAGAGGTGAGTCACACTCTTAAATAAATTATTTTAAAACCTTAAAATGTATTAGGGGTTTTGGAGGATTCATAAAGGATTGATAAAATTAACCAAATAAACATAAACCACATTATTTTAAAGGTAAAAAATATATTTGTTCATGTATACCCTTTATTGTATTTATTACACCACTTTTGGGTCATTATGATGTCATAATACATAAAGTATATTTATACGGTATTTAATTTTTACCCAAAAATTCGACTATTTCAGAAAATTATGAAAAATTAACCATTTAATAATTTTAATTTTATGATTCCAAAAATAATATTCATTTTATCTAAATAATTTTATAAATATGAAAAATTTTACTTTTAAAATAAAACTGACATTTATTAAGTAATGCTGGGTTTTTTATAATAATAGTTTTCAAATCCTTATAAAAATCACATTTTACTTTATAGAAATTATATAATAATTTATATTTAATAAATAATATTTAATAATAATATTTTATTAAAATGTGATTTATTTTAAAAATCCATTAATTCATTAAAATAAATTCTTTAATTGTATTTGAATATTAACCAAAAATACTATTTGTGTTTTATTGGATCAAAATAAAGGCATTTATAAAATAAAGAAATAGTATGAAATTATATCCATTATTATATAAAATATAATGTATATACTCATATTTGTAGGGTCTTTATTCATATCCCTTTAATACACTCACAAAATCCTTAAGAGTAAGGTGTGCGATGGTGGGACTTTCATGGGGTGTTTAGACGAACATGGTTTGGGCCATGATCTCGATGAGCTTGAAATTCTACCATAAATGGTTTCACTCATGCTTAAGTTATTGGATCTAAGATTGTGATTTTTCAAGGAAAAATTCCAATGATTCAATCTCCCTTAGAAGCTCTAATAAACAGGATTCATAAGGTATGATCCTACTGGTTGAGGCCATCACTTCCGTTGTCTATGTCAATTGGATTTGTTAAAACCCTATATTTATAAAAATCATGTGATCACTATTCAACAACTATATTATCAATTATAAATATACTTAATGTTATTTTAAATCCAATAGGATATAATAAAATAAAATAAGTGCATGTTTTTTATAACCATATTACATAATAATACATTTAAATAAATTACAAGGGGAAATTTATTTATAACAGTTTGGATTGTTAAAATATTCCCCCATTAAGAAATTTCACCCTAGAAATTTTATTTTCCCATACTAAAACATATGAGGATAACTATATTTTCTCACCTCCTTCAGTTCCCACATTTCTTCTTCAAACTTTTGGTTTCTCCACAACACTTTGACAAGGTGAATTGTCTTATTTCGTAGAACTTTTTCTCTATGATCTAAGAGTTTCACCAGTTTCTCTTCATAATAAAGATCATTCTACACTAGTACTACATCTAGATTGAGTACATGTGTGGGGTATGGTTTGTAATTTCTCAAGAGGGATACATAGAATGCATCCTGTACTTGAGATATGTTAGGTGGGAGTGCTAGTCGGTAGACCACTACTCTGATGTGATCATGTATCTCAAAGGGTTTAATGTATCTCAGACTAAGATTTCCATTCTTCCAAAATCTCATTACTTTATTCCATGAAGATATTCATAGGAATACCATGTCTCCAACATCAAACTCTACGTCTCATCAATGATTGTCAGTATAGTTCTTTTTTTGACTCTAAGTATCCTTGATGTGATACTGAATGCTCTTAACCTTTCCCACTATTTCCTTGACCATTTCAAGACCTAGTAATTTTCATTCCCAAACTTCATCCCAACATGCAAGTGTTTTTCACCTCTTCCCATAAAGGGCTTCATAGGGAGCCATTTGGATGCTTGAGTAGAAACTATTATTGTAAGAGAACTTGACCAGAGGAAGATGTTGGTCCCATCCTCCTTTTAAGTTAATTGATCATGCTCTTAATAAGTCCTAATGTGTATGGATAGTCCACTTAGATTAGCCATCAGTTTGAGGGTGATAATCCATGATGAAGTTTATCTAAGTATTCAGAGCATATTGGATACTCTTCTAGAGATTAAAGGTGAATCTTGGATCTCAATCGGACACACTCGACAGTGGTAATCCATACAGCCTTACCACTTCTTTGATATATATCCATGCAAGTTTATCTAGTGAGAAATACTCTTGAATCATAATAAAGTGAGATGTATTTGTGAGGTGATTCACAACAACCCATATAGCATTGTTTCTCCTGGATGTCTTCAGAAGTGTGGTGGAAAATTCTGTGGTGATGTTTTCCCATTTCCATTTTGGCATGGGTAATGGTTGCATCATCCCCTTATATTTATGCCTTTTATATTTCACTTCCTGACATACCAAATAGTTTGATGTATATTCAGTCTTCTCATTATTTATATTGTCTCACCAATAGTACTCTCAGAGATCTCGATACATCTTTGTGCTTCTTGAGTGAATGTAGAAAGTCAAACTATGTGCACCATCCAACAGTTCCTTCTTTAACTCAGTATTTGATGGTACACATAGTCATGACCTAAATATCACAACTCCTTATTCATTAAAAATAAACTTTGAGGATTTCTATTTTCTTATAGTTTCCACTTTCTTCTAAATTACCATATCATCCCTTTTTTCATACTTTATCTTTTCCAAAATATATGGTTAAACAATCATTTGTAAGAGGATTTATGATGTTCCTTTATTTATGATTCCCATGTCCATACTCTTCAAGTATAAGAAGATCAGATCCCTATTAATTCTCATCAATGATAATTTTTTTTGGATCCTTTCTACTTAGAGCATCCACCACTTTATTTTCTTTCCCAGGATGGTAGTGAATTGAGTAGTCATACTCCTTGATCAGATATAACAATATTCATTGGCTTATATTCAGCTCTTTTTGTATGAATATATATTTGAGAATTTTGTGATCCATATATATTTCACACTTCTACCCAAAGATATAATTCCACCATATTTTAAAAGCAAAGATCACTATAGAAAACTCCATATCATGCATTGGGTAGTTATATTCATGAACTTTCAACTAACTTGAAGCATAGGCTATGAATTTTTCATTCTGTATTAGCACAAAACCCAATCCCTTCTTCAAATCATCACTAAATACTACGAAAATATCTCTAATTTTAGGTTGTGTGAGCACAGGTGAATAGATAAGACTCCTTTTCAGTTCCTTGAATCAATCTTCACATTCATCATTCCAATCAAACTTGACTCCCTTCTAAGTTATCTTGGTTATAGGGTTTGAAAATCATGATAAATTTCTCACAAATTTATGATAGTACCCATATAATCCAAGGAAACTATGAATATATGTTAGAGATGTTGGCATCATCCATCCTTCAATTGCTTAAATTTTTGAAGGGTCTATATATATCTCATTTCTTGTGATAATATTCCCCAAAAATGATATTTCCTTAAATAAGAACTCACATTTTGTGCAATTTTTATAAATATTCTCCTTTCACAAGGTCTTTAGCACTGTGCTTAGATGCTCCTCATTATCCTCCTTGGTTTTAGAGTATATTAGATTATCATCTATAAAGACTACCACAAATCTGTCATGATAATATCTAAAGACTATATTCATCAAGTCCATGAAGATTTCTAGAGCATTAGTGAGCCCAAAAGGAATCACTATGAACTCATAGTGCCTGTACCTTGTATGAAAAGTAGCCTTGGGGATATCTCCCTCCTTCACACTAACTTAGTAATATCCTAACCACAGATCTACCTTGGATAAGTATTGTACTCCATATATCTGATTGAACAAGTAATAAATATGTGGTAGAGGATACATATTATTTATTGTGATCTTTTTGATCTCATGATAATCAATGAAAAGGTGCATTGAACCACCATTCTTCTTAGTAAAGAGGACTAGTGCACCCCATGGTGAAGCACTTGGGAGTATGCACCCTTTATCCATATTCTCCTATAGTTTTATCTTTATCTCCTCATGTTTCACAACAGCCATTCTATATGGAGTCTTGGATAATGGAAACTCCCCAGGTATAAGATAGATTGAAAATTCAACTTCTTGACTAGGAGGAAGGCCAAAAAATTCCTCAATAAATACACAATCATATTACCTCATAATAGACATGTATTCAAGGATGTTTCTTTCCTTATAATCAATCATTTTATCTAGATATGATTACTCATAGGGAAATAATATCCATTATTGAGATGTTGGTGCTAAATAAGATTCATCATCTTCTTTTCACTTGCACAGAATCGGGGGCCGATTTGTAACATAGAGAGTGATTTTCTTCTCGTGGAAATTTATGTTGGATATATATAGGGAAAACCAATCCATGCCCATAATTGCATCAAATTCCACCAAAGGGAGTATGAAAAGGTTTTTTGAAAAGTTCAACCCACAAATTATGATAGGGGAGGAGTTATATACTTAGGATGCAATAATTTCCACATTTTCTATTTTCACCAATAACCCCACTTCCAAGATTTGTGGTGGTGTTTTAATAGTTTTACTAAAATTTAATGATATGAAGGAATGCATAGAACTAGAATCAAAAAGTACCTTTGCTATAGATGAATGAATAACTATCATACCTATCACCACTTAGTTTTCAGGATCCACCTCAGTAGTTGTGATAAAAAAAGATCTCCCTTGCTTCCTTATAGGTTGTTTGTTGTCTCTGAAAACCCTTGGCATAGTGAATTGGTTTGAAAAGTGCCCTGGTTCCTTGTAGTTGTAGGAATGAACAATGCACTTAGTGTTTACTGGATAATTCCTTTACTCCAACGCATTATAAAGTTTCTTCTATCGGTAATCGTTAGCCAGGTGTCCTTCTTTCCCACACCTAAATCATTTCCTTGTTCCCTTTAGGTAATTTATAGGGTTCTTCTTTCTACACCATTGACAAGTGGGATGTTGAAATTTCTTAGTACCATTCAATTCCTCCATATGAATTCCATAATTAAACTCTACTTTCTACTTCTTATCCCCGTGATACCCTTGGGATTCTTCGATCTTCATTTCTACTTTGAGGGAACATCAGATAATTTCCTCATAGTTTTGAAATTCATGGATCACTAGAGATTTTCATAGACTAGGTTTTATCCCACCAAAGAAGTGGTCAACCATGAATTTGAGGGTAACAAAAAAGTCGGAGGCTTATCATGCAAGTCTTGTGAAGTTTTCCTCATACACCCTGATAGACTTATTATCTTTTTTTTCTTGAGGGTAAGGAAGTTTCATTCCATTTTAAGTCATAGAGTGAGAGGAAAATATTTATCAAAAAACATTTTTTGGAATTCCTTCCACTCCATCACTTCGATATCTTCCTCAGGCTCCACATTTTTTATTAATGTCCACCACTTATCAATTTCTCCCTCTATATGATAAAGATCTAGTAGAACATTCTATTGTTTAGAACATTGAAGGATAGAGAAGATATTCTCAATGAAGTTGATCCATTATTCCACGATTAAGGGATAAAATGATCCATTGAAAGTTAGAGGACTTTGTCGTATAAAGGACTCAATCACAACTTGTTCTATCTTAGGAGGATTTGGATGCTCCTCCTGATCTAGGTTTTTATTGAGAACCCGAGTTAGTTGAGAGAGTATCATCATAAAATTCATGATTCCCACTCCCATCGGGTTGGGTGTCTTGTTGGGGCAGTCATCACATTTCCCTTTACATTGATTGTTTATCTGATTCCTCCTATTTATAGCCATTGGATAGAATAAAAGGAAAATTAAGGATGAGTATTTTTAAACTATTAAACACATAAAGGGGAATCCAATGAAATCAAAGGGATAAAATTTATTTCTTAACTTATGAATTTCTAGGCTTTAATCTATGTTATCCATGATCTATTTCATAACATATAATATTATGGGAATTTTTGTTCCCTTAATAATGGTTTGTAATGAGTTTATGAATTTATCAAAGAATATCCTCTGAGAGTGTCAAATTGGGTGCACAGTAAGACCCATTGTCGTGTACAAGGTTACATCGAGTTAGTCCTAACACACCTTGTTGGATTTATTACTCCTAAGTACATCTGTTCTATAACCACACCAGCTTGTAGTATCAAGATAGAGATTTATTTGATTGATAAACTAATTAATCTATACTTAAACAAAATTTAGGGATGTTTTCTTATAATTAGTCTTAACCCTAAGGCTTTTGCTAAAGTTTTCTAATCCTAATCCTAAAAATAACTAAACTTTTCCTCTGATACAAACTATAATAACCCTATTCTTCATTACACATTAATACATGATTTATTACATAATATTTCATTTAATAAAACCTAAAATATTAATAAGTATAACATCTTTTGGAATTAAGTACATAGAATAACATCTTGAACATGGGATATAACAACATTATTAAAAACTTCCTTAACATGCTTCTAAAATTCCATGGCTTTTAAAATTGTATGAGATAACCCGGGGACATACATAAGAAAGGGGTGAGATATAAATACTTTTAAGGGAATAATCATGACATAACATGAAGATAATAATACATATTGGAGAATAGGAATATCAATGGGGAATAAAAAGAGCAGTAATTATAAACATGAACAATGAGACATGATAAAGCATGATAATCATAACATGGGAAATGCGATAATAACTTTAAATACTACATCTTAAACATAGGTCAAGTCTAAACTGTCAATACATCATGGTAGAAAAAGTCCCATAATATAATTAGGTTCACTACCTATCCCAAAATGATGTATCATGATACTAAATATTAACCAATGCATTGGAGAACTATATAATTTTGGGCGCATCCATCACTTTCATTTCATTCTCATGCTTAAGTGTGCCACATAGATCATACAAAAAGGATTAATTCATCATAATATTTTATTATATTATTAATGAGTGTGTAATACATACATGTAATTACCAATTAAAATAATTATAAGTGTATAAATGTGAATATATTTGATAGTAAATGGATATGGTATTCACTACACAATTGTTTTGGCATGGAAAATCATAGTGAAATTTCAGCAGCATAACGACGTCACATAAAAATTTATAAAATGGGTTGATGAGAGAGAAAGGGGTGTTTAATAATTTTTAAATGAAATGGGAAGTAATAGGGACATGGAAAAAATATCCCATCAAAATTAATTGGAAATATAAGAAATAGGATAATGAAAAAACTTGAACACAGAGGAGAAAGAAAAGAACCCTTACTAAATTTCGGCATGGTAACAAGTATAAAGGATCATGGGAGGATTAATGATAGAGAAAAGGGGATATAATTATTTATTCATTAAATTTATAGTAAGGGGAATGTTTAAGAACATATCCCAACATAATCAAATTTAATTTAAGAGACATAACATAAAATAAGTACTTGAATGGAAATGAGAAGAGAGAAATCCCTTACTTGAGTGTGTGAATCCAAATGATTGGGAGGGGATTCTTGAGAGCTTGGGGGTGCCTTGGGTGGACTCTATAGAGTGGAGGGAAGATTATGGTCATGATACAAGGAGTTTTAGTGAAGATAAATGGTATATTGGGTGGGATTATATAGGAAAAGAGGGGGATTTCTTTATTATTTAGGTTTTGAACTCTACATAATAAAATAACCAAAACTACAAACCATACCATGGTTTTTGCCCATGGTTTCTGCCAAATGGGAGTGGTTATAATTATTTTATATGTTTAAAGTCCTAAATTAATAAAATAATACCCCTTCTTATGTGGAGGTGAGTCACACTCTTAAATAAATTATTTTAAAACCTTAAAATATATTAATGGTTTTGGAGGATTCATAAAGGCTTTATAAAATTAGCCAAATAAATATAAAATCACATTATTTTAAATTTAAAACATATATTTTATCTTAAATACCCTATATAGTATTTATTACATCACTTTTGGGTCATTATGATTCCATAATACACAAATTATATTTACATGGTATTTAATTTTTACCATAAAATTCGACTGTCTCATAAAATTATCAAAAATTCACCATTAGATAATTTTGATTTTATGATTCTAAAATTAATACTAATTTTATCTAAATAAATTTCTAAATATTTGAATTTTCACTTTTAAAATAAAATCTACATTTATTAAGAAATGCTGAGTTTTTTGACAATAATAGTTTTCAAACCCTTATAAAAATTAAATTTATCTTTATAAAAATTATATAATCATTTATATTTGATAAAAATTATTTAATAATAATATTTTATTAAAATATTATTTATTTAAAAAATATATTAATTCTTCAAAATAAATCCCTTAATTGTATTTGAATATCAACCAAAAATAATATTTGTGTTTTATTAGATCAAAATAAAAACATTTATAAAATAAAAATAATAGGATGAAAATATATTCATTATTCTATAGGAAATAATTAAAATACTCATATTTATAGTTTCTTGATACATATCCCTTTAATACACCCAAAAATTCTCTAAGAGTAAGGTGCACGATGATGTGACTTTCATGGGGTGGTTCGATGAACATGGTTTGGGCCGTGAACTTGATGATCTTGAACTTCTCCCATAAATGGTTTCACTCATGCTTAAGTAGTTGGATATCAGCTTGGGAATAGTCAAGGGAAAATCCTAGTGATTCTATCTCCCTTAGAATCTCTGATAAATGGGTGTCATAGGGTATTATCCTACTGGTTGAGCCCACCACTTCTTCTTTTTATGTTAATTGGATTTGTTAAAACCCTATATTTATACTATTCATGTGATCACTATTCAAAAATATATATTATCAATGGTAAATATACTTAATGATCTTTTAAATACAAGTTTATATAATAAAAAAAATAAGTGAACGTGTTTTCTATAAACATATTACATAATAAGACATTTAAATAAATTATAAAGGGAATTTTATTTATAATAGTTCAGGTCATTACAATAGGAACATAAAAGTTATGATTATAGCCATTTTGTGAGAAAAAATTCAAATTATTGATTTTCAAACTAATGACCATTATCACTTATTAATTTATTAATCCTAATTCCACTAATATTTTCTATAGATTTAGCATACTTGGTGAAATAAGAACAGGCTTTTCTTCTGTGAGTTATAAATAATACCCAAGTATACCTAGAAAAGTCATCTACATGGACAAAAAATAATTCTTCCCATTTAGACTAAAAAATATAGATGGTTCAGACAAATCCATGTAAACCAACTCTAGGGGTTGAAAATTTGAAACTTATTTATTCAATTTGAAATATATCGTGTGCTTATTGCCTCTCTAACATGGATTATAGACTTTATCATTTTAGAATTCTAGTTTAGGTAGATCCTTGACTAACCATTTCCTAGTGAACTTTTTAAGTGAGTGAATATTGAAATAGCCTAGTATCCTATTACAAATTTAAGATTCTTTTTTAAAGGAACTCATACATGAAATATTTTTAGAAAATAAATAATCTAAATTAACAACATAAATATTATCATTTCTCAAAGCAGTAAAAAATAAAACATTTTTACAATAAAAAAAATTGCAAGCATTATTTTCAAATTTCACATAAAAACTACCATCACATAACTATGATATGCTAAGAAGGTTTTAATTTAAACCATATATAAATTATACTTTGGAAATTAAAACAATATTAGAATTACTAATTTGGACAAGGCCAATAATTTTCTCTTTAGCATCATCACTAGAAGTGACATGTCCACCATCCACTTTTATCAAATTCTTGAAACTTAAATAATATCCAGTCATGTGTTTGGAAAAACCATTTTATAGGTACCATAGGTTATTTCTGGGGATTTTCATGAAGGTTCCCTAAAAATAATATTTTACACCAAAAATGATTTTTATACCAAAATCGTCTTTGGTCTAGAAATTTTAGTAATTAATGATTTTGGAACCCACATTTTCTTAACAGGTTTCCTATATGAAAATTTTAAACTTTTATAAGTAAATACTTTGTTAGGTCTAGATGAGTAAAAACTAGTAGCAGATTTTCCAGAACTATAATTAGTAATAAAACTATTCTTGACAATTCTCCTCTATCCAAGTTGGTACCCCAAACCAGTAATGTACATAGGTGTGATCTATTTTCCTAGTATTTTAGTAAGAGTAATTCTCCAATTGGAGAATCTTTCTAAATATTTCTTTAAATTTTCATTGGAAAATTTTAATTTATTGTTCTCTTTTAACATTTGAACATTTTTCTCATTTTCAACAGTAAGATTAGATTTAAAATTAGCAGTTAAATCATGATATTTATTTAAAATCATATATTTATACCTAAGATCATTGAATGTATCTTATATCATGTTAAAATACTCACACATATCCTCATTAGTCATACTTTCATAATTTTATTCATCTATGTAATGATTTGAAATATTTTTAGGAGAAGCAAGAAAGAAATTGGATAACTGAGATGTGTTTTTCATAAAACACATGTTAAGTCTGTCATAATTTTCTTCTTGGGTTATATTTGAATCACTTGAGATATCTTTAGAATCACTCCAAGTTTCTTTCATTGATTTCTTGCACCTCTTATCCTTGTCATCATATTTCTTTTTTTACTTTAGATTAGTATAGTCATCTTTGATATACCCTTTACTTTTACATTCATAACAAATGATCTCATCTAAAGCATCATCTCTTTTAAAATCCCTCCTCCAGTTTCCTCCATTATCATATTTTATTTTATAGATTGGTTTCTTAAAGAAATTATTCTTCTTATAAAACTTTTTAAATCTTCTAGCCAGATAGTCCATATCTTCATCGCTATCAGCTGGTGATTCTTCATCACTTGAACTACCAGCTTGAACTTTATATTTCTATTTTAAGGAAGTGGATTTAAAGGCTACAAACATCCTTTTTTGTTCATCCTACTCTTCTCTGCTAAATTTTAGTTCTTCCTCGTACATCATTAGTTTTCTAACCATATCCTTTATAGGTAACTTACTAATATCACATGATTCTATGACTGATACTGAGGTTCCTCTCCAACTTTCTAGTAGACACCTCAACAGGTGCATCACTTGGTCATTATCAAAAATAGGATTCCCCAATGAGTGCATTGTTTTCACGATCTCACTAAACCTAAGATGCATGTCAAAAATAATCTCATCAAGTTTAATTTTAAAAGTATCATATTTAAAAGTATTGGTATTTAATCACATTTCTTTAACATTAGATTTTCCTTCATGAGAAATAGCTAAAGTGACCCAAATTTCAAAAGAAGTTTTACATGAAGATATTATATTGAATTATTTATCACTCAAATAATAATATAGGGAATTAATAGCTTTATAGTTATTATTATAAGCAGTTTTGGTAGCATCATCCCATGTATTTGAAGCAGTCTTAGGTATTTCGTATTTGTCTATAATAGCAGTCCAAATTTCAAAACCCAAGATCTCAATATGCATTTTAATTTTGATTTTCCACTAGGAATAATTTTTACCATTAAAAAATTGAGGTATTTTAGTAGAATAACCCTTTTGTATATTATCTATAAAGAAATAAATTTTGGACTAACAAAAATTTTAGATCTTTAAAACATAACTAAAATCATAGTTTAAAATATATTTAAAAGCCTTTGATACCAAATATTAGTTGAAGTGAGTAACTCTTGGGGGGGGGGGGTGAATTGAGTACCCAATAAAATTTCTATTAAAAAAAAGTTCAAATAAAAACCCCCAATTAAAAAAAATTCACACAATTAATCAAAAGAGCAGTTTGATATAATTTTGATCATTTAAAATATTTCTCAAATCTTGATTAATGCTCAGTTAAAACAATATTAGAAATTACTTTAACTTTTTAAATAAATTTACTCAAACAAATCCTTATATAGACACTTGTTAAGAATAACTATCAAATTATAGGTTTTGTTCATAGTTTAAATCAAATGAAGTTAAAGCTTTGAAATTAAGGAAAAAAAAATTAAATCACATAATGGAATAAACAAGGGGTTCAGTCTTAAGCTGAAACCCAATCCCCTTCACTTGGAAATCACCAACTACCAAGCAAATTATAAAATTATAATGTAATACAAAACCTAGATCGAGTATACAAGAAACATCTTACAAGCTGTCTAAGATGAAATTCTCTTCCACAATTATACATGGGAATAAAAACAACTCAGGCCACATATGGAAATATTCCATAAAAAACCATGGGAAAATAGATTAAAAGAGATAGAAGAGAATATCAAGTATTCTCCAATTCTGGTGCAGGAGTTAGTGTGTGCAAAAATATTGAGAAAAAACACAGTACTTGAAAGGTACAATAAAACAAATAGAGAAAACAAATAGAGATAAAGAAATGAAGCACTGCTCGATTTGTAATACTCTAGATGCTCTTGAGTCCTTAGGTTTGGAATGGTGAGAAGCTCAAACTATTTCTTTTAAAGTTACAGAAAAAAGTGCCATGAAGTTCTTTTTTTTATATTATAAGGATCTATATATTTAGTGATTTCCACTATTTCATAGTTTAAATTTAGTAGGTATACAACGTGTAATTTCTCATGTGACAATCCTTCCAGTATTCATCAAGTCGTACACTTCTTGGTCATACATGTACACCTTGATAATCTGCGCATGAGAGATTCTTCTAGGAATAAAAATAATTTCATGCACCCTTTGAAGAATAATCATCTAGATATTATGGATCCTTATACTGACTCTGGATTTTTCTTTAATGACTCCCTGTAATGGTTAAGAAAATAGTCATAAAATAATCTTCTGCATTAATTGCATTAATATATCCATTTAGAGAATTTAATTAAAAATAGGCAAAATAGTGGCATAATCTCTTCTAACGATGAATAATTTTTGGTGGTGACTCATATCCAGCGGTGAGTCAGTCTGGTGGTGAGTTAGTCTAGCGGTGACTCATGTATGGTGGTGAGTTAGTCTAGTATTGACTCTTGTATAGTGGTGAGTCAGTCTGGTGGTGAGTCATGTCTGGTAGTGAGTCAGTCTGGAGATGAATCATCTGAACCAACAATGACTCAAGTAGTGCAGTGACTCATATCTAGTAGTGAGTCATTTGAGCTAATGATGACTCAAGTCTAGTGGTGATTCATGTCTAGCGACGAATCATTCCAACACTTATCCAAATTTTCATAAAATTTCCTTATAAAATAAAAATCTATCATAAAATAGTATTCTCATTACAAACATAATAAACATTATTTGTGAGTAGTAAAATAAGGAGGTTCCAAGATACAAAAACATCCATTAACATACACAAGCTAACCAACCATGAAACCATGAAACAAACACTCCCAAAATAGAAAAAATGATCTTTATAACTCATAAAAATGACCATAAATAAACTTTATAAAATTATAATAAATAAAATATACGTGGAAGAAGTTATTAATTAAGGAATTAATGAATTTAATTTGATTATCCAGGATATTAAGTGCAAGTGTATAATGCATTTAGACATATGGTAAGGGACTCTTTAACTAAAAAAACTCATTTTAATTATTTTAACGATTTATTTTCTAAATATTTCTCTTTCATGTCCATGTTTTTAAAATGATTTTTATGAATGTATTAATATGGATTTTTTAAAAAAAGGTAATTTTTGATTTTATATCAAATGATTTAAAAAAGGAATATTTTTAAGGTTTCATATAAGGAAATTTCTTTTTTAAAAATCATAATTTAAAGTTTCTTTTTAAAAAATTAAAAAAGTAATGATCTTTTTAAATTATAATGCATGAGCAGATTTTCCTACTTTCATGATGCCTTAATATTTTGAATATTCCTTTAAAATATTACATGTTTATTTTCAAATATTTTTTTTCTTTTTATGTGCGTAGTATTCTTTTAAAATAAGCGATTTTCCCCAAGGAATGTTTTTATGCTGCAAGTATTCGTATTTTATGATTATGTTATGGTTCTTGGACATTGTTTATAATGAAAGGTGGTTCCATTATAAACCAAAGATGGGTGGGTCCATGATAGTCCTCCAATGCATTGGGTATGTTAGAATTAGTTCGTATGGTTATTCCAAATATAATTGCAATGTTTACTCAAAGTATAACCATGAGGGTTATGTTAAGTATAACTATGAGAGTTATTTTATGGTATTCATGAGGGTTACATCATAAGTAAGTATGAAAATGATGCCCCAAGTTACTTATATGATTTATTTTATGCCTGATATTTTTCTACAGAAATCTCATGTTTCACAAGGTAATTTATTGGGTTTATGTTCAAAGGAAAGTATATGTTACTCTTCTAGGATGAAAATTATAACTTTGTGAAAAAGTTTTCATGAGTTTATCATGTTTTCAAAGAAACCTTTGTGGGTTTTACTTTTCCTTTTATACTTATTATTAAATGTTTTATAAAAATATTTGGGAAGAAAAGGGGATTTAATGGGTAAGAAAAAGTTTATTTTTGGGCCCAAATTTTATTTTGAAAAAGGAAAAAATTTACAAGTTTTTATGGACTAATGGTTTCTTTCCATATTTTATATACCTTAATATGTTTTTTGTGATAATCCCAAGATTTTAAAATGTTTTTCATAGGGTTTAAGGGAGAGTAGGGACAATCATGAGACCAATGAGAAAATTGTAAATAATTATCATGAAAATAAATCATGTTTTATTTTAAATACTTTTTTTTGGTGGAAAAAAATGGATACTGAGTTGAAGTTTCTACTTGTAATATATAGTTTTGTTATGTAATATTTATAACCTAATTATCTAAAACTATAAACCTAAAAATATCCTAAAATGTAATAGAATAATTTCTTGAAATAAAACTCAAGATTGTGTGATGTTTAAGGTCAGGTACTTATAGTTGATATAAAAGGTTGGTTTAGATAACTTTAGAGGTTAAGATGTTATTTAAGCATAAGTTACAAGTCATATATAACCACAATGGTTAGAATGGTAGGGAGATTCATAGTTATTTTGGATAACTTAAATGAGTTTTTGATAACATTAATAATGATATATTAGTGTTTATCCTACTCATAAGATAGTATATGATGATTTTATTGATATTCTCACACTAACCTTTTGGTTTTAGTAAATGTATAGATTCAGTAGGAACCAAAGTAATAATGGACCTCGAGGAAAATTTTGTGGTTATATGAATGAGAAATCGAATGAAATGGGAGATATAATAAGAAATCTTGTGGTTATTATAAAATATCTACTAGGAGTAATGATTAACCACTTAAACCTTGGTGAGGTTCCTAATGCATGAAATATGAGATAAATGAATCCCTATAGAAGTTCAGGTGACAATTATCATAAAGGTAAATATATTCAATGACCTATATATTATGAATGTGGAAAGTAGCACCTAGGAAAATGTCTTAAAAGGTTGGGAAGATGTTTTAAATGTGGTAAAGGAGGTCATAAAACAATATTCTTCTAAGGAAAAAGGAAGCATTCAATTTAATCCATGAAAGGGAAAGAAGTTATTCTCGAGTTATCAATTAAATTTTTTAAATGTGGGGAGTATGGTCATTATGAATATCAATGTCTTAGGAAGATGGCTCTAGAATGGGATCAGTAGGACTGTATAGATATCTATTTAGCAATACTTAATTCAATTAAAATTGAATATTAGGAAACTATAAATGACATATGAAAGGTATGAATTATTTTTTGGCTCATATTTTTACATTGTGGAATCATAGGGCATCATTCATGTTTTTGTTCATAGGAAATAAGTAATAAGGAATAAGATGGAAAAGTATGGTTAAGGGATTATAAAGAACATTGAATGATTAATATGTCTACATATTAAGGATTCAAGAGTTATGGTAGATTTAAGGATGATGAAATGTTTAAAATTATTAATACTATTTTAATGATGAGAGAACTTTGGAAGACTTTTATTGAGTTTGAGTTATATGTAAACCTTAAGTTTTTCATGTGAAAATGTTATTTGAGAAATAATTATATTTTATTTTTGTGTACATAATTTTAAAGTTATGGATAACCTTTAGGGTTTATATGATCTTTATTTTTGAGGTAATTATGGGTTATTACTTTTTAGGATGCAAAATGAAAGGTGTGAGATAACCATTGAGGTTAAAACTTTTATTTAATGTTGAATATATTATGGTTATTTTTTAGGATGTTTTTCAATTTTTAAGGAATGTTATAAGAATTATCATTTTAGAAAAAAAGGACAACCCACAAGTCACGTGACAATGCGTCGTGTCCGGTAAGGCTGCGAGTTTTGAACCCACAACCGAAGAGGGATAAGGATGAATTAACTACCACTAGCCTATGTAAAGTCCAGGTTAATATGAAATTTTATTTTTAGTTAATCTATCTGATGTATAAAGGTTAAGTTTATTTTGATAACCCTATATGATTAATGTAAACAGAATACTATGAGATTTTATTTTAGGAATAATGGTTGTATTATATTTTAGAAACATATATGATTTTATTTTGAATTATGGTGATCTAGGTTATTTATAAAAATGATTAGAATAACTTGGAGATTATTTTATTTGGGAAATTATATTTTTGGTATGATACTTTTAGAGTGATTAATGTTATTTGGAGATAAATTTATCTTGTAAGACTATGTGATCAAATCCTTCTGATTTTTTGGTTTCAATCTTAGTCTAGAATATTTTTTGAGGAATTTTAAGGATATTTATTTATTAAATTTTTGAGATTAATTATTATTGATAATTACATTATCTTTTAATAACCATTTTGGTTTTTTTAATGTCTAAATACAAGAGGAATAGATTTTTATTTATTTTTTGGATTTTTTGATCCGTAGAAGTTGATTCTAGTGTTTCAGGTATGAAAAATCCACACTCATCATTTGGATAAAAAGATGAATTTGTGGTAGAAATTGATTAAAGGATGAATTTATTATTATCAAGTAAGTATATTTACTCTTGTTTTTAGATTAGGCAGTAAATTAATATTGAAATAAGAAATGTTATCTGTTTACTTTTCTTACCTAAAAATCAATGACCTTTTGACCTATTATAGATTTACAATTTTGTGATGGTCAAATTTATCATGACCATGATATCTATCACTCTCTATCAGTCCTTTGGAGTCATTTTTATCTTGAATGTCCATTTTTTCCTACATGTAAACCTAGTATGTGTTATATCAGGTGACCTTTGTACTTTTTATCTCTCTCTTATCAAGTGAACGATTCATCAATCCTTTTTAAGATGAGGGATTTCAAAAAAGGTATTTTGAAAAGTCAAACCCCTAGTTTTAGATCCCAAGTAAAAATTTCAAGGATGAGATTTATTAAAGGGGGGATAATGTAACATCCCAAGTTTTTAAAAGGAAACACTATGTTTTATAACATATAAGATACGCCACATCAAGCTTAAATGAACAACTAAATATTATTATTTAAATGTGACTGTTATAACCTAGCCATTAAATTAGAAGGTATAAATAGTAATAACTAATTTATGAAATAAATATAAAGGTCCAACTCAATATTAAGGTATTGGTAAATGATTAGAAAATAATAATATATTATAGTAATTTTAATCTTCAAAAATGCGTTTTCTTCAAAAATAGGTTTTCTTACTTTTCATGAAATGAATATTATAATCAATTTCTAGATGTTTTATAAAATTTATTTGACAAAATTAATTTCTTTTTTGGTTTCATCTTGTCAAAATTATCTTAGGAATAATTTTTGAGAATTTTCTAAAAATATTAATTTTTCAATGAATAGTGAAAACATACTGGTTTTATTTTGAAAAAATTATTTTATTTAAATGGTAAAATTATTTTTTAGATTAGTTTTAAAATTTTATTAGTTCCTTTTAATCTATTAGTACCCATGAGAAAAAATTTACAAGACTTATAAGGTATGCTTCTGGTGTTATCATCCAACCTGAAAGTAAGATTGATCAATTCTTCAGTGAATTAAAACCAAGTATCCAAAGTATTTTATCCATAAGGGACTTCAATGGCTATGAATAAATCATTCAATGTGTTATCAAGGTAGAAATGGAGATCATAGTTACCCATTAATATAATTCTTTTGATAAGAAAAGAAAGATGAAATTAAAAGGAAACTATAATAATAAAAATCATTAAGGGAATAAGATGAGGTTTCCTTCATGCTCAAAGCGTGGAAATAAACTTCAAGAAAAATTTCTTAAGGGAAATGATAAATTATTTATGTATGGAAAAGAAGGTCACTGGGAAATCAAGTGTTGAAGTGATGGGAAGAAGTTATCTAATGATGCGAATGGAGAGAAAGCACCATGAAATACACCACCCATACTCCAATGTTTCAAATTAAAGGAGTGTGATCATTATACTAACTAGTGATAAAATAAAAGGGTTAACAATGATGATCAATTCTAGTAACCTATTAATCCCAGAGAAAAAGATAAATCTCATGAGATCACTATTGTCGATGTGGGGTATGGTAGTGAAGTAGTGAATGGTAAACTTTCCCTCCACTCTAAAACTACTAATGTCTTATTTGATTCTACATCTACCCAATATGTTATATTTAAATAATTTTATAAGGGTATCATAATACCACCTCAATTATTAGATGATGAATTAGTAGTGAAAACTCCTAATGGTAAGATGATCACATCTCAATTTTATCATTATTCTCCAATTGAAGTTTGTGGGAATGTGCTTCCTATAAATATTATTATTATCCATCTAGTTAAATTTGATATTATTTTGGGAATGCATTGGATTTATTTATATAAATCCCATATCAATTGAAAAATAAGGAAAGTTACATTTTATATTTTAAACCAACCTATGATCGTTTATCGATGCAATGATAAATATGAAGAAATTGCATCCATTTCATGAGTCTTGATTCCTATAAAAGGGTTTTTATCTCATATGGTTTGGGAGAAACTCAATATCAAAGATATGGTTATTGTACAATATTTTATTAATTTATTTATAGAAGATTTTCCCAGTATTTTTCCAAATTATGAAGTTGAGTTCTTAATATAACTTGTACCTGGTGCTACACCTATATCCAAGTATCTATATAGAATGACCATAATTGAGTTTTAGGAATTAAAGAAGTAACTCCAGGTGAATATTGATAAGGGATTCATTCATCCAACTGTGTTCCCATGAGGTGCACCTATTCTTTATGTTAAGAAGAAATATGGATCAATGTGACTCTACATTGATTATCAGGAACTGAAAAAGATAACAATTAATAATAAGTATCCTCCGACTCATATTAATGATTTGTTCTATCAATTCCATGGAGCTCAATATTTTTCCAAGATTGATATTTGATTTATATACTATCAATCAAGGGTCAAAAGTGTAGACATAACCAAGAGAAAATTCCATACAAGGTATGTACACTATGAATTTATAGTGATTTTATTTGTTCTTACTAATGTCCTCACACTATTCATGGATTTAATGAATAGAGACTTTAGAGATTACCTTAATCAGTTTGTGGTAATATTTATAGAAAACATTCTCATATATTCCAAGAGTAAGAAATATTATGAAGACCACTTAAGTATTGTACTAAAGGCCATAATTAAGGAGAAAATATATTAAAAATTTACCAAGTATGAATTTTGGATATATAAAGTTTCATTTTTGGGTTATATAATCTCAAGTGTGGGTATATCGGTGGATCCATCAAAGATGCTAGTTATTTAAAATTGGCCCAGACCAACCAATGTAATGAGATATGTAGTTTTCTTAGTTTAGTTGGATACTATCAATTCTTTATGGATAATTTCTCATAACTATATAATCCACTCACTAAGTTAACTTGGAATGGATTCAAGTTCCTTTGGATAGATGAATGTGAGGAAAATTTCAAGGATATGAAAAGAAGGTTGGTTAGTAAACCTAGATCTCAATTCCCTACAACAGAGAAGGGTTTATGATCTATAATGATACATGAAATAAGGAAGTGATATTCATCCTCATGTATAATGGTATAATGATAGATTATTCCTTATTATAATTTAAGATTCATGAGAAAAATTACTCGACTCATGATTTGGAGTTAGTTGTGGTATTTTTTTTTCATTTAAGATATAAATAAATCATCTTTACGGAGAAAGGTGTAACATAAATACTATTCATAAAAATTTAAATTATATATTTACCCAAAAATAGTTGAATATAAACCATATAATATGGTTAGAGTCGATTAAAGATTAGAATGCTCAATACATTACCACCCTAGGAAGGTGGATATAGTGTTTGATACTCTGAGTTGAAGGGATCATGTTAGATTATCTATGATGAGGATCACAAAAGATATAATATTTATAGATTTTTAAAGTATAGATATGTAAATATTGATGTAAGAGGATAAATATCATCTTACTCAAATGAGTGTTCAATAATTTATCCATGTAAATATTAAAGAGGTGCAAAAGAAATATGAAACACTATAAAAGAAGGTGAGAAATTTCCCTAAGTTTAACCTTGATTATGATAGAATGATAAGGTTAAAGAACCGAGTATATATCCCATCAATACCATACTTGAAGAATAATCTACTATAAGAATATCATAGTTCATTATTCTCTATTAATCTTGGAATTATAAAGATGTATAGAGATATAAAAGAGTATTTATAGTGGGAAAACATGAAAAGAGATATTTTAGAGTATGTATCTTGGTGTTTGGTATGTCAGTAAGTTAAGGTTGAGAGATAGAAGTCTAAAGGAAAAGGTACAACCATTAACCATACTAGAATATAAATGGAAAAACATCACCATGGATTTCGTCATCAGACTCCCCAAAACATCTAAAGGCCATAATGCTATTTGGGTTGTAGTCGATTTCCTTGTAAAGTAAGCACACTTTATTAATATTAGAGAAGATTTATATCATGATCATCTTTCCAAAATATAAATTGAGGAAGTTTCAAGGCTTCATGGAGTACCAAATTATTTTTTATTTGATCAAGATTCGAGGTTTACCCTAAAGTTTGGGTGAAGTCTTCAGCAAGCTCTGGATATAGAGCCGTATTTTATTACCATTTATCATCTTGAGAAAGATGATATATTTGATAGTACTGTTTAAACCCTAGAGGATATGATGATATCATGTTCTTTAGATTTCAAAGGTGGATAGGATCAATAACTTCCTCTTATCTAATTCTCTTATAATAATATCTTTCACTCAAGCATTAAATGATTCCTTATGAAGCCCTTTGTGGAAGGAAGTATAGAAATAAAATGTGTTGGGATGGGATTATAGAACAAAACCTATTGGGACCTAATCAAGATGAGAAAATGGTAGAGAAATTTGGATCCATTTAGTATCACATCAAGGTAGATTAGAGTCAACAAAAAATTTACACTAACAATCATCAATGAAATCTGGAATTCGAAGTTAGTGAGAAGTTATTCCTGTGAATTTATCCATGAAATAAGGTTATGATATTCAAAAAGAAGGGAAATTTGAACCCTAGATATATTGGACCCTTTAAGATTCATTATTAAGTGGGAATGATTTCTTATCACTTGGAGCTTCCACCAAACCACTCTCAAGTTCACAATGTGTTCCATGTTTCACTCTTGAGAAATTACATACTTGATCCTTCACATGTACTGAACTCAGAGGTTATACCACCAGATAATGATATTTCCTATGAAGAACAACCATTATAAATCTTTGATCATAGTGATAAAGTGATATGGAATAAGATTACTCACATGGTTAAATTTCTTTAAAGGGATAAAAAATTTGAAGAAGCTATATGAGAACCTGAGGATGCGACGAATAAGAGATATTCCCATTTATTTGTATCACAGTGACAAAATTTTGAGGGTGAAATTAATTTTATGGGGGGTTGAATATAACACCCAAAGTTATTATATTTATTTACTTAGAAATTAAATTAAATTATTCGATAACTTTCTTTACACACAATACTGAGTTTAAATGAACCATGATATACTATTGAATTATGATTATTTTAAATGTAGCTATTATAACCTCACTGTTAAATTGGCGGTATGAATAAGAATAACCACATTATGGAATATATATATATATATATATATAAGTTTTATATAATTTAAATGCATCTATTAATAATAAATAGGTACATAATTTTCAAAAAGTCATTTTATACTTCAAAAACATGTTTTATTCAAAAATGGGTTTTATTATATTTTATACATGAATGTTATAATTAACTTCTTCCAATTTTATAAATTTAATTTTATAATAATGATATTTTTTAAAATCATAATATAAAAATTATCTTAAGACAATTTTTTCAATATTTTTCTGAAAAGATTAATTTTTTAGTGAATAGTGAAAAAATACCAATTTTGTAGAAAAATATATTTTCTATTCAAGAAATTACAAAGTACTGTTTTGTTTTAATTTTATTTTAAAATTTTATCAGTTTATTTTTATTAAAAATATCATAATTAATGTCATTGGAATCAACATTATTCTTAATTTTGATATAAAAACATTTTTATACTTAAAATTCATTTTTTTGTAAAACTATTTTTCATTGTGTTTTACAGGTTTATTTTAAAATGATTTTCTACCACTTATAAAAATTGAATATTTTAAAATATATTCCATATTTTAATCTGAATAATTAATATTATGTAATAATTTCAACTTTTTTTAATCAAAATGAATAGTAAAAAAATAAACAATTTTCACCATGGTAAATCGGGTTAACCTAGGTTAAAACTAAGTGATATGACCTCAATTTTTCATCTTAATTCTTATTGGAAGAATGTATTTAGACCCTTATAACTTTATTCTTGATATTTAATTCTTCATGGGATAGTTGTCCATGAAAATGGATTAATAATATTTTAATCCTTTAAAATACTCAAGGTGTGTCCCCCCCACTTATAAAAGGGAACCTCCTCTCCTATTTTATTTACAAATTATTGAGCCACATTTCTCAACTAAACTCTACTAAATTATCTTTTAAAATTATATATTCATGAATTATAAGTTCTGTTATTCTTAAAAAGCTATCCCAAGGGTCCTTAATAAGGGATCTAACAGAGTTTTACTGAAGAATAGGTAATTTTCTTATCCAACCTCTTCCAATTTATTTCTTATTCAACCATATTTAAATATATGGTATTCATAATAAAATAAAAACATCAGTGTCCTAAATATAATAAAATGTTATTTTCATTATAGAATCACTATTATCTACATTTTTTTCTTGAAAATAGGAAATGAAATTATTACTCATGCGTACATGTGGACTACCACCTCCACATAGCGATATATTTTCTTTTCCATCACCATCATCAATGGTTGGTTATTATGATGGATTTAATATTTATATATGATATTTATGATATAATTATGTATTTTTAATGATAAAATATTTATATTTTCATGTAATTGTATGTATTTTTGTTTTGATTTATTATAACTCATCCCATGTTTTCTTAATATTATGTAGTGTTTAAATGTTTAAGTGTATTCAATTAAATTTTTTAATATTTTTATATATATTATATCTTTTAATTGTTTTATATTTAAATTATACTTAATCTTGATCATTTCATAATATTTATTTACTTAAAAGTTATTTAGATTTCATGTTTCACTTTTTCATAACATGTTCCACAAGTTTTATTTTTAGTTCCTAGGATAAATAAGTATTTTAGGACCTTAAAATATCATTTATAGATTTTTTGTACTATTATTATACAGAAAATTTACTGTCACCATGTAGACATTTTGGAAATCCACAGAGCCAAATGAAATTCACATAGCCAATTTTGAATCAACGTAGCCAATTTTGCAATTTTAGTTACACTTTGTTTTACGACTATATATTGAGCTACAAAACTCCAAATTGAGGGATTATTATTTTTATTGGAAAGATAATAATATTTCCTACATTTCATTAGATTACACAAACTTCTAAATCTAATATTTAATTTCTAAAATTAGATTTTAATCACTCTATTTTTTCAGTCTGATTTCAATAGTTTTTCATAATAGTTTTTATTCTTTTTTGATGATAAAATTAGTTATATATTTTATATCAAGGTGATTATTATTTATTTAGAAAGAAAATGAAATTTTCTAAATATAATTCATAAGTACCCAAATCTAATTCAGCCTTTATCTAGGTTTATTTTAGGAGTGAAACCTGTAAATACAATCTCTCTACAGTTTTCAACAATTCCCTTACATGAATTACCTACATGAAGAATTCAGATATGTGATTCCCTTACATAGTGAATCGCTTACGTGATTTACATATGTGAAATTTCTAAATAGTGAATCACTTACATGATTTTCCTATATGGTCATTTTTCTTATGTAGAAAAAAAAACCTACATGAAAAACCCCTACATATGTTTGCCTACATAGTTCTTTAAAATTATTATAGGAAAAATGATCCGTTTTACATAATGTTTTATATATTGATTTTATGCATGTTTATTTCTTATATTTAATGTGTTCTTATGAAAATATAAATTCATATTAATTATTTATAACCTATTTTAAGTGATTTAAATTATTTTAAACATGTTTTTTCTGAAGATCAAAGTGCATTTTTGTTTCATGCATGAAATATACAATTTGAAACTCAATTTTTTTAATGTTTTATTAGATTCTATTTTTTATAAATTAATATTAGATGATATTAATTTCATTCAAACATATTTTAATATTTTTAATTTGGTGTTTAAGTTTTGAATTTCTTTACATATTCACTACTCGTCTTAAATGAACTATTTTGAATTTTGTATTTTCAAATTCAAACTTTTTATTTTCATGGGATTTATCTTTGACATATTATTTTAGAGACCATTTGAATTATTTATCCAAATATTTCAAATTGGTTTAAATTATTCTTTATTTTTTTAATTTTTAGTCATGAGTTTAGTGATTATTTTGTGATGATAATATATATATATATATATCTATGATATTCTAGTATTATTCTATTTGAATTTTAAATTTTCTAATGAATGATTTATTGTGATATGTTTATTTTTTTTAAGATGGGAATTGATATTTTATACTTTATAGTGCAAAGAGAAAAGTGGTTTGTAGATTTTTCATGTGCTGAATACTTCTCACTGCTTCTAAATGATCTCTCAAGGGATGAAAAAAATGTATTCAATATATACTACCTTGATGTGATAAGAAGATCCTATACTCAAGAACTAGTACCTATGTTTTATTATTCTTCCATCTATTTTGTTTGGTTTCTTCAATCTATAAAATTTCTTACTATATTTCAGATACACTCTATTTTTCTATTTATTATTTTACATACAAAATAATTTCTTATTATTTTCCTTGGGTTGTGACTCCCATATTTTAAAGTTAGGACCATTCTGGTTATGACTTCCATAGTCTAAAGTCAGTGTTATAATTGGGTCATGACTCCCCATACCAAAGTTAGGTATATGTTTATTATTACACTAGAAAAATAAGGTTGCAATTGGTTTATTATTCACATTTAAAAATTAGATAGTGCACAATGTATCTCTTTCTAAGTAGAGAGTATAAGACTGAACTAGGTCCACTTTGGAATGAATCAGTACAAAAATCCTTATGTTAATTTTTTATTATACTGCTAACTAACTCTTATAATTAACTATGATAATTAAATTTAATAATTAATCCACCTCACTAAAATTTTAATTTGTTCTATTCACCCCCTCTAGACCTTTTGTTATAATTATATCTGACCTAACAATTGTTATTAGAGATTTTTCATTTTGGAATTAGTCAATCCTTTTGTAGAGTTAGTTTATATTTTATTATGCCAACCTATTCCTAGACCTCACGGTCTAAGGAAAAGATATTTAAGTTAAAATGAATGAATATAAATGATACATGGATTCCTCATAATCCACCTCACTTTAATGACAATAATTATGGCTACTGATGATCTAGAATTGAGGCATACCTCAAAAAATTAAGCATAAAATGTTGGTCCATCATAAAAAAATCATTCATATTAACAGAAGCTGATCCAAATGATCTTACTAGAAATGATTCTACTAGATATATTTTAAATTAAAAATCTGTGGATAATTTATATTATTCTTTTAAAAACAATGTTTTTAGTCATGTGTCTTCTTGTATGATAGATCATGAAATATTTAAGATTTTACAAGTCTCTCACCTTAGATTAGACAAGTTAATTTTAACTAAGATTATAATGATTTGAGATAAGTACCAGGACTTAAAGATGGGTAAATATGAGATAGTAAATCAAATGTTCCACTAATTCATAATCATTTTGAATAGAATGAATTCCCTTAGAGAAGCTTTATAAAATCTAGTACTTTTTGAATGAGTCATATGATAACTACCTATGAAATGGAATGAAAATAAGGTCACCATTGATGAAAGAAATAACTTCAAAGAGTAAAATCTTGATGAATTGATTGGATCACTACTTTAGTATGAAATATAACTGAATAACATATCAAAAGAGGAGAAAAAAAAGAAAAGGCGTAACTTTTAAATATATTAATATTTTTTCTACTAACTCATTTGATTATGATCTACAAGATAGTGAAAAAGAAGATATGGATCAGATCGTGACTGGAGTTTACAAATGAATGAAGAAGAAAAGATTTAATAACCTATTTATAAGAAACCCCCAAAATTAAAAATTAAAGGGAGATAAGAAAGGTAGTATTAATTGTAATACTTCAGATGTTACTTATTTTGAGTGTAGGAAGAAAGGTAATATCAACCCTGACAATCCAAAACTAAAGAATAAAGATAAATACAAAAATAAGGATAAAAAGGCATTGAAAACTATTTGGATTTGTTCCAAATAATTTTATTCTTGTGAATAATATATAAATGAGAAATAATATACTAACTTTTGGTTTATAGCTTATCTGGGTAAGGATAGTCATGCTCAATTTTATTCTAAATGTTATGATTCTGATTATGATTATGAAAATATAAATGTTATTAAATTAAATTAATAAATTGAAATATTAAGAAAGTATGTTTTCAAAGACACTAATTTATATAATAATTTTAAGGAAAATAATGAGAAAATTATTTATTAAAATAATTTTCTTTTACAAGAGAATGGAAATTGAGGAATACTGCGTCTACTTCTCATTTTATAGTTTATGATAATTTGAAATCTGCTCAATATTTGAATGAAAATTTGAAAAAGGAAGTTGAAATTATTAAGAAAAGTTTGTTTACTTTTATTCAAGTTCATGAAATATATCATACAATTATGTATTTGAATAAAATGACTAAAAATAAGAATGGTATTGGATATGATAAAATATTACCTCAAATTTATTGAAATCATTTTTTAAAATGTAAAAATGGTTGTACTTCTATTGTTACATGTTTTAAATGTGGCATGAAATGTCACTATGAACATGATTTTTATCTTATATTCAAATAGTCTTTGGGATTTATAAAGACTTATATTTATAAATATTTATTATCGAGAGTACCATAAAATATTTTTTTGAATTCTATGTGGGTACCTAAAAATTGTATTACTAATCTGATTGGTCCTAAAGTAGCTTGGGTACCAAAATTTTCAAGAAATTGATTTTTTTAAGAAAAATGCCTTGGATGTATCAAGAATGACATATGGTACATGGAAAGTGGATAATCTAGGCATATGTCTAGATACCAGTCAAAATTTTTCACTTACAACACATGTGATGGAGGCACTATTACATTTTAAGATAATTCTAAAGGAAAAGTAAATAGTTTTGGTAAAGTTAGTATTTCTAATTCATTTTTTATTTATAAAGTTTTATTTGTTGAAGGATTAAAACATAATTTAATTATTATATCTAAATTATGTGATGATGGAATAGAAGTTAAAATTTAAAATGATAAATGTTTAGTTTTTATGTATGATTATTTATTATTTTATGCTAATAAAAAGGAAAATATTTATACTAATGATTTTTTAGAACTAACTGATCAACATTTTAAGTATTTTAATGATATATAAAATGATAAAATTATTTGGAATTGATGATTATGTCATTTTAATTTCATATTGTTATATAAAATATCTAAAAATGATAAAATTCTATAGTTACCTACCTTGAATAAATAACAAATTCATGTTTGTGACACTTTCATAAAAGGGAAAAAATGTAAAGTTTCTTTCAAACCTATCAATTAGATAAGTAAAAATAGACTTTTACAGTTAGTGCATCTTGATCTAATTGGTCCTACTCAAATTTCTATCCTCATAGAAAATAAATATCCTTTAGTTATTATTGATGATTATAATAGATTTATATCGGTTTATTTTCTTGTTTATAAAAATGATACTTTATCTAGATTTATTTATTTTTTTAATTTAGTTCAAAATAAAAAAGGATGTATGATTTCTTCTATTCTTAGTGATAATGGAGGTTAATTTCATAATTTATAATTTAAAAAAATTTGTGAAAGGAATGTGTATTTTCATAATTTCTTTGATCCCAAAACACCACAATAAAATTATGTTATAGAATGAAAAAATATAACTCTTATTAAAATAGATGGAACTATGTTAAGTGAATATAATTTACCTAGATATTTTTGAGTTGAAGTTGTTTTTTATACTTGTTATATTTCATATCAAATTATTCTTAGAACTTTGTTAAAGAAATTTTTTTATAAATTATTTAAAAATAAAAATCCTAAAGTTGGTTACTTTAGAGTTTTTGATTGTAAAATTTTTATTTTAAATTCAAAAGATAATTTAGATAAATTTTATTCTAAAAGTGATGAAGGTATTATTATTGGTCATTCTAAATATAGTAAATATTATAGAGTTTATAATAAAATAAATATTATTATTGTATAATATATTCATGTTATATTTGATAAAAATAATGTAAAATTAATTTATAATTCTAATGATTTTGTTGATAAGTTTTGAGATTTTTATTTTGGTGAAGAAAAATCTGAAGATAAGGATGAATAACTTGAGGGGGAGTGTACTCCTTCTTAACCAGATCCAAGATAATGGAAGATTTATAAACATAATAATATTGAAAATGTTATAGGTAATATTGATTTTTGTATTAAAACTAGAAATTATGTTTTATATTTTTGTGCTAATTATGATTTTTTTCTAATAATGTTCCTAATAATGTTTTTGATTCTTTAAATGATTCAAATTTTATTTTTTCTGTGAAATATGTGATTAATCAATTTGTTATAAATAATCTTTGTAGTTTAGTATAATTTATTGAGGATAATAAAGTAATCAGAACTAAATGGATCTTTAGAAATAAGATGGATGAATCTGAAAATGTTGTTAAAAATAAAGCCAATTTTTTTCCCAAGGATACTTTCAAGAAGAAGATATAGACTTTAATGATTCATTTTCACCCTCTTACAGGTTATAGGTTATTAGAATATTGTTATATTTTTCTTTTTTTAAAGGTTTTAAATTATATAAAATGGATGAAAAAAGTGATTTCTTAATTTTTTTATAAATAAATAAGTTTATGTTTCTTAACCCCCTAGTTTTAAAAATGAAAAATTTCATAATCATGTTTTTAGATTTTCCAAAACATTGTATAGTCTCAAACAAACACCTTGTTCTTGGTATGAAAGAATTTCTTTATTTCTATTAAATAACAGTTTCAAGAAATTTAATTTTGATCCCAAACCTTTTATTAAAATAATTTATAATGATATTTTATTTATGAAAATTTATGTTGATGATATAGTTTTTGGTTCTTCTAGTGAAATGATTTGTAATGATTTTTCTAATTTGATGTCATCTGAATTTGAAATGAGATTAATGGGAGAATTAAAGTTCTTTCTTGGATTTAAAATTTATCAAAGAAAATATGTGATCTTTATTAATAAATATAATTATGATAAAGAGTTGGTTAAAAGTTTTATTTACGATTCTTATAAATCTATGAAAACTCCTCTGAGTACTAGTTGTAAATTAAATGTTGATGCATCTAGAAAATCTGTTGATATTAATGTTTATAGAGGTATGATAGGTAACTTTTTTTATTTAACTACATCTTGACCCAATATCATGTTTAGTGTTTTCTTATGTTTAATATTTCAATTTTATCCTAAAAAAATTAATTTTAATTATGTGAAAATATTAATTAGATAGGATAATGGAACTAAAAAATATAGTTTTTTTTTATTCAAGGTATATTTTTTTTTGATTTCATATCATATTCTAACTTTGATTTTGGAGGATATAAAATTGATAGAAAAATAACATGAGGTATGTTTCATTTTCTTGGAAAAGTTTAATTTCTTGTTCTTCTAAAAAAATTACCTATTTCTCTATCCACTGCAGAAGCTGAGTATATTTTTATTTCTAGTTATTGTGGTCAAAGTTTATGGATTGATAAAAATTTATGTGATTTTGATATTTATATTGATAAATTGCCTATTTATTTTGATAATATATCTATAATTTCTATTTATAATAAAACTTTACAACAATATAGAAATAATAATATTGATTTTATATTTCATTTTATTAGAGATCATGTGAATAAGAGACATTTTGTTTTAGAGCTTATCCCTACTAAAAGTCAACTTTTAGAAATCTTTACTAAGACTTTAAAATTTTCTCAATTTAAAAAACTTAAATTTGATCTTATAATGTTATAATATTAATAGTTTTTTATTCATGTGTTTAGGGGGAGTTTTAGTATATTTATATATCAAAATTTTTAGATTTACATGCAATCTATAAAATCTGGAATCTGTTTTTCAGATTACTTATTGTTATTTTTTGTGCATATTTTTTTGCTATATAAAAATTTTAAAACTTATCATACATCCTATATAATGTTAAATTAATATTTAAACCTTTAGTTTTCATAAAATATTACTTTTTAAAAATATTTCTCATCATTTTTTCTCAAACAATTTAAAAAAAATTATTCTCACTACATTTACTTCTAAATTTTAATAGTGGATGAATTTTCAATGGATGTAAGATCCAGGATTTTCATAAGGTGTGTGTTTGTTTATGTTTTAGTTTAAGTCTTTTACTTTGGTTAAATAAGTGTTTCCCCAAGTTCATGAGAAGGCTCGGGGGTGTTCCGGGGGTTCGGGGCATGAAAGGGGAGGAAAAAGAAGTTTTTTGGGCATGTTGCACGATTTGCACATGGTTAGTGAAAACTGTGTGGAGCATCCTAGGTAACCGTACAACCTTGGATAGAGGCTTTCACAAGATTATCACACGGTTAAAAAAACCATGCAGAATTCCCTGGAAACTATGTGAAGGGTTAATTTTGGGACAATGGCTCATGCATAGTTTGGTAAACCGTACAACCTAGTAAAGTTGAGAAATTTACAAAAAAAATTACCACTTCAATATTTTAAATCCTTACTCAGGATTTTACTCCTTTATTCTCCTATAAACCCTAGTGAGAAACAAAGAACTCCAAGAGCTTCCAAGGATCAATCTCTCTCATTTCTAGGCCGTTTTGGATGCCTTTGGTTGCGGATCAAAGATCCGGGTAAGTCTAATATTCCACTTGTTTCTCTTTTCTGGATCAGGGTTTTATAGTTTGTTTTATCTCCTTCTAAATCCATAAAACCCTATTTCCTTGTGAAACCTAGGTTGGGGTTTTAAGGGGTATTTGAATCTGGATACAATGCTACGATTGAGAGTGTGTTCATCGTCGAATTCAAGGTAGGTGGTCTACAAGTTATATCCCATAGTTTGGTTATAGATTTGTGCATGTGTATTGAGGTATTGTATTCCTATTATTGTGGATTTGTTAGCATGTGTATGATTTGGTAAATTGGGTGTATAAATGATTACTAGAACCCCTCATGACCCCCTTGGGATGTATCAATGATGAATTGAACGTTTTAGGGTCTCCCATGGGATGTGCTGACCTTATCGAACCTAAGAATTGGTAAAGTTAAGTGTGAAATTGATGTAAGATAATGTAGAGCCCTTGTTGAATATATTAATGTGTTTAATTTAATTAGAAATGGAATATTGGTAGTTATTCCTAGGTTGTTAATGGATCTAGGGGTGGTGTGGAGTGACTTAGTAGTGGGTTAATTGGGTCAAAGGAGATTGTGTCAAAAGGGTTATAAATTATGTTGAGTTGCCCAAAAGAATTAGTATATATGAAATGATGAACGTGTTAAATTAAAAATGGATTATGAATTGAATAACATGTGAATGGGTTTGCTTAAGGGAATTTATGAATATGTATAATGGGTAAATACTTGGGAATTATGAGGTACACCTAATGGGTTGAATATGGTAAAGTGGTCGTACTAAGTGATATAAGAATTGTACTTGAAATGCATAAGTAGAAAATTCTTGTGAAATGATAAATGAGATAATTGGTTCAATACATGGTAATTGTTTAATGTTGGTTAATGTATAGAAATTGATGAAAATAATTAATGGGTTAAGGAATGGTAATGGGAATTGGGTCAAATGGTATTTGGAATGTAAATGGTAAATATATTAATGGGTTATGGCATAATATAATTTACCATGTTGATTGTTATGGATTATGATTATTATATGTATTGGTTGTGTTTGGTTGTGATATGTTTTGTGTATGGTGAATTAATTTATAAGAATGTGCACATGGCTTGAGGTGTGGGATAAAGGACTGAGGCTCCTCCCATAGGTCGAGTTGGAATGATTCTCTAACTCCACCCACAATGCACGGGTTAGGGAAGGGGACAAAGATCTATTCCCCTAACAGTTGTATTCCACCTGGACTGAGGCTTCCAAGTGAGGTTATTGTGATGTTGTGATATTTTATCCCTAGTGAGTTAGGGACTTACTTATTCCCTTATTTAAATAATTAATTCCACGAACCTTGTGTGATTGATGATGAATTAGTAATGAAAGAGACATAATGATTTGGCACCTTGGTTAGTATAGCTAAGTAGATATTATTAACTAGTGGACCAAATTGTATTTTATTTGATTGTTATTTATTCATACTTGCATGCACTATCTGTTAGACTGGATATTTGTAGACACCGTTGGTGGTGGCCTACTGAGTTGTACTCACACCCTACTCAGGCCGTCGTTGGGCACCCGAGTAAATTTCATCGTTGCAGGTCAGGACAAGGGCAAGGGCCCTATGCTAGGGAGTTGAGTTGGACATGAGATATGCATAGATGAGGTTCTCTACTTGAAGTTATAACTGTTTAGGGGATTCTGCCGTTTGTCTTTATTTTGGGTTTTTTCCACTTGTAATTATAGCATGAAATGGCCTATTTACTATTGGTTGTGGTTTGTACCCAATTGGGAAATAGTTATTTATGTGTTTTCACTGATTAGTTCATGTTATATACACTATTTTATATGTTTAATGATGTGTATTACTTTTACCAAGAGGGTATATTCTCCCCATGTGACTAATATAGACCCTCGCTGCTAGTCGACAACCTCTGGCATATGGGGAGGTGCGCTTGAGGTCATGTGACGACCCGACTTGAGGAACCAGTTTAGTGGCACCCAGGTTGGGGGCATTACAATGGAACATTGATAAATGTTTTAAAAAAATTTCTTTATTTTTGTTTACTTATAAAAAATGGTAGAATTATTTTATTTATTGATGTTCAGTTTTGTAATCAAACAAAAAGGGAGAGATTGTTTGTGCATGTGCTTGCATGTATTTTTGTTTAGATTGATTATAATTCCTCCCATGTTTGCTTAATATTATCAAATGTTTAAATTTTTAATTGTGTTTAATTAAATGTTTTAATATTTTTATATATATTATATATTTTAATTGTGTATTATTTAAATTATACATAATCTTGATCATATCGTAATATTTCTGTACCTAAAAGTTATTTTGATTTCATGTTTTGATTTTTCATAACATGTTTCACAAGTTTTATTTTAAGTTCCTAGGATAAATAAGTCTCTTGGGACCTTAAAATATCATTTATATATTTTTTACTATTCTTATATAGAAAATTTATTGTTCCCATGTAACCATTTTTGAAATCCACATAGCCAAATGAAATTCATGTAGCTGATTTTGAATCCATGTAGCTAATTTTTCAATTTCATCTACCCTATGTATTATGACTATATATTGATCTATAGAACTCAAAATTGAGTTATTTTTTTTGAAAATATAATAATATTTAATAAATGTCATTAGAATACATCGACTTATGAATCAATCTCTTTCATATATGAAATCAGGTTTGAAGTCACTCTATTTTTTCAGTCTGATTTCTGAAATTTTTCAGAACAAATTTTCTTCTATTTTTTTATGATAAAATGAGTTATGTATATCCTATTAAGGTGATTATTATTTATTTATAAAGATAATTATATTTTATAAATATAATTCAAAATAAACCAAAGATAATTCAACCTTTATCTAAATCTGTTTTAGGTCTGAAACTTGTAAAGACAACCCGTCTACAGTTTTCAAGAATTACCTTACGTGAATTGCCTATATGAAGAATTCAGATATGTGATTCCCTTACATAGTGAATCACTTATATGATTTCAATACATGAAATTAATATATAGTTAATTTTTTATGTGATTTTCTTACAGGTTCAGTTTTCTTACATAGATAAAAATGCCTACATGAAAAACCCCTATGTAAATTTTCCTACATAGTTCATTAAAATACCTATAGGAAAAATTATATATTTTACATAATGTTTTATATATAGATTTTATAAATATTTATTTATTATTATTAAATTGTTCTTATGAAAATATAAATTCATATTAATTATGTATAACCCATGTGAAGTTATTTTTATTGTTTTAAACACATTTTTTGAATATAAAATAGTGTCTTAGTTTCACGCATGAAATATACAACTTGCAACTAAAAAATTTAATTTTATTGTTTTATGAAGATTTCTTTGATTATATGGTTTTTAAAATAATTCTAGATAATATTAATTTCAATAAACATGTTTTAATATATTTAATGTGGTGTTATTAAGTTTTGATTTTCTCCTCATATTTACTACTCATCTTAAAAAAATTGTTTTAAATTTCATATTTTTAAATTCAAACTTGATATTTTCTTGGGATTTATATTTAACCTATTATTATGGAGACCATTTAAATTATTTATTAGATTATTTAAAATTGGTTTGAATATATCTTTATTGTTTTAAGTTTTAGTTGTGAGCTAAGCAATTATTGTGCAACAATAATATCTTTTTCTCCCCCTGTTATTCTAGTATTATTCTATTTGAATTTTTAATTGGCCAATAACTGCTTAGCTGTGTTAAGTTTATTTGTTTTAAAAAGTGGATCAAGATTTTCTACTGTATAGTGAGAAGAGAACAATGGTCTATATATTATATCTGTTATGAACATTTCCCACTACTACTAGACAATATCTCAAGGGATGAACATAAACATATTTGACATCTACTACCTTAACGAGATGATCATATCTTATACTCAAGAACCAATACCTATGTCTTATTCTTCTTATATCAATTTTTTCTATTTTCTTGAGTCTGTAACACTTCCTCCCATATTTCATGTATACTCTCTTTTTTGTTTATTCTTTTACATACAAAATCATTTTTTTTCTTCTCGTCTTTGGGTTGTGTCTCCCAGATTCTAAATTCAGGACCATTTGGGTTGTTACTAGTATAAAGTCAGTATAGTAATTGGTTTGTGACTCCACATAGGTTTTAGATTATTATTCCACTAGAAAAAGAAAGATGTAATTAGGTTATGTCTCTCCTTAAAAAATAAGGTAGTGAAAAATGTATCTCTCACCAAGTAGAGAAGTATAACACTATACTAGATCCAATTTTGATCGAACTAGTATAAAAATATTTGTGTTCATTTTTTTTATTCTACTGCTAACTAACTCTTATAATTAACTCTGGTAATTAACTTTAATATTTAATCCATCTCACTAAAATTTTAATTCGGTATATTCACCCCCTCTAGACCTTCTTTAATCATTCTTTCTGACATAAAAATCTTATTTATTTTTCTTTTTTTATTTTCATTGTAAAATGAAAACAACATTCATGTGTACATATGGAACCATCTCTATGGACAATGTAATTTATTTTTCTATCTCTACATTTTATAGATAACTATAAATATGTATATAATAAATATATATGATATTTATATCATGATTAAATTTATATAGATGATGGAACCATGATCAAAGTACAAGGACTATAACTTCCAAATGAAAAATTTCATGAAAAATAAAATAGTTAACACTTAAAAACATTATTTTTAATAATAAATTATTAATAAATGGGTGTTGAAATGTCATAAGTGGATCATATATGATATTATAAGTATGTACATGGTTATGATATAGAATTATTAAAATTTAAATTTATTATACATTTGGTTATATTTCTTATAAATAAATCTAAACTTGAGGTAAGAGTTTTACATTGCAATATCATTTTTATTGAGATTATTTATGCTTAAATTTCCGATGATGAAATTCTATGATATTTATATTTAAAATATTATTTATTTTATTATACTCTAGTTATTTTTATATATTACATGTTTTTATTTTATTTTCATCTCTTTAATTACTCAAGATATTGAAATAACATTTTTAAAGAAAACCAACTTTGTTTTACTACTCAGTCGAGAATATTTTCCTTCCATGTCCATATTTCATTTAAAATTTTTTCAAGAATGTTTTTTAATATTATCCTATGAATTATTAAAATTATTTTTATACATATTTTAATTTCTATAATTTTTTTAAAAGGAATATTCTTATTGTTTTTCAAATTAGGTAACTTTAACTTTTATCGAAAGTTTGAAAGTAATCTTTATTTTAACGTACATGGCATGAAAATATTTTATCTCCATCATGATTGCTCAATTATTTGAAGATTAAATTTTCAATTTTCCATAGTTTTTTAAAATAAAATGATTTAATTAATATTTTTAAATATTTTAGATTTTAAATAAGTGATTTCAAAATGAAAAATTTATTTTTCCTTAAGAAAAATTCAATGATATTTTAAAGGAATTTTTCATCTATGATAACATCCTTTGATGTTACTTATGATTTAATAAGGATATGATCCAATGATACCATCCTTATTATTTCTCTAGATGGTTTATTATTATAATGATGAGATATTTATTAAACCCTTTTCTTTTCCTCAGGTTATGAAATGTTGATATGATCAATTTTTTATGATCTTATGGAACACATATGTATGATTTTCATTATGTGACGGGTTGGTCTAAAATTATATAGAACTACAATTCATTGGGTAATTATGGATATATTATGAGAAAATAAGGACTATAACGGGGAGTGAACCTAGTTTAGTAAGGGAGTCTGTTTAATATGATAGTTTTAGGAGTGAACCTTGACTAAGGAAATGATGGAATGAGGAGTGAACCCAATCCACCATAATAGCCTTAACAATGATCCTTGAATAAGGAAATGATTTTATATGCTTGTGTGTATTCCAAAAACTTATATCATATTCTTATGACATGTTCTCATGGATCATGATTTATTATTGATGATTCCAAACTCTTATGTATTATGTCTTTTGATTGAAAAAACCTTATTCTATGATTCATGGTTAAAGATAATTGAATAATTAGGAATGATCATTGTAATATATTATTATGTTCTCATACACTTATGATTATATTATTATTTCATATGATCATCGATTTATATCTCACATGTTTACCCTTACTGAGCATCATAGATTTCCCTTTATTATGCCTCATTTTTTCCAGGATATAAAGAAAAGTTTTAAGTATGATGTGTCTAAGGAGGGTGCTACTTGTGAAGAGCTTAGTGGGAGATTATTTAAATCTTTTATTTACCCATTTTTTACGTATACATGTTTCTAAAGACACTAAACCTTTATATTTATAACATGGATTTTAATGTTATGTATTGAATATTTATATAATAAGATATAATATTTATGTATGTAAAGTTTGGGTCAACTCATCATTACTGCCACATTCCTATGATGCCATGATCTTATTATGCCATGTTCTTTATTTCAAAATTCCATAAGATTTTTCATGATATTTTTCTTTATGTTATCATGATATTACATTCGACTCATATGATATGATCCTTTATCATGTTTATTCCCTTAATGTGCTTTACAGATCAACCATTTTTTATGTATTCACCAGGTTATCCTATGTAGTATTAGAAGATCAAGGGAATTTAGGATCATGTTAAGGGGTTTTACATAATAATATAGTTTATGATTAGGTTTTTGTATCACATTTATAATCTTCCAAAGACACTAGACCTCTTGATATCTAGGTTGTGTTTTGTGGTTTTTTATATTGAAAATTATGTAATTAAATTTGTAAGAGACTTGGGTCACTATAGTTGGTATCAAAGAAAAGTCTAGTTATTTTGGGGTATTAGGAATAAAATACATTAGTGAAAACCCTAGGGATAATTATAAGTATAGTAAAACATCTTGAAATTTTGATAAAGTATAGAGTGTATGGTTCCCAAGAAATGAAATCCATGTATGGATAATACAAGTGGATGTGGATCTGGAACAGATACCTAGGGTTAATAACCTCAGAAGGGATCTGTGTGTATTAACTCGACCTATAGATGATGCACAATAAAGGTATTGTTGCACACCTAGTTGGAAACTCCCGAGGGATATTCTTTGGTAAATCCACAAGATATTTATGAACCATTATGAATGAATTGAATAGATTGTTAGGTTAAAAAACCTAATAGTAAAATTAGCATGGATAACCTAGATTGAAACCTAGAGGCTCATAAGTTAGGACATATATGTCATTTATAAGTTATTTATTATAATTTCATAGTTTACCTATTTATATGATTATTAGTTTAAGTATTATCATCTCTAATTTTTCATTTTATTTTATTTAATGGAAGTAAATAGGGGGAATCTTTCCAAAAACAAATTTGATGGAAAATGTGATGATTTCCCTAATGAGATGCCTAACCAGATGGGAGTGAGATTCGCGAACTTCATTTAAACACTACTTAAACATACTCAATTTATGAATAATAACTTGAATCACATGGAATGAACTTTTTATCCTAATGAAGAACAAATTGAGATTGAGTCCTTTATGTGAAAATGCCTCTTACCTTTAGTGGATCTTTTTATCCTCTACAACATCTACAAACCCATACTCTTAGACCCGGTGCTAAAAAACATAAACATTAAATTTCTAGATTTGATACAGGTAAATGTGACCAAATTTTTTCCATCCAAAACTTATAACATAAAAAGGAAAATATTGGATAACACACATACCTAATAACCTTTTAGGTTTAGAGTTTTAGAGATTTAGGAATTTTTTTTAACAACATGGATTCATAAACAACTAGTTCTTAATGATCAATATCATCTCTATCTATACCCAACTTTTCATATTCCATATTAATTATTCAGCGGGTCCCACAATTTTCTTAACATACAAAACCTTTATAGACTCACATAATTTAACATAATAACCTAGGGAATATGAAAAAGAAGGGAGATCTCAAATGACCATTAATGGTAAATATAAGCATTAATAATTTGATGTCATGAGTGAGTATATGATAAGCATAAATGGTATGATAACATATTCAAAATTCATGAGTATAACATAAGATAATTCATACCCATCATAACATGGATAAAAAAACATGTGTCACGGCATAAAACTTCAGAAAAGGAAATATCTATAAGAAGCAGTAATCATGATCCATGCGATGTCAATCTAGATCATAGTAAACATTAAAATCCCATAGAAAATATAAAAAAAATGTCTTGATATCTTGTAACATTTTCATATCATTCTTACATATGGAGTAACCCTAAAAACTACACATGAAGCAACCCTCATGGTTAGACTTATAATAGCCATAGAAGTATATTCCCATAATCTCTTAGGATAAACCTAATCATCTAACTCCATCCCATATTTGGAATAATCATATAGTTGACTCCTATACCCAATGTATTAAAGGGATATCACAGATCCACCCATTTTTGGTTTATAATGAAACCACCCATACTTGGTCTATAATGGAACCAACCATCATCATAAACAATCTCCAAGAACCATAACATGAATAAAGTACATAAACCTTGTTTTTCATTATAAAACTCATAGAAAAAATCATTATTCCTTTCATAACTTCATTAACCCATGGAAAAGAAATGAGTTCAATGAAAATCTATTTGAAACAATCATAATCTATCTAGAGAAAGAATTAGTATGGTATCAATAAAAAAATAACTGCAATAGAGTATAAGTAATATTAATGGTTGTTGACATTGATGAATATAAATACCATTAAAATATTATTAAAAACATTTTTTAGGAAAATACCCTTTTTATTCTGAAAGTCACTTTTAAAATATAAAAACCACACACATATTAAATAAAGCATTATATTTGAAAATAAAATTTTAAACATGTAAATGAATATTCAATTCATTGAGGTGTCATAACGGTAGGAAAATGCATTCATGTCATAAATGTTAAAAATAAATATTATTTTCAAACATTTTGAAATAAAAGTCAAAAGAGACCCATGCAGAAAACATTAAGAAATTTCCTTTTAAAAAACATTAAAATAATATAAAATATAATGGAAAATATATTTAGAAAATAATTTATGTTTATAAAAGAACATTTTTGAAAACATTTTAGAAAACATTAATGTGTAAGAGAAAGATTCTCGATTTAAAAGAAGATACCAAATCAATATCACTTTCAAAAAACTTTCTTGATGTTTCTTTATCAATAAGGGAGGAAATAGAAATTAAACATGTAAAAAAAATTCATAAATAGGGTATAATAAAATATATGTGGTTCAATAAAATAAGATCATATGATTTTCCCTCAAGGAATTTTGAATATAAACAATCCCGAAAAGAAAGAAGATTATAACATGAAGCCTTTTCCACTTTGGTAAATTTTCAATCATATTCCCCTTGAAAGAATAAATTTAAATGAAATTTTAAATATCATAAAAATAAGGATATATAGGATATAACATGTCAAAGGGTCATTATATACCCCTCAAAAAATAACATTGGTTCATATCATAAACATGCGTCTTAAGGAAAGGGAGTTTGTAATAAATAAACCTTAGAAATATCATATCAATGAATTGAGAGTTAATAAATTGACAAATTATGTGTAATAAATGTAAATACACAAAAAGTGGGAATATAGAATAAAAAAATTTATATATTAATTAAAACATAATCATAGAATAACAAAGTGAATGAAGAAGATTTTATAACCCAATGAATGGAAATTGAGTTAAGAAACCCTTTACCACTTGGTAACTCTCGAGTCTAATAACCCTGAATGAAATATTTTAAAATACAATGTAAAATAAAATGAAGTATTAAGTATTCATTATATAAAATGAAAAATGGAATTATATACACCATAGAAAATAAATTAGGTTCATAAAATTAAAATATACCATAATGAAAGGGAATTGAGATGAAATCCCTTACCTCGAGTACAAAATTTCCATGTATATATTTTAACTCCTACATAATAAAATCATATAAATTATTTTATTTATTAAAAATATTTTATAGGTTAAATACTGTATCATTAAACCATTTATTTAATTTATCTTAATGAGATTATTAATTACTTAATCTATTAAGTTCATCTCAGGTATTTTGAGGACGTTCAGTTCATAAGTTCAAAATGAATTTCATAGGTTGAATGAAGTCCAAGAGGTAATTATTAAATCATCTAAATAATTATAGTCATGAAATAATTTTAATTTTTATACATTAATTATACTTTTAAATCCAACCATTAAATATATTTATGAAAAATTAACTTTGTTATAATCATGGAGACGATAGGTTGTACATATGCATGAGTAACGGTTCCATTTTTCAATGATAATTATAAAAAAATGTAAGTATCATTTTACCTTCCTAGAATGATCATAATATAATAGATATTATATTATTTCTTTAATTATACTTATATATATCATCCATGTGATGTGGTGATGAAAAACGAATCACATCGCTTGGTGGAGGTGGTAGTCCACACGTACTCACAAACGATGTTATCATTTTCCATTGTATGGAAAGGTAAGAAAATATTTGTTATATTATATTTAAATTATTATAAATATGTCATTAATATTATATATATAACTCAAATCCATCATTATGATCCATCCACGAGTGATAGTGATGAAAAATGAATTACATCGGTTCGCGAGGTGGTAGTCCGCCATACACACGAATGATGGTTTCATTTTCCATTTAATGGAAGAGGATATGGATATATGTCATTAAATTAACATAATAACATATCAGTATATGGAAGATACTAGTGTTATTATTTTATCATGGTTGAATAATATTTTAATGAGGTGTAATAATAAATAAAACAAAAACATGGGGTTAAAAACTATACATATTCTTTGGAAAATCTTTTTTTTCTTAACACCTTAATCACTTTAAGTTTGGTATTATTACTAAAATAAGACTAATAGAATGAGTTAATGGATCATAGTAAGGTATTTTTTCAGGTATTTTCCAAACCAAATGGTTCTTTAAGTGTGAATTAATGAGAAGAATATATTTCATTTTATAAGAGAGGGGAGGGACACTCTTGGAATTTCTCAAAAATATTAAATTAATATAAATTAATTTTCAATTAAAAATGGATAAAAAATCATTTATTTAAAATATAGGATGAGTATGGGTATAAATAATATCATAAAATAAAAATTAGACAAGTTTTTATAACATTTTTATCCATATCATTTTGTTTTAACCCCTCATTAACCCCTTTTACACTTACTATGACAACAATGATTTTTTACTCTTTGAGGGTCACTATAGTTAATATAAATGAAAAAAAGACCCATAAATAGACCATGGTTAATATAATAAACCATATCTTAATAAATTTTCCAAATATAAGTTTTTTTAGTAATTTTATATCATTTAATAAAATATTATTTGTTATAATATATCATGAATGTCAATTTTTAGAACTATTTTTTACTTGGACATTAACAACATGAATAAAATAAGTAAAATTTGAAAAAAATATTTTAATACATACCTAACATGTCAATTTAATCTATAAAATTTGTGGATAACATTAATTATCTCAAATTATATTACTTTTAATATTTTTAATATAATTTATTTGACTTTTTTATTAATTGAAAAATTGCCGTGTTAGCATTGTGTAAATTTTTAAGGTAATTATTTCATCACTAAAAAATAAAAATAAATTATCAAGATAGATATAAATTATTTATATTTCAAAAAAATATTTATAACCAAAAATATCCTTTGGTTAACATTATATTAATAATATTATATTTATTAAAAATAAGAGTATGACATTTTTGAATTTTCTTTAAATAAAATATTATAAATGTTATAATAACATCAAAATGGAAAAAAGGCCACACTACTACAAAATTGGCCTTTAATTGCACTAAAAAAGTTCTAATAAATGGTTATTTTATCAAATATTTTTTTAGCACTGATAAAGGGCCACTTTAGCAGTGCTTTTATTTAGAACCAATAAAGGGCCCCTTTATTAGTACTTTTTTTTATTCTAATAAAGGACAAATTTATCAGCGCTTTAAAAAGTGATCATAAAAGAATCATATATCAGTACTTTCAAAATCACTAGTAAAGGACCAATTTATCAACGCTTTAAAAAGCTTTGATAAAGGACCCATTTATTAGCGCTTTCAAAAACATTGATAAAGGGGCATACTGCAGTTTGTTGTAACAACTCACTACAACACCAGTGCAATGTGCTATAAAAACATACCGAACCACTAGAAATACCACTAGATATCACCAAAATCAAGTACTAATAAATAATTTAAATGAAATGAATTTACAACATAAATAGAAGAAAAAAACAGTATATAGACATTTCAAACATTTGTTTATACAATTACATAAGTACAAATTATTATATACATTAAAAAACATAAATGTTCCTTTTTCTTTTGATCCTGAATCTGAATCATGATATTTCTGAACAAACCACCCGTGATCAAGATAAATAAATCACTTTTATAAGAAAACAAGTCATATGTTAGTAATAATATAAAGAAATAAATAAACTGAAAGTGTTAATTTTAAACTAAACTTTTAGTCATACTAGCTAGGAACACTTCATATTAGATTAAGGCGAGGGTGATTCCTACATGTCTCAAATGACTTATGAATTTTTTTCTTAAATTATCAAAACAATCCTAATGTTTTTCTCAGTTTTGAGTACTTTACTTGTCTTTTTTACTAAAATCTCATTTTAAACTAGAAACATACACTTTGACTCATACTAATCACGTCGTGTATCAGTTTGATGTGAGACCAATAATTAGACACCATAAATTACTTATGAATAATTTTCCTAAATTATTAATAAAATACAATCATGTTTGATTGGATTTCAGTGAGTGACACTTTTTGAACTAAAATTTCAATTTTAAACTTATAACAGACACTTTGAGTCATACCAGACACATCATGTATCAAATTAAGGTGAGGATGATTCCTACACTTCAAAAAGTGACTTATGAATTGTTTCAATAAATTATTAAAACAATTTGAATTCATTTTCTTGTCTTTGAGTAGGTAAGTTTTCCATTTTACTAAAATTGATGTTAATATTAAATAAAAATATGCACTTAGAGTCATACCGGTCACACCGTGTGTCAGATTGAGGTGAGGATGATTCCTACACATCTCAGATGACTTATGAATCATTTTACTAAATTATAAAAATAGTTTTAATGTTTTTCTTGGTTTTGAGTACATGAATTTTCTTTTTTACTAAAATGTCATTTTAAACTGGAAACACACACTTTGACTCATATTGATCACATCGTGTATCGATTTGACATGAGACTAATTACTACACATAAAAAATGAATTATAAATATTTTCCTAAATTATCAAGTAAATATGAGCATGTTTGACTGGTTCTTAGTGAGTGACACTTTTTGAACAAAAATATTGATTTTGAACTGATAACAGACACATTGAGTCATACCGGGCACATCATATATCATATTGAGGTGAGGATAATTCTTATACATAAAAAATGACTTATAAATCATTTATTTAAAGTATCAGAACAATATGAACGTGTTTTCTTAGTTTTGAGTAGTTTAGTTTTCCATTTTACTAAAATTGATGTCAATTTTAAATAAAAAGATTCACTTGGAGTCATACTGGTCACACCGTGCATTGGATTGAGGTGAGGCTGATTAATATAGGTCTCAAATGGATTATGAATCATTTTCATAAAGTATAAAAATAATCAAAAAGTTTTTCTTGGTTTTTAAGTATGTCACTTGTGTTTTTTTACTAAAATATCATTTTAAACTGGAAACACGCACTTGGACTCATACCGATCACATCGTGTATCAGTTTTATGTGAAATCAATTCCTACACATAAAAAGTGACTTATGAATAATTTTAATAAATTATAAACAAAATATGATCATGTTTGATCAGTTCTCAGTGAGTGATACTTTTTAAACTAAAATATCAATTTTAAACTGATAATAAACACTTTGAGTCATATCGGGAATATCGTGTATCAGACAGAGGTGAGTTTGATTCCTACACATCAAAAATGACTTATGGATCATTGATGTAAATTATCAAAACAATTCGAATGTGTCTTATCAGTTTTGAGTAGGTTGGTTTCCATTTTACTAAATTGATGTCAATTTTAAATAAAAAGACTCACTTTGAGTCATACTGATCACACCGTGTGTTAGGTTGAGGTGAGGAAAATTCTTACATGTATCAAATGACTTATGGATCATTTTACTAAATTATCAAAATAGTATGAACGTGTTTTACTGGTTTTGAGTATCTCACTTGTCTTTTTTACTAAAATGTCATTTTAAATTGGAAACATGAACTTTGACTCATACCGATCATATTGTGTATCAGTTTGACATGAAACTAATTCCTACACATCAAAAATTAATGATGAATCAATTTCCTAAATTATCAATAAAATACAAGTGCATTTGATAGGTTCTCAGTGAGTGAAACTTTTTTTAACTAAAATATCGATTGTAAACTGATAACGGACACTTTGAGTCATATTAGGAACATCGTGTATCATATTGAGATTCAGTTAATTCCTACATGTCAAAAATGAATTATGGATCTTTTTTTTAAAGTACCAAAACAACATGAATGAGTTTTCTTAGTTTTGAGTTGGTTAGTTGTCCATTTTACTAAAATTGATGTCAATTTTAAATAAAAAGTCATATTTGGAGTCATACCAATCACACAATGCATCAGATTAAGGTGAGACTAATTACTAAAAATATTAAATTACTTATGGATTATTTTCCTAAATTATCAAAATAATCTAAATACATTTACTTTATTTTGAGTATGTCACTTGATTTTTTTACTAAAATGTCATCTTAAACTGGAAACACGCACTCTGACTCATACTGATCACATCATGTATAAATTTGATGTAAAACCAATTCCTACATGTAAAAAATGACTTATGAATATTTTTCCTAAGTTATCAAGATAATACGAGCACATTTGATCAGTTCTCAGTGAGTGACACTTTTTGAACTAAAATGTAGATTTTAAAATGATAACTAAAACTTTGAGTCAAACCGGGAACATTATGTATCAGATTGAGGTGAGCCTGATCCTACACATAAAAATGAATTATGTATCATTTCTATAAAGTATCAAAACAATAATAATGTGCTTGATTAGTTTTGAGTAGTCCAATTTTCCATTTTACTAAAATCGATGTCAGTTTTAAATAAAAAGATGCACTTAGATTCATAACGGTCACACCATGCTTCAGATTAAGGTGCATTAGATTCCTAAACATATAAAATGACTTATGAATAATTTTACAAAATTATCAAAATAATCTTAATGCGTTTTCTCAATTTTGAGTACACCACTTATCTTTTTAACTAAAATTTCATTTTTAAATGGAAACACACACTTTAACTCATACCGATCACATCGTGTATCGGTTTTACGTGAGACCAATTCATAAATGTCACAAATTAATTATGAATAATTTTACAAAATTATTAATAAAATATGAATGTGTTTTATCAGTTCTTAGTAAGTGACACTTTTTGAACTAAAATATTGATTTTAAACTAATAATAGACACTTTGAGTCATATCGGGCACATCGTGTATCAGATTGAGGTAAAACTGATCCTACATGCCAAAAATGACTCATGGATCATTTTTTTAAATCATAAAAACAATTTGAATGGGTTTTCTTGGTTTTTAGTAGGTCGATTTTCCATTTTACTAAAATTTATGCCTATTTTAAATAAAAAGACGTACTTGGTGTCATACCTATCACACCATGTGTCAGATTGAGGTACAACTAATTCTTACACATCTAAAATGACTTATGGATCATTTTACTAAGGTATAAAAAAATAAAAATTCTTTTGAACAATTTTGAGTATGTCACTAGTCTTTTTTACTAAAATGTCATTTTAAACTGGAAACATGTACTTTGACTCATACCAATCATATCATGTATCGATTTGATGTGAGAAAAATTTCTACACATCAAAAATGACTTATGAATCAATGGCCTAAATTATCAAGAAAATATGAGTGAATTTTCTTATTTTTTAGTGAGTGGCACTTTTTGAACTAAAATGTTGATTTTAAATTGATAAAAGACAGATTGAGTCATATTGGGCACATCGTGTATCCGATTGATGTGCGAATGATTCCCACATATGAAAAATGACTTATGGATCATTCTTATAAAGTATAAAAAAATATGAATATGTTTTCTTGGTTTAAGTGTAAAGACCTGTATTTTTCCATATAATTTTTTTTGGTATTATATGGGAATATTACGAGTTCAAAAAAAATTAACGGTGTGTGATTCCGAGGCCCGGTGTGCCCGGAATTAATTTCTAATTTTTTTTTGGGTACGTTCAGTAAACGCAAGAGCGACATTTTGTAACTTTTGAACCAGTGCTCAATATTGAAATCTGAAGACACCGTTGAATTTGCAGCGCCGATATTCACTTAAAGATACCTTCACCTCGAGAACAGTAGTCCAAGGGTGGAAATTAGTTTTTGGAATTTTTTTTGGAGAAAATAAAATAAACATGCTTTATTTTATTTTTGAAATTGAAACCTCCCATTTTGAATTTAGTGGTGGGGACCACCCGAAATCTCTTTTTTAATGGGAGGTGACTCTTGGTTTATTCCCCCTAGTTAATGTGCCAACTTTAACTTAATTACTGTGAAAAATTTGATTAATTGATAAACTTAATTTATTAAGTTGGCTTCTCACATTGCTTGAGGTTGGAAAAATCATTGGCAAAGGAGGAGAGCCTTGGAGAGAGCTTTTGGAGGATCATCTTCCAATGAAGAACATCCCCAGATCAAGGACGAGGACAACACACGAGCTCAGATTGGGAGCATGGTGTAGGAGCAATGAACACCGACATCACCAAAATTATCTCCTTACCCGTGACATCTTCAACGAATGTCAAGGTAGGGGTTTTAATTTTATGTATGATTAAATATTTTTGTTGATTATTCATAATCTTGATTCACAATGACGATGGCCAAAAAAACATGGCCATCGTTCCACACCTATAACTCGACCCTTTTCTTTCATTCTTCATGCGTTCTTCATCACCAAATAATTAAGCGTGCTGGAAATGAAATGTATCATTGATCGTGACATATGGACGTGGACATCACGACCCGAGGATTGTGAATATGGGAAAATCATAATTTTAGGGTTTGGAACGAAGCTGAAATAGCTCGTGGAAGAGGTTGGCAGCCGACATTCAGCCGACCGTGTGGAAGGAGGGTGGTGCGTGTCCGTGCCGCCAGAAGAGGAGGCCGCGGTGGAGTAGGGTGGCATCCGGTATTCGACTGGCCGCGTAGTGAAGCGACGACGCTCTTCCATGCCCCCAGAGCAAGAGGCCGCGACCGCTTGGCCACAGTGGAGGATCAAAGGCATCTGACACCCGGCCGAACACAGTTGGATAGCGGCGCAAGTCTGCACCACTCGGAGGAGAACCTACTGGTCATTCTGGCCGACCGCGCCACCCCGAGCGAGACCACCAAGCGGTCCCGCATGCCAGCTGGGTGAATGAACGGTCGTTCGGGTAAACCGGGGGGTGGGGGGCTCCCCTTGGGTGTCGGCTATGGAGGACCCCTCCACAGTGGGTCACCTGACCGTAGGATGCACCGCAAGCCATGCCCAGTGGGCTGGGCCAGGTCGGACCGGACTCGAGCCTATCTTGTCCCAGATATGCCTTTATGGGCATATCTTGAGAACCGAGTGTCCATTTGAAGAACCGTCCGTGGAACCAGAATCCTTGGATCAATAAAGTCTTTTTGGTATACTCCAATTGAGTTTTGGATAAATTTGGAGTACGTCCGGGTTGGATCGAACCCGAATCCAATCGGCCCCTCGGAGCGGAAACACTAATAACTTACAGACCGGGTGTTTGATTGACGCGCCGTCTATTGCGTTGGGTCCCTTTTGACATGATGGATCTGTGGGATTCTTTTTTGTGGATCTTCATGGTGGTTGAGGTATGACTGAAGGATTGAGGAGCGGTTCAACCAAACTTGCTATTAGATGGAATCCAGTGGCTAGTAGTGAGGCAGAGGTTGGAGACATATCATATGAAGGTTAGTACTGAACGATCCTGTGTGGGTCAACACCTATCCTATGTGGGTCAGCGCTCAACGATCCTGTGTGGGTCAGTGCATACCGATCCTGTGTGGGTCAGATCCAGTGTGGGTCAGTGCTCAGCAATCTTGTGTGGGTCAGTGCATACCGATCCTATGTGGGTCATTGCGGGGGTTAGTACCTATCGATCCTATGTGGGTCAGAATCCATATAATTAGCAGCAGTACCTATTGATTGAATAAGATGATCTAGCTTCGCGACTGATCATTTTTACTTCTATACTTTACTTATACCTGTGTGAGTTGAGTCTTTACCTTTGTGGTGTACTTGTGTGGTATTTATATCTTCGTGGTGTTACCTGTGTGGTACTTATACCTTCGTGTTGTTACCTTTATATATCTTGATAACTTAGGTATATGTATGGGAATATACCTAAGTAGAGTTGATGTATATTGCTTTGTGCTTTTTGGTTTTTCCTTTTTGGAACTCTAGGAGACCTACGAGGGTCTCGGGGTCCCTACTGAGTATCGTTATACTCACCCCTACACGAGCTATGCCCGCAAATTACTATGTCCTGTGCAGATGATGGACAACGCTGATCGAGGTCAAGGGTACCATACAAGAGGATGATTGGAGGTGGACATTGGATGAGATGATCTGCAGGAACAACCGTTTGAGAGCTGTACCTACCCTTCAGGTAGGGTCCTTGGCGAGTGTTTACAGGAGTTGTTCTTTTTTCAGTTTTACTTGTATTTTCCTATTGGACTTGTATTTTAGCCCCTTTACTTACTGTACACACCCTGTTTACTATATAGTTTACCTTGTTCTTGTATCTTGATGTGTGTTTGTTTTGGTTGATTTTACAGGTTTAGAGGTAATGCCTTCTTGGTTTTAGGGATATGCCTATCTGGTGCTAGTCACCAGCCCCTGTCCTATGGAAGGCGAGCTTGGGTTAGTCACGGAACGAGTCCTGGGGGATGGATCATGACAAATTGGTATCAGAGGAGATCAGTTCTACCAAAGAACTAGGACTCTGATATTTTCTATGAAGCAATAGTGTTAAGTGTTATGAGTGTGGTTTCTAGTTCAGGGAGTCCAGTGTTGGTGAGGCGGATGACGTATCCATACACCCGGACCCTGAATTATGATTTCTGACTCAGTTCATGAAAACACTGATTGTGTGTGTTTTTGAAAAGTTTTTCTTTTGATTTCTTTGGAGTCAGCTCACCAGGTATAATTTATTAACCGTGGCGCACCTGTTTCTTTTAGGATGCCACCACGCAGATAGCTAGCCAAGGTTCCAGGTAGAGTATGTGATGATAGCCCACCAAGCAATGAGGCTTTGGTGCAGGCCCCCTTATGGAAGTTGTACCATCTGGTGGTGAACCAGCAGCACCACTACCTGTTGAGCAGCCAATTTCACCATCCCCAGCAGTAGAGGGTACACGCCAGTTGATCGAATTACACGAGTTCCAGTTTCAGAGGCCACTGAGGTTCCGGGGAGAGATAGATCCATAGGTGGCTGAGGAATGGCTGGAGGCTATGGTTAGAGTTTTTCGACTGGTAGGCACACCAGCCGATCTCATGGTGATCCTTGATGCTAGTCTTCTTTAGGCAGCAGCGGGAAGATGATGAAGCTTGATGCTCTAGGTTCACGATGAGGTGACTCTCGTCTGGGCGGACTTTGAGAGCCTTTTCAGGGCAGAGTTCTTCCCAGAGACCTTATGCTCTGTGCGTATACAGGAGCTTCTCCACTTACAGCAGGGAAACATGACTATGACTCAGTATTCAATGAGGTTCACTGACCTCTCGTGCTACTACACTGACATGGTTCAGGACCCTTTCTTCAGGGCTCGGACCTTCGAGCAGGGGATCATACATGAGATTAGATCTTTGATGGTTTCTCTCAGCATCCCAACATAGGAAGGGGTGTTAGAGAGAGAACTATTAGTGGAGAGCTTCCTTACTGAGCAGTCATTGGCAGCGAGACCCACCACCGTACGACACATATTAGATTCATCGGTAGCTGGTAGCAGAAATATGACGTAGAGGTCAAAGAGGACCAGGCCTACTGGTGGACGACTGTAGGATACAAGGTCGGTGGTGTGGGTATCTCGAGACATAGCAGGATATGTGAGGATCAGGCAGTGTTACACGTGCGACATGCAAGTTCACATGGATCGTGACTGCCCGACCCACCATACAGACGATAAGTAGATGGTTGAAGGACTTCCTAGGTAGAGGAAAAGATTCTATTGAGGAGGTCCACAGGTAGGAGGTGGACATGGCAGAGGAGCAGGTCATGAAACAGGCGGTGGGCGGTGATTCGAGGTTCTACCTCCACCACCTCTGGAGATGATTCGAGGCATGATCTGTGTCTACTCCACCTTAGCTGCAGTACTTATAGACACAAGTGCCAGTCACTCTTTTATTTCCACTACCCTCATTCAAAGCTCGAAGATTCTGGTGGAGCCGTTGGCTCAATCCTTACGGATAGAGACTTCTATAGGAGAGGATTCGATGATTACACACTAGTGACGACAGTGTGAGATTACTCTAGGAGGTGAGAGTTTTGGTTGGGATCTTCTAGTAGCGGCGTCGAGGCCTTACAACGTCATCTTGGGTATAGGCTGGTTATCCATAGTCCATGCTCATATTGACTATATTAGGCACAAAGTGCGGTGTGTCCGCACGGATGGGACCATGTTTTCCTTCACCGGTGAGAAGGGAACCTTTGTAGCGCAGGATGGACTTACCTAATGGAGGGTGCAACCGATCACACATAAGTTGTCTAGAATTACCCTCAGAGTGGTTGATGTTGAGATTCCACACTATCTTGTAGTGGTGGACCAATACACTGATGTTTTCCTTGATGATTTTCTAGGTCTACCTCCTCACAGAGAGGTGGAATTTTACATTGACTTGTACCCTGAGACGACACCGATATCTACACCAGCATATTGGATGGATCCTATGGAGCTTTGAGAGTTGCTGGTATAGCTGGAGGACTTGCAGGGCAAGGGGTTCATTAAGCCCAGTGTTTCTCCTTGGGCATCCCCGATTTTGTTTTCCAAGAAGGAGTATGGGAGTTTGAGACTCTATGTGGACTATTGGTGCTTCAACCAAGTGACCATGAAGAATAAGTACCCACTCCCGAGGATTGAATATATCTTTGATTAGCTTAAGGGATCACGATGGTTTTCGAAAATAGAACTCAGATCAGTTTATCACCAGCTTAGGGTATGAGATGAGGATAAACAGAAGACAACCTTCAGATGTCGGTATGGCCATTATGAGTTCCTGGTTATGCCATTCGGCATGACCAATGCCCCAACAATGTTCATGGGACTCATAAATAGGATCTTCCATCCATACCTCGATCACTTTGTGGTAGTCTTCATCGATGACATCCTGATATACTTAGCAACGGAGGAGGAGCATGTCTATCATCTGCAGATAGTTCTGGACACACTCTGAGAGCACCAAATTTATGGTAAGCTCTCAAAGTGCCAGTTCTAGATTCGAGAGGTTCACTTCTTAGGACACGTCATCTTGGAGGTTGGAGTTGAGGTGGATCCAGCAATGATTGAGGCTGTGCTTGCTTGGGAGCCACCCAGGAGTGTGACGGAGGTGCAGAGTTTCTTGGGTTTAGCTGGTTTCTACCAGAGGTTTGTGCCTGAATTTTCCAGAGTAGCGACACCCTTATCAGCATTGACAAAGAAGGGGAAACCCTTCATGTTATTAGAGATATTCCAGTGGAGTTTCCAGAAGATGAGGCAAAGACTAAAAAGTGCCCCTATCTTGAGGATACTGGAGGAGGGCATTGGGTACGTCATCTACTATAACGCATTAGGGACTAGACTTGGATGTGTCCTGATTCAGGAGTGAGAAATTATCATGTATGGTTCTCGACAACTGAGACATCATGAGAAGAAATGTGCTACCCATGACCCAGAGTTAGCAGCAATGGTCTTTTCCTTGAAGATGTAGTGACATTACTTGATGGGAGAACGTTTTACAGTCTACTCTAATCACAATAGTCTCAGGTATATCTTCTCTCAGAAGGACCTGAACCTAAGATAACGACATTGGATTGAGTTCCTCCAGGACTATGACTTTGAGATAGTCTATACTCTTGGGAAGGGGAACGTAATAACATATGCACTCAGCAGGAGATCTGGTATATAGTTTCTAAGTGAGGAAACAAAGAAGCTAGCCTCTTTGTAGATATCCTATGTGGATCGAGATGGAGAAGCTTATCTTCAGTCTTTTATAGTCACTCCCCAATCCTTTAGCGAGTAAGGGAGGTGTATCTTGGGGAAACTAACTGCGAGGATCAATGTGCTCAGATATCCATAGGACATGTACCTGATGGATTTTATGAAGGTGGGGAGAACATCATATTCTTTTGAGGGCGTACTATAGTACTAGTGGCGCTTAGGGAGGAAGTGTTGATGGATTTCCATACATCCCCTCTAGAGGTACATCTAGGAGTGGAGAAGATGTAACAGGACCTTCAGCATTAGAACTGGTGGCCGTGAATGAAGAAAGCAGTGGCAGAGTTTGTCTCACGGTGCCTCACTTGTCAGCAAGTGAAGGCAGAGCACCAGGTTTCAGTGGGCTTAGTTCAGCCACTAGAGGTGCCAGAGTGGAAGTGGGATGGAATTTCCATGGACTTCGTGACAAGAATTCTATGAATGACCATGGGTTGTGATTCTATCTGGGTGATCGTTGACCGAATCACCAAGTCAGCCCACTTCCTACCCATCAGAGATAAGGGAACAATAGAGAGCTTGGGATGCCTCTACATGGAGGAGATTGTACGGTTTTATGGAGTTCCATCTATGATTTTCTTTTATCTTGATGCATGTTTCACTTCCCGACTATGGAAGGGGTTGCAGGAGGTGTTCGGGACACAACTTCGGTTGAGGACCGCATTCCATCCTTAGACAGATGGTCAGACAGAGCAGACCCTTTAGACCCTTGAGAACATGCTGCATTCTTACGTCCTAGATTTCAGCTGCAGCTGGGAGGATCACTTGCCTTTGGTGGAGTTCGCGTACAACAACAAGTATCAATCCACTATCGAAATGGCACCATTCAAGGCGTTTTACTTCCAACCTTGCAGATCACCTCTGCGCTGGACTAACCCAGGGGAGTTAGCACTCGTGGGACTAAAGATGGTACATGCTACCACAAAGAAGGTGCAAATCATCCAGGAGTAGATGAAGACTACACAGAGCAGGCATAAGTCCTATGCTAATAGGAGATGGAGACCTCTGGAGTTCAAGGATGGTGACTGTGTCTTTCTACGGGTCTCACCTCGACGAGGTTTACAGAAATTTGGCTGGGGTGATAAGTTATCTCCGAGGTTCATCGGACTCTTTCAGGTCCTCAACAGAGTTGGAGAGGTGTCTTACCACTTAGCTCTTCCACCTCAGTTTCACTGGGTGCACGGCGTTTTCCACATATCCCAGTTGAGGAGATATGTATATGATCTTTTTCACATCATTGATAGGGGTGAGCTGGACATCGATGACGGGGTGATGTTTTTGGAGGTTCTAGTAGAGATTGAGGATCAATAGGAGTGATTCCTTCATGGGCGGTTGATACCTCTAGTGCACGTTCATTGGCAGCATGTGAACCTCCAGGAGATCACATGGGAGCAGGAGACTTAGATTCTTGCTCAGTACCCCCACTTGTTTCCCTAGTTTGTGTTGTGGATTTTGGGGACGCAAAGCCCTGAGGTGGGGAGAATGTAAAGGCCCAGATTTTTCCATGTAATTTTTTTTATATTATATGAGAATATTACGAGTCTATGAAAAATTAATGGCATGTGATTCCAGGGCCCGGTGTGCCCAGAATGAATTTTTGAACCTTTTTTTTGGGTACGTTCAGTAAATGCGCGAGCATTATTTTGTAACTTTTGAACTGGTGCTCAGAATTGAAATACGAGGACACCATTGAATTCACAACACTGATATTCACTTAAGGAGACCTTCACTTCGACCGCAGTAGGTCGAGGGTGGAAATTATTTTTTGGACTTTTTGTGGGAGAAAATAAAATAAACATGCTTTATTTTATTTTTGAAATTGAAACCTCCCATTTTGAATTTTTTGATGGGGACCACCAAAACTCTATTCTTTAATGGGAGGTGACTCTTGGTTTATTCCCCCTAGTTAATGTGCCAACTTTAACTTAATTAAAGTTCAAAATTTGATTAATTAATAAACTTAATTTATTAATTTGGATTCCCATATTGCTTGATGTTGGAAAAATCGTTGGCAAAATAGGAGAGCCTTTGAGAGAGCTTTTGGAGGATCATCTTCCAATGAATAATGTCCCCGAATCAAGAACGAGGACAATGCGCGAGCTCGGATCGAGAGCATGGTGTGGGAGCAACGAACACCGACATCACCAACATCATCTCCTTCCTCATGAAATCTTCAATGAACGTCAAGGTAGGGGTTTTAATTTGATGCATGATTACATCTTTTTATTGATTCTTCATAATCTTGATTCACAACAATGCTGACCAAACAAACATGGCCATCATTACACACTTATACCTCAACCATTTTCTTTTGTTCTTCACGCGTTCTTCGTGTGTTCTTCACTGCCAAATAATTAAGAACGCTGGAAACACAATGTCTATTTGAGCATGACATATGGACGTAGAAATCACGACCTGAGGATCGTGAATATGGGAACATCATAATTTTCATGCTTGGAACAAAGCTGCAACGACTTATGGAAGAGGGTGGTGGCTGACATCCGTCCGACCTCATGGAAGGAGGATGGTGCATGTCCGTGCCGCCAAAAGAAGAGGTCGCGACCTATCGGCCGCGGCAGAGTAGGGTGGTGGACAGTATTCGGCCGACCACATGGTGAAGAGGCAATGTGAATTCATGCTGCCGAAGTAAGAGGCTACGACCGACACCCGAACAGCCGCAGGTGGACAGCGGTGCGCATCCGTGCCATTGGGAGGAGAACCGGTCGGCCAGAACGGCCGACCACATCACACCGAGTGGGACCGCCAAGCGGTCCCGCGTGCCAGTTGGGGGACTGAACGGTCTGCTGGACTATTTGGGTAAACCGGGGGGGGGGGGGCTCCCCCCAAGTGTCATCTAGGGAGGACCCCACCACAATGGGCCACCCAAACGCAAGCTGCACCGTGGGCCGGACCATGGCCCAGTGGGCTTAGCCCACCGCGGCCCAGGCCAACTGGGCCGGAACCAGACTAGGTCGGGGTGACCCAAACCGGGTTAGGTCGGCCCAGGCCGGGTCGGACCGGGTCGGGCCGGCCCATGCCGGGTCGGACCGGACCCGAGCTCATCTAGACCCAGATATGCCTTTGTGGCCATATCTTGAGAACCGGGCATCCGTTTGACAAACTGTCTGTGACAACAGAATCCCTGGATCGAGATGATAATTTTTGTATAATCCAATTGAGTTTTGGATAAATTTGGGGTACGTTCAGGTTAGATCGAACCCGAGTCCAACCGGGCTCTCGGATCGGAAACGCTAATAACTTACAGACCGAACGTCCGATTGACGCGCCATTTTTTGCGTTGGGTCCCTTTTGACGTGACAGACCTTTGGGATGATTCTTCGCGAAGCTTTGTGGTGGTTGAGATACGACCAATGGATTTAGGAATAGTTCACCCAAACGTACTATTAGCGGGAATCCAGTGGCTGGCAGTAAGACAAAGGTTGGGGACAGATCATACAGAGGTTAGTACCGAGAAATCCTGTGTGGGTCAGCACTGATCCTATGTAGGTCAGGTCCTCTGTGGGCCAGTGATCAACGATCCCGTGTGGGTCAGTGCATACCGATCCTATGTGGGTTATATCCTGTGTGGGTCATTGCAAGGGTTAGTACCTATCGATCCTGTGCGGGTCAGAATCCGTATAATCAGCAGCAATACCTCTTGAAAGAATAAGATGATATAGCTTCGCGATTAATCATCTGTACTTATATACTTCACTTATACTTCTGTGAGATGAGTCTTTACCTTTGTGGTGTACCTGTGTGGTACTTATATCTTCATGGTGTTACCTGTGTGGTACTTCTATCTTTGTTCTGTTACCTTTGTATATCTTGATAACTTAGGTATACGTATGGGAATATACCTAAGTAGAGTTGATGTATATTGATTCTTCCTCTATGGTTTTTTCCTTTATGGAACTCTAGGAGACCTACAAGGGTCTCGGGTTCCCTACTGAGTATCTTTATACTCACCCCTGCATGGCATATGCCCACACCTTGCTGTGTCTTGTGCAGATGAAGGACATCGCTGATTGAGGTTGTGGGTACCGGACTGGAGGCTGATTGGAGGTAGACATTGGACGAGAAGATCCGCATGGAAAACCATTTGAGAGTTGTACCTACCCTTCCGGTAGGGTCCTTGGCGGGTGTTTACCGGAGCTATTATTTTTCAGTTTTACTTGTATTTTCCAATTGGGCTTGTATTCTGGCCCCTTTACTTACTATACACACCCTTCTTACTATATACTTTACCTTGTGCTTGTATCATGCTGTGTGTTTGGTTTGGGTGAGTTTACAGGTTTAGAGGCAATGCCTTCCATGTTTTAGGGATATGCCTATCCAGTGCTAGTCACCAGCCCATGGCCTATAGAGGGCGGGCTTGGGGTAGTCACAGTATGGGCCCCAGGGGACGAGTAGTGACATTAAGTACCTCCATTGTATTTTTTACTAAAATTCATGTCAATTTTAAATAAAAATAAGCACTTGGAGTCATACTGATCACACTGTGTGTTAGATGGAGGTGTGTCTGATTTCTACATGTCCCAAAGTCTCAAAAAAATCTTAAATTACTATGTTAAAATGATTTCCATTACATTTATTTATCAAAATTACAACAATGTATATTGAGTTGATGTTATTATCCAAAAAAACTTTCTCATTGTTGAAATCCAAAAGGGAAGAGGAATCTCATGTGCCCATTATATTGCGAGAAGTCACCACAATGACCACATGAGCTTCATGTAATCTTCTTGATTTCAACGTGAATGGTTTTTTCAGCTAAAAAAATAAACTTAATATGACTTCTCTAAAGATATATGAAAAAATTAAATAAGTATTTGATAAAAATGATATGGAAATTATCTTAAAAATAGTAGATAAAATGATGAAAAAATTAATTAAATAAGTATTTGGGGTTCACCTTGTCATGATGGTTGTACGCATTCTTGACATAGTTCCTTGTTGTCATTATATCAATTATTGGTTCAAAGTCCAATCTATCACGAGTATGAGAAATTTCAAACAAACCACCCCAACTCGAACAAAATAATCCACCTGTATAAGAAAAAAATTATTATATGAGTAATACTAAAAAGAAATAAATAAAACATAAATATGAAACAATACATTAATTATATGGACAATGATTTTAATGTGAAAAATTCAAGATTACCTATGTGATTGAGCAGTGGAGGGAACTTAAAGGAAAGTAATAAAATCCAACACTGTAGGGGTGAAAAGGTTTTGAGGGAGAATAAGTCTATAAAAGTTTTGGTGTAGAAAGGCATGAAAGATTAAAAAACCACCCCAAATTGAACAAAAGAATCCACCTATATAAGAAAACAATTATTATGTGAGTAATAATAAAATAAATAAATAAAACATAAATATTAAACAATACATTAATTCTATGGACAATGATTTTACTATGAAAACATCAAGATTACCTCTATGATTGAGCAGAGACAATGTCGTTTATCTTCCTCCAAATACATGAAGGATGAATATAAATCTTATAAAATAAATGAACTTTGCAAGAAATAATGAAAATTAAATCAATGTTCCATTATATAATTTTTTGATAAAATAGAGAAACTATATCATAACATTACATTTACATTTTCCCAAAGGGTTTCCTTAGTTATAGTTTGTTCTTTTTAGGGATTGGTAACATCATCATGTGCATAAGAAATTGTCTTCATTGTAGTCAAACATTTAATTTATATTATATTAATGTAGTAGAGAACATATAATATTATGAGAAAAAACATAGTATATTAAAAAACACTTTTACCATCTCATTGAACTCTATTTATTTTTTAAAGCTTTTAGGGATTTGGTTCCTCTATCAAGAATTTAAATACCCTCTTTATGTTCCCATTTAGTGTATAAAAAATTGTCTACATTGGGACTTCCCTAAACTAATTATGATATCCTAATGAAAGGGTCATCCTCGATTAAATTTTCATCTGACCCGATATTTTTTTAGTCACCAGTAAGATAATCGACAAATTATTATTTGCTGGATTTGATAAATAAAATACTTTCACTTCTTGTGATTCCATTTGGAAAGACTCGTATTTTTCCCCTTCCACACTAACATTCACCTTCACAAACCCCATTCCATCAACTTTCACTACACTCATATTTTCAACCCATTTTCAATAGAAAATTAACACTTGAAATGTTGTATAATATAACTCAAATATCTGTTCGATAATGAAAAAATATGACATATTTTCATAAATTGGATTTCTATCCTTAGAACACGACATGTGCATCATTTCAGCCACAATAATAACACCATTGTTTTTCATCATACAATAGTCATCATGTTATTTTTTATAGAATTTATACCATTGATTACAAAACTAGTGTATGATATAACATTTGCATTCAGTCCCCTAGATATCCATTAAAGTCTTCTATCAATTGAATTCATATTTTCAGATAACTCCTTATAAATTTGAACTTGGAACCATTCTATAAATTTTTGATTATGTGTATTTGATATCCATACATTATCCCTTGATAGATTCAAATCTATAAGAATTTATTTGTGGGATTTAATGTATGAATCAACATCTTCACTATTATGTAAAATATAAAGGTTGGATTACTCTCACTCTATCAAGGAAATTATAAAAAAATCTCTTCCATAAATCTCTTCACCCATAAGTCATTCACTGTGACGAGACTTTGGGAGACCAATGCTGTCAATATCTGATAGGTAATTGGTACAAAATTATATAGCTTCTTCAACAATATATCATTCTACAATACAACCTTCTGGCTAACTTTGATTCTTGACACACCCTTTAAAAATCTTAATATACCATTTAATGGGGTACATACATCTATAATGGATACGACCACATAGTTGAAACTGTATTACCAATTAAACCATTAGGTGGACCATTATATCAAAGAATAATGGTGGGAAGAACATCTATAATTCACATAATATGACCACAACCTCCTTATTCACGATTAGAAACTTCCCTGGGTCTATAAATTTACTCTATATAGATTTGAAAATTAAGTAGAGTCAGGTTAATGTATGCCATAAATTTTGAGGCAGAATGCAATGAAAAGCAATAGGCATAAAATCTTACATAAAAACACGACATCCATGTGATTTTAGTCCTTATAATTTCAAATCATTCATTAACATGACATTCTTGGTATTTAATGAATACCCCTGTGGAAATTTTAAACTATTAAGAAAAAAGAAAAATTGAAAAATTTTCATATCTGGATAGAGTGTAAGCTACTGGAGGAAGAAAAGTATTCTTTTTACCCTTAACCAGTACCAAATATTCCCTTATCCCCATTTCAATCAAGTTCAACTGATAATTAATTCCATCCTTTATTTTTCTAATAACATTTAGTAATATGCCAATAACTCTATCAAATACATTTTTTTTCTACATGCATGACATCAAGAAAATGTATGACATAAAAACAATTCCAATACGACAATTCAAAGAAAATTGATCTCTTCTTACAACTTGATTTTGTAAGTTTTTTCAAAAATGGTTTACTATAAATAGTGTCAATATATTTTACTTTATTTTACAATTGATCACCTGTTATTGAAGATAGTTTTGTACCTTGTTTTATATTCCCATTGAATGATATTATTCAAGATTGGTATTTATATCATTGAGGTAAAAATTTACGATGTCCTAAAAACATAGTCTTTAAGGAATGTTTCAACCAAACTGAGTATGTGTTTTTTTCACAAATGGGACACCCCAACATTCCTTTAATGTTATAGCTTGGTAAATTTCCATAAGTGGGGAAGTCATTTATTGTCCCATACAACACGAACCCTAATATGAATTCTTCAATTCTATGAGAATAATTCATTATAACAACTGTATCCCACATCAATTTCATATCTTTGATCAATGGATCCAAATAGACATCAAAATCATTACTGAGTTTCTTTGGTCCAGATATAAGTAGAGACAACATAATGTATTTGTACTTTATGCATAACCATGGAGAAAAGTTATCATTCACCAACATGAAAAGACATGTACTATGAGTATTATTCTATACACCAAAAATGATTTATTCTATCTGTAGATAATTCAAGATGAAAGTTTCTTGGCTCATTTCCAAATTTAGGATACTGGTAATTGATTTCCTTCCACTGAGGATAATTTTCTGGATGATGTAGGTTTCCATATTTAATTATTGTATTTTTATGCTATGTCAATTTTCTCATGGTTTCCTAAAATCAATATAGTCTTATAAACCATGGAATGATAGGAAAGTAAAATACAGATTTTGAAGGACTTGATTGATTTTTCTTGTATCAATCTGCTCCACACTTAGGGAATTTTATGAGTGATTCAAGGTCCTTGTGAAACAATATGAAATCATTTGTACAAGAATGTATTTTTTTTGAGATCATTCCCATTTAATGTAGAATTAATTTAGCATCATATGTTTGACATATTAGTTCATTTAATTTTGGTATCATATCATTTAGGTGACCTAGTAATTCTGTAAAGCTGGTGTCACTCCATCCACTGCCAACTTTCAAATTATACAAATTCAATACAACTAACAATGTTATGTATTTAGTACAACCAATATACAATGGTATCTTGGCATAAATATTTAAATTATAAAACAACTTTAGACAATCAAAAATTTCATATTCAATTTCTATTATAATTTTTTGCATGCAATCTTCATCATCATTTACACTAGTATTCATATCAAATTATCCATAAACCGCAGTATCATCCCAATAGGTGTATATGTTCAATTTTTCCCCATGTTTAGTTCAAAATTTATAGCTATGATCTATTCTGTGAAAAATAAAATGCTCTTCCAACTCTCCCAGACTAATTTTTATTAAATAAAAACAATGTAAACATGGATAAAGGATTTAATAAGGGTCGTATGCATACTATCTTGAAAACTTGATGAACTCCTTAACTCCATATTCATACTCTTTTGTAAAATTATTAGCTTGAATCCATTCTAGATTCATATCCATCCTACTGGGTTGATAAAATATTAATTTTTTACAATAAATAAATAAATACACATAATATATTCATTATCAAAGGTGTAAGTTATAGACAATTCTAATAAGGAAAACCCAAAATTTGATTGTTTCAAAGAATTTTAGTGCAAGTAATTGAATTTAAGAAAATAATTACTCCACTATGGTAGGTGTTATCCTCTAAATTCATTCAAAGGTGAAAGTTATACAATTTTCTTGCTCATCCGCTCATCCCTAGAACATTTATCTCTGCATTTTGTTGTTTGACACACATCCTCTATCTCTTGTGGGAATGAACCTATGTTACTTGAAATAATCTAAGTGGTTGTCATCCATGGGATGAATACTACTCATAGTATTACAAGTAACATAAAAGATATGGGGGATGAGTCTCAAGAAACAAAATGCAATAACTATTTTAGAGATAAAATTGTTAAGAATGATAGTTGTCTATAAAAGAGACGAGGGATGAGTTTCAAGCAACAAATTGCAATAATAACTATTGTTTGACACACATTAGGTCTTTCTTAAATCCCTTAAACAGATGAAAATATAATATAGGCAACTAAGGAGTAATAAGAAACCCAAATATGATAAACAAGAATAATAAACTCTCATTTAATAAACTAGAAGATATAAAAATGTATTGATAAAACATTTTAATAAATAAAGAGTTATTTCATATATATGGATGGTAATCAAATATTCCTAGGGGGAACCAATACATGTAGACCTAAAATGATGAATACCTAAAAATAATTTCTAATATAAATAATTTTATAACCTCCATTCATTTTTTTGTAACAAGTGATTTAATAACCTAAGGAATTATTACATTTAATATTAATGGTATATCAAATATTTGAAAAACTCTCAAGACTCTTGGGATGTCACATCGCCACACCAACCCATCCTAAGGATTATAGTGAGGTCATAACATCAGATCTACCCATTTGAAGGATTCTAGGGAGGCTATCTAATACACATGGACCCATCCTTGAGATTATAGGGAGGTACATAAAGAATTTTACATAAAGAAATAATACACATGTAAAAGATATATTACAAACAATGAAAAAAAACACACCAACCCTTGAAACATCTATCCCATACACACTATCCCCTAATGAGATGGAATGACTCCTGTGAGGTTTTATTTTCTAAGTGGACTACCCTTACTTCACATACAAATCTAAGTGGAATCACAAAATTAACATATCTATAAAACATCACTCCATATCTAAAGTCTCTACTACACAAATACAAAAATAACTAGTAAGTTTAATATTCTAGGAAGCAGTATCATAGGCTACCCAACCACCACTATGGAAATTGATACATACAAAATTATATAGATGATGTAAAATGGGATGGGACTTCTACCATATGGTTAATTCCACTATTTATCCAACAAAAATAAATCAAGATTCATCCAAACTTTCACATAAGAAAAAGAGTAGCTCAAAAATCCCCTACATTAATTCACAACTATAATTGAGAAGGAGATGCTTGTATGGCCCAAGAGTAAAGCTTGGAAGGCTCACAGTATAGGTGTTTCACACTCTAAAAATTCTAAGCATCAAAAGGGATGATCTCCACATCCAAATCTCCAAAACGGCTAACTCACCACACTCACAGTTGCAAAAAATCCTCCACCATGGCCAGAACCATTGACGATTTACACCCTGAGTTCCCCAAGAGAAAGTAGAGAAATACTTACATTCGAGCCTTAGATTCATTCAATCCTTTAATTGTTGGAGCCTTGGATTTGAGACTTGGATTCGAGCCTTGGAATTTTTCAAGCCTTGATTCGAGATTCGATTCACCGAGAAGGAGAGCCGATACGGGGTGGATTCTATAGAAAGCTTCAGATATCACAAAGGGTTCATGACTGGTGAGGGTTTTTTTAAAAGATCGAGACACTTTTATAAGCGCTTTCAAAAAAACGCTGATAAAGATACCTTTTATCGGCATTTATTACTTAAGCACTGATAAAGGATTTATAATTACAATTATAAATATTTTTTTTGAAAATAAATAAATATATATAATTATATATATATATTTAATAAATACATATAATTATATATATATTAAATATATTCTTTATTAAATATATTTATTATAATTTTATAATTATTCAAATATATAATTATTTATTTATAATTATATATATATTTTTAAAAAATAATATTTATATCATTATATATATATATATATATATATTTATATATATATAATAAATATATATAAATATAAATATATTAAATATATTCATTATTTAAATAAATTTATTATAAATTTAATAATTATTTAAATATATATAATTAATTATTTATAATTATATAAATATTTTTTTAAAAAATAATATTTATTTATTTATGATTATATAGATATAAATGTATAAGTATAGTAAATGTACATTTATAAATATATTTATTTATAACTATTTTTTAAAAATATATATTTTAACATTATTATTGAATATTTAATCTTAAGACATGCATGCATGTTAAAAATGAGTGAATTTGAATAAATTAAAATTAAGTACACTTTAACAATATTGAAAAAATGGATAAGTTTTGTGTGTCTGCATTGTATAAAAAATGCATTAATTACGTATATATGAAATCAATATAACATGAATTTGATATACGTTAAAATGAAAAATCAATGACATTTAATTATGACCATTACTCTATGAAATTAGTTTGTATTTAATATATACTATTTATTAACATCATTATAAGTTATATAATTAATAAAATGTTTAATATTTTTCTCAATTTACTTATTTTTAATTTTTATTTGTTTAATTTTCATTTTTCATATATCTATATATTTAATACATACTATTTATTAGTATTTATAATTTATATATAATATAATGAATTTATTCATTTTTGTCAATAATTATCTAATTAATAAAGCATTTAATATTTTTATTAATTTACTTATTTTTTAATTTTTATTTATTTAATTTTCATTTTGTATATATCTATATATCTAACACACACTACTTATTAGTATTTATAACTTATATATAGTATAATAAATTTATTAATTTTTATCAATAATTATTTAATTAATAATATTTTTAATATTTTTTATTAAACCCATTTTTTTATTTTTTATTTATATCATTTTATTCTCACCTTTATCGGCACTAAAAAAGAACTGATAAAGGGTCCCTTTATTAGTGCTAAAAACAAAGCGCTGATAAAGGGTACCTTTTATTAACGCTAAAAAAGTGATGATAAATGGTACTTATTATCAGTGCTAAAACAAAAGAATTGATAAAAGGTAAAATTTATAAGCGCTTTTTTTAGCACTAATAAAGGACAACTCTATTAAAGGCATATTTTGTAGTAGTTCCATATAACTTAATCTTGGATGAGTATGCACTCATATAATAAAATTAAGGCAAGTTTTAGTGTCATTTTATAGTCCTTATAATGTTATTTTCAACCCTTAATTAATTTATTTACCATTTACTATGGAAATAAAAATTACTATGGTTACTATTCACATTGACCAAAAATAAAAGAGACCTATTTAAAAAATTTGGACCCCGTAATTTCAAATATTTAATCCATTTTTCAAAATTCAAAACATAGAAGTGGTATAATTTAATTTAAAATTAAACAGGCAAAACATAATGAAAAACTATTTTTTAGAAAAGTGTCATTTTTAAATATAAAATATTCTTATTCTAAATTCAAGCATAAAAACCATTTAAAAAACCATAATTATATCATTATAAATAAAAAAGAAAAATTACATTTTAAAAATAAACCAAAATAGAATTTTAATTTATAAATACTTTAAAAGAAAATACAGTTTTCAATAAAAATTAGTATTTTTCACTATTCATTAAAAAATAAATATTTTTAGAAAATTCTAAAAAATTCATCCTAAGATAAATTTTGACATGATGAATTTAAAAATAAAATTAATTTTGAAAAATAAATTTTCTAAAATGTCCAAAAATTAATTATAATATTCACTTACAAAAAGTAAGAAAGCCATTTGTGAAAGAAATGTATTTTTGAAGAATAAAATGACTTTAAAAAAAATAGAGTGATTATTTACATATAATTAATCAATAAATTATCAATGAGTAGAAACATTATACATTTAATAATTTATTTCATACTATTCATTCCCTCTAATTTAACAACTAGGTTATAACAATCATTCTTAAATAATAATAATAATTTTTTGTTCGTTTAAGCTCGTTGTTGCATATCTTGTACGCTATCAAACATAATATTTATTTTTAAAATATTAGGATATTAAATTCTTCCCCCTTTAATTAATTTTGTCATCCCAATTTTAAATCATGTCTGGTAACTAGGGTGTGACTTTTTTAAAATACTATTTTTGAAAATCCACATTGTAAAAAGGGTTAATAAAACTCCCTCTTGAAATGAGTGAAAGGGAAGTATGAAGGTCATCTGAAAAAACAAATAGTAGGTTTCTAAATATTATAACATAAGTGGGAAGTGAAAACATGGATATGGAAGAAAAAACTAACTCCCAAAGATTGATAGATAGTGATAGAGAACATGGTCACAAGAAAGATAACCGTAAAAAAAATTATAAATCTATGATGTGTTAAAAAGTCATTGATTTCTTAGTAAGAAAAGTAAACGGATAATGATTTGGTTTCAAAATACTTTTCCTAAAGTTGAGGATTTTTTACTCCCTAGACTAATAACATAATGAAATATACTTATTAATAAGAACTTCATCCTTTAATAAATTTCTACCACAATCTTTTCTTTTTATCCAAATTCTGAGAATTCAAGATAAATTTTTCATATATGAAGCACCAGAATCAACTTATAACGGGTCACATAAGCCACAAAATGTTAAGAATATATTAATCATATCTTTAGACATTAACCAAAACCAAATGGTTAGGAAAAGATAAGATAATTACCAAAATGAATAAACCTACATACGAAGAAAAATACTTTAATTTTCAAAATTCAATAGTAATACCCAAAGGTCAACTGAGATCATTAATTAAATAACTATCCATAACATTTCTAAAAATATTCCAGACTAAAATCTAAAAATAATAAGTATTTGATTACATAGTCTTCCATGATTAATTTAATATTTATCTCCAAATAACATCAATCACTCTTAATGCCTCATTCCAAAAAAGTATATTCAATAATCATATAATCTCCGAGATATACTAATCATTTCCACAAATAACCAAGATCACCATAAAACAACATTAAAATCATATATTCTTCCAAAATATAATTCAACATTTAATCCTCAAATAAAATCTTATAATATTATGATTACCTTAATCATATAAGGTTTCCAAAATATTAAATTTTTTATAAATAAAACTAATCACATAATCACCAAATAATTTTTAAATCTCATGGATATCTATATGATAAAACATATATTCCAAAAATGAACTTAACCTTTATCTATCAGATAAATTATAAGAAATAAAAATAATGGCATACTAACCAGTACATCATGTAGTCCAATGGTAGTTGATGCACCCTTGTCTCCCTTCAGTTGTGGGTTCAAGCCCCATGACCTTTCGAGATGTGAGGGGTTGTTTCCCAACCTATGGGTTGTACTTTTTTCTAAAAATATATAATTCTTATAATGTTTCCAGAAATAAGATTAACATTCTCAAAAATAACTTTAATCGTCTAATATGATATAAACCCTAAAGGGTATCAATACCTTTAAACTTATTCCCACAAAATGTAAATGTATTCTTCTTCAAATAATACTTCACATTAAACCTAATGGTTACATATACCTAAACTCAATAAAATTTCTCCCAAAATGTTATTAATCACTTAAAAATTTCATTACTTAAAACCTCAAAAGGGGTGTCTAAGACATTTAACTTTTGATCAACCTCAAACTTATAAACCCATGATGGTATCAATAACTCTTAGGTTAACCTCGCATAAAAAAAATCCTAATACCAAAAGTTCTCTAAAAACATTTTTGATACCAACTGTAATAGCCACAAACCATTACTCTTAGATTTAGTGATAAAAAAAACATTAAATTTATGGATTTGATATCAATAAATGTGACCAAATTTTTTCCATCCCAAACTTATAACATCAAAAGGAAAATATTTGATCACATATCTTCCCAAGGACATTTTAGGTTTATAGTTTTAGATATTTAGGACAAACTCTTAACAACATGGATTCATAAACAAATGGTTCACAAAGATCAACATCATCTCCCTATATACCTAGATTTTTATATTCTATATTAAGTATTCAATGTCTCCCACAATTTTATTCACACATAAAACCTTTATAGAATCATATCATTTAACACCATAGCTTGGGGAATATGAAAAATAAGGCCGAGATCAAATTATCAATAAGGGTAAACATAAGCATTAACAATTAAAAGTCATTAGTGAGCATAAGATAAACATAAATGGTATTATAAAACATTCAAAATGTATGATTATTACATAAGATAATTCAAACCTATCAGAACATGGATAAAAAACATGAGATATGGAATAACAATTAAATAAAGGAAAGATACAAAAGAATTAGTAATCATGATCCATGTAATGTCAATATAAATCATAGGAAAAATTAAAAACCCATAGAAAGCATAAATAAAATGTCTTGGTATCTTTGAAAATTTTTATATCACTCTTACATATATAGTAACCCTCACAACTATTCAAAGTACGCATGAACGACGTTATCATTTTCCAATGTATGGGAAGATAAGAAAAGATGTGTTATATTATCTTTAAATAATGATAAATATTTCATGAATATAATATGTATAACTTAAATCCATTATTATGATACATTCATTAAATATGGTGATGGAAAATGAATTACACCAGTTCACGAGGTGGTAGTCTACCATACACACGAACAATTGTTTCGTTTTACATTTGATGGAACAAGAGATGGATATAGGTCATGAAATTAAGATAATAACATCTCATTATATATATAATACTAGTTTTATTATTTTATCATGGTTGAATAAGATTTTAAGGATGTGGAAGAAGGAATAAAACAAAAACACAGGGTTAAAAACTATACTTCTTCTTTAGAAAATCTCATTTTCTTAACACCTTAAGCCTTCTAAGGTAGGTATTATGCCTAAAATAAGACCTATATAATTAGGGTATAGATTAAATGAAGTTATTTATTTAGTTATTGGCTGAAAAAATGGTCATTGAATTGTGAAGTAATAATAATAATAGATTCCCTTTTATAAGGGAGGGGAGGGGAAATTTTGGAATTTCTCAAAATATTAAATTAATATAAATTAATTTTCAATTAGAAATGGACCCAAAATTATTTATTTAGAATATAGGAATATTATGGGTTGAAATTAACTCTTAAAATAAAAATTATAAATGTTTTGATCACATTTTTACCCTTATATTTTTGTTTTAACCTCTCGTTAACCCCCTTCACACTTACCGTGTGAATAAAGATATTTTACTCTTTGAGGGTCACTCTAGTTACTATAAATAGAAAAATGTCCCATAAATGGAACATGGTTAATATAATAAACTATATAATAATAAATTGTCCAAATATAATTTTTTTTATAAATTTTATATAATTTAATAAAATATTATTTATTATAATATGTCATTAATGTCAATTTTTTGATCTGTTCATTACTTAGATTTTAATAACATCAAAAAAATAATTAAAATTCAAAAAAATATTTAACACACCCATAAAATGTCATTTTAATATATAAAATTCATGGATAACATTAATTATCTCAAATTATATTAATTTTAACATTTTCAATATCATTTATTTGATTTTTACATTAATTGAAAAATTACCGAGTCAGCATTGTGTAAAATTTTAACGTAATCATTTTTCACTAAAAATGAAATATAAATTAACATGATGAGTATAAATAATTTTTTTTAAAAATAATATCTATAAATTTACTTATTCTTTATGTAACCTTATTTTAAAAATATCATAGTTATTAAAAACAAGAGTGTGACATTTTTGACTTTTATTTAAATATAATATTATAAATGTTATGATCACATAAAAATTAAAAAAATTCCATATAAACTAATATTGGATTAGTATGGATGAAATCAACTCATCCAATAAAATTAAGTCAAGTTTTAGGGTCATTTTATAGTCTTTATAATATTATTTTTAACCTTTAATTACCTGATTTACCCTTTACCTTAGGAACAAAAATTACTATAGTTATTATTCATATTTCCCCAAAAAAGGGAAATATTTAATAAATTTGTAACTCATAATTCCAAATATTTAACCCATTTTTAAAAATTCAAAACAAGTGGAAGAATTTATTTTTAAAATTAAACTGAAAAAATGCAATGAAAAACGATTTTTCAGAAAAAACGTCCTTTTTAAATTTAAAATGATGAAGTATAAAATTCTTTTCAAAAACCATAATTGGATAATTATAAATAAAAAATAAAAAAATAAATTTTAAAACTAATACTAAATAAAATTTTAGTTTATAAATAATTTAAAATAAAATACAGTTTTCAATAAAAATCAGTATTTTCACTATTCATTGAAAAATCATTATTTTCAGAAAATTCTCAAAAAATAATCCTAAGATAAATTTTGACATGATAAATTCAAAAATTAAATTAATATTATCAAATAAATTTTCTAAAATTTCTAGAAATTAATTATAATATTCACTCATAAAAAAAAAGAAAACCATACATGAAGAAAACATATTTTTGAAGAATAAAATGACTTTACTAAAAAACTGTGTGCTTATTTATAAAGAATTAATCAATATATTATCAATGAGTAGGATCATTATATATTTCACAATTTGTTTAATACTATTCATTCCGACTAATTTAATGACTATGTTATAATGGTCACATTTAAATAATAATAATTTGTTGTTCATTTAAGCTCAGTGTTACATATCTAATACACTATAAAACATAGTTTTCATTTTTAAAATCTTGGTATATTACATCCTCTATCATGGAACAATGGATTAACTATATTGAAAAGATATTCTCTGTCCTCTAATGCTTGAAACAAGAGAAAGTCTTATAGGTTATTTATTGTAATAACCTAGGCAATGATGATAATAGATAAATTTAATCCCTTAAAGTACTCATGAATTAGATTTTATAGAGTTATATTCTCTATAATAATATTAAGTAAATTTTTAATCAATAAGGAAATAATTTTATTCTTATTAAATTTGTTTATAGGTATTATATGGTTTTATTTAAAATATTAATATCAAAATTTTAGAATTTTAATTAAAAAAAGATATATTTTTTAAAATTATACAGTCAAAATTATCTTAGGGTGAATTTTTGGTAATTTTATAAAAAAATTGTTTTTTGGGTGAATAGTAGAAAATGCCTTTTTTAAGAAAACTGCCTTATATATTCATGTATTTAAAAAGTAACATTATATTTTGGATTGGTTTTAAAATTTAATTAGTTTTTTTATTAAAAAACATCCAATATATTTAATTAGAATCAAAATTACAATTGATTATGGTATAAAAACATTTTATACTTTAAAAGGAATTTTTCTGGAAAACCATTCTCCTTCACATTACATGTTCTTATTTTAAAAGTAATTTATACCACTTATAAAAATTAAATAAAATAAAATGGAATGGATATTTGGAATCAAAATTTCAAAATTTTGTAATGATTTCCCTTTCATTTTTTGGTCATTATGAATAGTTACTTTGGTAAAAAATTCGCTACCACAGTAAGAGTTAAAACGAGTTAAAAGTGTTAAAAGTAAAATGATAAGGGTTAAAATGATAAAAAAACTTAAATAAATTATATTCTATGGTCATATTTTGACCCTATATTATATATTATTCTAAAATGGTCCATTTTTGGGCCATTTGGTTTGAGTAATACATTAATATTTTTTTAATATTTTAAAAAATTATAAGTATGTTCTCTCCTTCATTTATGAAAGCACAACCCTCTCCTTTATTATTAACACTTAAATAGCCTCTTATCTTGGCCAATACCTACCCTAATCCCTTTATATAATCCCTACCCATGTCCTAAAGGTCCTGGTTTGATCAAAATACCATCCTAAAAATGTTTTAGGTATAAACCTAAGGATATTTTCTAAAGAAGAGATATAGTTCTTAACCAAGGGTATTATTTTTCTTTTTTCTTTTAACTCCCTCAAAACTCTCCTCAACATTTTTATATAGTAACATAAGTATCTCCCATATACTTAAATGATATTATTTTTATGGTATAAATATTTTTAATCTACTTAACCATATAATGAAAAATAAAAACATCATTCTTATATATGTGCAAACTACACTACTAAAAAACTAGGTTTATCTAGTGCTAGGGATTTAACAATGCTAGCTAAAAACACTATTAAAGACCCCCTTTTCTAGTGCTAAAAAATGATGTTAAAGGGGGTCTTTAATAACACTTTTTTACAAGTGTTGGTAAAAGTATATTTCAAAAAAAATAATTAAAAATAATCTATTAATATATAAATATATCTACATTGATAAAAATATAATGTATATTTTTTAAAACGTGTTTTAGATAAGGTAAATTGTCATTTACACTTAATATATAAGATATTTAGTGGATATAACTTATAAAATAATTAAAAAAATATTTTTAATTAATAATTTCCTTATTATTTCCAATTAATAGTTATTTAATATCACATTGAAGATAATAAAAATCAAAAAAATAACAAAAGATCTAAAATAAGTTGAAAATGTAACACGAACTTCAAATGACTATAACTTTTGATTCAGGTGTTCGTTTTGGCTCTACCACATATCAAATCAAATATTGCAATGATATCTACACCATTAGTGATAGTGGTAATCCTTCTTAACATTTTTCAAGGCCAAAAAAGGCCCAAAAGGCCTCTAAAATAGAGTTTTTAGTCGGTGTACGCCTATTTTTTAACATTCAATAGATTTTCAGGATTGTTTATGAGGGGTATTTTTTCCCTTATTTGGTAGGGACTGAATTTATTCCCTGGTATTAAATACATATTGATATTATGGTTTTAAAATTTTATCATTTTTTATAATTTACTGTTATTTATAATCAAATATATAACAATATATATATATTTTTTTTATATTCACACATTAACATTTAATTTTATAAATAAATAATTAAACATATTTACATATAAAATATATTTATTGATATATAAACATATATTTAAACATATATATAAATATATGGATAAAAAATGTAACAAAAAATATATATATATCATAAAATATGAAACAAAATAGTCTAGGGGAGTGGAAAATGTTACGACCTGTCCCCTGGGGCCTGTGTCGTGACTACCCCAAGCCCGCCTTCCATAGGCTAGGGGCTAGTGACTAGCACTGGAAAGGAAAAACCCAAAAATGGGAAGGCATTGCCTTTAAACCTGTACACACAAAGACATGGCACACTACACACAAGTAAAACACAATGGAAATGGAAACTAAAACCACTACTAAAAACCACCACTGAGAGTAAAAGTAAGTACTAAAAGTAAATGGGCCAGTATACAAGCCCAACTGGAATGAAATTATAGAAAAAAGGGAAAAACGTGCTCTAAAGGTCGTCCACCAAGGATCCTACCTAAAGGGTAGGTACAACTTGTCACCTGTCGTCATTGCTGCTTACCACGTCTATCAATCACATCTGAGCACCATCTAGTCCTAGCTCCCAAAGTCTCAGTCAAGATATCTGTCATCTACACAAGACAAAACAAGGTTTAGACGAAACCCGTGCAGGGGTGAGTATAGCAATACTAAGTAGGGACCCCGAGACCCTCGAAGGTCTCTCATAATTAAACGAAGGAAAAACCACAAAGCATGATCTCAATCACAAAGCACAAAGTAAAATACAACTCACACTAGGTATATAACTTAAAGAAAAGGAATAATTATGATGATTCATAAAGGTAAATCATCTTATTTCATTGAGAAGTTCCACTGTTGAACCATGAAGAAGTCGTTATATTTTCGATCCACATAGGGTCATAAGTCACCGATCCACATAGGGTCATAAGTTGTTAATCAACACAGGGTCGTAAGTCGCTGATCCATGATGGGCCGCTCTAAGGCTGGTCCTCATCGGGTTGCGCTATTGATGATCCACACAGGGTCGTAAGTCGTCGATCCACACAGAGTCATAAGTTGCTGATCCACGGCAGGCCGCTCTAAGGATGGTCCTCATTGGGTCATGCTACTACTAATCCACAAAAGGTTATAAGTCATCGATCCACACAGGGTCATAAGTTTCTGATCCACGACGGGCTGCTCTAAGGATGGTTTTCATCGGGTCACACTATTGCTGATCCACATAGGGTCGTAAGTCTTCAATCCACATAGGGTTGTAAGTCGTTGATCCACACCGGGTTGTAATTTTCTGATCTACAACCGATCTCTCTAAGGATGTTCCTCACTGGGTCGCACTACTGTTGATCCACACAGGGTCATAAGTCGTTGATGCTGATACACAAAGGGTCGCTCTTCACTTGACAACCATCCATAGGATTTCTGTACTTGGTGCGCTTGAGTTCCTGAGAAACCGCTCCTCAAGCCACCGGTCATATTTTAACTTCCAAAAAGTCCCATGAAGAAGTAACCCAAAGAACCTCCATGTCATAAGGATTCCAATGCAACAGTCGGCGCGTCAATCAGATGCTCGATCTGTAATTTATAGGTATTTTAGTACCGAGGTCCCAGTTGGATTCAAGTTCGATCTAACCCAGCCTTACTCCAACTTTCTCCAAAACCCAAGTGGAGTATCTCACAAGGACTGCCTCGTCCTAAGGGTTCCAGTGCTGCTAACAGTGCGTCAATTGGATGCCCGGTTTGCGAGATACACCCAAATTAGCGAAACGAGATCGGTCAGGTTTGGGTCCAGTAAGGGTCTAACTCGGTCGGCCCGTTGGGCCTGGCTGGAGGGTCCGGCCTAGTTGGTGGACCCAAACCTATTGGAGGGTGAAGGCCAACTCGTGGGTCCGGCCTAGCCGGCGGGTCCAACCTTCCTGGAAGAACCCAGCCCACATCTGTGCGGGCCGGTCGTGCTGATCGGACACAGTGCGTCCGGTGTGGCCTGCTGGTGGTGCCAGCGGTCCGCCGCCCCTTTTTCTGAATTGGCTGGATGGAGATGGATGGTGTTCTATCCAAGAATCCAGAGTGATCCGCTCCTCTCCCCATGCGGTGCTTCAGCGCCACACCATTCCACCGCCGTGACGCCTTCCGACACTGCTCCTCCATGCGGCTGGTTGCCGGCACCGCTGCACCGACGGTTGCTTCCACAGGCCATCAAAGATGTTCGGGTGGTCCGTTTTCTTTTCCGTATGTGTCTACAGGCCTCCCAAGTTGCTGCCTTCACTGTGAGGCCCTTAGTTTCATCTTTCCACCACGTTTCCCAGTTTCCCACAAAGAACACACATAAACCAAGAACAATAGAGGGTCCGGGCCTTGTTCGGATTGGCCAGTGCCCTTCATGTTAATGATTAAACATGGGGAAGAATAATAATCATTAAAACCCCATAATTAAACCCTACATCAAAATCCTATAAAAATAATGAAACATGGATAAACCCATTGGTTGGTTGATCCGCGTTCTTCATATTAACCAAGAATGGGGAAATAAAGATATTAAACACTTAAATCAATTAAACCCCCTACTTGGAAACAGTGTTGCAGACGAAGGATAATATCAGCATTCGAAGTCATTCGTTATTGTTCACTAATCCCGAGATCGATTCCCCCAATGGTCATTTTTCTTCCAATGTTTTTTGTTGGAGAGGAAAGTCGTTGGAGTTTCGTCAAAGGTTCCACGCATGGGTTTCCAATTTCAATGCCAATGGTTTGGTTAAATAAAATAAACCGCACCATGTTGCATTCATTAATATGGTTTATTAATGAACTAAAATTAATTAAACTTTAATCCATGAACGTTGTGGTTACACATCCAAAGGGATGTGTCATTAAATGTCTCTTATTTAATGTCTATCGTTACACTGTGGTCCCACCATCCGCCGCTCAACGGTTGTAGAAAGAAATAAAATAACTCTTTTATTTATTTTTCTTCTTCTGAAAAGTCCAAAAATTAACTTTTTCATCCAAACCTTGCTGGTCGATATTAAACATCTCTTAAGTGAATATTGGTGCTGCGAATTCAACGATGCCCTCATAATTTCAATCCGAGCACTGATTTAAAAGATAGAAAATCCAGCTTTCACATTTAATGAACATACTTTAAAAAAAGTTGAGAAAATCTTAGCAGTCACCCTCGACCCGCACTAGTCGAGGTTAGGCTTCTTCTAAGGGGAGCACTCTCTCATGAGCTCAATGGTACTCTCATATTTCCAATCCTAGTTACCTTTTATAAGTTATAAGGATTTGACAATAAAATAATTGTTACTTAATTATTTTATTTACGGTCAAAAACTAACTCCCACTATTGGCCCACACCAACCAATGTTAGGATCTTCCTAATGAAATCATATCCTCATGAGATCAATGGTGGTCTTATATTTTTAATCCAAGTCACCGTTCATGAGTTATAATAATTTGAAAAATAAAATAATTTTATTTATTTATTTTATATACGGTTATGCCATTTTTGTGTTTTCTCACTGGTGGCATGAGCCGACTAAACTTAAGTAGAAATGCAAAGCGGGCTCGTAGCCCGCGGGCTTTGCAGGTATGGGGTGGATATGGGGCGGGGCGGGCCTAAAAAGTTTGACCGTTTAGAGTGCGGGCCAATGCTAGTTGATCCCGCGCGGGCGCGGGCCAATGTGGGTTGAGCCCGCGCGGGTGCGGGCTGGCCCATGGTCTTGATTTAAAAAATATATATTATTTTTACAATATATTTTTCTTTAACATTTTAGTTTTTTTAATAAAAAAATCATGGTTAAATGGTGACATATGATTTATCACCGTAATGGTCATATTAATTCACCATTTATTCACATGTGAATTTTAAATATGCCTATATTTATTGTTTTAATATGATATTATATTATTTATATAGTAATTATTAACCATATTCACATGGTGTGTCAACACATCTCTTAAAAAATGTAACTCATTGCCCCTACGCATGGTTTCAATTCTATAAGAGTTATTATAATCATAATATTTTTTAGGTTGATTTAATTTTTATTTTATTTTATTTTATTTTTTAATTAAGAGAATTGGATAGAACCTCGTGAAAACACTAATCGCTTCTTCTGAAACTGATCGTTACCTGGAGAGACTTAATTCATTCATAGGTTTAGTTGTTCACATCACCACACAATCAACATTATCATTCATCACCAATCTACGATCACTCACATACTTTCTATTGAAATTGTTCGCCACCACATCAGCGTTACCTCATGCCACCATTAACCTACAAAAAATGTTCCATCACATACTTTAAAACTCTAGTTATTGTTAATTAATATTTATCCCCACAAATACCTTTAAGAATGATAAAAAATACAGTATTTAAATGATTATAAATAGTATTTTTTTGTAAAGGTGGGTAAGGCCACGGGCAACCCACGGGCAACCCGCAGGTTTATGCGGGGCATGGCAGGCTTGAAATTTTTTGTTCGCATTATATGCGGGCTTTTGCGGACAAACCCGCGTGGGCTCAAGCCCGTGCAGGCTTGGCCTGCCCCGCCCCGGCCCGCCCGTTTCGCATTACTAAACTTAAGTCACTCCTAAGGTAAAACCACCATCCTAAACGTAACGGTGCCCTCATATTTCTGATCCAGGCACCCATTTAAGAGTTATTAAACTTTTTTAGGAAAACTCCTCACACGTGCTATTTAAATCTTAAATTTTTTTGACAGATCATTCCGGGCACTCCGGGTCGTGGAATCACATGCTTTAAAATTTCACAGTCTCAAAATAATTCCATATAATTAAAAAAATTATACAAAAATTCTAGGACACTAAATTCTCCCCACCTTAGGGATTTACGTCCCTGAAATCCAAAACAAAGGAAAATAAAACAAGTGAGGGTACTGAGCATGAATCTGTGCCCCCGTTACCTTGTGCTCTCTTGGAGATTCCCATGCTAAGACAGAATGCGCACCAGAGGAATCGAATGTCCATGAGGGACCCGCTCCTATCGATCCTCTATCTCCACTGGGAACTCTGTAAATGTCACCCCATAACCAATGTACAACTCATCACAGTCGATGATGTGTGATGGATCATGCATGTACCTCCTCAGTTATGATACAAGGAAAAAATTATGCACCCTATGCATCTATGGTGAAAATCTAGGCGGTACACCACCTCACCAACTCTACTGAGAATATGAATAGGTTTGATGATCCTCATAGATAACTTGTTATCCCAGCCAAATATATGTATTCCTAGTTGGGGTGAGACCCGAAGGAAAACATGATCACCCTCCTCAAACTCTAAGGGTGTCCGTATCCTGTCGGTATAAGACTTTTACCTGCTCTTTGTAGGCCTCATCCGCTCTTAGATGATTTGCACCTTCTCGGTGGTTTCCCGTACCAACTCTGGACCCATGAGTGCTGACTCCCTGGGTCTGTACAATATAGGGGTGATCTGCAAAGTCACCCATAAAAGGCCTCAAATGGTTCCATGCCAACAGTTGAGTGATAGCTATTTCTGTACACAAACTCCACCAGTGGTAGGTGGTCTTCCCAACTATAACTAAAATCCAGGACACAAGCATGAAACATATCCTCCAAGGTTTATATGGTCTGCTTCGTCTGACCATCTGTATGGGGGTAAAAGCTATGCTCAATCGTGCTAGAACCTGATGATTATCTTTCACTTACTAACAAGTGAGACATCGTGAAATGAACTCTATCACTGTTTCATTTATCCCTAATAACCAGTACTGACGTCGGAGGTCCTGGTACATCTTCGCCACACCAGGATGTACCACCAAAGGAGATGTATGGAATTACCTCAACACCTCCTCCCATAACATCGCAGGTACCATGGTGTATCCTCTAAAAAGGATGAAGTGCTCCCCACCTATCAAAAATACATCAGGAGAAAGTACTGAGGATATCTAAGCACGTCGAGCCTCGCAGTCAACATCCACAAGCTGCACCTCCCTAACTTGTTGTAAGAGTGGGGGAGTGATAGTCATATATTGAAGGTAAGTTGCTCCACCACTATCCAAGAAGAATATATGTATCATGGATAGATACTCCATCACCTCACTCAGTAGCTATAAACCAGACCTCCTGGTGAGTGCGTATGCCACTGCATTCCCCTTCCCAGGAGTATAGACTATCTCAAAGTCATAGTCCTAGAGGAACTCCATCCATCACTGCTGTCTCAATTGCTGTAAGGCCTATATGAACCTTTACATCCACGCAAAAGGATACCCCTTTTAACTGATTGATGTGCCCATCGACCCTTTGGTAGTGGGTACTCATTCTCCACGGTTACTTGGTTAAAGTGCCGGTAATCCACACATAACCTCGCACAATGGGTCTTACTAATCCCTTCCTCTGAAAGTCCCCCAACTATACTCTTTTCTCTCAAAGCTCCACAGGAGTCATCCGATATACAGTTGTATATATCAGTGTCGTCCCTGGGTAGAAGCCAAAGAAGAAGTCACTCTCCCTACGAGGAGGTAATCCTGGAAACATATTTTGAAAGGATGTTTCTGCAATCTTCCACTATTGTTGGGAACTGAAAACTCATAACACCTACTACCACGAGGGTAAGGCTGGCCGACTCAAGGGTGATCGGATGCACCCTCCTATGCATCCTAGGTTTCCTTTTTTTTTTCAACCAAGGAAAACCCCATTCCAACACTGTAGATATACCACATCCTTTTTCCTAAAACAATCAATATGATCATGAACTGTGGATGACCAGTCTATACCCAAACTAACATCGCAAGCCCTCGACGCTACCACCAAGAGGTTCCAACCAAAACTCTCACCTCAAGGGTCAGATCACACTATCAGCATAAGTGTGATTATGGAGTATCCTCCCATAGATATCTCTAGACGTAAGAGTTAAGTAAACCGTTTGACCAGAAACTCTACGTCTTGAACAAGATTTGTGACAAGAAGGAATGATTAGTACCTATGTCTATTAATACAACAAATATTAGTAGACACAGATCATACCTTGAGTAACTCCTAGATCCCTTGAGTCACACTACTTGATCGGATGAAGCTACTCCCTTCCCTTGTCCTCCATCTCCCTGAGCCTAGTGGGAACCACTTTGGGATGCTGGTTGTAACATCTAGAAATGTATACCACCTACTAATACTCTCTTAGCTCCTCTTCCACATCTACTTCCCTATAGATTCATTTGTCCCTATCACTTTCTCTTCCTAAAAAATTTTACACGTCCAAGTCTCTGAGACTGATGTCGTTTTCCTACTTTCCCACTGTTGACATTCAATGGATGTATCTACTTAGCCAAAGAATTTTCTACCACAAAGGTTATCTCTAGAACCCTAACATAAGTAGGAATGAAAAGAGGAATAATGATAGATTGTATGTCCCTAAACACATCTCGCTCGAAGGTAAAAATCCTGAAGCACTGGTCATATTATATTCATCGAGTACCTAGAATGGTCGGTACACATCAATTAATACTCAGTCACTGACATGTCATCCTGTTGAAACTGTAGAAGCTCTTGGGATCACAAACCCCTTATATTTTTTTTCAAGATACCCCTTCTTTGAGAAAGGTTCGCAAGCTCTATCCACAGAAAAGTCACCTCATTTAAGATCAGGGTAATCTAAACCCTGTCATCGCCCTGCTGAGCCACGTAGAAGGTTCACTACCAGGACCGCCATCTGATCGAATGGTGCCCTGGCTAGATTGAAACCCGGTCATCACCTCAAGCCAGTCCTTAGCCACCTGTGAGTCAGGCTCACCTTGGAACCTGAGGGGTATCTATTTTTGAAACTTGTGTAAGGAATTGGGCCTACATGTGTCCTCTACTGATAGTGCCGATAGTAACTGCTGACTAATGGGCATTGGTATCATTGAGACACCACCCGAAGGTACCATCTCAGGAAACCGTCTTTGTAATGAAGCCTCATAACTTTGTTGACCATATTGATGGTCACACATTGGAATCTTGGATAGCTATCTGTGTGGAGGCATCTTGAAAGAGTATCAAGATGAACCATGATCATTAAGTTATACTAGGTGAGCTAACTCAAAAGAGATCAAGAAATTTTTTTTAAAACCCATGCAACTAGTGTTTTCATGTACTGAGTTAGAAAACAGAATTTATGGTCCCGGTGTATGGATACGTCAGTATCCACACCAACACTAGACTCCCTGGAATGAAATACAAACTCAAGACACTTAACACTATTACCCCCATTGAAAATATAGACTCTTAGTTCTTCTAGTAGAACTGACCAACCTTTGATACCACTTTGTCACGAACCATCCCCCGGGGCCCGTACTGTGACTACCACAAGCCTACCTTCCAAAGGCCAGGGGCTGATGACTAACACCGGAAAGGAGAAACCCAAAAATGGGAATACATTTCCTTTAAACCTATACACACACAGATAGGGAACACTGCGCACAAGTAAATCACAATGGAAAAGGAAAAGTACAACCATTAATAAAAACCTCCACTAAGAGTAAAAGTAAGTACTAAAAGTAAAGGATCCAGTATACAATAAAAACTGGAAAGAAAGTACAAAAAAAAGGAAAAAACATGCTCCGAAGTTTGTCCACCAAGGATCCTACCTGAAGGGTAGGTAAAAATCGTCACCTGTCGTCACTGCTGCTCACCATGTCTATCAATAACCTCCGAGCACTATCTAGTCTTGGCTCCCTAAGTCTTAGTAAAGTTGTCCGTCATCTACACAAGACACAATAAGGTATGGGAAAAGCCTGTGCAGGGGTGAGTATAACAATACTCAGTAGGGACTCTGAGACCCCTGAAGGTATCTCAAAATTCCACAAAGGAAAATAAAAAAGAATGATCTCAATCACAAAGCACAAAGTAAAAGATAGCTCACAAAAATTATATAACTTAAAGAACATGAATAATTATGATTAGTCATAAAGCTAAATCATCTTATTCCATTGAGAAGTTCCATTATTGAACAACAAAGAAGTCATTATATTGCTGATCCACACAGGGTCGTAAGTCACAGATCCACACATGGTCATAAGTCATCGATCCACATAGGGTCGTAAGTTGCTGATCCACGACGGGCAACTCTATGGCTGGTCCTCATCAGGTCGTGCTACTACTGATCCACATAGGGTCGTAAGTTGTCAATCCACACAAGATTGTAAGTCACTGATCCATGAAGAGATGCTCTAAGGCTGGTCCTCATCAGGTCATGTTACTTCCAATCCACACAGGGTCATAAGTTATCGATCCACACAGGGTCATAAGTCGCTGATCCACAATAGGCCACTCTAAGGATGATCCTTGTCAGGTTGCACTACTGCTGATCCACAAGGGGTAGTAATTCATCGATCCACACAGGGTTGTAAGTCTTCGATCCACATAGGGTCGTGAGTCGCTGATCTATGACCGACTGATCTAACTCTGGTCCTTGTCGGGTTACACTACTACTGATCCACACAGGGTCGTAAGTCGCTGATGTCGATCCACAAAGGGTCCCTCTTCACATGACAACTAGCCACATGATTTATGCACTTGGTGTGCTTGAGTTCCCGAGAAACCACTCCTAAATCCACTGATCATTTTTAAACTACCAAAAATTCCCATGAAGAAGTAACCTGAAGAATCTCCATGTCATAAGGGTTCCAACGCAATAGGCAGCACGTCAATCAGACACCCAGTCTGTAAGTTATGAGCATTTTAGTACTGAGGGCCCGGTTGGATTCGAGTTCGATCCAACCAGTCCATACTCCGAATTTCTCCAAAACCCAAGTGGATTATCTCAAAAGGATCATCTCATCCTAAGGGTTACAACGCCATTGACAACACATCAATATGATGCCCGATTTGTGAGATACACCCAAATTAGCGAAATGGGATTGGTCGGGTCCAGGTCCAGTGGGGCCCGACCCGACTGGTGGGTCTGGCCCAGTTGGTGAACCCAGACCGACTGGTGGGTCTGACCCAGTAGGAAGGTCTAGTCCAACTGGAAGAACCTGGCCCGCATCCGCGCGGGCTGATCGTGCTGAGCAGATGCGGTACGTTTGGTGCAGCCAGATAGCGACCCCAGCGGGGCGCTATCTCTTCTTCTGAAATGGTTGACTAGAGACGGCTGTTGGTGCAAATGAGTCGCTCGAGCGGGTTTCTCCTCTACCCACGCGGCATATTGGCACCGCGCCATTCCAATAGTGCAACCCGGCTGGCCGCAACTCCTACCACCACGACGCCTATGGGCGCCGCCGGTTGCTTCCATGGGCCACCGAAGATGCTCCGGTTGTCTGTTTTCTTTTGCGTCTATGCCTACGGGTCTCCTGGGTATCCACATTCACTATAAGGCCCTTAGTTTCATCTTTCTGCCATGTTTCCCGGTTGCGCACAAAAAACACTCATATACCAAGAACGACGGAGGGTCCGGGCCTTGTTCGGATTGGCCCTTTCCCTCCGCATTAGCGCTTAAGCATAGGGGATAATAATAATAATTAAAACCCCATAATGAAACCCCTCATCAAACTCTCATAAAAAGAATGAAATATAGATCAACCTGTTGGTCATTTGATCCGCTTTCTTCATATTAATCAAGAACAGGGAAAGAGGGATATTAAACACTTAAATCAATTAAACCCCCTACCTGGAAACAGTGTTACAGACGAAGGAGAAGATCCACATTTGAAGTCGTTCGTCGTTGTTCTTTGATCCCGGGATCGATTCCCCCAACAGTCGTTATTATTCCACCATTCTTCATTGGAGAGGAAAGTCGTTGGCGTTTCTTTAGAGGTTCCTCCTGTGGGTTTCCAATTCCCATGACAAAGGTTTGATTAAATAAAAGAAACTGCACCACATTGAATTCATTAATATGATTTATTAATGAACTGCAATTAATGAAACTTTAATCCACAAACGTTGAGGTTACACATCCAAAAGGATGTATCATTAAATGTCTCTTATTTAATATCCATCATTACACAGTGGTCCCACCATCTTCCTCTCAATGGTTGTAGAAATAAATAAAATAAATCTTTTAGTTATTTTTTTTTTGAAAATTCCAAAAATTAACTTTTTCTTCCAACCCTTTCCAGTCGAAATTAAGTTTATCCTAAGAAAATCTCGGTGCTTTGAATCCAATGGTTCTTTTAGAATTTTAATCCGAGTACCGATTCAAAAGATAGAAAATCCGTCTTTCATGTTTATTGAACGTAACTTAAAAAAAGTTCATAATATATTAACAATCACCCTCAACCCACGCTGGTAAGGTGAAGATCCAACTAAGGGGAACATGCCCTCAAGAGCTCAACAGTACTCTCATATTTCCAATCTGAGTTACCTTTTAGAAGTTATAAGGATTTAAAAATAAAATAATTATTACTTAATTATTTTATTTATGACCAAAAACTAACTTCCACTATTGGCCCGTGCTGACCAATGTTAGGATTTACCTAAGGAAAGCATACCCTCATGAGCTCAGCGGTGGTCTTGGTTTTTTAATCTAAGTCATCATTCGTGAGTTATAAGCATTTGAAATATAAAATAATTTTATTTCATTATTTTATTTATAGTTATTCCATTTTTGGGTTTTCTCACTGGAGGCATGTGTCGACTAAACTTAAGTCGCACCTTGGGTAAACCCGCCATCCTGAACACAACGGTGCCAAAACACCTCACGTGCTCTGTATAAAGCTTAACATTTTTCAATGGATTATTCCTGGAACGCCAGGACTCATAATCACGTGCCGTCAAATTTTGCGGTATCAAAATAATTCCATATAATTAAAAAAAAATTATACAGAAATTCCGAGACATTACAGAAAATGATTTGATGTATATTCTAGAGGTCTAGGGTTTTAAACTTGCTGGGGGTAGGGGCGTTCGCGGGAGGGTGGGATTATCTAAAGCACTGATAAAGTGGTGGGGGGATCACTGATAAAGGGGTGGGGGTAAGCACTGATAAAGGGGTGGGGGTGGGGAGCACTGATCAAAGGGGATATGTGGGGAGTGGGAATTTTTTTTACATACACTTTATCAATGTGGCCTTTATCAGTGCTTTTATTGGGCTGTTAAATTCCCCCTTTAATAGCGCTAAAAAACACTGATAAAAGGGCCCTCTAACAACGCTTTTTTAGTATTGATAAAAGCATTGGGAATTTAACTGTGCCCAAATTATCAATTCTTTTTTAGTGATGATAAAGGCTTATTTTAGCACTATTAAAGATCATTTTTGTAGTAGTTCTACCACCTCATGAGGTGATGTATTTCATTTTTCTTCACAAACTATTTTAGATGGTCATAATAATGGATCAAAATAAAATAACATGATATATATTACAGAAATTTAATTATAGAAATTTAAATAAATATTATAGTTATTTGTTTACCATCCAATGAGAAATTAAAAAATCACTCATGTGTATGTGGAGACTACCACCTCGCGAATCGATGTATTTTATTTTTCATCACCAACCCAAATGGATTGTATATATAGGTAGATTTTAAGAAATAATATGTTATTTATTATCCAATTACAATTCTATAAATATAAAATAATACTCACCTTATTTCCTTCATGCTCATTGAATAATGGATACATACTCATGCGTACGTATGAACTACCATCTTTATGTTTTAACAGAATTTATTTTTGATAAACATATTACATGGTTGGTTCTAAAAGTATAAAAAACTTATAAAAATTATAATTATAACATGATTAAGATTTTTTAAATGATATAATCATTCCCCATTTGACCATAGTCAATTTACCCAAGAAATTTGTGACTTATAATCCAAATGTTCTCAAAACGTCCGATGTGAACTTAATCAATTAAGTAATTAAGTATAACATGGATATAAGTGAAATAAAAGGAATAATAAACTTTAATAAGGTTATTAAACAAGTAAATAATTAACTTAATATTTTTATTTAGGAATATAAATAATGTACATGACAAGTTGGACTTGTGGTAAAGGACAATTTACCTTAAAACCTCATTTTAAATGTTTTAAAGATTTATTTTCTAAATATTTTTCCATGATGTCCATATTATTAAAAATTATTTTATGGATGTATTTATATGAAAATAAATTAATCATAAAGGATATTTTATGTATATTTTCTTTCAAATATTTTCAAAAGGAACCTTTTTACGTATTTTATACCGAACACATTCACTTTATTTACAAAAGGAAAAAAGAATGTTCTATTTTAATGTTTACGATGTCAAAAGATTTTACCATCACTGAAAATATTATTTAATGTTTGGATTACTTTATAATATTAAATGTTTTATTCCAATAAAAACAATTCTTTCCTTTGTGAAGGGTATTTTAATTTTTAAAATAGAGTTTTAAATGAAAGAGATATATCAATATCTGAAAATGTTTTACCCATGTGTTCAAAAATTTATTTTTATGATTTTGATGATTGGAATGCAAGATTTTATGTTTTTAATGTAGTTTATGGTCCTTGTAAATTGTTTATAATGATGTGTGATCTTGATATATTTCTCCAACGCAATAGATAATGATTACATTCTTTGGAGAATTATGTTGTAATTAACTAAGTAGGTTATTTTATTTATAAAAGTTATTATAAGGGTTCTATAAAGATGATTCCCAAGACAAAAACATGAATTTTATTTGATTTATAATGAGTTTTCATGGAAATATTTTTATTTCATAATGTAAGCTAATGATATTTTGTTTAATAGAATGATTATTCCCTTTAAGGGTAAAAAGGTATGTTTAAAATAAAATATTTTTCATGGGTTTTCACATTTTCTAAGTAACCCTCATGATTATACTTTTGAATTTATGTTTTCTTATAAATAGTATTATAAAAAAATTTAGGTAGTAAATCTAATTTTTTGTGTAAGTAAATGATTTTTTGGGCTCAAGGTTTATCATGTTAAAGACGAAATCTCTTATATGATATCATGGTTTTAAAATGTACTAATGATTTTCAATAAAATGAATTATTGATTTAAAACTCAATATTATGTAATGTTTTATGGCTGCATCCTTATATTTATTTCATGGAGGGAGAATCAGATCAGTGGTGGACACTGATTAAGAACACAAATCCCAAGGAGGAAATAGAATCCATGGAATGGTAAGGATTCAAGAAAATATTTTCAATAAATATTTTCCCCAAAATATCTATCTTAAAATAGAGAGGGAATTCCTTGGACTAAAGTAGATGGAGGATATGTTTATCAAGGATTATGTGGAAAAACTTACAAGTATTTCATGGTATGCTTTTAACTTTTTCATTAACACCAAAAGTGAGGTGGACCGCTTCTTTAGTGGATTAAAGATGAGTCTGTAAAAATATTTAGTGATTTGAGACTTTGATAGCTATGAAGAGGTTGTTCATTGTGCCCTTAATGTTGATATGGATATTAGTGATTCTCAGTGGTATCATGAGGATAGAGATAAAAATATAAAATGGTGTTTATTCTGTATGATGAATAGATAAATCCCATATAGTAAAGAACCAACCATGTGTCAAAAATGTGGGAAGAGGCATCCTAAAAACTCTCTCAAGAGAATAGGGAGATGCTTCAAGTGTGTAAACGAGGGGTATCTGAATAATAAATGGTAAAGGAAGATGAATAATACCACTAAAGTGATGAAATAAATTAACTTTCTTATAAAAAATTGAGATTTTAAAAGACGAACATTGTGTTTGATTATGTATATGATACGTAACACCGAGTTTTAAGTGAACCATAATATACTATTAAAATATTATTATTTAATGAAACTGTTATAGCCTAGCTGTTAAGTCAGTAGTAATGAAAATTGTTAATAATATTATGAAAATATTTATAAAGGTATTGTGTAATTTATTTACAAATAAGTACTTAATTCTCAAGAAAATCATTTGATGACTCAAAAATATAATTTTATTAAAAATGGTTTTATTTTTTATTTTATGTTTGTTAATTAGAATTAATTTATAACACTTTTATAAATTATATTTTATAAAAATAATATAATTTTTTAAATCATAATATCAATATTATATTAGGGTAAAATTTTGATAATTTTCTGAAAGGATTAATTTTTTGATGAGTAGTGAAAAATACTGATTTTTATTGAAAACCGTTTTTTCATTTTAAAAATTTTAAAAGTAGAATTTTGTCTTAAAATTAATTTAAAAGTTAAATTAGTTAAATAATATTATTATTAATGCAATTTAGTTCATTATAATCAATTTTATATTTAATTTGGATATAAAAATTTTCGTATTTGAGAAAACTTTTTCTTTCAAAAACCGCATTTTCATCATGCTTGCGGATTTGGATTTAAATTAAATTATGCCACCTTTGTGAATTGAATTTAATAAATTGGATTAAATATTTTTAATTATTATAATTAATATTAGATAATAATTTTAATATACATATATTTTATTCCTAATTAATAATAAAGATAGTAAAAATTAATTTCCATGGTTAGGGTTAAAATGAGGTTTTGCGCGTTACATGCGCTTGTGTTAAAATTAAAATATCACATTCTTAAGTTTTTTATTTTTTAAATTATATTTAATATTTATAATTAGTGGGTTAAAATTACCTAATAATTATAATTTATTTATATTCTTAAATGATAAATCACCTAGGTAAATAAAAACAACTAATTACCATGGTGAAAACTAAAATGGTAAAAGTAAGTAAACTTAGAGGATAAGAGAATAAAATATTTAAAAAATGTTTATTTTTTTATTGAAAATGTGTGTATAGACCTTAAATTAAATACAAAAAATTATTTATCAATTTTTTAGGCACTTGGTGTGAGGGTTACTTCCCATTATTGAAGAGTTTTAGGTATTTACAAAAATGCTACTCCTCAATTATAAAAGGGCACCCCTATCCTCACTTATTCACACCTCTAAAGCCATATATACCAACCAAAACCTAAAAAAATATCTCCAAAAAATCATTATACATATTATAGAGTTTAGTTTCTACCCAAAAGACTAATCCTATGGTCCTTAATAAGAGATCCAAAGAAAGTTTTTCTAAGCGAAGGTAATCATCTTTACTAAGCTCCTTCCTTTTTTACTTCTTCTTTTATCATATTCAATTATGTCTTAATAATTCATATATAATGACACCAATATATCTAATGTAATTATATTTTATTATTTTTATGTAATAATATTTATCCATATCCTCCCCTATCAAATGGGAAACAAAACCATCACTCGTGTGTACGGTGGATTACCACTTCACGAACTGATGTAATTTGTTTTCCATCACCAACTCACATGGATAGTCATAATAATGTAAATAATGAATATATTTGATACATATTACATGATATTAATTATTTATAATTAATATACCTCCCACTTCCTTATCCTTTCACCCATTAAGAGAATGATATCATCACTCATGCATACATATGACCTACCATTTCCAGGAAGTGATGCAAATTGTTTTCCATGTAAAACTTTCAATAATGGTTCTAATAAGGGTAGATAATGAATAAATGTGATATTTATAGCATTAATATAATTATGTAGATGATGTATCTATATCCTATGCACAAGAACCGAAACTTTCATGACAAAACATGCCTGAGAAAACAAAGCTGTTATCAACCAAAACAATGGTAACAATGAAATATTATTAACAAATGGGTGAGAAGATGGTATAAGAAGATCATATATGATACTATAAATATGAATATGGTTATTTTATAAATTAATAACATGTTTAAAACCATTATATAGGAGGTTAAAGCATGATCAACTAATGGGAAATGTGAGGTAACTAACTTCATCTCAATTTTCCTTCATTGAGACATATTTTATTGTCACACACCTAATTTATTTTATATGGTGTATATAGTACCCATTTTACATTTAATATCATGAATCATTAATAATTCATGGTATTTTATGTTTAAATTCAAATTATTCTATCCAAAGGGCATTAAATTGAATGTTACCAAGTGATAAGTAATTTCATTACTCAATTTCTTTTCATTGGATTATATTACTTATTCATTGTATTTGATATTATAATTTTATGTGTGTAATGTATTTTAATTTTTTTGTTGTATTTAGAATTTTTTATGTGTATTTACACTTTATAAACATAATCAATTCATTGGTTAATCCTCACTTCAATGGTATGGTCATTGTAAGATATTTCGTCTCAATTTCCACTAAATTAAATAATATTTGGTATTATCCACCTATTTATTTTTATGAGGTACATATACTAACCCTTTGATATGTTATATCATGAATATATTTATATTTATATTTATTTAATGTCTCATTTTAATTTATTTCCTTTATTGGGTTATGATTCAAATGATACCAAAGAGGTAAGGGTTTATGCTTCAATCTCACACTACTACAAAAATGACCTTTAATAGCATTAGAAGAGGCCTTTATCAATGCTAAAAAAGTGATTACAACTAGAGTGAATTAAAAACCTAAATATTTTATCAACTCTTTTTTAGCACTATTAAAGGGGGCATTTAACAATGCTTTTTTAGCACTGATAAAGGAAACACTGTTAAAGGGGGTAAATTATATTTTTTCGGATGCCTATGAGCCCAAAACCATTTATTAGCGCCTCTACGAAAACTTTAACAATGCTTCCCCACTTTTATCAGTTCTTTTCACCTCACCACACATTTTATCAGCACTTTTTGAATTTCCAACCTCATGCACGCCTTCCTGGATTCACACCCTACACCTATCATTTTAATATGGAATGCGTTTACCACTACACCATTTTGTTTTGTTACCGGTTTATTGATATTTCTGTTTATATATATATATATATTTACATATATATTTATTATTCATATATTTATATAATTATTTTTAAATATATTTACAAAATATATATGTGTGTGTGATATATATATATATACTTATATTTATTTAAATATATTACATATTATATTCATTTACATATAATAGAATATAATATAAAAATATATCTACTTATTAACACACACACACACATATAAATTATAAATATATTTGTATAATGTAAAAAATGGTTATATATTTTTTTAAATACATTTTTAGAATATGTATTTATTTAAATATTTTAGAATAAAAATTTATATGTAAATATGTTGATATCTGTATTTATATGAGTGATTTATTATAAGTAAATATAGGAAAGTATAAATATATTTAATTATAAATAAAACTAAATAGTAAAAAATGATAAAATTTAAAATCCATAATATCAATATTAATGTTATACTTAGGAATAAATTCAGTCTACACTAAAAAATGAAAAAATACCCCCTTAAACGAGGCTGGAAATCCATATAATGTTAAAAAATTAGGGTACCCTAACTAAAAAATAAATTTTTGGAGGCCTTATGATCCTTTTTTGGCCACAAAAAAATTGATTTCAGGTTTAACCTCATTTATTAAGGCATAGATCTTATTGCAGCCTTTTATTTGATATGTGGTAGAGCCCAAACAGACACCCGAATCAAAAGTTATGACCGTTTGAAGTTCAAGTTATGTTTTAAACATATTTTAGATCTTTTATTAATTTGTCGATTTCTTTTATATTCTAATTGATATTAAATGACTATTAATCGATAATAATCAGAAAATTATTAATTAAAAATACTTATTTATTTAATTTACAAGTCATTTTCAGTAAATATCTTTCATATTAAGTGTAAATTCCTATTTAAACTGGAAACATACACTTTGAATCATACCAATCACATCGTGTATCAGTTTTATGTGAGACCAATTATTGGACATCATAAATTCCTTATGAATCATTTTCCTAAATTATTAATAAAATCCAAGCGTGTTTGATTGTTTTTTAGTGAGTGAAACTTTTTGAACTAAAATGTTGATTTTAAACTTATAAGGGACACTTTGAGTCATATCGGGCACATTATGTATAGAATTTAGGTGAAGCTGATTCCTACACTTCAAAAATTAATTATGAATTGTTTCCATAAATTATTAAAACAATTAGAATGAATTTTCTCAGATTTGAGTAGGTCAGTTTTCCATTTTACTAAAACTGATGTCAATTTTAAATAAAAATACCCCCTTGGAGTCATACCAGTCACACCGTGTGTCAGATTGAGGTGAGGATAATTCCTATACATCTCAGATGACTTATAGATCATTTTAATAAATTATAAAAATAATATGCATGCCTTTTCTTGGTTTTGAGTACATAACTCATATATTTTACTAAAATGCCATTTTAAACTAGAACACACACTTTGACTCATATAGATCACATCATGTGTCAATTTTACATGAGAATAATTACTACACATAAAAAATTAATTATAAATCTTTTTCCTAAATTATCAAGAAAATATGAGTTCATTTGATCGGTTCTTAGTGAGTGACACTTTTTGAACTAAAATTATGATTTTAAACTGATAAAATTCACATTGAGTCTTACTGGGCACATCATATACCAGGAACTTATGGATCATTTATGTAAAGTATCAGAATAGTATGAATGCATTTTCTTAGTTTTGAGTAGGTTAGTTATCCATTTTTTTAAAATTGATGTCAAATTTAAATAAAAAGACACACTTGGAGTCATACCAGTCACACCATACATTGGATTGAGGCGAGGTTAAATCCTACACATCTAAAATGACTTATGAATCATTTTCATAAAGTATCAAAATGATCCAAATGCATTTTATTGGTTTTTGATTACATCACTTGTCTTTTTTACTAAAATATCACTTTAAACTAGAAACAAGCACTTTGACTCATATCGATCACATCGTGTATTAGTTTTATATTAAATCAATTACTACACATAAAAAATGACTACTGAACTGTTTCAATAAATTATCAATAAAATCTGAGCACATTTGATTGGTTATTAGTGAGTGATACTTTTTAAATGAAAATGTTGATTTTAAACTGATGATGAAAACTTTGAGTCATACTAAGAACATCGTGTATTACAAAGATGTGATTTTTATTCCTACACATAAAAAATGACATATGGATCATTGATGTAAAGTATCAAAAAAATCAAGTGTGTATTCTTAGTTTTGAGTAGGTTAGTTGTCCATTTTACTAAAATTGATGTCAATTTTAAATAAAAAGATACACTTTGAGTCCTATCGATCACACCATGCATCAGGTTGAGGTGAGGCTAGTTATTATATATATTAAACGACTTGTGGATCATTTTACTAAAGTATCAAAATAGTATAAATGTTTTTTCTTGGTTTTGAGTATGTTAATTTTCTTTTTTACTAAAATGTCATTTTAAACTGGAAACATGAACTTTGACTCATATCGATCATATCGTGTATCAATTTGACATGAAACTGATTCCTACACATCAAAAATAACCTATGAATAACTTTGATAAATTATAAATAAAATCCAATTGTGTTTGATTGGTTCCCAGTGAGTGACACTTTTTGAACTAAAATATCAATTTTAAACTGATAACAGACAATTTGAGTCATATTAGGCACACAGTGTATCATATAGAGATTCATATAATTCCTACATGTCAAAAATTAATTATGGATCATTTTTGTAAATTATAAAAACAACATGAATGCGTTTTCTTGGTTTTGAGTAGGTTAGTTGTCCATTTTACTAAAATTGATGTCAATTTTAAATAAAAAGGCATAATTGGAGTCATACCGATCAAAAAGTGTGTCAGATTGAGGTGAGACTAATTATTAAAAATCTTAAATGACTTATGGATCATTTTCCTAAAGTATCAAAATAATCAAAATGAATTTACTCAATTTTGAGCATGTCACTTGTATTTTTTACTAAAATGTCATCTTAGACTGGAAACACGCACTTTGACTCATACCAATCACATCATGTATTAGTTTGATGTGAAACCAATTCCTATATGTAATAAATAACTTATGAATATTTTTCATAAGTTATTAAGAAAATACGATCATATTTGACCATTTCTCAGCGAGTGGCACTTTTTGAACTAAAATGTCGATTCTTAAATGATAACGGAAACTTTGAGTCATACCAGGAACATCGTGTATCATATTGAGGTGATCCCGATCCTAAACATCAAAATTTACTTATGTATAATTTCTATAAATTATCAAAATAATACTAATGTTTTTTCTTAGTTTTGAGTAGGATAGTTGTCCATTTTACTAAAATTGTTGTCAATTTTAAATAAAAAGATGTACTTGGAGTCATACCAGTCACATCACGTGTTAGATTGAGGTTCATCTGATTCATAAACATCTAAAATGACTTATAGATAATTTTAATAAAGTATTAAAATAACATGAATGTTATTTCTCAGTTTTGAGTATGTCACTTATCTTTTTAACTAAAATTTCATTTTAAACTATAAACACACACTTTGACTCATACCAATCACATCGTGTACCAGTTTAATATGAGAAAAATTACTAAATGTCACAAATTAATTAGGAATAATTTTAAAAAATTATCAATAAAATCTGAATGTGTTTGATTCGTTCTTAGCCAGTGACAATTTTTGAACTAAAATGTCGATTTTAAACTGACAACAGACACTTTGTGCCATATCGAGCACATCATATGTCAGATTGAGGTTCAACCGATCCTACATTTAACAAATTACTTATGGATAATTTTTTTAAATTATCAAAATAATTCAAATGGTTTTTCTTGGTTTTGAGTTGGGAAGTTTTCCATTTTACTAAAATTGATGCTAATTTTAAATAAAAAGGCGCACTTGGAGTCATACCGGTCACACCTTGCATCATATTGATGTTCGGATAATTCCTACACATCTAAAATGACTTATGAATAATTTTACTAAAGTATAAAAATAATAAAAATTAATTTGATTGGTTTTGAGTATGTCACTTTTCTTTTTACTAAAATGTCATTTTAAACTGGAAACATGCACTTTGAATCATACCGATCATATCGTGTATCGATTTGATGAGAGACTAATTCCTACATGTTAAAAATGACTTATGAATAGATTTCCTAAATTATTAATAAAATCTGAGTGCATTTTCTTAGTTTTCAGTGAGTGACACTTTTTGAACTAAAATATTGATTTTAAATTGATAACATACACATTGAGTCATACCGGGAACATCATGTATCATATTGAGGTGTGGCTGATTCCCATACATGAAAAATGACTTATGGATCATTCTTATAAAGTATAAAAGACAGTCTGAATATGTTTTCTTGGTATTGAGTATTTTATTTGTATTTTTTACTAAAATTCATGTCAATTTTAAATAAAAATAAGTACTTGAAGTCATATCGATGACACTGTGTGTCAGATTGAGGTGTGTTTGATTCTTACATGACCTAAAGTCTCAAAAAAATATAAAATGCTAATGTTTCAATGATTTCCATTACATTTGTTTGTCAAAATTAAAACACTATATATTGAGTTGATGTTACTATCTATTTTTTTTCTCTTTTTTGAAATCTAAAAGAGAAGAGGAAGATCATGTGCCCATTATATCATAAGAAGTAACCACAATGACCACATGAGCTTCTTGTACTCTTCTGGATTTTAACAAGAATGATTTTTCGGCTAAGAACATCAAATTAATATGATTTCCCAAAAGAAATATAAAAAAAACTAAATAAGTATTATATAAAAATGCCATGGAAATTAACTTACAAATAATAGATAAAATTATGAAAAAATTAATTAACTAAGTATTAGGGATTCACCTTTTCATGGTGGTTGTATACATTCTTGAAACAATTCTTTGTTTTAATTATCTTAACTACAAGTTCAAAGTCCAATCTCTCATGAGTATAAGAAACTTGGAACAAACCACCCCAACTCGAACGAAACAATCCACCTATATAAGAAAACAATTATTATATGAGTAATAATAAAAAGAAATAAATAAAAATTAAATATAAAACAATACATTAATTATATGGGAAATTATTTTACTATGAAAACATCAAGATTACCTATGTTATTGAGCAGTGGAGGTAACTTAAAAGAAAGTGATAAATTCCAACATTGTAGGGGGGAAAAGGTTTTGAGGGAGAAGAAATCTATAGAATTTTTAGTGCAGAAAGGCATGAAAGATAGAAAAACCACCCTAACTTGAACAAAATAATCCACCTATATAAGAAAAAAATTATTATGTGATTAATACTAAAAATAAATAAATAAATCATAAATATAAAAAAAATACATTAATTGTATTGATAATGTTTTTACTATGAAAGTATCAAGGTTATTTCTGTGATTGAGAAGAGACTGTGTCATTTCTCTTCCTATAAAGACATGAAGGATGGATATAAATATTCTAAAATAAATGAACTCTTCAAGAAATAATGAAAATAAAATCAATGTTCTGTAATATAATTTTTTGATAAAATAGAGAAAGTATATCGTAACATTACCTTTACATTTTCCCAAAGGGTTTCCTTTGTTATAGTTTGTTCTTATGAGGTATTGGTAACATCATCATGTGTAGAAGAAACTGTCTACATATTAAACATTTAATTTAGATTATATTAATGTAGTATAGAACATATAATATTATGAGAAAAAAATGTAGTATATTAAAAAACACTTTTACCATCTCATTGAACTCTATTTATTTTTTTAAAGGTTTTAGGGATTTGGTTCCTCTATAGAGAATTTAATTCCCCTCTTTATGTTCCCCTATAATGTATAAGAAATTGTCTACATTGGGACCTATATGAACTGATTGTGGTATCCCAATAAAAGGGTCATCCATGATTGAATTTTCATCTGACCTGACATTTTTCTAGTCTTAGCAAGACAATCGACCAATTATTGTTTGTTGGATCTGATATATAAAACACTTGCACTGCTTGTGATTATATTATGAACAACTCATCTTTTTCCCCTTCCACACTAAAATTCACCTTCAAAAACTCAATTCCATCAACTTTCACTACACTCATATTTTCAACCCATTTTCAATGGAAAATTGGAACTTGAAATGTTATATAATCCAACTCGTATATCTGTTCGATAATGCAAAAATATTACATATTTTCATAAATTGGTTTTATATCCTTAGAATAAGATATGTTCATAATTTCATCCACAAATTAACACCATAATTTTGCATCGTACTATAGTCATCATGTTCTTTTGTATAAAATGTATAACCATTGATTACAAAACCAGTATAAGATATAACATTCGCATTTAGTCCCCTATCTAGCCATTGAAGTTTTCAAGAAATTGAATTCATATTTTCAAATAACTCATTATAAATTTGAACTTGGAACTATTTTAAAAATTATTAATTTTGTGTATTTTATATCCATCCTTTATCCCTTGATAGATTCAAATCTCTAAGAATTTATTTTTAGGATTTAATATATGGATAAACATCTTCACAATTATGAAAAATGTAAAGGTATAGTTACTCTCGCTCTATCAAGGTAATTGTAAAAACATCTCTTCCAAAAATCCCTTCGACCATGAGGAATTCAACGTGATAAGACTTTGGGAGACCGATGCTGTCAATATCTGATAGGTAATCGGTATAGAATTAAATAGCTTCTTCAACAAAATATCATTCTACAATACAACTTTCTATCTAACTTTAATTATTGACATACCCTTTCAAAATCTTCATATACCATTCAATGGGGGTACATCAATCTATAATGTATAAGACCACATAGTTGAACCTATATAAAAAATTAAACCATTAGGTGGACCATTATATCAAAGAATGATGGTGGTAAGAACATATATAATTCACATAATGTGACTGCAACCTCCTTATTCATGATTGGAAACTTCACTGGGTATATAAAATTACTTTATATGGTTTATAAAATAAGTAGATTCTGGTTAATATATACCCTACATTTTGAGGAAGAATGCAATTAAATGCAACATGCATCAAATATTACATCAAAACATGTAAAAGATGTGATTTTAGTTCTTGTAACTTGAAATCAGCCATTGACCTGAAATTCTTGATATTTGATGAATACCCCTGTGGAACTTTTACACTATTAAGGAAAAGGGAAAATTGGAATTTTTACTATCTAGATAGAGTGTAAGCTACTGGAGGAAGAAAAGTTTTCTTTTTTACCCTTAACCAGTGCCAAAACTTCCCTTATCCCCATTTCAATCAAGTCCAACCTAGACTTGATTTCATCCTCTATTTTTCTAAGAAAATTTAGTAATGTTCCAATATCTCTATAAAATACATTTTTTCTACATGCATGACATCAATAAAATATCTGATATACAAATAATTCCAATACAGAAATTCAAATAAAATTAATCTCTTCTTCCAACTTGATTTTGTAAGGTTTTTCAAAAAATATTTACTAAAAATAGTGTCAATATCTTTTAATTTATTATACATTTGATCACCCATTACTGGAGATAGTTTTGTACCTTGTTTTATATTCCCATTGAATCCTGTCATCCAAGATCAATATTTATGTCATTGAGGTAGAAATTTACAATGTCCTAAAAACATAGTCTTTAAGGAATGTTTCAACCGAATTGAGTATGTGTGTTTTTCACAAATGGGACACCCCAACATTACTTTAATGCTATAGGCTGATAACTTTCCATAATTGGGGACGTAGTTTATCATCCCAAACAATATGGACATCAATGTGAATTCTTAAATTCTATGAGCATCATACATTATAGAACCTGTATCCCACATCAATTTCAGATCTTCAATCAATGGATCCAAATAGACATCAATATCATTATTGAGTTTTTTTGGTCCAGATATAAGTATAGAAAACATAATGTATTTTCACTGCATGCATAACCATGGTAAAAATTTATAATTTACCAACATGATAGGACATGTACTATAAGTATTACTCTGTATGCCATAATGATTTATTCCATCTATAGATAATGTAAGATGAAAGTTTCTCAACTCATTTCCAAATTCAGTATACTCATAACTAATTTTCTTCTACTAGGATAATTTTCTGAATGATGTAGGTTTCCATATTTAATTATTGTATTTTCCAGACATTTTAATTGCCTCATGGTTTCCTAAAATCTATATAGTCTTATAAACCATGGAATGATAGTAAAGTACCATAAATATTTCGAAGGACTTGATTCATTTTTCTTGTATTGATCTACGCCACACTTAGAGAATTTTACGAGTGATTCATGGTACTTGTGAAATAATATGAAATCATTTGGACACACATGATTTTTTTTAGAAACCATTCCCATTGAATATAGCATTCGTTAGGATCATATGTTTGACATGTTATTTCATTTTCTTCTGGTAGCATATCATTCAGGTGACTAATTAGTTATGTAAAGCTGGTGTTACTCCATTCACTACCTGATTTCAAATTATACAACTTCAATACATCTAACAATGTTGTGTATTTAGTACAACCAGTATACAATGGTCTCTTGGAACAACTATTTAAATTCTAAAACAAATTTGGAAAATCACGAAGGTCATATTCAGTTTCCATTATCATTTATTTCATTCAATATTTATCATCATTTACATCGGTATTCATATAAAATGATCCATAAACCGTAGTATCATCCCAATCAGTGTGCGCATTCAATTTTTCCCATGTTTAGTCCAACATTTATAGCTCTTATCTATTATGTGAAAAATCAAATGATCTTCCAACTGTCCTGAACTAATTTTTATTGAATAAAAACAATGTAAACATGGATAAAGTATTTGAGAAGGGTCATATGCATACTATCATGAAAAATTAATGAAATACTTAACTCTATATTTACAATATTTTATCAAACGATTAGCGTTCATCCATTCTAGATTCATATCCATCCTATTGGGTAAATAAAATATTAATATTTTACAATAAATAAATAAATACACATAATATATTCATTATCAAAGGTGAAAGTTATAGACAATTCTAATAAGGAAAACCCAACATTTTATTATTTTAAAGAATTTCAGTATGATTTAAAGAAAATGAGTAATTGAATTTAAGAAAATAATTACTCCACTCTGGTAGGTGTTATCCTATGAATTCATTAAAAGGTTAAAGTTATAAAACTTGCATGATCATCAGCTTATCTTCCGAACATTTATCATTTCATTTTTTTATTTTACACACATCCTCTATCTCTTGTGGGAATGAACCTATGTTACTTGAAATAATCTAAGCGGTAGTCATCTATGGGATGACTACTGCTCAGAGTAGTCTAAGTAACATAAAAGATATGGGGGATGAGTCTCAAGAAACAAAATGCAAAAAATATTCAGGAGATAAAACTAATGAGAATGACATTTGTCTATAAAAGAGACAATGAATGAGTTTCTGGCAAAAAATTTCAATAATAACTATTGTTTGACACAAAATAAGTATTTCTTAAATCCCCTAAACAAATGAAAATATAAATATAGTCAATTAAGGAGTAATAAGAAACCCAAATATGATAAACAAGAATAATAAACTCTCATTCAATCAACTAGAAGATATAAAAATGTATTGATAAAACATTTTAATAAATAGAGAGTTATTTCATATACATGGATGGTAATAAGAGATTCCTAGGTGGAACCAATACATGTAGACCTACAATGATGAATACCTAAAAATAATTTCTAATATATAGAATTTGATAACCTCCATTCTATTTTTTGTAACAAGTGATGTAACAACCTTGGGAATTATTACATTTAATATTAATGGTATATCAAATATTTAAAAACATCTCAAGACTCTTGGGATGTCATATCACCACACCAACCTAGACCAAGGATTCCAAAGAGTTCATCACATTAGATATACCCATATGAAGTATTCTAGGGGGGCCATATATTACACATTGACCCTTCCTTGAGATTATAGGGATGTCCATAAAGAAGCTGGCATAAAGCAATAATACACATCAACAAGATATATAAAAAACAATGGAAAAACACATACCAACCCTTGAAACATCTATCCCATACACACTAGCCTCTACCGAGATAGAATAACTCCTATGAGGTAACATATTCTAAGTGGACAACCATTACTTCACTTAGAAATCTAAGTGGAATAAAAAAATTAACATATTTATAAAACATCACTCCCTATATAAAGTCTTTACCACACAAATATTAAAAAAACTAGTAAGTTTAATATTCCAAGAAGTATTATCATAGGCTACCCAACCCCCACCATGGAAATTAATACATTAAAAATTATATAGATGATGTAAAATAGGATGGGACTTCTACTATATAGTCAATTCCACTATTTTACCAACAGAAATAAAGTAAGATTCATCCACACTTTCACATAAGTAAAAGATTATCTCACAAATCCCCTATATTAATTCAAATCTATAATTGAGAAGGAAGAAGATACTCATATGGTATTGGAGAAAATCTGGGAAGGCTCACAGTATAGGTGTTTTACACTCTAAAAATTGCAAGAATCAAAATGGATGATCTCCATAGCCAAATCTACAAAATGGATATATTACCAAATTTACAGTTGAAAAAAAGCTACCACAATGGCCAGAACCATTGATTCTTTACACCCCAAGTTCCACAAGAGAAATTAGAGAAAGACTTATGTTGCAGAGAAAGTAGAGAAAGGATTACATTCAAGGCTTGGATTCATTCAACCCTTGAATCCTTTCAGCCTTGAATTTGAGAATTGGATTTGAGCCTTGGAATTGTTCGACCCTTGATTCAAGCTTCGATTCACCAAGAAGGAGCACCGACAAAGGGTGGCTTCCACAGAATGATTTAGATATGAAGAAGGGTTTGCACCTGTGTAGATGTGAGGAAGATGATGAAGTAGGTCTTGAGAACAAGCTTGGCTTCTAGATCTACCATGGAACATGAAAGGCCAGACTCATGAGCGGCCTTGGCATCAGGTTCTACTATGGAAAACGAAAATCTGGACTCGCACATGGCCTTGGCATCTGGTTCTACTACAGGGAATGAAAATACGGACTCGCGAATGGCCTTGGATTCTGTTTTGACTACGAATGATGAAAATGTGAGACCTTTGGCCTCTAATATGGTGTTGGCCTCTTGTTTCGCTGCTGGATCCATAAAATCAGGACCTCCAACATTGTATCTGGTTGCGGGTTCTTGCGTAGTGTCCAGATATGATGCACAATTATTTGGGGTCTATAGACCTGTCATCGAGGAAACTCTCCATGGCCGGAAGGAAACAGAAGGGTTCAAATTAAATCCCTTGAAGGAGGCGATGAAACACACTAGAGGAACATATGTGGATTCCACTAAAAGTTTTTCAGATTTAAAATCTAGTGGAGCTAGGTATTTTAATCTACTTAAGGATCCATCTTCGAGAAAAATACTTTGCAAGGGTTCGTCAGCCCATGTTAAAGCTAACCTTGCGGCGTTTATCAAAAAAATGAAAATTGGAAACAATTCCCTCATTGCACGTATTATTTTTCCTAAGGGAGAACAAAACTGGAAGCTTGATTATATGGTCTAAAGGATCTCAGTTATATGGGGTATCTTCAATTGGAAATGTATCTCTCTTGGCTGAGGTTTTTTCACTGTTTATTCCCTTCAAAGGAACTGAATCTTCAAGCATGGGGCATGGGTTTGCTGCAATTGAAACCTGGATGGCTTCAATTACATGAATGGTCTTTGGACTTCATTGTCTCACACACTCGAAACAAATTTTTTCAGGTCTGGGTGCATCTTTATGGACTTAATTTGGTTTTATGGAACCCGAAGATATTTCATGATACCAACACAACAATTGGGACTCCTATCCAGCTCAATAAGGAGACTAAGGATGTTCGGTTTGGGCATTTTTCTAGGATTCTGGTGGAGATTGATCTCATATCCAAACTGATTGAAAAGGTAACCCTTTCGATTCCATCTGTTAACATTTAAATTGATGTTGAGTATGAAAAAAACCTATTATCTGTTCTGAATGCATGGCTGTCGGGCATTCTTTGGAATAATGTCGGAATAAAATCTTATGTGAGGGGTGTGGGTTGAGATGTCATCCTATAAAACTATGCCGAAAGAGGTCAAAGCTCAAAACTGAAGACTTTCCAAAAAACATTTCTCATGATAACCCCCCTGAGGAGCTAACTATGCTCCTTGATTCCCAAGAGGCTAAGGTCAAGGAGGTGATGGTAGAGGATCGACCAAGCAATTCAACTAATGTTAATGCTTCCACTTATGGACCCAAACAAAAATCTTGGGCTTCCATTTTATCAGAAGAGATGAATGTCACTAATGAAAATTTTCCTAGCAATGGAAAAATTTCCAGCTTGCAGCAAGATCAGCCTCAAGACAAAGGTAATAACAATAAAGTGTTGGTTGAACAATTCAATGAGAAAGATATTGAGAAATAGGTTGATCAATAGCTTCATTGTGAAAAAATGGGCGCTTTAGGTAATAGTAAAGGTAAAAAAAAATTCGAAGTGACACTCACTTCCAAAACTTTTAGTGCTTCATCGAAACCTGTCATGGATAATGAGGGCTTCCTACTTGTTTCCTACAAGAAGACTAGGTCTTCAAGTGACCTACAAGCAGAGGTTGAGAAAACAATGGTGGAGACCAATCAGGTGTCTCCTACACAAATTAGAGAGGTTGAGGGGATGAGGGACAAATCTCCTAAAAAGAATATTGAGAAGTAGACAGATTTATCTGACTCTGACAACACTAATGTTGAGACCCTATATGAGAGGATTAACGCTCTTCCACTAAGTGGAGGAAATTCTAGAGGTCGGGGGTGAGGTTGCGAAAGATATATTACTGAATGGAATGCTCTACGTGTGGAGAAAAGAAGGCTAAGTGAAAGATTGATGAAAAAGATAGGTCACTAGCTTAGGTTATTGGCACTTTGTTTTGTACTCCCATACCCTATCTGGTTCTTATGTTTTTCTTTCTTATTTTCAATAAAAGAGGCACTTCCTCCAACTTAAAAAAAATGATTAATATTTTTCTCAATTTACTTATTTTTAATTTTTATTTGTTTAATTTTAATTTTGCACATATCTATATATTTAGTATATATTATTTATTAGTATTTATAATTTATATATAATATAATGAATTTATTCATTTTTATCAATAATTATATAATCAATAAAGTGTTTAATATTTTTCTCAATTTACTTATTTTTAATTTTTATTTGTTTAATTTTCATTTTGTACATATCTATATATCTAATACATAATATTTATTATTATTTATAATTTATATATAGTATAATAAATTAATTATTTTTTATCAATAATTATTTAATTAATAAATTTTTTAATATTTTTTTTATTAAACCCATTTTTTATTTTTTATTTATTTAATTTTATTTTCACCTTTATCAACACTAAAAAAGTGCTGATAAAGGGTTCCTTTATCAGCACTCAACATTAAGCACTGATAAAGGATACCATTTAATAATGCTAAAAAAAGTGATGATAAATGGTACTTATTATTGTCTCTAAAACAAAAGCATTGATAAAAGGTAAAATTTATCAGCGTTTTTTAGTGCTAATAAATGAAAATGTTATTAAAGGTCTGTTTTGTAGTAGTGCCATATAAATGAATCTTGGATGAGTATGGATTAAATTTACTCATCCAATAAAATTAAGGAAAGTTTTAGTGTCATTTTATAGTCCTTATAATATTATTTATAACCCTTAATTTATTTATTTACCATTTACTATGGTAACAAATATTACTATGGTAACAAATATTACTACGGTTACTATCACATTAACCAAAAATAAAAGGGACCTATTTAAAAAATTTAGATCTCATAATTTTAAATATTTAATCCATTTTTCAAAATTTAAAACATAAAATTGATATAATTTAATTTAAAATTAAACCGGAAAAACATAATGAAAAACATTTTTTCAAAAAAATGTAATTTTTTAATATAAAATATTTTTATACTAAATTCAAGTATAAAACTCATTTAAAAAACCATAATTTTATTATTATAAATAAATAATTAAAAAATATATTTTAAAATTAAACCAAAATAGAATTTTAATTTCTAAATACTTTAAAAGAAAATACATTTTTCAATAAAAATCAGTATTTTTAACAATTCATTGAAAAATCAATCTTTTTAGAAAATTATAAAAAATTAATCATAATATAAATTTTGACATGATGAATTTAAAAGTTATATTAATTTTGACAAATATATTTTCTAAAATATCCAACAATTAATTATAATATTCACTCATAAAAAGAAAGAAATTCATTTATAAAGAAAACATATTTTTGAAGAATAAAATGAATTTACAAAAAAATAGAGTGATTAGGTAAAAATAATTAATCAATAAATTATCAATGAGTAGAACCATTATATATTTAATAATTTAGTTAATACTACTCATTCCTTTTAATTTAACGACTATGTTATAATAATCATTTTTAAATAATAATAATTTGTTGTTTGTTTAAGCTCAATGTTTTATATCTTGTACGCTATCAAACATAATTTTTATTTTTAAAATATTAGGATATTAAATTCTACCCCCTTTAAGAAATTATATCATACAAATTTTAAATCATGTCCATTAACCAAGTTTTGATTTTTTTAAAATAACATTATTGAAAACCCACATCGTAAAAAGGGTTAATAAAAATTCTTCTTGAAATGAGTGAAAGGAAAGTATAAAGGTCATCTCGAATAACATATAATAGGTTTCCAAATATTAAAACATAAGTGGGAAGTGAAAACTTAGATATGGAAGAAAAAACTAACTCCCAAGGATTGGTAAAGAGTGATAGAGAACATGGTCATGAGAAAGTTAACCATAAAAAAACTATAAATCTATGATGAGTTAAAAGGTCATTGATTTCTTGGTAAGAAAAATAAATGGATAATGATTTTATTTCAAAACCCTTTTCCTAAATTTGAGGAATTTCTTACTCCCAATTATAAAAACATAAGTAAATATATTTACTTGTTAATAATAACTTTATCCTTTAATAAATTTCTACCAAAATATTTTCTTTTTCTCCAAATTATGAGTATTCAAGATGAATTTTTCATATCTAAAGCACTAGAATCAACTTCTAATGGGTCGAATAATACAAAAAATGTTAACAATATATTACTCCTATCTTTATACATTAACTAAAACCAAATGGTTCGGAAGAGATAAAATAATTACCAAAATGAATAAACCTTATTACGAAGAAAACTACTTTAATTGTAAAAATTCAATAGTAATACCCAAAGTTCAACTTAGATTATTAATTAAATAACTATCCATAAAATTTCTAAAAATATTCCAGACTAAAATAAAAAAATCATTAGTATTTGATTACATATTCTTCCATGATTAATTTAAAATTTATCTCCAAATAACATCAATCACTCTTAATTCCTCATTCCAAAAAGTATATTCAATAATCATATAATCTCCAAGATATACTAATAATTTATATAAATAACCTAGATCACCATAAAACAACATTAAAATCATATATGATTCCAAAAGATAATTCAACATTGACTCCTCAAATAAAATCCTATAATATTATGATTACCTTAATCATATAAGGTTTCCAAAATATTTATCTTTTTAGAAATAAAATTAATCACATAATCACCAAATATTTTTTTAATCTCATGACTATATATATGATAAAACATATGTTCAAAAAATGAACTTAAACTTTATCTATCAGATCAATTAAAAGAAAGAAAAATAATGGCATACTAACCAAGACATCATGTAGGACAATGGTATTTGATGCACCACTGTCTTCCTTCGGTTGGGGGTTCAAGCCCCATGACCTTTCTGGATGTGACGGGTTGTTTCCCAACCTATGTGTTTTTCTTTTTCTAAAAATATATAATTCTTATAATATTCCCTGAAATAAGATGAACATCCTCAAAAATAACGTTAATAATCTAATATTATATAAACCCTAAAGGGTATCAATACCTTTAAATTTATGCCCACAAAATGTAAAGGTATTCTTCTTAAAATAAAACTTCACATTAAACCTAATAGTTACTTATAATTAAACCCAATAAAATTTCTTCTGAAACATTATTAATCACTTCAAAATTTCATTACTTAAAACTTCAAAAGGGGTGTCTAAGACATTCAACTTATGATCAACCCCAAACTTATAAACCCATTATGGTATCAACAACTCTTAAGTTAACGTCACATGAAAAAAATAATAATACCAAAAGTTATCTAAAACTATTTTTAATACCAACTGTAATAGCCACAAACTGTTACTCTTAGATTTATTGATAAAAAACTAAAACATTACATTTCTGGATTTGATATCAATAAATGTCACCCAATTTTTTCCATCCCAAACTTACAAAATCAAAAGGAAAATATTTGATCTTATATATACCCAAGGAAATTTTAGGTTTAGAGTTTTTTATATTTAAGAAAAACTATTGACAACACAGATTCATAAACAACTGGTTCACAACGATCAATATCATCTCCCTCTATACCTATATTTTTATATTCCATACTAAGTCTTCAATGTCTCCCACAATTTTCTTCACACATGAAAAATTTATAGACTCACATAATTTAACGTAATAACTTGGGGAATATGAAAAATAAGGTTGAGATCAAATTATTAAAAAGGGAAAACATAAGTATTAACAATTCGAAGTCATTATCAAACATAAGATAAACATAAAGGGTATTATAACACATTAAAAATGTATGAGAATTACATAAGAGAATTCATACCTATCATAACATGGATAAAAAAACACGAGACATGAAATAAAAATTAAATAAAGACAAAATCCAGAATAATTAGTAATCATCATCGAGGTAATGTCAATCTAAATCATAGGGAACATTAAAAACCCATAGCAAGAATAAATAAAAAGTCTTGGTATCTTGGAAAATTTTTATATCACTCTTACATATGGAGTAACCCTCATAACTACACATGAATTAATCCTCATGGTTAGACTTATAATTACTATCATAGTATATTCTCATAATATCTTAGGATAAACCTAATGAGTTAACTCCGTCCTATATTTAGAATAACCATACGGTTGACTTTCATACCCAATGCATTGGAGGGATATCACAAACCCACCCATCTTTGGTTTATAATAGAACCACCCGTACTAGTTCTATAACAGAACAACCCATCATCATAAACAATATCCAAGAACTGTAACAATAATAAAGTATATAGATCTTGCGTTTCATCATAAAAATCATATAAACAATCATTATTACTTTTATAACCTCATTAACCCGTGGAAAAGAAATGGGTTATATGACAATATATTTGAAATAATCATAATCCTTATAGAGAAGTAATGAGGAAATTATCAATAAAAAATAACCCCAATAAATTATAATTAAAATCAAGGGTGTTTAAATTTATGAATGGAAATAACATTAAAATATTATTTAAAATTTTTTTGAGGAAAATACCCTTTTAATTCCAAAATCCACTTTTAAAATATAAAAAACCACACACATATTAAATAAACTATTTTATTTGAAAATAACCATTTAAACATGTAAATTAAGATTAAATTAATTAATAACTCATGATGGTGGGTAAATCCATTCAGGTCATGAATGTTAAAAATAAAAATTCTTTTCAAACATTTTGAAATTAAAGTCAAAAGAGATCCATGAAGAAAATATTAAGAAATTTCTTTTTTAAAACCATTTAAAATAAGATAAAATATCATGAAAAATATCTGTAGGAAATTATTTTAAAAAGGAAATTTCTTAATATTTTCTGGAAAATATATTTAGGAAATGATTTATGTTTAGAAAATATAATTTTTGTAAACATTTTAGAAAACATTAATATGGAAGATAAAGATTCTTGATTTTAAAAAAGATACAAGATTAATATCACTTAGAAATAGATTTATTGATTTTTATTTATCAATAAAGAAGGAAATTGAAATTAAACATGTAAAATAAATTCATAAATAGCAGATAATAAAACATACGTGGTTCACAAAAATAAGATTGTATGATTTCATCTCAAGGAAGTTAGAATATAAACAATCCTAAAAATAAAGGTGATTGTAACATAAATCCTTTTCCACTTTGGTAAATTTTCAATCACATGCCCCATGGAATAATAACTTCAAATGAAAATTTATATATCATTAAAATAAGTATATTCATGATATAAAATGTCAAAGGTTCAGTATATACCCCTCACAAAATAATATATGTACATATCATAAACGTATGTCCCACAAAATGATAATTTGAGATGAATAAGCCTTATAAAGATCATATCAATGAATCAAGAGTTAATCAGTGGATAATTTATGTGTAATTAATGTAAATCTAAAAAAATTGGAAATAGAGGATAAAAAAATTTATATATCAATTAAAACATAATCATGTCATGGAAAAGGCAATGAATAAGAGTTTATAACCCAATGAAATGAAATTGAGTTAAGAAACCCTTTACCACTTGGTAACTCTCGAGTCTAATCCAGTTGAATGAAATACTTTAAAATATAACACAAAATACCATTAATTATGAGTTATTCATGATATAACATAAAAAATGGAATTATATGCACTAAATAAAATAAATTATGTGTATAATATTCAAATATGACCCAATGAAAGGAAATCGAGATGAACTCCCTTACCTTGAGTTCAGACATTCCATGTATATCCTTTAAATCCCATATAATAAACTCATATACTTTTTTTTATTTATTAATAACATTATATAGGTTAAATAACTTATCCTTAAACCAATTATTTCATTAATATTAATGAAATTGTTAATTTCTAAATTAGTTAAGTCCACATTATGTGTTTTGGGGATGTTAGTTGATAAGTTCAAAGAAACTTAAGTAGGTTAACTGAGGTCAAATAGGACATTATTTCATCATCTCCAAAATAATAATCATGCAATAATTATAATTTTTATACATCAATTATACTTTTAAATCCAAATTTTAAATATGGCAATGAAAAATGTGCTATGTTATAATCATGGAGATGGTATGCCATATGTATGCATGAGCAACAGTTCCATTTTTCAACGATCATTATGGAAATAAGGCAAGTATAATTTTATATTCAAATAATGATAATAATATAATAAATATTATATTATTTATTTAATTATACTTATATACATTATCTATGTTATGTGGTGATAAAAAATGAATCACATCGCTTCATAGAGGTAGTAGTCCACAAGTACGCATGAACGATGTTATCATTTTCTACTGTATAGGAAGATAAGAAAATATGTGTTATATTATCTTTAAATAATTATAAATATTTCATGAATATAATATATATTATTTAAATCCATTATTATGATCCATTCATGAAATATGGTGATAGAAAATGAATTACATCGGTTCATGAGGTGGTAGTTTTCCGTACACATGAACGATGGTTTTGTTTTACATTTGATGGAAGAAGAGATAGATATAGGTCATAAAATTAAGATAATAACATATAATTATATTTATAATACAAGTGTTATTATTTTATCATGGTTGAATAAGATTTTAAGGATTTGGAAGAAGAAATAAAACAGAAACAAGGGGTTAAAACTATACTTCTTCTTTAGAAAATCTCATTTTCTTAACACCTTAATCTTTCTAAGGTTGGTATTATGCCTAAAATAAGACCTATATAATTAGGGGAGAGATTAAATGAAGTTATTTAGGCAGGTATTGGCTAAAAAAATGGTTATTTAAGTGTGAAGTAATGAGAATAAGAGATTCTTCTTTATAAAGGAGGGGATGGGCACTTTTGGAATTTCTCAAAATATTAAATTAATAGAAATTAATTTTAAATTAAAAATGGATGAAAAATTATTTATTTAGAATATATGATTGTTATGGGCTGAAATTATCTCATAAAATAAAAATTATAAATGTTTTGATCACATTTTTACCCTTATATTTTTGTTTTAACCTCTCGTTAACCCCCTTCACACTTATCGTGTCAACAAGGATATTTTACTCTTTTGATTGTTAGTATAGTTACTATAAATAGAAAAATGTCCCATAAATGAAACATGGTTAATATAACATACTATATAATAATAAATTGTCTAAATATAATATTTTTATAAATTTTATATAATTTAATAAAATATTATTTATTATAATATATTATTAATTTCAATTTTTAGATCTATTCATTACTTTGATTTTAATAACATCAAACCAATAAGTAAAATTAGAAAAAAATATTTTAATACACCCATAAAATGTCATGTTAGTATATAAAAATCATGCATAACATTAATGATCTAAAATTACATTAATTTTAACATTTTTAATATCATTTATTTTATTTTTCCTTTAATTGAAAAATTATCACATCAGCGTTGTATAAAATTTTAAGGTAATTATTTCTTCACTAAAAATTAAAAATAAATTAACATGATGAGTATAAATAAATTATATTTAAAAATAATATTTATAAATGAACTTATACTTTGGGTAACCTTATTTTAAAAATATTATAGTTATTAAAAACAAGAGTGTGGCATTTTTGGCTTTTATTTAAATAAAATATTTTAAATTTTATGATCAATTAAAAATAAAAAAATGCCATATAATCTAATATTGGATTATTATAGAAGAAATTAAATAATCCAATAAAATTAATTCAAGTTTTAGGGTCATTTTATAGTCCTTATAATATTATTTTTATCCTTTAATTATCTAATTTACCCTTTACCGTTGCAACAAAATTACTATAGTTATTATTCATATTGTCCAAAAATAAAAGGGACATATTTAATAAATTTATGACTCCTAATTCCAGTTATTTAATCCATTTTTAAAAATTTAAAACAAATAAGTGGAAGAATTTAATTTAAAAATTATACCAAAAAAATGAAATGAAAAACGATTTTTCAGAAAAATGTCCTTTTTAAATTTAAAACGATGAAGCATAAAATTAATTTCAAAAACCATAATTGGATAATTATATAAAAAATAAAAAATTAAATTTTAAAACTAATAAAAATTAGATTTTTAGTTAATAAATAATTTAAAATAAAATAAAATTTTCAATAAAAATCAGTATTTTTTACTATTCATTGAAAAATCAATATTTTCAAAAAATTCTCAAAAAATAATCCTAAGATAAATCTTTACATGATAAATTAAAAAATTAAATTAATATTCCCAAATATTTTTTCTAAAATTTCCAAAAATGAATTATAATATTCACTCATAAAAAGAAAGAAAACCATATATGAAGAAAACGCATTTTTGAAGAATAAAATGACTTTACTAAAAAATTGTGTACTTATTTATAAATAATTAATCAATACATTATAAATGAGTTGGACCATTATATATTTCACAAATGCGGTTAATACTATTCATTCTGGCCAATTTAATGACTATGTTATAATGGTCACATTTAAATAATAATAATTCGTTGTTCTTTTAAGCTCAATGTTGTGTATCTTATACTCTATAAAAAAATAGTTTTTATTTTTAAAATCTTGGTATATTACATACCCTATAATGGAATAATGGATTAACTACATTGAAAATATATTCTCTATCCTCCAATGCTCGAAATAAGATAAAGTCATACTAGTTATTTATTGTAATAACCTAGGAAATGATGATAATAGATAAATTTAATCTCTTAAAGTACTCATGAATTAGATTTTATAGAGTTATATTCTCTATAAGAATATTATGTAAATTTTTAATCAATAAGGAAATAATTTTATTCTTATTAAATTTGTTTACATGTATTATATGATTTTATTTAAAATCTTAAAATCAAAATTTTATAATTTTAGTTATAAAAAGATATATTTTTTTAAAAACATTATAAAGTAAAAATTAGCTTAGAGTGATTTTTCGGTAATTTTATGAAAACAGTTTATTTCTGGGTAAATAGTAGAAAATACTTTTTTCAAGAAATCTGCATTGTATTTTCATGTATTTAAAATGTCAGATTATATTTTGGATTGGTTTTCAAATATAATTTTTTTGTTTTTATTAAAAAAATATCCAATCAATATAATTAGAATAAAAATTACAATTGATTATGGTATAAAAACTTTTTATACTTAAAAATGCATTTTTTTGGAAAACCATTTTCCTTCAAATTACATGTTCTGATTTTAAAAGTAATCTATTCCACTTATACAAATTTAATTAAATAAAACAGAATGGGTATTTGAAATCAAAATTTCAAAATTTGTTAATGAGTTCGCTTTCATTTTTGGTCATTATGAATAGGTACTTTTGTAAAAAAGTTTTTTACCACGATAAGAGTTAAAATGATTTTAAAGTGTTAAAAGTAAAATGACAAGGGTTAAAATGATAAAAAAAACTTGTATAAATTATATTCTATGGTCGTATTTTGAACCTATATTATATATTATTCTAAAATGGTCCATTTAAGCCATTTGGTTTGAGTAATACATTAATATTTTTTAATATTTTAAAAACTTATAAGTATGTTCTCTCCCTCATTTATAAAAGGGCACCCCTCTCCTCCATTATTCACACTTAAATAGTCTCTTATCTTGGCCAATACCTACCCTAATACCTTTCTATAATCCCTACCCATGTCCTATAGGTCTTTGTTTGATCAAAATACCATCCTAAAAATGTTTTAGGTATAAACCTAAGGAGATTGTCTGAAGAAGGGATACAGTTTTTAACCGAGTTTTTTTTCTTTTAGATCCCTTAAAACTCTCCTCAACATTGTTATATAGTAACATAAGTATCTCCCATATACTTAAATGATATTATTTTTATGGTACACATATTTTTAATCTACTAAACCATTTAATGAAAAATAAAAACATCATTCATATATACATGCAGAATACACTACTACAAAACTGGGTTTATCTAGTGCTAGAGCTTTAACAATGCTTACTAAAAATTCTATTAAAGATGCCATTTACTAGTGCTAAAAAAAGGCTGTTAAAGGGGGTCTTTTGACAACGCTTTTTTTACAAGTGATGATAAAATTATACTTCAAAAAAATTATGTTTCATTAAAAATAATATATTAATATATAAATATATTTATATTGAAAAAAATATAATATATATTTTTTAAAACATGTTTTAGATAAGGTTAATTGGTATTTACACTTAATATATAAGATATTTATTGGAAATAACTTATAAAATAATTAAAAAATTATTTTTTAAATAATAATTTTCTTATTATTACCAAGTAATGGTCATTTAATATCACTTTGAAGATAAAAAAAATCCAAAAAATTAATAAAAGATCTAAAATAAGTTGAAAATGTAACTCGAACATCAAATGACCATAACTTTTGATCTGGGTGTTTGTTTGGGCTCCACCACATATCAAATCAAATCTTGTGATGATATCTACCCCCTTAGTGATATAGGTATGCCTATTTCACATTTTTTTGGCCAAAAAGGCCCAAAAGGCCTCTAAAAATGAGTTTTTATTCAACGTTCCCTGACTTTTTAACATTCAATGGATTTTCAGGCTTGTTTATGGGTGTGTTTTTTCCTTTTTTAGTGGGCACTAAATTTATTAACAGGTCTTTAATACATATTGATATTATGGTTTTAAAATTTTATCATTTTCACAATGTACTACTATGTATAATCAAATATATAACAATATATACATATTTTTATATATTCACACATAAAAATTTAATTTTATAGATAAATAATTAAACATATTTGCATATAAAATATATTTATTAATATATAAACATATATATAAACATATATATAAACATATATATAAATATATGGATAAAAAATGTAACAATATATATATATATATATATATATAAATATATATATATCATAAAATGTGAAAAAAAGTAGTATAGGGGAGTGGAAAAGGCTTTGATATATATGCTGGAGGTCTAGGGTTCGAAACTTGTTGGAGGTAGGGGCATGCGTGGGAGGGTGGGATTATCTAAATCACTGATAAAGGGGTGGAGGAAGCACTGATAAAGGGGTGGGGGGAAGTGCTGATAAAGGGGTGGGGTAGGGGGGAAGCGCTGATCAAAGGGGCTGTGTGGGGCATGGGGAAAAAAATTTACATACCCTTTATCAGTGGGGATTTTATAAATGATTTTTAGTACTCTTAATGGCCCCCTTTAACAGTGATAAAAAAACTGATAAAAAGGGCCTTTAGCAGTGCTTTTTAGTGCTTATAAATGCATTGGGCCTTTAACTGTGCTCAAATCATCAGTGCTATTTTAGTTTTAATAAATTCTTATTTTAGCATTGTTAAAGACTGTTTTTGTAGTAGTGTTACCACCTCATAAGGCGAGGTATTTCATATTTCACCACTAACTCTTTTAGATGGTCATAATAATAGATCAAGATAAAATAATATGATATATATTATAGAAATTTAATTATATAAATTTAAATATATATTAAACTTATTTCTTTACTATCTAATGAAAAATAAAAATATCACTCGTTTTTATGTGCAGACTATCACCTTGCGAACCGTTGTATTTTATTTTTTATCACCGACCCAAATGGATTGTATATATAGGTGGATTTGAAGAAATAATATGTTATTTAATATCCAATTATAATTATAAAAAGATAAAATAATTTTCACCTTCTTTCCCTCATGCTTGTTGAATTATGGATATGTACACATGCGTACGTATGGACTACCATCTTTATGTTTTAACATAATTCATTTTTCATAACCATATTACATGGTTGGTTATAAAATTATAAATAATGTATAAAAATTATAATTATAACATGATTAATATTTTCTAAATGATATAATCATTCTCCATTTGACCATAGTCAATCTACCCAATCAATTTTCGACTTATAAGCCAAATGTTCTCAATACATTCGATGTGAATGTAATTGATTAAGTAATTAAATATAACATGGATATAAGTGAAATATAAGGAATAATAACCTTTAATAATTTTATTAAAAAAGTTAATAATTAACATAATATGTTTATTTAGGAATATAAATAATCTACTTAACAAGTTGGACTTGAGGTAAAAGATAATTTACCTTAAAACATCATTTTAAATGTTTTAAAGATTTATTTTCTAAATATTTTCCCACAATGTCCATATTCTTAAAATTATTTTATGGATGTATTTATATGAAAATAAAACCAATTATAAAGTATTTTTATGTATCTTTTCTTTCAAATTTTTTCAAAAGGAATATTTTTATATATTTTATACCAAACGCTTTCACTTTATTTACAAAAGGAAAAAATAATGTTCTATTTTAATGTATACGATGTCAAAATATTTTCCCATCAATGAAAATATTTTTTTTATGTTTGGATTCCTTTACAATATTACATTTTTTATTCCAATAAAAACCATTATTTCATTTGTGTAGGGTATTTTAATTTTGAAAATGGAGTTTTAAATGAAAGAGATATATCAATATCTGAAAATGTTTTACCCATGTGTTCAAAAGTTTATATCTATGAGTTTGATGAGGGGAATGACAGATTTTGTGTTTTTAAGGTATGTTATAGTCTCTATAAATTGTTTATAATGATGTGTGAGCTTTATATTATTCTCAAATGTAATGGGTTATGATTGTGTTCTTTGGAGAATTATGTTGGAATTAATTGAGTAGATTATACCATTTATCAGAGTTCTTGTAAAGGTTCTATAAAGATGATTCCCAAGACACATACATGAATTTTATTTTATTTATAATTAGTTTTCATGGAAATATTTTGATTTCATAATGTAAACTAATGATATTTTGTTTAATGGAATGATTATTCCCTTTAAGGGAAAAAGGTATGTTTATAATAAAATGTTTTTCATTGGTTTTCACATTTTATAAGTAACCCTCATGACTATACTTTTGAATTTATGTTTTCTTATAAATAGTTTTATAAAAATATTTAGGTAGTAAATCTAATTTATTGTGTAATTAAATGATTTTTTATCTCAAGGTTTATCATGTTAAAGACAAACTCTCTTATACGATCTCATGGTTTTAAAATGTACTAATGAGTTTCAATAAAATGAATTCTTGATTTATAACTCAATATTATGTAATGTTTTAAGTCAATATCATTATATTTATTACATGGAGGGAGAATCCAATCAGTGGTGGAAACTGATTAAAAACACAAATCCCGAGGAAATAGAATCCATGGAATGGGAAAGATTCAAGAAAATATTTTCAATAAAGATTTTCCCCAAAATCTCTATCTTAAAATAGAGAGGGAATTCCTTGGACTAAAGAGGAAGGATGATGAGTCTATCAAGGATTATGAAGAAAACTTTACAAGGATTTCAGGTTATGTCTCTAATTTTTTCATCAACACCAAAAGTAAGGTGGACTGCTTCTTTAGTGGATTAAAGTTGAGTCTATGAAAAGATTTTGTGATTCAAGGATTTAATAGTTATGAAGAGGTTGTTCATTGTACCCTTAATGTTGATATAAATATTAGTTATTTCCATTGGTCTCAAGAGGCTAGAGATAAAAATATAAAATGGTTATTTTATATAATCAACTGATAAATCCCACATAGTAAATAACTGAGCATGTGTCAAAAATGTGGGAAGAAACATCCCAAAAAATCTCTCAAGGAAACAAGGAGATTCTTCAAGTGTGTAAAAGAGGGGTATTTAAATAATAAATGCTAAAGGGAGATGAATAATTCCACTAATGTGATGAAATAAAATAATTTTCTTATTACAAATTGATATTTTAAAATAATAACATTATGTTTGATAACATATACAACACACAACACCAAGTTTTAAGTAAACTACAATATACTATTAAAATATTATTATTTAATGAAACTATTATAACCTAGCCGTTAAGTTGGTAGTAATTCACATTGTTAATAATATTATGAAAATATTTATAAAGGTATTGTGTAATTTATTTATAAATAAGTACTTAATTCTCAATAAAATCTTTTGATGAATCAAAAATACATTTTCTTTAAAAATGGATTTATTTTTTATTTTATGTTTGGTAATTAGAATTAATTTATAACAATTTTAGATATTATATTTTATAAAAATAATAATATTTTTAAAATCATAATATCAATATTATAATAGGGTAAATTTTTTATAATTTTCTAAAAAGATTAATTTTTTTGATGAATAATGAAAATACATATTTTATTGAAAACCATTTTTTTGTTTTAAAAAATTTAAAAGTCAAATTTTGTCTTAAAATTGATTTAAAAGTTAAATTAGTTAAATTATATTATTATTAATCTAATATAGTTTAGTATAATCAATTTTATGTTGAATTAGGATATAAAATTTTTCATATTTAAGAAAACTTTTTCTTTCAAAAACCGCATTTTCATCATGCTTGCAGATTTAGATTTAAATTAAATTATGATACTTTTGTAAATTGAATTTGATAAAGTTTATTACATATTTTGAATTATTATAATTAATGTTATATAATAAGTTTAACATAATTTTTATTCCCATTGAATAATAAATATAACAAAAATATATCACCGCAATTAGGGTTAAAATGAGGTTTTGTGCATTACATGCGCTTGTGTTAAAATTAATTTTACAAATTATTAGGTTTTTTATTTTTTTAATTTTATTTAATATTCATAATAAGTGGGTCCAAATTATCTAGTAATTATAATTTATTTTTTGTCTTAAATGATAAATCACCTAGGTAAATAAAAATAATTAATTACCATGGTGAAAACTAAAATGGTAAAAGTAAGTAAACTTAAAGGATAAGAGAATAACATGTTTAAAAAATGTTTATTTTTTTATTGAAATTCCCTAGATAGACCTTAAATTAAATCCAATAAATTATTTATCTATTTTGGAGGCACTTGGTGTGAGGGTTAATTCTCGTTATTGTATAGTTTTAGGTATTTACAAAAATTCCACCCTTCAATTATAAAAGGGAACCCCTCTCCTCACTTATTCACACCTCTAAATCCATATATCTCAACCAAACCCTAAACAAATCTCTCCCAAAAATCCTTTGACAAATTATATAGTTTCTTTTCTTCTGAAAATACCAATCCTAGGGTCCTTAATAAGATATCCAAAGAATGTTTTTCTAAGCGAAGGTAATCATCGTCACTCGTGCATACATATGACCTACCATTTCCATGAAGTGATGCGAATCATTTTCCATGTAAAAATTTCAATAATGGTTCTAATAAGGGTAAATAATGAATAAATTTTATATTTATAATATTAATAATATTATTTAGATGATGTATCTGTATCCTATACACAAGAATCGAAACTTTCATGAAAAAACATGCATGAGAAAAACGAAGCTGTTATCAACCAAAACAATGGTAACAATGAAATATTATTAACAAATGGGTGAAAATATGTTATAATAAGATCATATATGATATTATAAATATAAATATGGTTATTTTATAAATTAATAACATGTTTAAAACCATTATATAGAAGTTTAAATCATGATCAACTAAGGGGAAATGTGAGGTAAGGGACTTCATATCAATTTTTCTTCATTAAGGCATATTTTATTGTCATGCACCTAATTTATTTTATATGGTGTATATACTACCCATTTTACATTTAATATAATCAATACTTAATAATTAACGTGTTTTTTAGTTAAATTTAAATTATTCCATCCAAAGGGTTTTGAATTGAATGTTACCAAGTGGTAAAAATTTTTATTATTCAATTTATTTTCATTGGATTATATTACTTATTCATTGTATTTGATATTATAAAATTATGTGTGTAATTTATTTTGATTTTTTTATGTTTTATTTACAATTTTTATGTGGATTTACATTTTATACACATAATAAATTCATTGATTAATCCTCACTTCAACGGTATGGTCATTATAAGAGATTTCGTCTCAATTTCCACTAAATTAAAGAATATTTGGTATTATCCACCTATTTATTTTTATGAGGCTCATCTACTAACCCTTTTATATATTATATCAAGAATCTATTTATATATATTTTTTTTATTTAATGTCTTATTTTAATTTATTTCTTTCATTGGGGTTATGATTTAAATGATACCAAATAGGTAAGGGTTTATGCTTCAATCTCACACTACTATTAAAATGGCCTTTAATAGCACTAGAAAATTCCTTTATCAATGCTAAAAAAGTAATGACAACTAGAGTGAATTAAAATCCCGAAGATTTTATCAGCGATTTTTTAGCACTATTAAATGGGGCCTTCAATAATGTTTTTTAGCACTGATAAAGGCAACATTGTTAATGGGGGTAAAATTATATTTTTTCGGATGTCTATGAGCCCAAACCCCTTTATAGTGCTTCCACAAAAGCTTTAATAGTGCTCCCCCCACCTTTATCGTCACTTTTCTCCCCACCACCCATTTTATCACCACTTTCCTACCTCATGCATGCCTGCCTGGATTCAAACCCTGTACCTCTCATTCTAAGATGAAATGCCTTTACCACTACACCATTTTGTTTTATTGCCTGTTTATTGATATTGATATTTATTTATATATATATTTACACATATATTTTTTATTCATGTATTTATATAACTATCTTTAAATATATTTATAAAATATATGTGTTTGTGTGATATATATATAATTATATTCATTTAAAAATATTATATATTATATTCATTTATATATACTAGAATATAATATAAAAATATATCTATTTATTAATACACACATATTTTTATATATAAACATTATAAATATATTTGTATAATGTGAAAAATGTTTAGATATTATTTTAAATACATTTTTAGAATATTTATTTATTTACATATATTAGAATACAAATTTATATGTAAATATGTTGATATATGTATTTATATGAGTGATTTATTATAAGTAAATATAAAAAATATGTATATATTTAATTATAAATAAAACTAAATAGTTAAAAATGGTAAAATTTAAAATACATAATATCAATATTAATGTAATACCTAGGAATAAATTCAGTCTCTACTGAAAAAGGGCAAAAAGAACCCCTTAAACGAGGCTGAAAATCCATCGAATGTTAAAAAATTAGGGCACCCTGACTAAAAAATCAATTTTTAGAACCCTTATGAGCCTTTTTAGCCTAAAAAAATATGATTTCAGGTTTACCCTCATTTACTAAGGTGTAGATATTGTCATATAATTTGATTTGATATGTGGTATATCCCAAATGAACACCCAGATCAAAAGTTATGACCGTTTAAAGTTTGAGTTATTTTTTAGCATATTTTAGATCTTTTATTAATTTTTTGATTTCTTTTATCTTTCAATTGATATTAAATGACTATTAATCAATAATAATTATAAAATTATTGATTTAAAATACTTATTTATTTATATTATAAGTCATTTTCACTAAATATATTTTATATTAAGTGTAAATGCCTATTTAAACTGGAAACATACACTTAGACTCATACTAATCACATCGTGTATCAGTTTTATATGAGACCAATTCTTAGACATCATATATTACTTATGAATTGTTTTCCTAAATTATCAATAAAATCTGTGCGTGTTTGATTGGTTTTTAGTGAGTGACACTTTTTGAACTAAAATGTCAATTTTAAAATTATAATGGACACTTTGCATCATACCGGGCACATCGTTTATCAGATTGAGGTGAGGCTGATTCCTATACTTCAAAAATTTCTTATGAATTATTTCCATAAATTATTAAAACAATTCAAATGCATTTTATCATCTTTGAGTAGGCCAATTTTCCATTTTACTAAAATTGATGTCAATTTTAAATAAAAATATTCCCTTGGAGTCATACTGATCACACCGTGTGTCGGATTGAGGTGAGGATAATTCCTACACATCTCAGATGATTTATGGTCCATTTTACTAAATTATCAAAATAATATGAATGTATTTTCTTGGTTTTGAGTATATAACTTTATTTTTTATTAAAATTTCATTTTAAACTAGATACATTCACTTTGACTCATATCGATCACATCATGTTTTGATTTGACATGAAAATAATTACTATACATAAAAAATGAATTATAAATAGTTTTAATAAATTATCAGGAAAATATGAGCATGTTTGATTGATTTTTAGTGAGTGTCACTTTTTGAACTAAAATTTTGATTTTAAACTCATAATAGATACATTGAGTCATACTAGGCACATAATATACCAAGCACTTATGGACCATTTATGTAAAGTATCAGAACAATCTGAATGTGTTTACTTAGTTTTGAGTACGTTAATTGTCTATTTTTCTAAAATTGACGTCAATCCTAAATAAAAAGACACACTTGGAGTCATACCAGTCACACCATGAATTGGATTGTGGTTAGGCTGATTCCTATACATCTCAAATGAATTATAAATCATTTTCATAAAGTATCAAAGCAATCTAAATGCATTTTATTGGTTTTTGAGTACATCACTTGTCTTTTCTACTAAAATATCATTTTAAACTAGAAAAATACATGTTGACTCATACTGATCACATCGTGCATTATTTATATACGAAATCAATTCCTACACATAACAAATTACTAATGAATCGTTTTAATAAATTATCAATTAAATCCAAGAACGTTTGATTGGTTCTCAGTGAGTGATACATTTTGAACTAAAATGCTAATGAACACTTTGAGTCATACCAGGAACATTGTTTATTAGATAGAGGTGAGTCTGATTCCTACACATCAAAAATTACTTATGGATCATTTATGTAAAGTATAAAAAAATTCAAATGTGTCTTCTCAGTTTTGAGTAGGTTAGTTGTCCATTATACTAAAATTGATGTCAATTTTAAATAAAAAGACACACTTGGAGTCATATCGGTCACACCATGCATCAGGTTGATGTGAGGCTAATTCCTATATATATAAAATGACTTATATATATTTTTAAAATAGTATCAAAATAGTATGAATGTGTTTTCTTAGTTTTGAGTACGTCACTTGTATTTTTTACTAAAATGTCATTTTAAACTAGAAACATGAACTTTGACTCATACCAATCATATCATGTATCAGTTTGACATGAAACTATTTACTATACATCAAAAATGACCTATGAATCACTTTCCTACATTATAAATAAAATCCAAGTGCGTTTGATCAGTTCTTAGTGAGTGAAACTTTTTGAACTAAAATGCCGATTTTAAACTGATAACGGACACTTTGAGTCATATTAGCCACATCGTGTATCATATTGATATTCATATAATTCATACATATAAAAAATTAATTATGGATTATTTTTGTAAGGTATACAAATAATACTAATGTGTTTTCTTTTTTTTGAGTATGTTAGTTGTCCATTTTACTAAAATTGTTGTCAATTTTAAATAAAAAGACATGCTTGGAGTCATACCGATCACACAGTGCGACGGATTGAGGTTAGATTAATTCCTAAAAATCTTAAATGAATTATGGATCATTTTTCTAAAGTATAAAACAATCCAAATTAATTTACTCTATTTTGAGTACGTCACTTATATTTTTTACTAAAATGTCATCTTAAACTGGAAAAATGCACTTTGACTCATACCAATCACATCATGTACCAGTTTCATGTTAAAACAATTAATACATGTAAAAAATGAGTAATGAATATTTTTCATAAGTTATCAAGAAAATAAGAGCACATTTGATTGATTCTAAGTGAGCGACACTTTTTGAACTAAAATGTCGATTTTAAAATGATAACAGAAACTTTGAGTTATACCGAGAACATTGTGTATCAGATTGAGGTGGTCTTGATCCTACACATCAAAAATGACTTATGGATATTTCATATAAAGTATCAAAGTAATAATAATGTGTTTTCTTAGTTTTGAGTAGGCCAGTTGTCCATTTTACTAAAATTGATGTCAATTTTAAATAAAAAGATGCACTTAGAGTGACACCAGTCACAACATGAATTGTATTGAGGTTCATCTGATTTCTAGACATCTAAAATAAATTATGGATAATTTTAATAAATTATAAAAATAATCTTAATGTGCTTTCTTATTTTTGTGTACATCACTTATCTTTTTAACTAAAAATTCATTTTAAACTAGAAACACACACTTTAACTCATACCGATCACATTGTGTATCAGTTTGATGTGAGACCAATTAATAAATTTCAAAAATTAATTATGAATAATTTTAAAAAATTATCAATAAAATCTTAATGTGTTTGATTAGTTCTTAGTGAGTGACACTTTTTGAACAAAAATGTTGATTTTAAACTGATAACAGACACTTTGAGTCATTCTAGGCACACCGTGTATCAGATTGAGGTTCATCCAATACAACATTTCACAAATGACTTATGGATAATTTTTAAAAATTATCAAAACAATTAGAATTCATTTTATTGGTTTTGAGTAGGGTAGTTTTCAATTTTACTAAAATTGATGTCAATTTTAAATAAAAAGATGCACTTGGTGTCATATCTGTCACACCATGCATCAGATTGAGGTTTGAATAATTCCTACACATCTAAACCGACTTATGGATAATTTTACTAAAGTATAAAAACAATCCAAATGATTTTTATCGGTTTTGATTACGTCACTTGTCTTTTTTACTAAAATGTCATTTTGAACTGGAAAAATACACTTTGACTCATACCGTTCATATAATGTATCTATTTGATGCGAGACCAATTACTATACATAAAAAATGACTTATGAATAGATGTACTAAATTATCAATAAAATCCAAATGCATTTTATTAGTTTTTAGGGAGTGACACTTTTTGAACTAAAATGTTGATTTTAAATTGATAACGGACGCATTGAGTCATACTGGGCACATCATGTATTAGATTGAGGTGTGGTTGATTCCCACACCTAAAAAATGACTTATGGACCATTCTTATAAGGTATAAAAAAAATATGAATATGTTTTTTGGTAATGAGTATGTCAGTTGTCTTTTTTACTAAAATTCATGTCAATTTTAAATAAAAAGAAGTACTTGGAGTCATATCGATCACACTGTGTGTCAGATTGAGGTGTGTCTGATTCCTACATGTCCTAAAGTCTCAAAAAAATAGTAAATACCAATGTTACAATGATTTCAATTACATTTATTTATCAAAATTACAACACTATATATTGAGTTGATATTCTTATCTGAAAAACCTTTCTCGTTGTTGAAATCCAGAAGAGAAGAGGAAGCTCATGTGCCCATTATATCATGAGAAGTCACCACAACAACCACATGAGCTTCCTATAATCTTCTAAATTTCAATAAGAATGGTTTTTGGCTAAGAACATCAACATAATATTACTTCCCAAAATATATTTGAAAAAAACTAAATTAGTATTGGATAAAAATGATATAGAAATTAACTTACAAATATTAGATAAAATGATGAAAAAATTAATTAAATAAGTATTATGGATTCACCTTTTCATGATGGTTGTACACATTATTGAAAAAGTTCCTTGTTGTCATTATCTTAGTTACAGGTTCAAAGTCCAATCTCTCACGAGTTTGAGAAACTTCAAACAAACCACCCTAACTTGAACACAAGAATCCAACTATATAAAAAAACAATTATTATATGAGTAATACTAAAAATAAATAAATAAAACTTAAATATGACGCAATACATTAATTATATGGAAAATTATTTTAATGTGAAAACATCAAGATTACTTATGTTATTGAGCAGTGGAGGGATCTTAAAGGAAAGTGATAAATGCCAACACTATAGGTGTGAAAAGGTTTTGAGGGAGAATAAGTCTATAGAAGTTTTAGTACAAAAATTCATGAAAGATGGAAAAACCACCCCAACTCGAACAAAAGAAACCAACTATATAAGAAAAAAATTATTATGTGGGTAATACTAAAAATAAATAAATTAAGAATAAATATGATAAAATACATTAATTGTATGGAAAATTATTTTACTATGAAAATATCAAGATTACCTTTGTGATTGAGCAGAGACAATGTTATTTCTCTTCCTACAAAGACACGAAGGATGGATAGAAATCTTTTAAAATAAATAAACTCTGAAAGGAATAATTAAAATTAAATCAATGATCAATTGTATAATTTTTTGATAAAATAGAGAAAGTATATCGTAACATTACCTTTACATTTTCACAAAGGGTTTCCTTTGTTATAGTTTGTTCTTCCGAGGGATTGGTAACATCATCACATGTAGAATAAATTTTATATATAGTAGTCAAACATTTAATTTAGATTATATTAATGTTGAAGAGAACATATAATATTATGAGAAAACATTTAGTATATTAAAAAACACTTTTACCTTCTCATTGAACTCTATTTATTTTTTAAAGGTTTTAGGGATTTGGTTCCTCTATAGAGAATTTAAAACCCCTATTTATATCCCCTATAATGTATAAGAAATTGTCTATATTGGGACCTCCATAAACTGATTGTGATATCCCAATGAAGGGGTCATCCTCGATTGAATTTTAATCTGACCTGACATTTTTTAGTCACCAGCAAGAAAATCAACCAATTCTTGTTTGTTGGATATGATATATAAAATACTTTCACTACTTGTGATTCCATTATGAATGAATCGTCTTTTTCCCCTTCCACACTAAAATTCACCTTCACAAACCCCATTCCGTCAACTTTCACTATGCTCATATTGTAAGAACTTGAGTTTTCATATGAGGTATGGATCCTTTTTCTTTTCGGTTTAACTGTTATGTTGAGGCCTATTGAGGATGCGTAACTTGACCGAGGGAGTTACAGAGGGGTCTGGGGATTGTTCGGAGCCCAGAACCAAGTTTTAGGATGGAAATGGCCTGACACACAGTTTGCGCATGGCCTGCGGACGACCTGGGTAAACCGTGCGCCTTGGTGCAGGCCTGCCAGAGGAAGGAGCACAACCTGTTCACGGTTTGAGGAAACCATGCGGGGTGGCCGTGCGGTTTCCCCTTGCCTTCTAGGAAGGTCCGCACTGTCTCTGCACGGTTAGTCAGGCCGTGCGGGTAAAGCGTGCGACCTGCTGTGTTTTGTTTTTTTTAATTAATTTTTAATTAAATTAATTCAAAGTTATAAAATCTAACCTATTTCTCCTCTTCTTCAACCGGAAAGAAGGGGGAAAGCTCTCAGGGAAGCTTTGGAGGATTTCAATCCCGTTTCTATGTCCGATCTCCATTTCAACCACCGTTCGTCTTGTTAGATCCGCAACGGTAAGTCCTCAATTCCTTTTTAGTCCTTCTCGATTCTTCTGGTTATAACGAACACATATTGGATTAAGGATCATATGCCCTAATTTCTCGTTCTTCGTCTGTTCTTCAGATTTCTTCCAAACCAGGACGAATCATAGCTTGATACTGGACGAGCTATCTAGTATGAGCCTAAGGTAGGTGGTCTCGTGCTTTTCACTGATTTTCAAGCTGTTTATATATGCCGGAGTTCTGCGTGCCCACTTTTGGGGTGTCGCTTGAACCTAAAATTTAACCCTGCTATTACCTAGCGTGTTGTAGGTAATTTGAATAGGATGATATGTTCTTGAGTTAGGTTTTACACCTTGGGTAGGAACCACCCCTTGGGTACGTTGCCTTGAATGGTTCTTTTATGGATTTTTGACCCAAGATGCATATGAGGCATGTTTTTCCTTTCCCTTGTGGGTTGTTAAAAATGGAAATTGAATATGAATGAAATTTCCATAAAATGAAATTGTAATTGAAATGGTTTCGGGTATGGGATGGAGTTTTTCCCCTTGACCCTTGTATGCAAATTCTTGAATTGCTAGCCCACATGAGTTAAATGCTTTGAACTGCTTTAAATGTGAAACCAAGTCATGGGTGAACCATGGAACCAATGTGAGTTGCCATGGACGGAGTCATACGAGACTTGTTACTGAGATGCCGAGTGAATCATGGATCCCCCGTGAGATTCCATGGATGGACTCAACAGGGCATGATATGTCATGGGAGATACTCGGATCTTATTTATAGGATACTAGGGATAGGCTCAGATGATGGACAATACCGCACCTAGCGCAAGGATGGGTACCTAGGAGGTTCGCCAGAATGGGCTTGTAGGGTGTTGGTGGATTTTCTCCCTGAGCGATGCCTGGTTTCCGATTAGAGTATTCCAGGAACAGGCTCAAGGAATGGTTTGAACCACAAATGAAGTGATTAATGAATGAAATGGATAAATCAGCGACGCCAAGACAAAGCACAAGCTTGGGTCGGTCTTGCTAGTTTTCCTTGTTTACTGCTTTCCATATTACACTATCGTTTTATATATTCACTGACAGATTAGCACAGATCTTGGGTGGTTGCCTACTGGGATTTTGTCTCACACCCTGTTTGGGTCATGTCTTTGGACCCAAGAAGATTATATTATTTCATGTATGGATAAGGGGAAAAGCCCTAGTATAGGTACTTGACTTGCTTCTCGGAGTAGGAGAGCACGAGACCAAGCTGAGGTTTGCGATGCGACTGGGGATACATTTTGGATCCTTTTTGGTATTTTTTTATACTCGTACTATGTTGTATTGACTTGAACCATCCTATATATATCAGATCATTCTATTTTTATCTATTTCTGATGTCTATGTGTTGTCTACTGGTTACCTTCTTCCACTATTGTGTGTTTGTAATTCCGCCGTGATGCTTTTGTAGTGAGGTAATAGTCTCTCCACGGACTCACTTAGGCCCTCACTGCTAGTCGGTAGCCTCTGCCATTTGGGGAGATGTGCTTGAGGCCATGTGGAAACCGGTCCAGATACCGGATTGAATGGTAAGTTGGGTCGGGATGTTACAAAGTGGTATCATAGGGAAGTGGCTAGTTTTATCGCCAGATGTTCCACCTGCAAGCAGGTGAAGGCGGAACACCAGCGGCCAGCTGGGATTTTACAACAGTTACCTATCCCAGAGTGGAAATGGGATGATGTTGTGATGGAATTTGTGACTGGTTTTCCGAGGTCACCTCGAGGTAAAGATGCTGTGTGGGTTGTGGTTGATAGGCTCACGAAGGTTTCTCATTTATTTCCAATCAAGGAGACCTTCAGTGTGGATGAGCTGGGAAAGTTGTATATCCAAGAGATAGTACGACTCCATGGGGTCCCATGTACAATTGTTTCAGACAAGGATGCTCATTTTACGTGACACTTCTGGAAGAGTTTTCAGAGGACGCTGGGTACACAGGTGCTTCTGAGCACATCATACCACCCTCAGACTGATGTCCAGTCCGAGCATAAGATACAAGTTATTGAGGACATGCTGCGAGCATGCGTCCTGGATTTTGGGGGCTCTTGGGAGAGGCATATTCCCCTAGTTTAGTTTTCATATAACAACAGTTATCAGGCGACTATACAGATGGCACTGTGCAAGGATTTATATGGTAGGCCATGCCGATCACCCCTGTGCTGGTTAGAGGTAGGTGAGGCAGCTTTACTGGGACTGCGTCTTATTCAGGAGAATTCTGAGCAGGTCCAGTTGATACAGAAGCAGATGGCTACTGCACAATCTCGTCAAAAGTCATATGCTGATTGCCACCGAAGATCTATAGAGTTTGAGTTTGGGGATCAGGTTTTCTTGTGTGTTTCACCGAGGCTGGAACACAGGCGGATCAGAAGACAGGGTAAGCTATCGCTGAGATATGTTGGGCCTTTTGAGATTCTGGAGAGGGTTGGGCCAGTAGCCTATCGGTTGAAGTTACCTCAGAGGTACCGAGCCATGCATGATGTGTTCCATGTTTCTCAGTTATGTCAATACTATTCCGACCTGTCTCATACCTTACAACCCAAGGAGGTCGAGCTTCAGGTAGATGTATCCTTTTAGGAGAATCTGATTCGTATCGTTGATAGGAGCACGAAGATTCTCCGAGGCCAGTCATTTCCTCTAGTATGGGTGCTATGGCAGCACGACCATTTGTAGGACAAGACTTGGGAGTGGGAGGCTGACGTACATGCTCAGTGGCCAGAGCTGTTCGTAGACGAATCTTGAACACCCTTCTGAGAGCAATTCGGGGATGAATTTCTATAAGGGGGAAGATTGTAAGAACCCAGGTTTTCGTATGAGGTAAGAATCCTTTTTCTTTTCGGTTTAACTGTTCTGTTGAGGCCTATTTAGGATGCGTAACTTGACCGAGGGAGTTACGGAGGTGTCATGGGCTTGTTCAGAGCCCAGAACCAAGTTTTAGGCTGGAAATGGCCTAACACATGGTTTGCACACAACCTGCACATGACCTGGGTAAACCATGCGCCTTGGTGTAGGCCTGACAGAGGCAGGAGCATGGCCTGCGCACGGTTTGAGGAAACCATGCGGGGTGGCCGTACAGTTGCCCCTTGCCTTCGAGGAAGGTCCACACGGTCTCCGCATGGTTTGTCAGGCTGTGCGGGTAAACCGTGCGACCTACTCTGTTTTTTTTAATTAATTTTTAATTAAATTAATTAAAAGTTATAAAATCTAACATATTTCTCCTCTTCTTCAACCGGACAACAGGGGGAAATCTCTCAAGGAAGATTTGGAGGATTTCGATCCCATTTCTTCGTCTGATATCCGTTTCAACCGCTGTTCGTCTTGTTAGATCCGCAACGGTAAGTCCTCAATTCCATTTTAATCCTTCTCGATTATTCTAGTTATAACGAACACATATTAGATTAAGTATCATATGACCTAATTTATCGTTCTTCGTCTATTCTTCAGATTTCTTCCAAACCAGGACGAATCAGAGCTTAATACTGGACGAGCTATGTAGTACGAGCCTAAGGTAGGTGGTCTCGTGATTTTTGCTGATTGTCAAGCTGTTTATATATGCCAGAGTGCCGCGTTCCCACTTTTGGGGTGTCTCTTGAACCTACAATTTAACCCTGTTATTACCTAGCGTGTTGTAGCTAATTTGAATAGGATGGTATGTGCTTGAGTTAGGTTGTACACCTTGGGTAGGAACCACCCCTTGGGTGCGTTGCCATGAATGAATCTTTTATGGATTTTTGGCCCAGGATGCCTAAGAGGCATTTTTTTCATTTCCATTGTGGGTTGTTAAAAATGGAAATTGAATATGAATGAAATTGCAATAAAATGAAATTTTAATTGAAATGGTTTCGGGTATGGGATGGAGTTTTACCCCTTGACCCTTGTATACAAATTCTTGAATTGCTAGCCCACGTGAGTTAAATGCTTTGAATTTATTTAAATGTGAAACCAAGTCATGGGTGAACCATGGAACCAATGTGAGTTTCCATGGATGGACTCATACGGGACTTGTTACTGAGATGCCGAGTGAATCATGGATCCCACGTGAGATGCCATGGACAGACTCAACAGGGCATGATATGTCATGGGCGATACCCGGATCCTATTTATAGGATACTGGGTATGGGCTCAAATGATGGACTATACCGCACCTAGAGCGAGGGTGGGTACCTAGGAGGTTCGTCGGAACGGGCTTGTAGGGTGTTGGTGGATTTTCTCCTTGAGCGATGCCTGGTTTCTGATTAGAGTATTCCAGGAATGGGCTCAAGGAATGGTTTGAACCACAAATGAAGTGATTAATGAATAGAATGGATACCTCAAGCAATTCCAAGCCAAAGCACAAGCTTGATTCGATCTTGCTAGTTTTCCTTGTTTACCGCTTTCTATATTACACTGCCATTTTATATATTCACTAACAGATTAGCACGGATCTTGGGTGGTTGCCTACTGGGATTTTGTCTCACACCCTATTTGGGTCATGTCTTTGGACCCAAGCAGATTATATGATTTCAGGTATGGATAATGGGAAAATCCCTAGTACAGGTACTTGAATTGCTGCTCGGAGTAGGAGTGCACGAGACCAAGCTGAGTCTTGCGATGTGGCTGGGGATACATTTTGGTTCCTTTTTGGTATTTTATGTACCTGTACTATGTTGTATTGACTTGCACCATCCTATATGTATTATATCCTTCTATTGTTATCAATTTCTGATGTCTATGTGTTGTCTGCTGGTTACCTTCTTCCGTTATTGTGTGTTTGTAATTCTGCTGTGATGCTTTGGTAATGAGGGAATAGTCTCTCCACGGACTCACCTAGGCCCTTGCTACTAGTCGGCAGCCTCTGGCATTTGGGGAGATGCGCTTGAGGCCATGTGGCGACTGGTCCAACTACTGGATTGAATGGTAAGTCGGGTCGGGATGTTACACATATTTTCAACCCATTTTCGATGGAAAATTGGCACTTGAAATGTTGTATAATCCAACTCATATATCTGTTCAATAATGCAAAAAATATGACATATTTTCATAAATTGGTTTTCTAAACTTAAAACAAGATATGTGCATCATTTAATCCACAAGAATAACACCATTATTTTGCATCATCCTATAGTCATCATGTTGTTTTTTATAAAATGTATAACCATTGATTAAAAAACTAGTGTAAGATATAACATTTTCTTTCAGTACCCTAGCTAGTCATTGAAGTTATCAAGCAATTGAATTCATAGTTTTAGATAAATCTTTATAAATTTTAACTAGGAACCATTCTACAAATTATTGATTATATGCATTTGATATCCATACTTTAGACCTTAATGGATTAAAATATCTAAGAATTTGTTTTTGGGATTTAATGTATGGATCAACATCTTCACTATTATGTAAAATGCGAAGGTGAAATTGCTCTCGATCTGTCAATGTAATTGTAACAACATATCTTCCAGAAATCCCTTCACCCATAAGGCATTCACTGTGACAAGACTTTGGGAGACTGATACTGTCAACATCTGATAGGTAATCAGTACATAATTCCAAAGATACTTCAACAATATATCATTCTGCAATACAATCTTCCAGCCAGCTTTGATTCTTGACACACCCTTTCAAAATAATCATATACCATTCAATGAGGTACATCCATATATAATGGATAGGTTCACATAGTTGAACCTATATAACCAATTAAACCATCAGGTGGACTATTATATCAAAGAATAATGGTGGGAAGAACATCTATAATTCACATAATATGACTGTAACCTCCTTATTCAGGATTGAAAAATTCACCGAGTCTATAACATCACTATATATGGATTTGAAAAATAAGTAGAGTCTAGTTGATGTATGCCATACATTTTGAGGTAGAATGTAATGAAAAGCAACATGCATCAAATCTTACATCAAAAAATGATAGACATGTGATTTTAGTCCTTGTAACTTCAAATTAGTCATTGAAATGAAATTCTTGATATTTGATGAATATCCCTGTGGAACTTTTACACTATTAAGGAAAAGGAAAAATTGGATTTTTTCCTATATGGATAGAGTGTAAAATGTTGGAGGAAGAAAAGTCTGCTTTTTTACCCTTAACTGGTGCCAACTCTTCCCTTATCCCCATTTCAATAAAGTCCAACCTATAATTGATTCCATCCTTAATTTTTTATAGAATATTTAGTATTTTGCCAATAACTCCATAAAATAAATTTTTTTATACATGAATGACATCAACAAAATGTCTGATAAACAAAAAATTACAATATAGAAATTCAAAGAAAATTGATCGCTTCTTCCAACTTGATTTTGTAAGGTTTTTCAAAAATGGTTTACTGAAAATAGTGTCAATATCTTTTACTTTATTGTACAGTTGATCACCCATTACTAGAGAAGGTGTTTTACCTTGTTTTATATTCCCATTGAATCCTATCATCCAAGATCGGTATTTATGTCATTGAGGTAAAAATTTCTAATGTCCTAAAAACATAGTCTTTAAGGAATGTTTCAACTGAACTAAGTACGTGTGTTTTTCACAAATGGGACACCACAACATTCCTTTAATGCTATAGCTTGATAAATTTCAATAAGTGGGGAAGTCATTTATCATCCCATACAACATGGAACTCAATGTGAATTATTTAATTCTGTGAGCATAATATTTTATAGCACATGTATCCCACATCAATTTCAGATCTCTGATCAATGGATCCTAATAGACATCAATATCATTACCAATTTGTTTTGTTCTAGATATAAGTTGAGATAACACAATTTTTTTGAGCTTCATGCATAACCATGGAGAAAAGTTATAATTTACCAACATGATAGGACATGTACTACAAGTATTACTCTATATAACAAAATGATTTATTCCATCTATAGATAATGTAAGATGAACGTTTCTCGACTCATTTCCAAATTTATGATACTCATAATTAATTTTCTTTTATGGAGGATAATTTTATGGATGACATAGGTTCCATATTTAATTATTTTATTTTCATGACATGTTAATTGTCTCATGGTTTCCTAAAATTCAAATAGTCTTCTAAACCATGGAATTATAGGAAAGTACCATACAAATTTCTAAGGACTTGATTCATTTTTCTTGTATCGATCTCTGCCACACTTAGGGAATTTTATGAGTGATTCATGGTACTTTTGAAACAATATGCAATCATTTGGACAAGAATATATTTTTTTAGAGATCATTCCCATTGAAAGTAGAATTTTTTTAACATCATATGTTTGACATGTTAGTTCATTTTCTTCTGGTAGCATATCATTTAGGTGACCAAGTAGTTCTATAAAGTTGGTGTCACTCCATCCACTACCGACATTCAAATTATACAACTTTAATACAACTAACAATGTTGTGTATTTAGTACATCCAATATACAATGGACTCTTGGAACAACTATTTAAATTCTCAAACAACTATGGACAATCACAGAGGTCATATTCAATTTCCATTATCATTTATTTCTTGCAATATTCATTATCATTTACACTGGTATTCATATAAAATGATCCATAAACTGCAGTATCATCCCAATTAGTGTGCACGTTCAATTTTACTCCATGTTTAATCCAACATTTATAGCTCTGATCTATTCTATGAAAAATCAAATGCTCTTCCAACTCTCTTGAACTAATTTTTATTGAATAAAAACAACATAAACATTGATAATGGATTTTATAAGGGTTATATGCATACTATCTTGTAAACTTAAGGAAATCCTTAACTCCATCTTCATACTCTTTTGTCAAATGATTAGCGTGCATCCATTATAGATTCATATCCATCCCATTAGGTTAATAAAATATTAATATTTTACAATAAATAAATAAATACACATAATATTTTCATTATCAAAGGTGAAAGTTATAGACAATTCTAATAAGAAAAAACCAACATTTTATTATTTCAAAGAATTTCACTATGCTTTAAAAAAATGAGTAATTTAATTTTAAAAAATAATTACTCCATTGTGGTAGGTGTTATCCTCTAAATTCATTCAAAGGTGAAAGTTGCACAACTGTTGTGATCATCATCTCATCACCCAAATATTTATCATTTCATTTTTTTGTTTTACACACATCCTCTATCTCTTGTGGGAATGCACCTATGTTGCTTGAAATAATATAAGTGGTATTCATCCATGGGATGACTACAGATCAGAGTAGTCTAAGTAACATAAAAGAGATGGTGGATGACTCTTAAGCAATAAAATGAAAAAACTATTTGGGAGATAAAACTGATGAGAATGACAGTTGTCTATAAAAGAGATAGGGGATGAGTTTCAAGAAATAAATTGAAATAATAAATATTGTTTGATACACAATAATTCTTTATTAAAACCCTAAACAAATAAAAAATAAAAATATAGTCAATTAAGGAGTAATAAGAAACCCAAATTTGATAAACAAGAATAATAAACTCTCATTCAATCAACTAGAAGATATAAAAATGTATTGATAAAACATTTTAATAAATATAGAGTTATTTCATATACATGGATGGTAATAAGAGATTCCTAGGGGGAACCAATACATGTTGACCTAAAATGATGAATACCTAAAAATAATTTCTATTATATAGAATTTGATAACCTCCATTCTATTTTTTGTAACAAGTGATGTAACAACATAGGGAATTATTACATTTAATATTAATGGTATATCAAATATTTGAAAACATCTCAAGACTATTGGGATGTCATATCTCCACACCAACCCATCCCAAGGATTCTAGGGAGGTCATCACATTAGATCTACCTATCCAAAGGATTCTAGGGAGGCCATATAATACACATTGATCGTTACTTGAGATTATAGGGATGTCCATAAAGAGGTTGGCATAAATAAATAATACACATCAACAAGATATATCACAAACAATGGAAAAACACACACCAACCCTTACAATATCTATCCCAAACACACTAGCCTCTACCGATACGGAACGACTCCTGCGAAGTTACATTTTCTAAGAGGATTACCCTTACTTCACTTAGAAATATAAGTGGAATAAAAAAAATTAACATATCTATAAAACATCACTCCTCATATAAATTATCTACTACAAAAATATGAAAATAACTAGTAAGTTTAATATGACAGGAAGCAGTCTCATAGGCTACCGAACCCCCACCATGGAAATTGATTCATACAAAGTTATATAGATGATGTAAAATGGGATGGGAATTCAACCATATAGTCAATTACACTATTTATCCAACAAAAATAAATTAACATTCATCCACACTTTCACATAAGTAAAAGAGTATATCACAAATCCCCTACATTAATTCACAACTATAATTGAGAAGGAAGGAGATGCTTGTTTGGCCTGGTAGCAAAGCTGGGAAGGCTCATAGTATAGGTGTTCCACACTCTAAAAATTCCAAGAATAAATATAGTAAATGTATTCATTATTTAAATATATTTATTATAATTTTATAATTATTTAAATATATAATTATTTATTTATAATTATATAAACATTTTTAAAAAATAATATTTATATCATTATATATATTTATATAATTATATATATATAATAAATATATATAAATATAAATATATTAAATATATTCATTATTTAAATAAATTTATTATAAATTTAATAATTATTTAAATATATATAACCATTTATTTATAATTATATAAATATTTTTTAAAAAATAATATTTATTTATTTATGATTATAAATATATAAATGTATAAATATAGTAAATTTACATTTATAAATATATTTATTTATAAATATTTTTTACAAATATATTTTTAACATTATTAATGAATATTTAATCTTAACTGCATGCATGCATGTTAAAAATGAGTGAATTTGAATAAATTAAAATTAAGTACACTTTAACAATATTGGAAAATGGATAAGTTTTGTGTGTGTGCATTGTATAAAAAATGAATTAATTACATATATACAAAATCAATATAACACACATTTGATCTATGTTAAATTTAAAAATAAAATGATATTAAATTATACCCATTACTCTATGAAATTAGTCTGTATTTAATATATAATATTTGTTAACATTATCATAAGTTATATAATTAATAAAATGTTTAATATTTTTCTCAATTTCCTTATTTTTAATTTTTATTTGTTTAATTTTAATTTTACACATATATATATATTTATTATAGACTATTTATTAGTATTTATAATTTATATATAATATAATGAATTTATTCATTTTTATCAATAATTATCTAATTAATAAAGCGTTTAATATTTTTCTCAATTTACTTATTTTTATTTTTTTTTATTTAATTTTCATTTTGTATATATCTATATATCTAACACGTACTATTTATTAGTTTTTATAACTTATATATAGTATAATCAATTTATTAATTTTTATCAATAATTTTTTAATTAATATTTTTTTTAATATTTTTTATTAAACCCATTTTTTATTTTTTATTTATTTCATTTTATTACCACCTTTATCAGTATTAAAAAAGCGCTGATAAAGGGTCCCTTTATGAGTGCTTAAAATAAAGTGCTGATAAAGGGTACCCTTTATTAATGCTAAAAAAATCGATGATAAAGGGTACTTATTATCAGCGCTAAAACAAAAGAATTGATAAAAGGTAAAATTTATCAGTGTTTTTTTTAGCGCTAATAAAGGACAACCCTATTAATGGATTATTTTGTAGTAGTTCCATATAAATGAATCTTGGATGATTATGGATGAAATTTACTCATCTAATAAAAATAAGGCAAGTTTTAGTGTCATTTTATAGTCCTTATAATATTATTTTTAACCCTTAATTAATTTATTTACCATTTACTACGGAAACAAAAATTATTATTGTTAATATTAACATTGACCAAAAATAAAAGGGACCTATTTAAAAAATTTGGTCTCATAATTTCATATATTTAATCCAATTTTCAAAATTCAAAACATAGAAATGGTAGAATTTAATTTATAATTAAACTGGAAAAACATAATGAAAAACGATTTTTCAGAAAAATGTACTTTTTAAATATAAAATTTACTTATACTAAATTAAAATATAAAACTCATTTAAAAAACCATAATTTTATCATTATAAATAAAAAATAAAAAATTATATTTTAAAAATAAACCAAAATAGAATTTAAATTTATAAATACTTTAAAATAAAATACAGTTTTTAATAAAAATCATTATTTTTCACTATTTATTGAAAAATCAATCTTTTTAGAAAATTCTATAAAGTTCATCCTAAGATAAATTTTAAATTAATTTAAAAATGAAATTATTCTTGACATATAAATTTTCTAAAATATCCAAAAATTAATTATAATATTCACTCATAAAAGTAAGAAATCCATTTATAAACAAAACATATTATCAAAGAATAATATGACTTTACAAAAAAATATAGTGATTATTTACAAATAATTAATCAATAAATTATCAATTAGTAGGACCATAATATATTTAATATTGCGGTTAATACTATTCATTTCCTTTAATTTAAGGACTAGGTTATAAAAATCATATTTAAATAATAATAATTTGTTGTTCCTTTAAGCTCGGTGTTGCATATCTTGTACACTATCAAACATTGTATTTATTTTTAAAATATTAGGATATTAAATTCTTCCCCCTTTAAGAAATTTCATCATCCCAACTTTAAATCACGTCTAGTAACTAGGGTTTTTAAAAAAAATACCATTATTAAAAACTCACGTCGTAAAAAGGGTTAATAAAAGTTCCTCTTGAAATGAGTGAAAGAGAAGTATGAAGGTCATCTGGAATAACACATAGTAGCTTTCCAAATATTATAACATAAGGGGGAAGTGAAAAAATTGATATGGAAGAAAAAAATAACTCCCTAGGATTGATAGAGAGGGATAGAGTATATGGTCATGATAAAGTTAACCATCACAAAACTGTAAATCTATGATGAGTTAAAAGGTCATTGATTTTTTGGTAAGAAAAGTAAATAAATAATTATTTTGTTTTAAAATATTTTTCTTATAGTTGAGTAATTTTTTACTCCCTAGACTAACAACATAAGTAAATATACTTACTTATTAATAGGAACTTCATCCTTTAATAAATTTCTACCACAATATTTTATTTTTCTCTAAATTATGAGTATTGAAGATAAATTTTTTATATGTAAAGCACTAGAATCAAATTATATTGGATTGAATAATCCACAAAATGTTAACAATATATTACTCCTATATTTAGACATTAACTAAAACCAAATGGTTAGGAAAAGATAATATAATTACCAAAATGAATAAACCTTCATACGAATAAAACTTCTTTAATTTTCAAAATTCAATAGTAATACCCAAAGTTAAACTTAGATCATTCATTAAATAACTATCCTTAAAATTTATCAAAATATTCTAGACTAAAATCCAAAAAACATAAGTATCTGATTACATAATCTTCGATTATTAATTTAACATTTATCTCCAAATAACATCAATCACTCTTAATGCCTCATTTCAAAAAGTATATTCAATAATCATATAATCTCCAATATAAACTAATAATTTCCATAAATAACCTATATAACCATAAAAAACATTCAAATCATATATTATTCGAAAATATAATTCAACATTGACTCCTCAAATAAAATCCTATAATATTATGATTACCTTAATCATATAAGGTTTACAAAATATTGAACTTCTTAGAAATAAAATTAATCACATAATCACCAAATAATTTTTCAATCTCATGGATATATATATTATAAAACATATGTTTCAAAAATGAACTTAAACTTTATCTATCAAATCAATTAAAACAAAAGAAAAACAATGGCATACTAAATAGGACATCATGTAGGCCAGTGGTAGTTGATGTACCCTTGTCTCCCTTTAGTTATGGGTTCAAGCCCTGTAACCTTTCCAGATGTGAAAGGTTGTTTTCCAACCTATGGGTTTTCCTTTTTTCTAAAACTATATAATTCTTATAATGTTCCCAAAAATAAGATGAACATCCTCAAAAATAACTTTAATCATCTAAGATTATATAAACCCTAAAGGGTATCAATACCTTTAAACTTATGCCAAAAAATTTAAAGGTATTATTTTTCAAATAATACTTCAAATTAACCCTAATGGTTACATATACCTAAACCTAATAAAATTTCTCCCAAAATTTTATTAATCACTTTAAAATTTCATTACTTTAAACCTCAAAAGGGGTGTCTAAGACATTGAACTTATGATCAACCCCAAACTTATAAACCCATGATGGTATCAATAACTCTTAAGTTAACCTCACACAAAAAAATCATAATACAAAATGTTATCTAAAACTGTTTTTAATACCAACTGTAATAGCCACAAACCGTTAATCTTAGATTTAGTACTAAAAAGAAAAAATATTACATTTTTGGCTCTGATATCAATAAATGTGACCCAATTTTTTCCATCCCAAACTTACAACATCAAAAAGAAAATATTTGATTACATATCTACCCAAGGACCATTTAGGTTTATATTTTTAGATATTTAAGAAAAAATATTAACAACACGGATTCATAAACAACTGGTTTACAAAGATCAACATCATCTCCCTCTATACCTATATTTTTATATTCCATATTAAGTCTTAAATGTATTCCACAATTTTAATAACACATGAAACCTTTATAAACTCACATAATTTAACATTATAAATTGGGGAATATGAAAAATATGTTTAGGATTAAATTATAAATAAGGGTAAATATAAGTATTGACAATTCCAAGTCATTTGCGAGCACAAGATAAACATAAAGGGTATTATAACACATTCAAAATGTTTGAGTATTACATAAGATAATTCATACCTATCATGACATGGATAAAAACCATGAGTCATGAAATAAGAATTAAATAAAGTCAATATCCAAAAGAATTAGTAATCATGATCCATGTGATGTCAATATAAATCATAGGAAACATTAAAAACCCATAGCAAGCATAAATAAAATGTCTTGGTATCTTGGAAAATTTTTATATCACTCTTACATATGGAGTAAACCTCACAAATACACATAAAATAACCCTCATGGTTAGACTTAGAATTAACATAATATTATATAATCATAATATGTTAATAGAAACCTAATCAGTTAACTCCATCCCATATTTGGAATAACCATATGGTCGACTTCAATACCCAATGCATTGGAGGGATATCACAACCCCACCCATATTTGGTTTATAATAGAACAACCCATACTTGTTCTATAACAAGACCACCCATTATCATAAACAATATCCAAGAACTATAATAATAATAAAGTATATAGAGATTTCTTTTCGTCATAAATCTCATAGAATCAATCATTATTCCTTTCATAACCTCATTAACCCATGGAAAAGAAATGGGTTCTATGACAATCTCTTTGAAATAATAATAATCCTTCTAGAGAAGTAATGAGGAAATTATAAAACAAAATAAACCCAATAAATTATAAATAAAATCAAGGGTTTTTTACATTTATGAATGGAAATACCATTAAAATATTATTAAAAATATTTTTGAGGAAAACACCCTTTTAATTCTAAAATCCACTTTTAAAATATAAAAAACCACACACATATTAAATAATCTGTTTTCTTTAAAAATAACCATTTAAACATGTAAATTAATATTAAATTTATTAATCCATCATGATGGTGGGTAAATCCATTCAGGTCATGAATGTTAAAAATAATCATTCTTTTAAAACATTTTGAAATGAAAGTCAAAAGATATCCATGAAGAAAATATTAAGAAATTTCCTTTTTAAAACCATTTAAAAGAAGATAAAATGTCATGAAAAATATCTTTAACAAATGATTTTAAAAAGTATATTTCTTAATATTTTCTGGAAAATATATTTTAGAAATGATTTATGTTTATAAAAGATATTTTTTTAAAGTATTTTAGAAAACATTAATGTGGAAGAGAAAGATTATTTATTTTAAAAAAGATACATGATTAGTATCACTTACAAATATATTTCTTGATCTTTCTTTATCAATAAGGGAGGAAATAAAAATTAGACATGTGAAATAAATTCATAAATAGAGGATAATAAAATATATGTGGTTGAAGAAAATAAGAGCATATGATTTCCTCTCGAGGAATTTTGAATATAAACAATCCTGAAAAGAAAGAATATTGTAACATAAATCCTTTTCCACTTTGGTAAATTTTCAAAAACATTCCCCATGGAAGAATAAATTCAAATGAAAATTTATATATCATTAAAATAAGTATATTTATGATATAAAATGTCAAAGGTTCAGTATATACCCCTCAAAAAATAAGATATGTAAATATCATAAACATATGTCCCAAGGAAAGGGAATTTGAGATGAATAAACCTTATAAAGATCATATTAATGAATCAAGAGTTAATCAATGGATAATTTATGTGTAATTAATGTAAATAAAAAAAAAGTGTAAATAGAGAATAAAAAATTATATGTCAATTCAAACATAATCATGTCATAGAAAAGTAAATTAATAAGAGTTTATAACCCAATGAAGGGAAATTGAGTTAAGAAACCCTTTACCACTTGGTAACTCTCAAGTCTAATACAGTTGAGCAAAATACTTTAAAATAAAACATAAAATACCATTAATTATGAAATATTCATTATATAACAAAAAAATGGTAGTATATGCACTATATAAAATAAATTATGTGTATAACATTCAAATATGCCTCAATGAAAAGAAATTGAGATGAAATCCCTTGACTTGAGTTCATACATTCCATGTATATCCTTTAAATCCCATATAATAAACTAATATAAATTATTTTATTTATTAATAATATTATATAGGTTAAATAACTTATCCTTAAACCAATTTTTTAATTTATATTAATGAAATGGTTAATTCCTTAATCAGTTAAGTCCACATTAGGTGTTTTGAGGATGTTCATTTGATAAGTTCAAAGTGACTTCAGTAGGTTAAATGAGGTCAAAGAGGACATTATTTCATCATATAAAAAATAATAATCATGAAATAATAATCATTTTAATAATCAATTATACTTTTAAATCCAAATTTTAAATATGTTTATGAAAAATGAGCTATGTTATAATCATGGAGACGGTAGGCCATACATATGCATGAGTAACAATTCTATTTTCAACGATCATTATACAAAGAAGGTAAGTATAATTTTATCTTAAAATAAAAATAATAATATCATAAATATTATATTATTTATTTAATTATAATTATATACATCATCCATGTTATGTGGTAATGAAAAATGAATCACATCGCTTCATAGAGGTGGTAGTCCACAAGTACGCATGAACGACGTTATCATTTCCAGTGTATGGTAAGATAAGAAAATATGTGTTATATTATATTTAAATAATGATAAATATGTTAAAAATATAATATAAATAAATTAAATCCATTATTATGATCTATTCATGAAATATGGTGATAGAAAATGAATTACATCGGTTCATGAGGCGGTAGTCTACCGTACACATGAATGATGGTTTTGTTTTACATTTGGTGGACTAAGAGATGGATATAGGTCATGAAATTAATATAATAACATCTAATTATATGTATAATACTAGTTTTATTATTTTAACATAGTTGAATAAGATTTTATGGATGTGGAAGAAGAAATAAAAGAAAAACATGGGGTTAGAAACTATACCTCTTTAGACAATCTCATTTTCTTAACACCTTAAGCCTTATAAGGTAGGTATTATGCCTAAAATAAGACCTATATAATTAGAGGTGAGATTAAATAAAGTTATTTTGGTTGGTATTGGATGAATAAATGGTCATTTAATTGTGAAGTAATGAGAATAAGAGATTCCCTTTTATAAGGGTGGGGAGGGGCAGATTTAGAATTTATCAAAATATTAAATTAATATAAATTAATTTTCAATTAAAAATGGATCCAAAATTATTTATTTAGAAGATAAGATTATTATGGGTTGAAATTATCTCATAAAAGAAAAATTATAAATGTTTTGATCACATTTTTACCCTTATATATTTGTTTTAACCTATCGTTAACCCCCTTCACATTTACTGTGTCAACGAGGATATTTTACTCTTTGAGGGTCACTATAGTTACTATAAATAGAAAAATGTCCCATAAATGGAACATGGTTAATATAATAAACTATATACTAATAAATTATCCAAATATAATATTTTTATAATTTTTATATAATTTAATAAAATTTATTTATTATAATATATCATTAATGTCAATTTTTAGATCTATTCATTACTTTGATTTTAATAACATCAAAAAAATAAGTAAAATTCGTAAAAAATATTTTAATACACCCATAAAATGTCACGTTAATATATAAAATTTATGGATAACATTAATTATCTCAAATTATATTAATTTTAATATTTTCAATATCATTTATTTGATTTTTCCATTAATTGAAAAATTACCACGTCAGCGTTGTGTAAAATTTTAAGGTAATAATTTCTTCTCTAAAAATTAAAAATAAATTAACATGATGAGTATAAATAAATTAAATTTAATAATAATATTTATAAATGAACTTAGCCTTTGGGTAACCTTATTTTAAAAATATTATAGTTATTAAAAACAAGAGTGTAACATTTCTGACTTTTCCTTAAATAAAATATTATAAATGCTACGATCACATAAAAATGAAAAAATGCCATATAACCTAATATTGTTTGAGTATGGATGAAATTAACTCACAAAATAAAATTAAGGAAAGTTTTAGGGTCATTTTATAGTCCTTATAATATTATTTTTAACCCTTAATTACCCGATTTACCCTTTATCGTGACAACAAAAATTATTATAGTTATTATTCGTATAGTACAAAAATAAAAGGTACATAATTTAATAAATTTGTAACTTCTAATTCCCAATATTTAACCCATTTTTAAAAATTCAAAACAAATAATTAGAAGAATTTAATTTAAAATCAAATTGAAAAAACGCAATGAAAACCTGTTTTTCAGAAAAACATCCTTTTTTAATTTTAAAATGATGAAGTATAAAATTTATTTCAAAAACCATAATTGGATAATTATAAATAAAAAATAAAAATTATATTTTAAAAATAATACCAAATATAATTTTAGTATATAAATAATTTAAATTAAGATATAATTTTCAATAAAAATCATTATTTTTCACTATTCATTGAAAAATATATTTTTTCAGAAAATTATCAAAAAATAATCCTAAGATAAATTTTGACATGATAAATTCAAAAATTAAATTAATATTCTCAAATAAATTTTCTAAAATTTTCAAAAAATAATTATAACATTTACTCATAAAAAAACCATATATGAAGAAAATATATTTTTGAAGAATAAAATGACTTTACTAAAAAACTATGTTCTTATTTATAAAAAATTAATCAATACATTATTAATGAGTAGGACCATTATATATTTCACAATGCGGTTAATATTATTCATTCCGGCCAATTTAATGACTGTTATAATGGTCATATTTAAATAATAATAATTCATTTTTCATTTGAGCTCAATGTTGCATATCTTATACGTTAACAGACATAGTTTTTATTTTTAAAATCTTAGTATATTGAATCTTATATCATGGAACAATGGATTGACTACATTAAAAATATATTTTATGTCCTTTAATGCTCAAAACAAGATAAAGTCATACTATTTATTTATTGTAATAACCTAGACAATGATGATAAAAGATAAATTTTATCTCTTAAAGTACTAATGAATTAGATTTTATAGATTTATATTCTCTATAAGAATGTTAAGTAATATTTTAATCAATAAGGAAATAATTTTATTCTTATTAAATTTGATTACATATATTATATGGTTTTATTTAAAATTTTAATATCAAAATTTTAGAATTTTAATTTAAAAAAAGATATATTTTTTAAAATAATAAATTCAAAATTAGCTTAGAGTGATTTTTTGGTAATTTTATGGAATTTTTTTATTTTTGGGTAAATAGTAGAAAATGTCTTTTTTAAGAAAACTGCCTTGTATTTTCATATATTTAAAAAGTCACATTATATTTTGGATTGGTTTTAAAATTTAATTAGTTTTTTTTATTAAAAAATATTCAATCAATGTAATTAGAGTCAAAATTACAATTGATTATGGTATAAAAAAATTTTATGCTTAAAAAATGATTTTTTTTGGAAAACCATTTTCCTTCACATTACATGTTCCGATTTTAAAAGTAATTTATACCACTTATAAAAAATTAATTAAATAAAATAGAATGGATATTTGCAATCAGAATTTCAAAATTTGGTGATGATTTTTCTTTCATTTTTGGTCATTATAAGTAGTTGCTTTGGTAAAAAAGTTAGTTACCACAGTAAGAGTTAAAATGAGTTAAAATTAAAATGATTAGGTTAAAATGATCAAAAAACTTGAATAGATCCTATTATATGGTCATATTTTGACCCTATATTATATATTATTATAAAATGGTCTATTTTTGATTCATTTGGTTTGAGTAATATATTAATATTTTTTAATATTTTAAAAAATTATAAGTATATTCTCTCCCTCACATATAAAAGGACACTTCTATCCTCCTTTATTCACACTTAAATAACCTCTTATCATTTTCAGTACCTACCCTAATCCATTTCTATAATCCCTACCCATGTCCTAGAGGTATTGGTTTGATCAAAATACCATCCTAAAAATGTTTTAGGTATAAACTTAAGGAGATTGTCTGAAGAAGAGATATAGTTCTTAACCGAGGGTTTCCTTTTTATTTTTCTTTTAACTCCCTCAAAATTCTCTTCATAATTGTTATATAGTAACATAAGTATCTCCCATATACTTAAATGATATTATTTTTATAGTAAAAATATTTTTAATCTAATTAACGATCTAATGAAAAATAAAAAGATCGCTCATATGTATGTGTAGACTACATTTTATGACCCATCCTCGGGGCCCATGCCGTGACTACCCCAAACCCACCTTCCATAGGCCAGGGGATAGCGACTAGCACCAAAGGCGTAAATCCATAAATAAGGGAAGAAACTGCCTTTATGAATAACACACACAACAGAGTATGCAAGTGAAGTAAACACTAAGTAAAACTGGGTACAAGGTAAGTGCTAAAAAGTAAATAGGCCAGTATACAGACCCAACTGAAAGTATAGTACAACTGAAAGGAAAGTGAAATAGCAGTATGTAAAATAGAAACACCGAGTCATCCTCTGGAAATCCCACCTGAAGGGTGGGTACAGATAGTCTTCTCAGCTCCTAGGGTCCGACCGTCCGCTTCGTGTACGTCCCGCCAAGTGGTCCACCTCTGGGTACTGTCCAGCTCAACAAGCCTCCACCTCGGTCAGTGCTGTCTGTCGTCTACATCCAACACAACGTAGTGAGGGCATAGACTATGCAGGGGTGAGTATACGATACTCAGTAGGGACCCCGAGACCCCCAAAGGTCTCTCAGAATCCACGAAGGATAAACCACAAAGGAAATATACAATCACAAAGTATCAACAACACTACTTATGTATATTACCATACATATACGTAGGTCATCAGTTACAGTTAAGCTCCAGCTCCCGAGCCCAAGTACATCCCAGTCCACATAGGAAAGCACATCCCAGTCCACACAGGAAAGCACAACCCAATCCACACAGGAAATCAAGTCAACCACATCAATGAAAATGATTGAAAATCAAGACTCAACTCACAAAGGTATACACTTCGTAAGGCGATAGAGATGATCAAATGTAGCCACTAATTCATCTAAGCTATCAGACCCACATAGAATACAAGACCAGCTAAGCTGTCGGACCCACAAAATATACAAGACCAACTACTATGCCGGACCCACACAGGATACAAGTATAGAGGTCATATACTGCCGGACCCACATAGGATACAAGAACAGTAGTCATCGCCATCTAAAACATGGAGTATTATAGTACAGTATTCATCACTGCCGAACCCATGGAGGATCCAAGTATAGTCGTCCTCGCTGCCGAACCCACAGAAGATCCAAGTGCAGTCGTCGTCGTCGTAGTTGCAGCCAGCTCTAGGGTTCCCGCACACAACATGATCGATTCCGTGAGGGTCCACTCCTCGAGCAAAATATTCGATACATCAACTGTCACGAAGTCCAGAGTTGATGTATCCCATAGTTCTGTCTTGAAAAAATAAACCCAACGCGATAGACGGTGCGTCAATCGGACGCACGATCTGAGAGTTATTGGATTTTCCGTTCTAGGGTCCTGGTTGGTTTTTAAGCTAAAACCAACCTGACCGTACTCCAGCTGCATCCAAACCTCAAGAGGAGTAATACAAAAGGACATCCTCAACAAGAGGATCCCAACGCAATCAATGGTACGTCAATCAGATGTACGGTTCTTAAGATATAAGCGTTTCCGCTCCAAGGGCCCGGTTGGTTTTGAGTTCGAACCAACCAGGATGTACCCACAATTTGCCGAAACCTCGAGTGTAATATACTGAAATGACCGTCTTGATCCAAGTATTCCTACACAACTGATGGTGCATCGATCAAAGGTCTGTAGATCAAGTTATGGGCAAAAGACCGAAAATGGCCCGAAGTGGGGTTCTGGGCCCGGTCCGACCCAACCCAACCCCCCCTGGGTCGTCCCGGTAGGGCGCGGCCCGACCCAGCTGGGCGCGGCGCGGCCCGATCCGTGCGACCCACCCCGTCCCGGCCGGGGGGTGTGCTGGCTCGGCCAGCGGGTCGAGCAGGGGGGACGCGGTCCCCCCCTTTGTGCTCTGCGGACACGGCGCCTAGCGCCGCGTCTCCCGGGATCCCGCGCGACCGCGGGATCCGCTTCCTCACCGCCACGGCTTCAGCCGCGGTGGGCTCCTGCTAGCGGCGCGCTGGGGAACCGCCGCCACCAGCCGCTAGCACCGCCGCGTCAGTGACCCGTGCCGCCAGAGATTTCATCGGGCCCCCGGAGTCATTCCGGTGGTCCGTTCTTGCTCCCGTCTGCGCCAGCTGTCGTCTTGGGACCCATACATCACTGCGACGACCTCTAATCGCCCAATCGGTCCCGTTTGGTCGTCGCCAAGGATTCTGCGCATCAAGAACAAAACAACGGTGGGTTTGGGCTTGTTCTTTATCCCGCACCCACCGCATTAGAGGTGCAAACATTGCTCAACAAATTAATTACCAAGCACGAGGGTATAATTCTCATAAGAAAGAATACACAAATTCCCCTACCTCAACAAGGAAGACGATCGTCAGACGTCGGCATCATGGGGAAGAGGATCGTAGGAGTCGTCGGAGCGTACCGAGGAGGAAGCGGTGTCTCCTCTCTTGTCGTAGAGAAGAGAGAGGGTGGGTCGTCGTCGATCTCCGAGGAACCAGCGTTCTTCGTCGTTCTTCGTCGGAGGCCGATGCTCCTTCCAAAGGCACCAAGCTCTCCCGATCTCTCTAGCACAACGATGGATCTTCCTAAATTAAATAATAGGTTCCTCCTATTATTTGATTACACACGTAAGAAACTCCCCGAATTAAATCATCTCATTTAATAAAACGTGTCGACAATTTAATTGGGGAAGGGAGAGGGAAGGTCCCTATTTAAAGTACGCATTGGAAAATAAATGGAAGTTTTCCAAATTAATGAGGGGATGTTAAAGAGATTAGAGGAAATTAAATGGTGAGGTTCATGTGGGCCCCACCTCTCTAACCTCTTCACTTGGGTAATTAAGTGGCTGTGGGCCCCACCCTTAACTACCCATGGGAGGGAATAACCTCCTTTAGAAATAAAAATTGTTCCAACAATTTTTATTTATTTCTTAAACAAACCCCCACAAATTATCTTCTCCTCTTTTGCGAACGCATCTATGGTAAGTGTCCCCTTAATAAATTACTGGCGCTGCGAGTTCATCGATGCCCTTAGATTTTAATTCCAAGCACTGGTTCAAAAGTTAGAAAAACCAGCTCGTTCGTTCACTGAACGTACCCGAGCTAAACTTTGAAAATTGATTCTGGGCACACCGGGCCTCGGAATCAAGCGCCGTCTGAAGCCACAGACTCGTAAAATTCCAAATTATTTTGAAAAAAATTTCTTGAAGTTTTTGGGTCTTTACACTACACTACTACAAAACTGAGTTTATCTAGTGCTAGGGTTTTAATAGTGCACTTAAAAATTCTATTAAAGACCCCCTTTTCCAGTGCTAAAAAACGCTTTAAAAGGGGGTATTTAACAACGCTTTTTTACAAATGCTGATAAAAGTAAACTTCAAAAAAATTATATTTCATTAAAAATAATATATTAATATATAAATATATTTATATTGATAAAAATATAATATATATTTTTTAAAACATGTTTTAGAGAAGGTAAATTGGCATTTATACTTAATATATAAGATATTTAGTGGAAATAACTTATAAAATAATTTAAAAAATATTTTTAATTAATAATTTTCTTGTTATTACCAAGTAGTAGTCATTTAATATCAATTTTTGGATAAAAAAACTCAAAAAAACAACAAAAGATCTAAAATAAGTTGAAAATGAAACTCAAACTTTAAACGACCATAACTTTTGATCCGGGTGTCCGTTTAGGCTCTACCAGATATCAAATCAAATCCTATAATAATATCTATGACATAAGTGATAGAGGTAATCCTATATCTCATTTTATAAGAAAAAAAGGCTTATAAGGCCTCTAAAACTGAGTTTTTAGTCGGTGTACCCCGATTGTTTAACATTCGATTGATTTTCAAGCTCATTTGTAGGATTATTTTTTCTCTTTTTTAGTGGGGAGTGAATTTATTCCTAGGTATTAAATACATATTGATATTAATATTTTGAAATTTTATCATTTTTCACAATGTATTTTTACTTATAATCAAATATAAAACAATATGTACATATATTTTTATATATTCACACATAAAAATTTAATTTTATAAATAATAAATTAAACATATTTACATATAAAATATATTTATTAATATATAAACATATATATAAATATATGGATAAAAAATTAATGAAATATATATATATATATATATATCATAAAATGTGAAATAAAATAGTATAGAGGAGTAGAAATGGATTTGATGCATATGTTGGAGGTCTAGAGTTTGAAACTCGCTAGAGGTAGGGGTGTGACTAAGAGGGTGGGATTATTTAAAGCACTAATAAATGGGTGGGGGAAGCACTGATAAAGGGGTGGGGGGTGGGGGGGGGGAAGCGCTGATAAAGGGGTGGGGGGTGGGGGGTGGGAAGTGCTGATCAAGGGGGTTGTGTGGGGCATGGGGAAAAAATTTATATACCCTTTACCAGTGATACCTTTATTAGTGCTTTTTTAACACTGTTAAAGCCCCCCCCCCCACTTTAACAGTGCTAAAAAATGATGAAAAGGGTATTTTAACAACAATTTTTTAGCATTGATAAAATAATTGGGACTTTAAATGTGCTAAAATTATTAGTGCTTTTTAGTATTGATAAATGCCTATTTTATCACTGTTGAATGATGTTTTGTAGTAGTTCTACCACCTCATGAGGGGATGTCCTTCATTTTTAATCACCATTCTCTTAGATGGTCATAATAATGGATAAAAATAAAATAATAAGATATATATTATATAAATTTAATTATATAAATTTAAATAAATATTATACTTATTTCTTTACCATCCAATGAAAAATAAAAACATCACTCATGTGTATGGGCAGACTACCGCCTTGCGAACCGATGCATTTTATTTTTCAACACTGACTCAAATGAATTGTATAAATAGGAGGATTTGAAGAAATAATATGATATTTATTATCCAATTATAATTCTATAAAGATAAAATAATACTCACCTTGTTTCCCTCATGCTCATTGAATAATGGATACGTTTTCATGCATATGTATGGACTACCATATTTATGTTTTAACATAATTTGTTTTTCATAACCATATTACATGGTTGGTTCTAAAATTATAAATAATGTATAAAAATTATAATTATTACATGATTAATAATTTTTAAATGATATAATCATGATCCATTTTACCATAGTCAATCTACCCAAGGAATTTCCGGCTTATAATCCAAATGTTCTCAAAACGTTCGATGTGAACTTAATCGATTAATTAATTAAGTATAAAATAGATATAAGTGAAATAAAAGGAATAATAAACTTTAATAAGGTTATTAAACAAGTAAATGATTAAAATAATATTTTTATTTATGAATATAAATAATATACATGACAATTTGGACTTGAGTTAAAGGACAATTTACCTTAAAACCTCATTTTAAATGATTTAAAGATTTATTTTATAAATATTTTTCCCCTACGTCCATATTCTTAAAATTAATTTATGGATTTATTTATATGAAAATAAATGAATTATAAAGGATATTTTATATATCTTTTCTTTCCAATATTTTCAAAAGGTATCTTTTTACGTATTTTATACTAAACACTTTCACTTTATTTACAAAAGGAAAAAATAATGTTCTATTTTAACATATAAATTGTCAAAATATTTTCCCATCACTAAAAATGTTATTTTATATTTAGATTCCTTTAAAATATTACTTTTTTTATTCCAATAAAAACCCTTATTTCTTTTGTGTAGGTTATCTTAATTTTGAAAATAGAGTTTTAAAGGAACGAGATATATCAATATCTAAATTTTTTTTACCCATGTGTTCAAAATTTTAGTTTTATGAGTTTGATAATGGGAATTAGAGATTTTATGTGTTTCATGTATGTTACGGTCCTTGTACATTGTTTATAATGATGGGTGATAGTGATATAGTTCTCCAATGTAATGGGTAATAATTATGTTTTTCTAGTGAATTATGTTGGAATTAATTGTGTAGGTAATTCCATTTATAATAGTTCTTATAAGGGTTATATAAAGAAAATTCCCAAGACACATACATGAATTTTATTTGATTTATAATGAGTTTTCATGGAAATATTTTAATTTCATAATGTAATATAATGGTATTTTTTAATGTAATGATTATTCTCTTTAAGGGAAAAAAGGTATGTTTATAATAAAATGTTTTCATAGGTTTTCACATTTTCTAAGAAACCCTTATGATTATAATTTTGAATTTATGGATTCTTATAAATAGTTTTATAAAAAAAATTAGGTAATAAATATAATTTATTGTATAAGTAATTGATTTTTTGAGCTCAAGGTTTATCATGTTAAAGAAAAACTCTCTTATATGATCTCATGGTTTTAAAATGGACTAACGAGTTTCAATAAAATGAATTCTTGATTTACAACTCAATATTATGTAATTTTTTAAGGCCAGATCCTTATATTTATTACATAGAGGGAGAATCCGATCAGTGGTGGAAACTTATTAATAACACAAATCCCAAGTAGGAAATATAATCCATGGAATGGGAAGTATTCGAGAAAATATTTTCAATAAATATTTTACCCAAACTCTCTATATTAAATTAGAGAGGTAATTCCTTAGACTAAAGTAGAAGGAGGACGAGTCTATCAAGGTTTATGAGTAAAAATTTAAAAGTATTTCATGGTACAACTATAAATTTTTCATCAACACCAAAATTAAGATGGGCCACTTCTTTAGTGGATTAAAGTCTAGTCTATGAAAAGATTTGGTGATTCAAGGCTTTGATAGCTCTGAAGAGGTTGTTTATTGTGACCTTAATGTTGATATGGATATTAGTGATTCTCAATGGTCTCATGAGGCTAGATATAAAAAGATAAAATGGTGTTTAATTATATATGATTAATAGATAAATCCCATATAGTAAAGAACCGACCATAGGTCAAAAATGTGGGAAGAAGCATCCCAAAAACTGTCTCAAAGGAAAAAGGAGATGATTCAAGTGTTTAAAAGAAGGGTATCTGAATAATAAATATTGAAGGGAGATGAATAATATCACTAATGTGATGAAATAAAATAAGTTTCTTATAATAAATTGATATTTTAAAAGAATAACATTGTGTTTGATAACGTATATGACACACAACACCAAGTTTTAAGTGAACCACAAAATACAATCAAAATATTATTATTTAATGAAACTGTTATAACATAGACATTAAGTCGGTAGTAATGATTTTTTTTAAAAATATTATGAAAATATGTATAAAGGTATTGTGTAATTTATTTATAAATAAGTACTTAATTCTCAATAAAATTATTTTATGACTCAAAAATATATTTTCTTTAAAAATGGTTTTATTTTTAGTTTTATGTTTGGTAATTAAAATTAATTTGTACTAATTTTAGAAATTATATTTTATAAAAATAATATAATTTTTTAAATCATAATATCAATATTATATTAGGGTAAAATTTTGATAATTTCCTGAAAAGATTAATTTTTCGATGAATAGTGAAAAAATACTGATTTTTATTGAAAACCGTCTTTTCATTTTAAACATTTTAAAAGTCCAATTTTGTCTTAAAATTGATTTAAAAGTTAAATAAGTTAAATTATATTATTATTAATCACATTATTTCATTATAATCAATTTTATGTTGAATTTGGATATAAAATTTTTATACTTAAGAAAACGTTTTCTTTCCAAAATCACATTTTCATTATGCTTTCAGATTTGGATTTAAATAAAATTATGCCACTTTTGTGAATTTTATTCTATAAAATGAATTAAATATTTATAATTATTATAATTAATATTATATAATAATATTAACATAATTTTTATCCGTAATAAGTAATAAATATAGTAAAAATTAATCATTGCGATTAGGGTTAAAACGATGTTTTGCGCGTTACATGCGCTTGTGTTAAAATTAATTTTACAAATTATTAGATCTTTTATTTTTTAAATTGGATTTAATATTTATAATAAGTGGGTATGAAGTATGTAATAATTATAATTTATTTCTAGTCTTAATTGATAAATCACCTAGGTAAATAAAAACAAGTAATCATCATGGTGAAAACTAAAATGGTAAAAGTAAACTTAGAGGATAAGAGAATAACATGTTTAAGAAATGTTTATTTTTTTATTTAAAAGGTGTGTATAGACCTTATATTCCATACAATAAATTATTTATCAATTTTTGAGGAACTTGGTGTGAGGTTGACTTCCCATTATTGAATAGTTTTTGGTATTTACAAAAATACCACTCCTCAATTATAAAAGGGCACCCCTATCCTCACTTATTCACCCCTCTAAAGACATATATCTCAAAGAAACCTTGAAAAAATATCTCACAAAAATCCTTATATATATTATAGATTTTTTTTCTTCACCAACAACTAATCCTATGGTCCTTAATAAGAGATCCAAATAAAGTTTTTCTAAGTGAAGGTAAGCATCTTCACTAAGCTCTTTCTTTTTTTACTTCTTCTTTTATCACCTTAAATTATGTAGTAATAATTACAATATAATTACACCAGTATTTATCATATAATTATATTTTATTATTTTTATGTAATAATATTTATGTATATCCTCCCCTATCAAATGGGAAACAAAACCATCACTCTTGTGTATGACAAACTACCACTTCTTGAACCGATGTAATTTGTTTTCCATCACCAACTCACATGGATAGTCACAATGATGAAAATAATTAATATATATGATAAATATTACATGATATTAATTCTTTAAAATTAATATATCTCTCACTTCCTTATCCTTTCACCCATTAAGGGAATGATATCGTCACTCGTGCATACATATGACCCACCGTTTCCATGAAGTGATGAAAACCATTTTCCATGTAAAAATTTCAATAATTGTTATAAGAATGGTAACTAATAAATAAATATGATATTTATAACATTAATATAATTATGAAGATGATGTATCTATATACTATGCATAATAACCATAACTTTCATGACAAAACGTGTATGAGAAAATGAATTTTTTATCAACCAAAATACTCGTAACAATGAAATATTATTAATGAATGGGTGAGAATATGTTATAAGAAGATAATATATGATATTATAAATATGTGTAATAAACTGAATCAGGTTTCCCTCAAATCTGGCACTTGACCTGATCCATCATATACCTAAAGGGCGTTCCCTATCCCCACAGGTTGGCGACAAGCACCTGGGCATCAAACGAAAAACTAAGGGAATGATTTTTCCCAACATGAACAACCACATGACATACATATAAAGAGAAAGAAAGGAAAAACAGAATACTAACAAATATATATTCCATAAGTATAAGTAAAACAACGAAAACAGAACAACTGAAATAGTAGCTAAAAAATATAAAATACAAGTCCAACTGCAGGGGACTCAAACCAAAAAACTACTCCAATGATGACATGGATGAACTCCAACCATCTCACCACCATCTACCCATCCTAGCTAACATGAACCTCACTTACTCACTATATCACCTTGCCTTTCCCTGCACTGGAAGACAAACAAAGGTCTACGCCCCACCAAAGCAGTGCACATGGTGTGAGCTAACTAGATCAGTAGGATCCCACCCAGATGTTTCATAGAAAGTCTATATATAACAATTCCTAAATGCTTATTTAAAATTTAAAACATGGTATGATCAACATTAAAGCAGTTTTATATAAAACATGGTAAACATCCCCTTTTCCATAGTTCTAAACAAAAGAAGGTATATCTATTTCTAATCACGTTTTCCATATCATTATCCACAATCATAAACATGCATATCTAGGCCAATTCAGAAATCCAAGCAATACAAAACATAAGCATAGGTATCATAGAACCAAGTAATACTATAGGTCTAGGTAGCAGAGTACTCATACCATAAGAATAAAGTGCACAAAACTGATCCTAGAACAAAGAGACTAGGAAGCAGAGGAGAACCCTAAGAGTAATCCCCCCAAAATTTCAATATCGATCCCCTAGAACAACAGGCCTAGGAAATAGAGGGAATCCCCAAGAAAAAACTCCTTGATAATCACAAAGAAATGGACTATAGCCTCAAGATAAAATTTCCATCTAAGTACCCAAGGTAGCCCATGTGCTCTTTTTCAAAAACCCATTTTAGTGTCTTGAAAACCATTCAAAACCATTTATAATCCATTTATCAAAAGACAAGGAAAAACCATTTTTATTTCAAAACCCTTTTCTAACACACACAAATAACCATAGTAATTTTATAAATCAATTTATAAATCACTAGAAATCATGATCATTATCATAGGCTAGAGACAGAACCACCTACCTCAAAGTTTGGGCCACACAGGCCCACAATAGAATCCAAAAGCAATAAAACCCAACAACGCCATCAATAAAGGTCATAGAATCAAACATGCACCTAAAAGGATTGATTCAAAATAGAAGACAAGGGCTTTGAGGATAGAATAAAGTCCATATACCTCAATAATGAACGTCCACTAGACCAAAACTAGCTAAGGAACAACATTTGAGACATGATCTCACAAAGATCTAAAAGAAGAAGACAAGGATACACCATCTTGGATCAACTGATCTGATAATGCAAGGCTAGGGTGCTACCATGATCAATAACAAGGAAGAATCGGAGAGTACACTTACAAAATGAGACACACTACAAACGTAATGAAGATCCAACACTAATCAGATCAATAGGTAAGGTAAGAGACCTCTAAAAATCTCCCAGGGAGAGATCTGGTCTGAAATCCAAGAGATATAGAAATAAATAGATGATAAAAACATCTAAACACATGCATTTAACCTGGGCATGGGCTGGGTCATGACGTGTACCCCTTAGTCACAAAGTGTAGTCCATGATGGATAAGTTACACAAAAAACCCATCGCCTCAGGTCAAAAATACTCTATTTAACCCCTAAATGACATGTAACTCAGGTACATGGCGTGTACCAGCTCACGACATGATCTCCCAATTCACGACATGATCTCCTAATCCACAACATGAGACTGGAACCAAGTACATGAAGTGTACTTTAGGTACATGGCATGTAACTGTTCTGTAGTCTGTAGTAAACCCCAAAAAATCATATAAAGGATTTTAAAACTAGAAAGGAACTTATAAAAAGGGGAAACATACCTAATCAAGGTAACGAGATGTTAAAAACTCCCCACCATAAGGAATTAACATCCCCATGAAGTCATGTGGAAGATGTACTCCCTGGAAAAAGATGAGGCCACTACTCCCTCATCAATGACTCGCGTTCCCAAGTCTCATGAGAATTTGATCCTTGTTTCCATAGAACTATGACCAATGGAATCAACTTCCCACCAAGACTTTCGTCTCAGAGTCAATGATCTCCACTAGTTTCTCTAATAAATAATCATTTGGTTCTAACTCAATTTCATCCCAACTTAGAACATGAGCAGGGTCAGGGTGATACTTACTGAGCAGAGATATGTGGAAAACATCATGAATGTTTGCCAACTGAACTGGAAGTGCTAACTAATAAGAAACATTTCTAAGCTGTTTAGTGACCTCAAACAGTCCAACATATCTCAGAACCAACTTTCCCTATTTTCCATGTCGACAGTGACCCAACCGAGGATAAACTTTCAAGAAAATCCAATCACCAATGGAAAACTCCAAAGGACCACACCATCGACCTGTATATGATTTCTGTCGACTCTGGGCTATAACCAAACATCATCACACCTCTTGAATCTTCGACGACGTCTCTTGAACCAGACTTTGTCTAACCAAAGCTACTTCACCCACCTCTACCCAATAAAGAGGTGATATGCATGGGTGACCATACAATACCTCAAAAGGATCCATTATTATCGACGACTAGTAACTGTTTTTGTATAAAAACTCAACCAATCATAGATGTCTATCCCATGATCCACCAAAATCCAAGATGTAGGCATAAAGAATATCCTCTAGGATCAAAATTACGCACTTTGTCTAACCATATATCTATGAATGGTAAGCTGTGCTCAACTTGACCAGAGTCCCTAATGCCTCTTGAAAAATCATCCAGAACTTTGAGGTAAACCTAGGATCCCTATCTAAAACAATAGTAGAAGGACTCCCATGTAACCTCACGATCTCCTACACATACAGCTTACCCAGATCTTCAACATTAGTGGTGTTTTTGACCATAATTATGTGAGAATACTTTTTAAACCGATCAACAACCCACTAGATAGCATTTTTACATTGAGTCGTCCATGGTAAACCAAAAAAAAAATCCATGGACACCTCATCCCACTTCCACACTAGCACCGAGTGAGGCCAAAGAAAAATAGAGGGCTTCAAGTGATCTACCTTTATCCATTGGCAGGTGTAATAGTGGGACACATAATCTACAATGTCACGCTTCATACCCATCCACTAGAATCATCTTCTCATATCATAATAAATATTTGTAGCGCCTGATTGAATGTCCCATGAATAGCCATTCCAATAGAACAAAACTAAACTTCTCATAGATGTAGGGACTACAACTCTCTTTTTGATGTGAAGTATGCCATCTGAATAAAGAGACCAACCCAGAGCTGTCTCCCCACCATAAAGGTTTTCCCAAATTTTCTGAAACTCAACATATTATTGTTGAATTTTCAATATATACGCCAAGAGAGATGATAACAATTGAACACTAGTCAGAACCATACCTAAGACATCCTCCTGAGCATCCAAGTGCAACTGAGTTAAAATCCCCATAAGATTCCATTCTTCCTTCAATTCCAGAACAACCTGTGATGGTACCTTCCTGTTTAGAGCATTTGCAACAACATTCCCTTTCCCCGAGGTGTAAGCGATGTCAAGTTCAAAATTAATGAAGGTATTATATACATCATCTCTATATGAGATTCAAGTCCTTATGGGAAAAGATATAGCTCAGACTCTTATGATTAGATAAAACTATGAACTTCTCCCCAAATAGATAGTGCCGCCAACATTTAAGTGCATGCATCATCACAATAAGCTCTTAATCATGAGTGGGGTAGTTATTCTCATGAATTCAGAGCTGAAGAGAGCCATAATCTACCACATTATCATCCCACATAAGCACACATCCCAAAACATCACCTGATGCATCAAAGAACACCACATACCCCTTACTGAGATTAGGTAAGATCAGAATAGGTGTGAATGTCAGAAGTCGTTTCAATTCAAAAAAGGAAGACTTGAACTTTTCATCCCATGAGAATTTCACTACCTTCTTGGTAAGATCAGTCAAAGGTGATGCTATCTTAGAGAAATCCTTAATAAACCATCAGTGGTATCTAGCATGACCAAGGAAGATTTGAATTTGTAAGAAATTATGTGGTTCCTTCCATGATAAAATAGATTTTACATTCTCCGAATCAACTGATAATCCATGCACATAAATTCTGCACCCTAATAATTTTACTTCTCGAATCCAGAAACTATATTTTTAAAGCTTTCCATATAGACAGTGATTTATCAGAATCTATAGAACCAAAATCAGATGGTTCTCGTGATCACACTCGGACTTTGAATAAACTAAAATATCATCCATGAAAACTACCACAAAAGTGTCAAGATATTGGTGGAATATCTGATTCATCAAGGCCATAAAAACTATAGGAGCGTTAGTCAGACCAAAAGGAATCACAAGATATTCATAATGGTTATACCTTCTCCTGAAGGCCATCTTTGGTATATCAGACTCCCGAAATATGAGCTGATGATAACCCAACTGTATATTGATCTTTGAAAGAAACTTTTCTCCCTTCAAATTTTCAAACAAATCATCCTCACAAGGCAAAGAATATTTGTTCTTAACCATTAATCAGTTTAACTTCTGATAGTCCACACATAACCGAAGTGAACCATCCTCTTTCTTGGAAAAGAGCACAAGGGATGCCCAAGGAAAAACACTAGGGGTGAAAAAAATCCTTCTCTAACAGGTTTTCCAACTGAATCTTAAGATCTTTCAACTCTTCTAGTACCATGCGATAAGAAGGAATCAATATCAGCTTCATACCTAGCACCAGGTCAATTGTGAACTCTACATCTCTCCTTAGAGGAAAACCAGAGAAGTCATCTGGGAAAATGTTAGGAAAGTCCCAAACAATAATAGGAAGATCCTTAATAGAAGAAACTCTATTGGGATCAAATGCAACAGCAACCAAAAACACTTGAGCTGGGTGGGACAGTCCTGTACGACCTGTCCTCAGGTCCCAATCTCTCTAAAACACATGATAGCTCCCATCCGCAGCAAGAAACCAAACACAACGATGATAATAATCAACCTCATCTTGATGAGTGACAAGTCAACCATACCGATGATTATATCAAATAGATCCAGATTAAGAATGAGAAAATCCCAAACCAACTCCATGTCAGCTATCATGAATATACAAGAAGGACACCAGAACCCCTGCTCTTTCCCCTTTCCAAGAGGTGTCACTAACTCCATCATAAAGGGAATAAGTTCTATCATAAGTTTAAGCATATAAACAAAACGTGTATATAAAAATGAGTGGGAGGCCCTGATATCAAACAAAGTAGTAGCTACTAAAGTTGGAATAAGGAACATACCTCTCACTGTTACTGGAACTACATCAACTTCTATTGGAAACTCATCTACTACATGAAAATGCTTCACTCCTAAGGCCTGTGGCTAGAGCCCTATAGTATTTGAAGCATATTACTACACCATATTATCCTTTGGAGCTAATAAAACCTAACCATAATGAGGCATATTCATAGCATGATAGATACGTTGTATATTACCAACACATCCACAACTATTGCACGTCTTCATAGGCATACGACAAGAACATATGGTGTGACTCCCTTGCCGCACTGGTAGAAATTTAGAGCCACACTGCTAGATGCAACAGATGGTGCAAAGAAGGCTCACTGCTGAGATCCACCTCCACCACTCCTATGATGGTCCTGCCACTTCCTCTTCTTGCCATGCATGCCACTGAAGCTATCACTAGTTGGAAGAGAAGAGGTAGTAGTTACGAACTTTCCTGGCATGTCCATCTATTCCACAAATTCTCTATCCTCTATCTCCACATAGGTATAAATATTTAGCATGAAATCTTGAGATCTAATGTCTGGTCGCAAACCTTGCAGGTACTTATGTTCCTTCAGCTGGTCATTCCTTACCACATCTAAAAAAAATGGACAAGCTCATCAAACCAATTGGTGTAGGATGACACCAAATTCTCTCCCTACTGCAACGATAGGAACTCCAGATATTTTTCCAACATCCAAGACTCTAGAAAAAACTCCTAAAATAATAGGGTTTTGAAACCCTTCCAATCCAAGGACACATGTCTATATTCCTGGAAAATAGAGTTCCACCAACGCTTGACGGAACCCTTGAGTTTGAAAGCTGTGAAATTCACCTTGATATTCTCAGGTGTATCTATGAAGTTGAAGATTTGATCAATCTTATCCATTCAATCCTCTACCTCTTAAGGTTCTGTCATCAATTTAAAGGACGATGACTTCTCATGCAAGAACTCTCACGATTGATCTTTTTCTCCTCAAACTCCTGGTTGTACTTCAACCACTGCCTTCTGAACTCACAAAACATCCTAATCGATAGAACAGACTACCTGTACAATAGTCTCAATGATATTATGATCTATAGGTGGATTTCCTTGAGGATCATTAGCTTTACCTTCTTTAGGAACCTATGAAAGACATCTCAAAGTCATACTATTTCACACTAAAACAAAAGAACGATTAAACATTGAAAAAATATATGTTCAAATGAGAAAACCTATAAGAAAAAACTGATATTTTTAAATGAAAAAACCAACACTAGAGACACATATCCCGATATCCCATGGTAACTTGAGTCTCGTTGCGATAAGATCTGTCCAAGCACTCATCGCAACATACCTCTCAAGTCCCGAAAATCATATCTCTTGTCTAACTGATATCCCAAGAAAATATTCTTGAGGACATACCTCCTTTGATACCAAACTATAACGAACCGACCCAAGTTTCCCTCAAACTTGACACCTGACCCGATTCGTCACATACCCGAAGGATATTCCCTATCCCCACGGGCTGGAGACAAGCACCTGGGCATTAAAAGGCAAACCGAGGGAACGATCTCGCCCAACCTGAACAACCACATGTCATACATATAAAGAGAAAGAAAGGAACAACAGAAGACTAACAAATATATATTTCATAACTGTAAAGAAAATAGTGAAAATAGAATAACTGAAATAGTATCTAAAAACTCTAAAAAACAAGCCCTACTGTAAGGGACTCAAACCAAACTGTTACTCCAATGATGGAATGTACAAACTCCAACCATATCACCACCAGCTACCCATCCCATCTGACATGAACGTCGCCGCCTCACTTCTATGCCTTGCCTTTCCCTGCACTGGAAGACAAAAAAAGGTCTACACACCACTGAAGCAGTGCGTAGGGTGTGATCTAAACGAATTAGTAGGATCCCACCAAGGTGTTCTATAGAAAGTTTCTATATTACAATTCATGTATGAATATTTAAAATATAAAACATGGAATGATAAATAGTAAAGGAGTTTTATAGAAAATATGGTAAAAATTCCCTTTTCCACAGTTCTAAACAAAAGTAGGTATATCACTTTCAAAGAAAATTTTCTATATCATTTTCCAAAAGCATAAACATGCATATCCAAGAAAACTCAGAAAACCAAGCAATAAAAAATAGAATCATAGGTATCACAACACCAAGGAATACTACAGGTCTAGGCAGCTGACTACTCGTACCATAACAATCAAGCGCACAAAACTGATCCTAAAACAATGGGCCTAGGAAGTAGAGGCAAACCCCAAGAGTAATCCCACCAAAATGTCAATATCGGTCCCCTAGAACAATGGGCCTAGAAAATAGAGGAAATACCCAAGAACAACCTCTTTGATAATCACAAAGCAATAGATGATGGCCTCAAGCTAAACCTTCCACCTAAGTACCCAAGGTAAACCATGCGATCTTTTTCACAAACTCATTTCAATGTCTTGAAAACCATTCAAAACCATTTATAATCTATTTATCAAAAGCCAGGAAAAAACAATTTTTCTTTCAAAACCCTTTTCCAACACACAAAAAAAATCATTCCAATTTCATAAATCAATTTATAAATCACTGGTAATCAGGATCATTATCATAGGCTAGAGATAGAACCACTTACCTCAAAGTTCAGGTCACACACACCCACAATAGAATTCAAAAGCAACAAAACCCAACAATACCATCAACAAAGTCCCTAGAATCAAACCCACACCTCAAAGAATGGATTCAAAATAGAAGACAAGGGGTTGGAGAATAGAAGAAATCCCACATAACTTAAAAACGAATTCCCACTACACCACAAATATCCAAGGAACGGACTTCGAGACAAGATCTCACAATGGATCTAGAAGAAAAATACAAGGATCAGCTATCTTGGATCAATGGATCCGATAACGCAAGGCCAGGGTGCTACCACAATCAATCACATGTAATAATTAGAGAGAACACTTACTCAGCGAGACACACCACAAATGCAATGAAGATCCAATGTAGATCGAATCGATTTAGAAGGCAAGAGACCTCTAAAAATCTACTAGGGACAGATCTGGTCCAACAGGCAAGAGATATGGAAAGAAATAGACAAGTGAAACTTCTAAACACATGAATTTAACCTGGGAGTGGGCTGGGTCATGATGTGTATCCTTTAGTCATGACATGTAGTCCATGCTGGATATGTTATGCTAAAAAACCTATCGCCTCAGGTAAAAAATCCTCTATTTAACCCCTACACAACGTATACCTCAGGTACATGGTGTGTACTAGCTCACGACGTGATCTCCCAATTCATGGTGAGGTCTAGGCAGCAGAATACTCGTACTATAAGAATAAAGTGAGAAAAGATGATCCTTGAACAATGGGTCTAAAAATAAGAGGCAGACACCAAGATTAATCCCACCAAAATGTTAATATTGGTCCCCTAGAACAATGATCCTAAGAAACAGAGGAAATCCCCAAGAACAACCTCCTTGATAACCACAAAGCAATGGACGATGACCTCAAACTAAACCTTCCACCTAAGTACCCAAGGTAACTCGTGTGATATTTTTCACAAACCCATTTCAATGTCTTGAAAACCATTAAAACCCATTTATAATACCTTTATCAAAATCCAGGGAAATTTTTTTTCTTTAAAAACCCTTTTACAACACACACAAACAATCATGCCAATTTCATAAATCAATTTATAAAGTACTATTAATATAGATCATTATCATAGGCTAGATACGGAACAAATTACCTCAAGGTTCAGGTTGCACACACCCACAATAGAATCCAAAAGCAATTAAACCCAATAATGCCATTAACGAAGGCCCTAGAATCAAACCCGCACCTCAAAGAATGGATTAAAAATAAAATATAAGGGGTTGGAGAATAGAAGAAATCCCACAAACCTTAAGAAAAAACATTCGATGCACCAAAACTAGCCAAGTAATGAACTTCAAGACAAGATCTCATAGTTGATCTAGAATAAAAAGACAAGGATTAACCATCTTAGATCAACAGATCTAATAACGCAAGGCTAGGGCACTACCGCGATCAATCATAAGGAAGAATCAGAGGGAACACTTACCCGATGAGATGCACCACAAAGGAAATGAAGATCTAATACTGATCGGATTGAGATAGAAGGTGAGAGACCTCTGAAAAACGTACTAGAACTACCATAGGTCAAGATCCATGAAGTATAGAGAGAAAAGGACTGAGAAAAACTCCCAAATGAGTGAATTTAACCTCAGCATGGGCGGATTCATGATGTTTACCCCTTGGTCACGAATTGTAGTCCATGCTGGATAAGTACACTGAAAAACCCATCACCTCGGGTTAAAAATACACTATTTAACCCATACATGATGTGTACCTTAGGTAAACAGAATCTATCGGCTCACAGTGTGATCTCCTAATCCATGACATGAAACCATCACCAATTACACGACATGTACTTCAGGCACACAACATGTACCTATTCTGCAGTCTACAGTAAACCCATAAAAATCACATAAAAGGATTTTAAAACCAGAAAGGAACTTATAAAAAGGGAAAACATACCTGATCAAGGTAACAAGATGTTACAAACTCCCCACCATAAGGACTTTCCATCCCTAGAAAGTCATATGAAAGATTTACTCCCTAGAAAAATATAAGGCCACTAATCCCTCATCAATGACTCGCATTCCCAAGTCTCATGAGAATCTGATCCTTATTTCCATAGAACTCTGACCAACAGAATAGACTTCCCATGCAAATTTTTTGTTTTAGAGTCAATGTTCTCCACTAGTTTCTCTAAAATAGAAGCATATGGTTCTAACTCAATTTCATCCCAACTTAGAACATGAGAGGGGTCAGGGTGATACTTCCTAAGATGAGATATGTAGAAAACATCATGAATGTTTTTCAATTGAACCGAAAGTGCTAACTGATAAGAAAATTTTCTAAGATATTCAATGACCTCAAATAGTTCAACATATCTCAGATCCAACTTTCCATATTTTCCATGTCGACAGTGACCCAACCAAGGAGAAACTTTTAAGAAAAACCAATCACTAATGGAAAACTCCAAAGGATGAAACCATCGATCTCCATACGATTTCTGTCAACTTTGGGATGTAACTAGATATCTCCGCATCTCCTGAATCTTTGCTGACATCTATTGAACTAGACTTGGTCCAACCAAATCACCTGAGCATTCCCTATCCACATGGGTTGGAGACAATAACCCAGGCATCAAATGACGAATTAAGGGAATGATTTCACCCAACCTATAAAACCACATGGAATACATATAAATATCAATAAAGGAACACCAGAATACTAACAAATATATATTTCATAATTATAAGGAAAATAGTTGAAATAGAACAACTAAAACAGTAGATAAAAACTCCAAAAGAAAAGTCCAACTGTAAGTGACTCAAACTAAACAAATACTCCAATGATGGAATGGATGAAATCCAACCATCTCACTACCAGATACCCATCCCAGCTGACATGAAACTCACTCCCTCACTGCGACGCCTTTCCTTTCCCTACACTAGAAGACAAAAAAAGGTCTACGCACCACCAAAACAGTGTGAAGGGTGTGAGATAACTGACTCAGTAGGATACCACCTAGGTTTTCCATAGAAATTCTTTGTATAACAATTCCTATATGCTTATTTAAAATTTAAAACATGGAATGATAAATAGTAAATAACTTTAATAGAAAACATAGTAAACATTCCCTTTTCCATAGTTCTAAACAAAAGTAGGTATATCAGTTTCAAATCAGATTTTCCATATCATTTTCCACAAGAATAAACATGCATATCTAGGCCAACTTAGAAAGCCAAGAAATACAAATCAAAATCACATGTATCAAAAAACCAAGGAATACTATAGGTATAGGAAGAAGACTACTTGTACCATAAGAATCAAGTGCACAAAACTGATCCTAGAACAACGGGCCTATGAACTAGAGGAAAACCCCAAGAGTAATCCCCCAAAAAGTGTCAATATTGGTCCCATATAATAACGGTCCTAGGAAATAAAGTAAATCCCTAATAAAAACCTACTTGATAATCACAAATCAATGGATGATTCCCTCAAGCTAAACCTTCCACCTAAGTACCCAAGGCAACCCATGTGCTATTTTTCACAAACCCATTTCAATGTCTTGAAAACCATTCAAAACTATTCATAATCCATTTATCAAAAGCTAGGTAAAAACCATTTTATTTTAAAACCCTTTTCCAAAACACACAAAAAATCATGCCAATTTCATAAAACAATTTATAAAGCACTAGCAATCAGTCTCATTATCATAGGCTAGATACGGAACGACCTACCTAAAAGTTCGGGTCACACATGCCCATAATAGAATCCAAAAGCAAAAAAACCCAACAACGCCGTCAACGAAGGCCCTAGAATCAAACCCTCACCTCAAAGGATTGATTCAAAATAGAATAAATGGGGTTGATAGATAGAAGAAATCCCACATACCTCAATAATGAATGTCCCCTGCTCCACAAGTAGCCAAGGAATGGACTTTGAGACAAGATCTCACAACAGATCTAGAATAAAAATACCAAGATCAACTATCTTGGATGAACGGATCCAATAACACAATGCTAGGGTGCTACCATGATTAATCATAAGAAATAATTGGACAGAACACTTACCCAGTGAGACACACCGAAAACACAACGAAGATCCAATGCTGATAAGATCAATTTGAAAGGTGAGAGACCACTAAAAATCACCTAGGGAGAGCTTTGGTCTGAGACCTAAGATATATGAAAAGAAATAGATGAGAGAAACTACTAAAGGTGTGCATTTATCCTAGGTGTGGGTCAGGTCATGACATTTACCCCTTGGTCACGAAATGTAGTCCATGATGGATAAGTTACGCCGAAAAACCCCTCACCTTGGGCCAAAAATCCTCTATTTGACTCCTACAGGATGTGTACCTGAAGTACACGGTGTGTACCATCTCACAAAGTGATCTCCCAATTCACGGTGTGATCTCCCAATCCACAACATGAAAATGGCACCAAGTAAATGACATGTACTTTAGGTACATAGTGTGTAACTGTTATGCAGTTTGCAGTAAACCTAGAAAAATCACATAAAATGATTTTAAAACCAGAAAGAAACTTAGAAAAAGGAGCAACATACCCAATCAAGGTAACGTGATGTTAAAATATGAATGTGGTTATTTTATAAATTAATAAAATGTTTACAATTATTATATAGGAGGTTAAAGCATGATCAACTAAGGGGAAATTTGAGGTAAGGGAATTCATCTCAATTTTCCTTCATTGATGCATATTTTATTGTAATGCACATAATTTATTTTATATGGTGTATATACTGCCCATTTTATATTTAATATATTGAATCCTTAATAATTCATGGTATTTTAAGTTTAAATTCAGATTATTCCATCCAAAGGGTTTTGAATTGAATGTTACCAAGTGGTAAGGAATTTCATTACTCAATTTCTTTTCATTGGCTTATATTACTTATTCATTGTATTTGATATTCTAATATTATGTGTGTAATGATTTTTATTTTTTATGTTGTATTTAGATTTTTTATGTGGGTTTACACTTTATACACATAATCAATTCATTGATTAATACTCACTTCAGCGGTATGGTCATTGTAATAGATTTCATCTCAATTTCCACTAAATTATGGAATATTTGGTATTATTCACCTATTTATTTTTATGAGGTGAATCTACTAACCCTTTGATATGTTATATAATGAATATATTTATATTTTTGGCATTTAATGTCTCATTTTAATTTATTTTCTTCACCGGGGTTATGATTCAAATGATATAAAAGAGGTAAGGGTTTATGTTTCAATATCACACTACTACAAAAATGGACTTTAACAGCACTAGAACATGCCTTTATAAATGATAAAAAGTGATGAAAACTGGAGTGCGTTAAATCCTAAATATTTTATCAGTGATTTTTTTAGCACTGTTAAAGGGGGTAAAATTATATTTTTTCAAATGTCCATGAGCCTAAACCCCTTTATCAGCACTTCCATGACAACTTTAATAGTGCTCCCCCACCTTTATGAGTGCTATTCACCCCACCACCCATTTTATCAGCACTTTGTGAATTTACATCCACATGCACGCCTGCCTGAATTCAAACCCTGTACCTCTCCTTCAAAGATATAATGCCTTTACCACTACATCATTTTGTTTTTGTTGCCTATTTATTGATATCTCGACGATGGTGATTTTTGATTCTTCTAGGAGTGGGCATCAGTATGGATTCTTTTAATCCTGATTGGGATAGGTCCTTCCCATGCAAGACATTAGCAGGAGCTCTAGAAGCCCGAATAAAAGGAATCTATATTTCTTAGAGGCTCTCATAGGAGGGGAAAATGGTGTCTCTTCTACAGCGAACATTCCAGTCTGCGAACATTCAAGAGATGGTTCCGTAATAGTGGCAGTGGACAAGGATGTGTTCCAGTAGCATATGGAGGTTTTCTGCTTCTCGGTTCTTGGTAGAATTTCCTATGAAAAAGGTATGAAACCATGGTTAATATCTGATTTAAAATTTCGAATCTCTCATTGTTGGGGTTTCTTGGGATGGAGGCTTATTGTGATTGGAAAGGGATTCTACCATATAATTCTAGAAAGGAAAGATGATCTTGCTTCTGTCTGGCGATCTGGAAATCTTAACTTGAAACCATGGTTCTTGAGGCTTTCAGAATGGGATTATAATTTTAACCCCTTCAAACAACAACCTTAATTAGCATATACTTGGACTAGAATTCATGGGTTTCCATGGGTTTATTGGAATTCGAAAATTATAAATGATATTTCATTAGGAATTGGCACACCCCTTAAAATTGATCATCGAACTCTCAATGGAGATCTTGGTCTCTATGTGAGAGTGCTGATCAATATTGATATGGAATTGAAACCTCATGAGCACATCTTTTTGGAACTAAATGATCATCATCTTGAGATCAACTAAGAGTTTGAGAACTTGAACAAATTTTGTAAACATTGAAAGTTGGTTGGGCATGAATTTTAAAAATGTAGGGTGGTCAAGAATATGGTTCATCTAGTCCCATCCCATCCAGTATGGAGGGAGGTTCTAAGGAATATGAAAGGTTAATAGGTAGTAAATTCAAAAGGAAAATCTAAATAACAGGTACAGGAAGGCACCAAAGAAAAAAGGGTAGGAATCACTTGGGATGATTTGGTTGAGGAAGAGGAAATTCAGGTTTAAAACACTTATCTTGATTGAAATCACAATAGAAATGATAAATACATTCCTCCAGAATTCATCACTAACCTGTTTCTGGGAATTTCCACTTAAGTGGTTGAAACTATCTATGCATCATATGTTGAGGACTTCCTTATCAAAACCATTGATTCTGAAATTGAAGAGCATTTGGCCTCATAGGTAGCCAATTTGGAAGTGTCACCGGATAATGCACCAACTGACAAATGGAAAATCCAGAAATCTGTTCAGTTTAAGAATGATGTGAAAAATGGGGTACCATAAGAAACAATCTATGAGGGAATAAAAATTGGTAACTAGGCTAAACTAGGCATGGAAACCATGAAGTAAAGTCCTGATTCCACTAAAATACAAGCTGAAACACCCAGAAAATTTGGAAGAAATATTGGAAAAAGGGGGTTTGACCTACAAAAAAAATCAAAATGAAAATTCTCTTCTGGAAATGCCAGGGCATAGCCAATCTTGGCACTACAAGTTCCTTCAGGCTCTTTACAGGGAAGTATAAACCTGAGATTATTGGAATTTCAGAGTCCAAGATAAACTCCATGAAACTGGGAAATCTATTCACCAGTAGAGGTTATGATATTCCAGGAACTAATCAGGTTGTTTCACGTCCTGATAGGATCTGGATACTAACACACCATAAGGTTGAATCTCCAATGATGGTTGATGTGGATAATCATATTATCACCTATAGATTTATGGAGGATGGAAAGCAAGTTTTCTATTCTATTGTGTATGATCACAACTATTATGTTGACAGGAGACTCTTATGGGCTAAGATTAAGAAGTTGAATAGTATGACCTTTGGGTCATGGATTATTACGAGTGATTTCAATGCCATTCTACTTGCAGATGAGAAAATTGGTCTAGTTACAAATGCCACATCCACAAAATATTTTCAAGATTGTATTGAGAAAACTGTTCTGGTGGAAATAAAGCTCATTGGTGCCCAGTTCACATGGTATAGGAAAAATATAAATGGAATAAGAGCCAGTCGAATTGACCGTGATTTTGTGAATCATGAAATGATTGGATATTGGAAATCACTCTCATGTGTGACTCTTGAAAAAATTAATTTAGACCATCACCCCCTTCTAATAAGCTTGCATGGGAAGGAAAGAGGGATTCCAATTCCTTTCAGGTTCAATAATTCTTGGGTCTCTCTCTCAGGTTGCTCACAGATTGTTCAAGAGACTTGGAACTCAATATTCTATAGTGGAAGTCCAATGTTATGCATTTCTAAGCTTTAAATGATCAAGGTTAAGATTTAGGGAATAGAGCAAAGAAAAGTTCATCTTGTTGGATGCTGACATTGAGGGGCTTGAATGCTACCTTCATGAAATTCAGGCAGAGGCTACTAGATCAAATTTCTCAAGAGATATGCAGTAGGAGGCTGAATTGTCTCTCAAGATGAATAACCTCATAAAACTTTGGGACAAAATTAAAAAAGATATCTTCAAAGTTATGTGGCTTAATGAAGGGTATAGAAACAAAAATTTATTCAATGCTCTTCAAAGGTTATGGAAATCCAATAGGCCTCTATCCCTTCTAAAAGATGGTGATATAATCCTGGAGAGTAGACAGGAGCTTGCCGATCATATTCTCGCTTTATATCAGAATATTTTTAATGGACCATCTCGGACTGAATGGGTTAGAGACAACATTATTCCTAATTTAATTACTGAGGAGGATAATAAGCTTCTAACTTCAATTCCAATATATATTGAGATAAAGTAGGCAGTGTTTGGTGTAAAAAAAATACATCTCTCCAAGTCTAGATGGTTTCATAAAAATATTCTTTCAAAGCTATTGGGATGTCATTCAAAATGAGGTTTTCTCCCTCGCCAATCATTTTTTCCAGGGTGGAAATTTCTCTCCAGGGTTTAATGCCCTATTTATTGCACTCATTTAAAAGGTGGAGCATGCAATAGAAATTGGAAAATTTAGGCCGGTTGCTCTGGTGAATACCATTCAAAAAATTATTACAAAGCTTTTGGCTAACAGGCTTGGTCGGGTCGCTAAGAAAATTATATCCTAGAATCAATTTGGCTTTATCAAAGGCAGAAATATTCAGTACTGCATTCTCACAGCCTCATAAAGCTTAAATATTCTTAGGATGAAAATCAGGGGAGGAAATGTGGCCATTAAACTATACATTTGAAAGTCGTTTGATATGATGGATTGGAGTTTCATTAGACAAATCCTGCATAGATTTCGATTCAGTGCGGTGTTTATTCAATGGATTAAAATGTTGATGGAGTCCGCTCATATCTCAATCCTAGTTAATGGGTAACTAGAGGGATAATTCACATGTTCAAGGGGAGTGAGATAAGGGGACCCCCTCTCTGCTATTATATTTGTAATTGATGAGGATTATTTGAGCGTAATTCTATTTAACATGGTGGATAACAGAAAACTAGATACTATCAAAGTGGATATAGGTATCTTTGCACCCTCTCACTTTTTTTTCTGATGACATTGTTATCTTTACACAGGGGGATAGGAAAAACATCAATCACCTGAAGGAGGAACTCCTTCACTATGATAATGTTTTAGGGAAATAAATCAGTTGGAGAAAGTCTTTAATCTACTTTGACAAGAATTTCTCAGTTGCAAGAAACACTCATCTCATCAGCAATTTGGGTCTTAGAGAGGGTCCTATATCATTTATTTACCATGGGGTTCCACTATTTTGGGGAAAGCCTAAGGCAACACACTTCTCGAAGGCCTTATCCGAAATCATGAGAACTCTTGCCTCTTGGAAAGGAACAACTCTCTCAATGGAAAGACGTGTGTGCCTTGTTAAACACACTATTATTTCAAAACTTGTCTATTCTATCATGGTGTATATGTGGCCTATCTCGGTGCTCAAGAAAGTCAACACACTTTTGAGTAACTTTGTGTGGAGTGTAAATTTTATGGAAAGAACGATTCTCACAACAAAATGGATCAAATGCTACATGCCAACCTTGTTTGGAGATCCGGGCATTAAAAATCTCAGTTGTGTTTATAAATAGATGGTGGTCAAATTTATCTAGCATCTCATTCAAAATAAATCTGATTCTCTGGTGTTCCTAAGGAGAAGAATTATTGTAAGGCTCACTACTAAGAAATTGTGTTATATGGACTCTTCTATTTTGTCTAGACCACGTTCTGTATTCCAGATTATCATGAGAAAATCTTGCTGGGTGGTCACTACTAACTCATCACTTCATTTCTGGAATAACAACTGGATTAGCATGCTATTGGATGATAGGATAACTACTGCAGAAAACTATGATGATAGTAACATCACTATCCAAGAGCAGTTTGAGCATATGGATGGCCTCCCAGATGATATTGTTTCCATTGTGGAAGGATATGATTTTATCAAGCAGGAGGACCCACTGTTATGGGAAGGGTTCTCATATGGCCTTATAGACTCAATTTTTTTTACCAACACTTGATGCAGGGAGACTATCATTGGATTGGCACTTGGAATCGAAGCTCGCTACTACCCTCATAGTTTATGCTTATTTGGATACTTTTTTCATAACAAGATACCAGTGGATGAAAACCTACAAAGGGTCGAGATATCTCTATGCTCAAGATGTGTGTTATGCCATCAACATCATGAGGATGTGAGCCATTTATTCTTGTATTGTAAAACTGCTACCTCCCTATAGAAATCCATTCTTCACCTCTTCGAGCTGCAACTACCTCACACTGGTTCCATTATGGATTTTCTGGACTTGTTGTCTAGAACAAAACAATCTCAACAACTTAATGTACTTCTACGCACTACTTGTGCTGAAGTTATTCATGTTATTTGGACTGGTCGCAACAACATTATTCATCGACATTCCAGGTTTCATGAAGGACATGATTTTGATATTATCATCATGGATATCTAGGATGCGACATCTAGGATCAAGGAATGCTGCAGTAACTCGGTTAAGGATTTCTGCATCCTTCGATGCCTGAAAGTTGCAACACTTTTTCCCAAGCCAAGGGGTATGATGGAGGTCTTTTGGTTGGAACCTTTCAATGAATGGTTGAAATGAAACACAGATGGAACCTACAGGGGAAACCATGGACTATCGGTCTTCAGATTTATCTTTAGAGACCACCAAGGAGAAGTCGTGGAATACAGTCATAGCTCATGTGTTCACTCAATAACACTTAAAGCTGAAATGATAGTGATTATTAAGGTAGTGAAAACTGTTTATCAGTGAGGTCGGAAAAATATGTGGCTGGAATGTGACTCAACGGTGGATGTTCAGGCCATAAGAGTGGGAAAAAAATACCTCTCATGGAAACTAGCAGGTAAATGGATCATTTTCCTTGAAAGGATCTCTTCCTTGAATCACTTCGTCACACACACTTTTCGGGAAGTGAACTACATTGCAGATGCACTTTCCAACAAAGGAGTCTTAGAAGTGGATAAAAAAAGCCTCAACAATGTTCCTGGTGAAATGATGCCTCTTATCCTGTGAGACAAATGTAAAATTCTCTCTTTCTGCATTGTATAACTCTTTTCTTTTTGTTCAATATAAGAGCCTCTCCACTCACTTTTATTAAAAAATATTATATAATTATTTTTAAATATATTTATAAAATATATATGTGTGTGTGATATATATATACTTATATTTATTTAAATATATCATATATTATATGCATTTACATATACTAGAATATAATATAAAAATATATCTATTTATTAATACACACATGTATGTATATATAAACATTATAAATATATTTTCATAATGAAAAAAATGGTTAGCTATTTTTTTAAATACATTTTTTGAATATGTATTTATTTACATATATTAGAATATACATTTCTATGTAAATATGTTGATATATGTATTTATATGAGTGATTTATTATAAGTAAATATAAAAAAATATGCATATATTTAATTATAAATAAAACTAAATAGTGAAAAATGGTAAAATTTAAAATCCATAAAATCAATATTAATTCAATCCCTAGAAATAAATTCAGTCTCCACTGAAAATGGGAAAAGATACCCCCTTAAAAGAGGCTTAAAATCCATCTAATGTTAAAAAATTAGGGCACCCTAACTAAAAACTCAATTTTGGAGGCCTTCTGAGCCTTTTTTGCCTAAAAAATATGATTTAGGGTTTAAAAAAAATAATTAAGGCATAGAACTCATCACATACTTTTATTTGATATGTGGTAGAGCCCAAACAGACACCCGAATCAAAAGTTACGATCGATTGAAGTTCGAGTTATGTTTTTAAAATATTTTAGATCTTTTATTAATTTTTTGATTTCTTTTATCTTCTAATTGATATTAAATTACTATTAATTGAAAATAATTATCAAATTATTGATTTAAATTATTTATTTATTTATTCTATAAGTCATTTTCACTAAATATCTTTTTTATTAAGTGTAAATTCCTATTTATCTTATCTAAAACATATTTTAAATATATATTATATTTATATCAATATAAATATATTATTTTCAATGATTTTTTAAAAAATATACAATGATAGGGGGGGTCTTTATTAGTGCTTCTAAAAAATTATAGATAACTCCCCCTTATTAGCACTTTTTTACAAGCGCTGATAAAAGACCCCATTTATCAGCACTTTTTTTGGAACTGTTAAAGAGCCCCTTTAACAATGATAAAAAAGCCCTATTAAATACCCCCTTTAACATCACGTTTTTAGTGCTAAAAATGGGGTTTTTAGTAGTTCTTTTAGCTAGCACTGTTAAAGACCTAATGCTAGATAAACCCATTTTTTTAGTAGTGTCATTTTAATCGGGATTATTTTGGATTGAATTTTCATTGAAAGAAATTTTTCAATATTTTTATAATAAACCAATTTCATTGTATTATTCTAAAGTTATTCATGAAATTTTCAAGTAATATTACCATAATTCTTGATCTTATACTTAAAATGATTTAGAAAATGTTTCTAAGAAAAGTCCAAATTTATTCCTCTCTACGGTCGAAAATCATTTTTCTTCCAAATCCTTGTTTTCTAAAAATGTTTGCAAGAATTATTTTAACATTCTCTTACATTTTTTAAATTCATGTTTTCTAATGATTGGATTTTTAGAAAATGTTTCAAAATGAATATTCCTGTTATTTTCAAAATAAGGTCCATTTTAATTTTTTTACAAAAAATGTGAAAGGAATATTTGTTTTAACGTACTCGGTATGAATATAAATTTCCTACCATCATGAACACTCATTTCTATTAATATTCCTTTACAAGTTTCCATGATTATTTTGAATTTTCTTTCCTAATATTCTAGAAATCTTAAAATTTTAAAAGTTAATTTCAAATATAAAAGTATATTTTCCTCAAGAATGTTTTTAATGATATCTTATGGTATTTATATCCATTAATGACAACAACCCTTTATTTTAATTGTACTCCACTAGGGATATGTTGTAATGATACCATCCTTATTCTTTCTCTGGATGGGTTTTGATCAGTTTGATAAAGAAAAGTATTAACATTCACTTTCTTAATTCGTTTTGTAGTTATTAACTTTCCCTTGAAACATTCACATTCTTGTGATCATTGGAAATTACATTTCCCTTAAATTTATATATTGTTTACCATGTATATGATTATTGATTAAACCATATATCATTTCTACATTTGGTGTTTTATTATGAAATTTATTTAATTGACTGGGGAAAATATTGAAAAATCCTCATTCTTTAATCAATACATATATTTTTTTAGTAAGGCATATTATTCATCAATTAAATTGATAATTTGATATATGAGGAATTCATTGGACATGAAGTGATGGGTGGGGCTTGGAATTATATAGCCCCTCAATGCATCGATAGGTCTCATGAGAAAAACTAGTTTAGCCAATTAAATGGGTTTTTACCCATAGTTTTAAACTATCTTGGTGGAAGGTATTGAAGGTATAAATATCATTATGTTTGAGATCATGAAGTTAAATATTAAGAATTTCTTTAATTGAGAATTAAATTGTTATTATCCATGAGATTACAACATTGATAATATCCATAGTTTAGATTCAAGATCATGTGATTATTTATATGAAATTATTTTATCATAATTTATTCCTTCCATATTATTCTTCATGCCCATGTTATTGATTAAATGAGATTTGTTTTCAGTTATTTACCTTCCCATATTTTTTATTCCTTATTGATTCATGATAGATTCTGTTGTATGTAACCCTTAATTAGAATTTGAGCTCACCCTTATTTTGTTTCCTTTCCCTGGGATATGAAGAAGAAATATTTAAATGAGTTCATAGATATAGAATATTTACTTTTACTATGTTATAATTTATGTTTTCAAATGTAATGTGGGATTCAAGTATGTATTTAGTTTACCAAGACTACTAAACTATTCAGAACTTTGGGATAAAATCACTTGTATTTTATACCAATGTAATAAAGTAACCACCATATCTAGGATATTAGGTTCAGGGTCTTTAAATTTGGTATTTGAAGAATTTTAGTATAAATGTTTGGAACTAGATTTAAGAAAACATATATTAGGGAATGTAGCCCTATGACTGACTTTTAGGATAAGTCTAAGTATAGGATAACATCATAAAGTTCTAGTAAGGTAGAGATTGTTTGGTTTTCCTAGAAATAAATCCCTATCTGTATACTATAAGTGGATTTAGCTCTGACATATTTGTACCTATGGATAATAACTCCAAAAATGGTGCATTGGGATTTGACTCGATGATCACCTAATGCATGAAGACCAACCTTGCTGTAAATCTGGTTTGATACTCCCAGAGAATATTCTTGGGTTAATTGATATTTTATTTACAAAGAATCATGAAGGATTTTAATAGATGGTGATGATTAATGACATAGGTTAAACCTAAGGTGTCTTAGATTAAAAATAATGAGTCATGATTTATACATCCTATAAATTAATATATGGTTTTCCACTATGATTATTATTTCTCACACTATGATTTTTGGTTTTATTTAGTGGTTGGAATCCAAATGAATTGTGATCACATTGAATATAATGGAAAATGTGGTGATAACGAGCAAAAAAATGGGATGATGACTAGAGTAAAAGATATCATGATTATTCCCAATTAGTTATCATGATATATGATTAAAAATAAACACCTTAACCAACTATCGGGCTAACCAAAGAAGAGAATAATATATTTTATTGGGATCTTGAGTGGTGGAGACCATGGAGGACAGAAGGCTCAATTTACTTTATGTTAGAAATGTGGAAAGATACACCCAAGATAATGTCTCAAAGGAATATGAAAATTTTTTATGTGTGTAAAATAAGGTCATAGAGCAATGAATTTGTGGGGAAAAGTGAGGAGTTCAATGGAGAGAAATAAATTTCATCATAGAGATATATTTATAGTTTATTGTATTAAATGTGGGGAACTTGTGAATTATCTAAGTCAATTCCCTCTTCTAAAGGTTAACTCCTAGACTAATGAAGGGTCTTTGTTATTCTAGTCATTGAAGTGGAATTATTGAACTATTTATGTATTGGGATTCAATAATTATGTTGTAAAAGTATTTTTATTAATGATATTTTGGTTATAAGAATCATGAAATATCTAAGGATTATGTTAAATTTTGGAAGCATATATGTATTCATCTAAGTTTAACTCAAGAGTTATGGATACCAACATGGGTTTTTTAGTTTAAGGTTGATCATAAGTTCAAAGTCTTAGACACCCCTTTTGAGGTATTCTATGATGGTATTTTCATATGATTAATGACATTTTGGTAGATTTTCATTAAGTTAAGGTATATGTAACCATAGGGCTCAAAACGAAGTATTATTTAGGAAAAAATTTCTATCTTAATAAGTTTAAAGGTATTGATAACCTTTAGGGTTAATATTATCATTGATGTTAAGGTAATAATAGTCAATTAAGATTATTTTAATTCATGGGAAATATTATGTTTTATAGAAATAACTTGTGGTTAAAATGTTATTTGATGAATAATGAAAATTTTGATAATATTAATTATATATTTGTTAACATTATATGAATTATATTAATATAGTTTTAGATAAAGGAAAACATGAATGATGGGTGAAAACCCATCATATTCAGTGAGGTCACGGGGCTTGAACCCACAACTGAAGGGTGAAAAGGGTGCAAAATCTACCACTCACATACATGATGTTCTAGTTAATATGTGTTTTTTTACTTAAAATATTTTATAGATAAATATTAAGTTCAACTTTTGGTGTTACTATTAGAGTTTTAGAGATTAATATATTGTATCTAATAACTTGTTCTAACCATTTTGGTTTTGGTAAATATTTAGTGACAGAATAAATGAATTTTCACTCTTGTATAGATCTTATAATATATTAAAAGTAAATTTTATTGATTTGGGTATAAAATATTCATCTTGGATATTCATTTCTTGGAGTATGAAATGAAGTAGAAATTGATCAAAGAAAAACCAAAAGATGAAATTTTGATTATAAAATAAAATTTTATCAATTAAGTATATTTTTTATATTCTCTATATTGATAGTAATATAATACCTAAACTCTAGGAAATGTATCTTGAAATAAAAATTCTATCATATTACCTTAATATCTAATGAATCAATGGTCTTTTAACCTATCACAGAGTCATGGTTTTGTGTTCATTAACTTTCTATTAATCATTCACTTTATTGGGAAAAATGATCTCTATGATATTCCATAATTATTTAGGATTTTATTCCATGTCCATATTTTCACTTCTCAATAATTTTATCCTACTTAGAAACCTATTTATTTTTTTTACATATGAACTTCTTATTTCCCATTCCCTCTTTTAAAAGGATGTTTTATTAACCATTTTTATAATGTGAGTTTTCAAAAAAGGTATTTTAAAATGTCAAACTATTAATTTTATGAGAACATGTTCAAATTATGAGGATTAAATTTATTATAGTTTTGGAGAATGTAACACCCCATTATTTTAACATAAGAACATTGTGTTTGATAGAAAATATGACATGCAACAACGAGTTTTAATCGAACTATGATATACTAATAAAATATTACTATTTAATATAAATGTTTTAACTTAGTCATTAAGTCAGTGAGAATAAAAATTGTTAATAAAATTATGAAAATATGTTTAAATGTTTTATATAATTTATTTATAAATAATTACTTAATTCACAATAGAATCATTTTATGCTTCAAAAATATATTTTTTCAAAAATGGTTTTATTTTTCTTTTTATGTTTGGGAATTATAATTAATTTAAAACAATTTTAGAAATTATATTTTATAAAAATAATATCATTTTTTATACTATCCTATCAAATTTATCTTAGGATAAAATTTTGATAATTTTCTCAAAATATTAATTTTTCAATGAATAGTGAAAAATACTGATTTTTATTAAAAACCACCTTTTCATTTGAAACATTTACAAAGTCCCATTTTATTTTAATTTTTTTAAAAATTAATATTATTACTATTAATCCAATTTAGGATATTGGAATCAATTTTATGTTGAATTTTTATATAAAGACTTTTTGTATTTGAGAAAGATTTTTCTTTGGAAAACCACATTTTCATTGTGCTTAAGAGTTTGGATTTAAATTAACTTATAAAAATTTTGTGAATTGAAGTTTATAAAATTTATTCCATATTTTTAATTGGAATAATTAATATTAGTTAATAATTTAAATATAATTTTAGTCATGATGAATAATAAATACGGTAAAAATTAATTATCACCAGTAAGGTTAAAATAGGGGTTTGTGTGTTTCATGAACATATGTTAAAATTAATTTTACACACACATAGGATTTTTGTTTTATAATTTGGATTTTATATTTAGAATAAATGGGTATAAATAATCTAATAATTTTCATTTATTTTTAGGCTTGAAGGATAAATTTCCTATGTAAATAAAAAAACTAATTACCGTGGTGAAAAATAAAATAATAAAAGTAAGTTAACTTAGAGGATAAGGGAGTAACATGTTTAAAATATTTTTATTATTTTTTATTGGAGGTGTTTAAATACCATTAATTCTATAAAATTTATTATTTATTAATTTTTGAGGCACTTGGTGTGATAGTAACCTCTCATTATTGAATAGTTTTGGGCATTTACAAAAGTTTCACTCCTCAATTATAAAAGGGAACCCCTCCAATCACTTATTCACACCTATAAATCCATTTATATTGAAAAATACCTAAAAAATAACTCACAAACATAATTATACACATTATAGAAGTGTTTTTCTTCCCAAAAGACCAATCCCAGGGTCCTTAATAAGAGATCCAAAGGAGGCTTTTCTAAGAAAAGGTAATCATCTTAACTATGTTCATTCTTTTTTACTTATTATTTCATCACCTTAAATTATGTGTTAAAAATTAAAATATAATATAACCCATATCTACCATATACTGATATATTGTTATTTTTATGTAATAATATTTATTCATATCCTCCTCCATCAAATGGGAAACAAATCCATCACTCGTGTGTACTATGGACAACTGCCTAACGAACCAATGCAATTTTTTCCATAACAAACACACATGGATAGTAATAATTATGAAGTTAGTTAATATATATGAAACATATTACATGATATTAATTATTTAAAATTAATATATCACTCACTCTCTTACCCTTTCACCCATTGAGGGAATGATATCGCCACTCATGCGTACGTACGACCTACCATCTCCATAAAGAGATGCAATTCATTTTCTATAACCAGATTTAAATATTGGTTATAAAAAGGGTAAATAATTAATAAATGTGATATCTATAAAATTAATATCATTCTTTATATGATTTATCTATATCCTATTCACAAGAACTGGAACTTTCATGATAAAACATGCATGAGAAAATGAAATAGTTAACAACTAAAATAATGATAATAATAGAATATTATTAACTAAAGGGTGATAAGATGTTATAATAAAATCATATATGATATTATAAATATTAATATTGTTCTGATATAAATTTATAACATGTTTAAAACCATTATAAATGAGTTTAAATCATGATGAACTAAAGGGAAATGTGAGGTAAATGACCTCATCTCAATTTTCCTTCAATTGAGAAATATTTTATATTATACACCTATTTATTTTTATGAGTTGTATATACTAACCATTTGATATGTTTTATCATTAATATATTTATATTAGTGGTATTTAATGTTTCATTTTATGTTATTTTTTTCATGGGGGTTATGATTCGAAAGTTACCAAAGAGGCAATGGTTTATTCTTCAATCTCATTTTAATTGAGATTGTTTATGATTTAATTTACATTGAATAAAATTATTTTATCATTATATAATAAACTAATTTAATTTTATTAACATTTTTTTATTCATAAAATCTTTGATTAATAGTACAATTTTCCCTCTTTAGTACTTAAATGATTAAGAAAATGTTTTAAATAAAAATCCAACTTTATTTATCTCTTAGTTTGAAGATCATTTTTATTCCAAATACATGTTTTCTAAAAATGATTTCAATAATGTTTTTAATATTATAATAATATTGTTTAAATTCACATTTTTCCATGATTTTATTTTTACAATTTTTTTTAAAAGTAATCTTCCTGTTGTTTTCCAAACAAGGTACTTTTTGAATTATCTTAAAAAATGTGAAAGGATCATTTTTTACGTACTTTATATGAATAAAAATTTACCACTATAATAACCACTAATTTATTTGAAGGCTCATTCACAATTTTCCAAGATTATTTTCAAATAAATCATTTTTTATAATATTTAAGAAATTTTTTGTTTTTAAAAGCGACTTTCAAAGTTAAAATGATATTTTCCTTAAAGAAAATTTTAATAATATTTTTATGGTATTTCTATTCATCAATGACAACAACCATTTATTTTACTTATACTCTATTGGGGATATGTTGTAATTATATCATCATTATTTTATGTGATCATTGGAGATTAAGTTTCCCTAAAATATCCATTTTCTTTATCAAGGATATACTTATTGATTAAACTGTATATCATTTCTACATTTGGTATTTTATTATAAAAATTATTTTATTGACTTAAGAAAATATTGATAAATTCATATTCTTTACTCAATACATATTTTTTAGATAAGGAATATTTTTCATGAATTAAATTTATCATTCTATATATAAGGAATTCATTAGACATGCAGTGATGGATAGCCCCGAGAATTATATATCCCCTCAATACATTGACATGTATCATGAGATAAACAATTTGTCCAAATTAAATGGGTTTTTACCCATAATTTTAAACTATATTGGTGAAATGTCTTTGTAGTATTATATCATGATTTTTGAGATCAAGACGTCAAATATTATGCATTTTATTTATTGAGAATTAAAATTTTATTATTCATGAGATTATTGCATTAATACTATCCATGGATTAACTTCAAGATTATGTTATTATTTGTTTGGATTTATTTGACCATCATTTATTTTATTATTCATGCTCAAGTTATTGATTAAATGGAATTTGTTTTTAGTTATTTACCTTTCCATATTGTTTATTCCTTATTTATTCATGATAACTTCTATTGTATGTAACCCTTAATGATAATTTGAGCTTATCCTTATTTGGTTCCTTTCATTAGGACATGAAGTAGAAATATTTTAATGAGTTCAAGGATGAAAATATTTTCTTTCACTATATTGTAATTTATGTTTTAAAATGCAATGTGTGATTTAAGTATGTATCTAGTTTACCAATACCACTAAACTATTTGTTCTTTCATTATGCAATCACTTGTATCTTAGGCCAAAGTAGTGAAGAAACCACTAGCTCTAGGATACTGGGGTTTGGGTATTTATAGTTTTGATCAACACTCAACCTGTAGTCCAATGTTTCAACTATAAGGAACACAAACATTATATAAGAAAATTTCATATGGAAATTTTTTTCAGAGATAATCTATAAAAAAATCTCTAAGGCCTAAAGAGCATGGAAGGGATTATGCTATCACTACCACTAAGTTGAATCCCAAAAAATGATGTGGTGAATGGTATAAAGACTATTCATTCAAGAATATAGAACATACGATTTGATTTTGGTTCTACACATTTTTTCATATCATGAAAGTTTTGTATAACTATTCAAACACCACTTCAAAACATAGGGGTTCATCTATCTATGAGAAAAAAATAGAGAAATTATTGCATCCTTTGTATATAAATCCTCCATAGTAAATTTTTATACACCGAAACTCCCATAAAATCTTCTCATACTTAATTTAGTAGAATTTGATTATATACAAAACATATATTGTTGTCCTTATATACAACCAATATTAAATTCTGAGAGAGGGGAATTACTCTTCATATCTTGATTCATCCTATGATTTTGTACAAGTGTATGGAGGAGGATGAATCTAATTTATAATCTTATTCTTAAGAATGTATATTATTTACTTATGAGAAAACATATCTAGATCAAATGATTGATAAAAAGGAGAGAATCATTCGAGTATACATTTCCATTGTGAGGGACTATACGTTCTATTTTCTGAAGAGTTTCATAGTTTTTCTCTTGATTAAGAAGTTGGGTTCTCAATTAAACTTATACATGTATATATAACCATATACCATACTTCTTACAGAATATACACCATTGATTTCAAATAACTGAATAATTAGTTACAATTGAATATGAAAAATGGTTTTATATGCTTGAGTGCTTCACCTTGGGGTGCGCCGATCCTCTTTGTGAAGAAGAAAGATGGGTAAATTCACCTCCACATTGATTATTGTGAGCTCAAAAATATCACGATAAAGAAAAAGTATCATATTCCATAGATTTATGACTTTTTCAACCAATTTTGTAGGGACCAATACTTCTCTAATGTTGGAATTCAGCTAGGGTATCATTAAATAAAGGCGAGGAGGGAGGATATTCCCAAGAATACCTTTAGAAAAAGGTATAGACACTATGAGTTCATCATGATGCACTTTAGATTTATTAATTCACTATTATTATTCAAGGACTTAATGAATAATGTCTTTAGATATTACCTTGTAAAATTTGTGGTAATCTTTATAGGTGATATTTTGATATACTCTGAAAGTAAAGAGGAATATGAATAGAATATGAGAATTATCCTAAAGAATATATGAAAGGAGAAGTTATGTGAAATGTTTATTAAATGTGATTTCTAAATAGAGTAAGTATCATTATTAAGGAATTTTATCACCAAAAAAGGTATATATAGATCCTTCATAGATAAAGGTGATTGAGGAGTATACCATACCAAAATCTTTAATAGAGATCCATAGTTTCCTTAGACTATCTAGGTACTATCAATGATTTATGACACACTTCTCATGATTTTAAAAGCCACTAGCCAAGCTAACTCATAAGGGGGTGAAGTTTATCTATAATAATGAATTAGATGAGTGATTAAAAGAATTAAAAAAAGTCAAATCACCGAACTATTGTTTACACTACCCTTAAGTAGGGATATTTTTATGTATATAGGGATGCTTCAACGAAGGGATTGATGTGTATATTGATAAAAAATTATAAAGTGATATCCTATGACACAAGGTGTCACATACATAGCTTATTTTAAATGTATTTTTATTTTAATTTCATTTAATGTTTTGTTTTGGGGGGTTTGCAAAGTTTTTATGGAGAATAGGTGAGTTTTCATGAATTGGACCAAACCGTGAGCCCAATTCCTGATTTAAAAATAAATTTTGTTTCTTTTATAAATTATTCTTTTTTTAATATTTTTCACTCATTCCAACTCCTAAATGTCCTACACTGATATATTAACACCAAAATTAAAATTTGGAGCCTTTGAAAATCCATAACCAAGGTGTATATGGGTTTTTATTTAAGGGATTGGGCCTACCCGAAAGCCCAATTCCAGTTTTAAAAATAAAATTTGATTAATTAATAACATATTCATTTTTAAGGTCTTTTTGGTGATTCAAAGCCCCAAACACGCCCCTTGAACCCAGTCGCGCGTCCAATATCCTCCCACCCTCTTTGAAGCTCATTTGCATCGCAGTTTAGGTCGAAACTTCTGAAGAACTCAAATTTCGGGCAGATTTATAAAGGTAATTTGTTTCCTTCATAACTCCTTCGATTCTTACTCTTTTTCCCCCATTAAAATTCCTAAATGATCTACCTATCCTTGTTCTAACCTCCCTTGAAGGTTTGAGTATTTTTTAAAATCAGATACTGGTATTTTTGGGGGAGATTTCTACAAGATATTTTAAGTAAGTTGTTCTCCTCCTTTCTTCTTTCAATTTGTTTAGGGTTACATCCAATGTACTTAGGGTTTATTACATTATCTTTCAGGTTACTAATGTCCAGTAAGTAGGGTATAAAAATTAGGGTTTTATCTTGTGTTTCATGGTCTTAAATTATGGTTTTAGGTCTGGTTTACCTTCCTTGAGGTGCGGCGGTGGTGCGTTTGAGTTTTCGCACAAAGGATTCAAGGGTTTCCTTGGTTTTGGTAGGTGATTCCATTGTGTATGAAATATTTGTGAATTGGATACTGTTTTTATGGTATCTTCTTTCTTATTCAATTTTATTATTTCTGAAAAATATAGTTTTAGTGTTGTTTGTATTTAAAATTAATCCTAAATGCCAATTTCCTGTGAAATTGGGGGTTTTTCATAGAAATGTTTTATTAGTTTAATTGGGGCTACCCTATAAGTAACTAGTTGATTTTATTGAACTATAATAGGGATAAAAATACTGTTTTTAATGATTGTAACTTGTGTTTATTTCTGAAAAACATGGTTTTAATGGTGTTTGTGAACCACATGAAATTCTAAGAGTTGTGTTGTGTAAAAATGGAGACTTTGCAAGGATGTCATTTCTTGAACCACATGGGGCTGCCCTAAAAATGATTTTGTGTTTTCACTGAAATGTAGTAGGATTTCCTTTGTGTTTTGGAAACTAAAAAATGTGCACATAGTATGCAAGTGAGGTTTATAAGGAGTTTTGTGTCCGAAACACTACGAGATTTTGAGGAATTGTTTTATGAAAAATATAAGTGTTTTGTTGCGTGTTTTAAGTGGTATAAAATGTGATAGCTACTGTATTGGATGTTATTGACCAGTAATTGTGTTTTATATGAAAATTTATTTATTTTTCATGCTGAAATTTATTGAGCACAAAAGAGGAAGCCCAGGTACCTAGGTGGAGCGAATTTGTACTAGTACGGCTAGTGGACCAGATGTGTTTTGTCCCTGTTTCACTTAGCATTTGGATAACGACAACTCTAAATAAACTATGTGGATGATTTTTTGGGACCACTAGGTTATGGGTATGTTCCCTACTAGTGGCTCGTGCACGAGAAAGGATTTTTCTATGGTTACTTTACACCGAGGTACTAGGTACATAGGGCCCAAGACAACCTAGTGCCTAGGGGTGTTCCCAATGTTGTTTCTCATTTTATTTGTAGTATTTAACCATGTATTAGGGTGTGTTTGGAAGTAAATTACAGTATCTAACATTTCTATTTTAATGTGTTAATATTCTGAAAATTTTGGATTGAAAACTATTTTCAATTTGAGGTTTCATTTCTTGAAAATTTAACACTACTTTTCCTTGCGTTTGAAAACTGCTTGCTTTTTCACATTGTATTTATTACTCTTTGGAATCATTGGGTGGTATCCTACTAGGCTTAGTCTCACACCCTACTTACACCCCTTGGGTGTAAGTAGACTTGGTTATGTTTGATTCAGGTAAAGGAAAGGCTAAGGGTGATGGAGGTTCATGGTGTTAGTTCCCATCCTTGGTGCGGAGTTGTGAAGATAGCTTGGGGGTGAGGACCCCTAGTCGTGTGGAGTCCTTGGGGCTGTATTGATTCTATAATTATTTTTATTTGGACCACTTGTATTATCTTTAAACCAATTTACTCATTTATGGTTTTTTACTTAAGTCTTCTTTGGCTCAAAAATTTCAGATTTATATTATGGATTGTTTTTAATGTTTTATGCTTTCATACTTGGGTAAATCATTCCCAAACCTAAATTAATGATACCCAGGAACTTGTGCCAGCCCATGGGGATAGGGAAAGCCCTTAGGGTCATGTCACGGGCTGGGTTTGGTGCCGGTTTTGGCGGTGACCAGATTCGGTTCGTGACAAAATGGTATCAGAGGAGGTTCGCTCCTTGGGTCATGTTATTTGGGGAAGAGTCAGCATAGTCTAGAGCTAGGATTTTTGGGACTTGAAATTTCAGTCATGGGTAGTGTGCCTAGCCAGCACACCTCATGACAGGATTCAAGTCACCATGGTAAGTATGGATTTATCTGATTCCTTTGGTTTTCTTGGTTTAATGATGACTATGGGAAATGAAAAGAGAGCTGGGTGAATAATCTCAGTGAGCTCGCAGGGCCTGGAAAGCCATGTGGAGCCATGAATATTTCCCTAGAATACTCTCTGTGACGACGAAGTGATTGGAATATGTCAGCCAACCATATATCCAAGTCACCCACCGAAACTAGTTTCCTCTCACATTGTCTCGTGTCTCTTTGTTTTGGAATCTTGGGAACTTGGTTTTTTTAAGCAAAAAAAAAATGACCTCACTTTAAGGAGAGTGAATTTTTGTGAAGTTATTTTTTAGTAAAGTGAAAATGGTTTTATTTTTTTTATGCCTATAAATGAAATTTCAGAATTATTTCAAAAGGGTAAATTATGTGTTTACACCTCTTTTGAAAGTATGAACTATGTTAATTGGGGTTTTGAAAATATGTTTCTAGTGGAATTTTTTTTAAACCATGGAAAAGTGTTTTGGATTAAATTAAGTGTTCTAGAATTTTTGTGTGGGGGTTAAAGATAGATTTTGGGTTTGGTGACTACTGAACCAAAAAAAATGAACTTTTAGAACCTTGTCTTGAAATGAGAAGAGTTGAGTTCTTAATTAAATGGAGATTTATGAAATGGTGTTTTCATGAAATTAGAAGTGTTTTGAAATGGGTTGAAATGTTTTGAAATGATTGTGAAAGGCATGAATATGTGCTTTTATTTAATTATGGATTCTTTTTTAAATGGTTGTGTCCTTATGAAATGTTTTGTAAGATGTGAATTGGGATTTTGATCTCATTGTTATCAGTTTTGAGAAAAAGGTTGGGTTGGTTGACCATTTTTTTTTGAAAAGTGGAAGGAAGTTTTGTTTTACCCTTTGGTATTTCCATGAGTGACCACATGCATGGGGTTATATGGGATGATGTATGGTTGATGACATGACTGGATGAGTGATGGGATGGATATGAGGAGGGTGCCCGGTGTGGCACAAAAACATGCATGTGTGAGGACCATGGGGTACCATTGGTGGATACGCTTACTGCTAAACCGTTTGTTTTCAAAGAATTGGTTTTAAAGAAAAACATTATGTCTTGATGAATAGTTTGGTATGGTTTGTATTACAGGTTTTTGAAAATGTTGATGTTGTGGGATGTTTTGAGTTCAAGAACCCCTTCTGTTTGAACTATGTTTTGGGTTTGTGTTTGGTCGATAAGCTGTGTTGTAGGGACGATTAGTGGCCTCTTTTGAAAAAAATTTTGGGATGCATTTACGGTGATTCCCTTCATGTGTTTGGATCTGGTTTGTGGCATGTTTTGACCAATGTACCATCTTGGTTGGGTCCTTGGGTTCTCTCATTGGATAAGGTACACCCCCATTAAGGGTTAATGCACAACTGAAGTGCAACCCGTTTTGTTTCGCCATTGGAAAATCCTCCAGTTGATCAATATAAAGAATATTTTATCGAACATTTTTTTATTGAGTCTACACCCATTCATTTCACTGATTTTTGGATCCTCTTGTAGTGGGATAGTGCTTGTGGAAGGTTGAAAGAGACCTTAGTTTCTTAAGTTTCCTGATTCATCAAAGGTGGGAGTGTTCTTTCGTTGTTAGTATGGATGAGTGTCTTGATGTTGTCTAAGAGGGCCTCTGGGTTCTTTATAGTTTCTTTGAAGAAAGAGTTATTATTAAACCACCAATTTTGATATTTCGGTCATGATAAGATATTGTGTCCACTTTTTGGACTTATTTGTTGTTTAGGGACTTTGAATATGGTCCCGTTCCATGTATTGTTTCTATCAATCGCAAGGGTCATGTTCGATGACGCATTGTGATGTTGTGTGCTCTTTTGACCATAAAGGTGAAGGTCACACAATCCTCTAAGGTTCTATGTTATGTTGGGATTATGTATCCCTTGGGAAAAACATCAAATCCTATGTCTTAGAGGAAGGTATTTATACATGTCTTTCCCTTCTTTTGTTTCTCACCCAAAGAAACAAGGTGCGATGTGTGTGCATCTTCTGATCCCTTGTTTTAGTGAAATGTCTGTTTTTGGTAAAGTGGGTTATGAAGTGTGTTATGTCTTGATGAACCCATCGGGGTATGAGGTGTTGTTGTTTGTGGCACCGAAAGAAGAAGTTCCACATAGGGGTTTCAACAGCCTAACTGCGTGGCTGAAGATGCTTCAATATTTTGAGCTCCAGCCATAGGTCCCGGAGAGAAGCTGGCACGTAGTCAGGGGAAACACCAGTGTTGTTTAAACCCTTGTACAATTTCATATCTTCAGTGTGAAAGATAGAAAGTGTTTAAACATATGGTTTCATCATCTTCCTTCTGTTGTTCTCGTTCAGTGGAAATAGGTAGAGGGCCTTGTACCCATGTCATCACCTAATGTCTTTCCCTCCCACGTTGGTTTCCATTGAGTCATTGGAGAATGGTTGGAAATTTGGATAGAAAGTTTGAGCACACATTTTGTGCACGATTAGTAGTGACAGTGTGCTAGGAATCCACGTGGAAAGAATGATCAGCATAGTTAGTGCACAGTTTCCCAAACCGTGCGGACTGACCCTGCACCCTTCCCAAATGTTAAAAAAATGTGTCTTTCTGTGTCGGCCCATGCTAGTCAGTTAAGATGGTTGGTTCTTGTGGTGGGAAGACCCACTTTGGGTATCATGTATATTATTTTGTAAATTTATAATTTATGTATACCCCTTGTACTAAGGAGTCTGTTTGGGCCTCCCCCTATTAGTGTCTTGATTCTGTCTCAAAAAAAAAAAAATAAGTTGTCTCTTACGGTGGGGAGCCCATTTGTGTCTCTTCATACGAGTAACTCATATTTTTCCTTGGTTTTGTATGGGAAGTAGGTATTATAATTTGAAGATATCTAACTACCTAAATATTACTTTGGTAAACATTGATATTGGAGAGTGACAAATGGTTTAGTTATAGTAGGGAAAGTGTAACCTTGTTCGATGTTGTTGTTTATTTGGGTAAATTGATTGAGTATTGTTCAGATTGTGTTTGAGGAGTTTTCATTTGGGATAAAGCCTGAATGTGCTTGATTATTTCAGGAAAGTGGTATAAGTCAGGTTTGTGAGAGTATTTCTTCCTTCATTGATCACTGGAGGTGTTATGGCCTTTGTGGGAGAAACCTGGCAAGAGAGTACCTCTTGGTTTCTCAGTTGGGTTTGGTTGTTGCTTTGGCCTTACTGTGACTTTACGGGGCGGAAAGTTTTCATGGTGGGGATAATTGTCACATAAATAGATTATTTTAAATGTATTTTTATTTTAATTTCCATTAATGTTTTGTTTTGGGGGGTTTCCAAAGTTTTCATGGAGAATAGGTGAGTTTTCATGAATTGGGCCAAACCGTGATCCCAATTCCTGATTTAAAAATAAATTTTGTTTATTTTATAAATTATTCTTTTTTTAATATTTTTCACTCATTCCAACTCCTAAATGTCATCCCCTAATATATTAACACCAAAATTAAAATTTGGAGCCTTTGGAAATCCATAACCAAGGTGTATATGGGTTTTTATTTAAGGGATTGGGCCTGCCTGAAAGCCCAATTCCAGTTTTAAAAATAAAATTTGATTAATTAATAACTTATTCTTTTCTAAGGGTTTTTCGGTGATTAAAAGCCCCAAACACGCCCCTTGAACCCAGAAGCGTTTCCAATATCCTCCCACCCTCTTTGAAGCTCATTTGCATCACGGTTTAGGTAAAAACTTCTGAAGAACTCAAATTTCGGGCAGATTTATAAAGGTAATTTGTTTCCTTCATAACTCCTTCGATTCTTACTCTTTTCCCCCATTAAAATTCCTAAATGATCTACATATCCTTTTTAGAACCTCCCTTGAAGGTTTGATTATTTTTTAAAATCAGATACTAGTATTTTTGGGGGCGATTTCTATAAGATATTTTAAGTAAGTTGTTCTCCTCCTTTCTTCTTTCAATTTGTTTAGGGTTACATCCAATGTACTTAGGGTTTATTCCATTAACTTTGAGGTTCCTAATGTCCAGGAAGTAGGGTATAAAAATTAGGGTTTTATCTTGTATTTCATGGTCTGAAATTATGGTTTTAGGTCTGGTTTACCTTCCTTGAGGTGCGGCGGTGATGCGTTTGAGTTTTCGCACAAAGGATTCAAGGGTTTCCTTGGTTTTGGTAGGTGATTCCATTTTGTATGAAATATTTGTGAATTGGATACTGTTTTTATGGTATTTTATTTCTTATTAAATTTTATTATTTCTGAAAAATATAGTTTTAGTGGTGTTTGTATTTAAAATGAATCCTAAATGCCAATTTCATGTGAAATTGGGGGTTTTTCATAGAAATGTTTTATTAGTTTAATTGGGGATACCCTATAAGTAACTAGTTGATTTTATTGAACTATAATAGGGATAAAAATACTGTTTTTAATGATTTTCCCTTGTGTTTATTTCTGAAAAACCTGGTTTTAATGGTGTTTGTGAACCACATGAAATTCTAAGAGTTGTGTTGTGTAAAAATGGAGACTTTGCAAGGATGTCATTTCTTGAACCATATGGGACTGCCCTAAAAATGATTTTGTGTTTTCACAGAAATTTGGTAGGATTCCCTTTATGTTTTGGAAACTTAAAAATGTGCACATAGTATGCAAGTGAGGTTTATAAGGAGTTTTGTGTCCGAAACACTACGAGATTTTGAGGAATTGTTTTATGAAAAATATAAGTGTTTTGTTGCGTGTTTTAAGTGGTATAAAATGTGATAGATACTATATTGGTTGTACTTGAAAAGTAATGGTGTTTTATATGAAAATTTATTTATGTTTCATTCTGAAAGTGATTGAGCACAAAAGGGGAATCCCAGGTACCTAGGTGGGGCGGATTTGTACTAGTACGGCTAGTGGACCGGATGGGTTTTGTACCTATTTCACTTAGCATTTGGATAACGACAACTCTAACTAAACTATGTGGATGATTTTTGGGGACCACTAGGTTATGGGTATGTTCCCTACTAGTGGATCGTGCACGAGAAAAGATTTTTCTATGGTTACTTTACATCAAGGTACGAGGTATATAGGGCCCAAGACAACCTAGTGACTAGGGGTGTTCCCAATGTTGTTGCTCATTGGATTTGTAGTATTTACCCATGTCTTAGGGTGTGTTTGGAAGTAAATTACAGTATCTAACATTTCTATTTTAATGTGTTAATATTCTGAAAATTTTGGATTGAAAACTATTTTCAATTTGAGGTTTCATTTCTTGAAATTTTAACACTACTTTTCCTTGCGTTTGAAAACTGCTTGCTTTTTCACATTGTATTTCTTACTCTTTGGAATCATTGGGTGGTATCCTACTGGGCTTAGGCTCACACCCTACTTACACCAATTGGGTGTAAGTAGACTTGGTTATGTTTTATTCAGGTAAAGGAAAGGCTAAGGGTGATGGCGGTTCATGGTGTTAGTTCCCATCCTTGGTGCGAAGTTGTGGAGATAGCTTGAGGGTGAGGATCCCTAGTCGTGTGGAGTCCTTGGGGCTGTCTTGATGCTATAATTATTTTTATTTGGACCAGTTGTATTATCTTTAAACCAATGTACTCAGTTATGGTTTTTACTTAAGTCTTGTTTGGCTCAAAAATTTCAGATTTATATTATGGATTTTTTTAAAGTTTTATGCTTTCATACTCGGGTAAATCATTCCCAAACCTAAATTAATGATACCCGGGCACTTGTGCCTGCCCGTGGGGATAGGGAACGCCCTTCGGGTCATGTCACGGGCTGGGTTTGGTGCCAGTTTTGGTGGTGACCAGATTCGGTTCGTGACACAAGGTAGTTTAAAATTCATGAGAATAACTATTTAATGAATGATATAGAGTTAGATTCATGGATATTTTCATTGAAGATTTGGAGACATTATATCTATGGGGAGAAGTGTGAAATATATATAGATCATAAGAGCCTCAAATATATATTCACACAGAAGGAGATTAATATGCACTAGTGAAGATGGTTATAGATGATCAAAGACTATGACCACTCAATCCATTACAATCATGGGAGGTCAAATAAAGTGGTAAATTATTGAAGTACGAAGGATTATATAATCTTATAAATTATGAGAATTGAGAAGGATCCAATATTATTAGACTTTAAAAATATATTTATGGAAGTCATAAAGGAAAGAAAGACATACTTCCTAGATGAAATGATTTCTCAACTAAATATTTGGGAGAAGATAATGGATTCTCAAAGGTATGATGTGGAAATACAAAAGAAGGTGGAAGATTTATTAAAATATAAATCTTTAAAGTTAAAAAATGATGAAGAAAAACTTATAAGTTTGGTTCATGACTATGTGTACCAACAAATCTTGATATAACTATTATTGGGATTATATGAAGAAGGATATCATATAATATATATCAAAGTGGCTAGTATATTAGTAAATGAAGGTCAAAAGGAAAAATTATAAGGGAACGATGCAACCATTACCCATACCTTCAAGGAAATGGAAAAAAATCACCATGGAATTTGTCATAGGAATTTTAAATACATCTAGAGGAAATAATTCCATATGAGTTGTAGTGGATTATCTTACAAAGATTGATCACTTTATTTCAATTTGAGAGTAATTTTCACTTGAATAACTTGTAAGGATATACATTAGGGAAGTAGTGAGGTTTTATGGAACACCACTATAAATTATATCCAATAAAGATCCAAGGTTTACCTTAATGTTATATAAAAATATCCAATATCCTCTAAACACTGAGTTGAAATTTAGTATGGACTATCTCCACAAAACTGATGGAAAATCTGAGTAGACCATCCAGACAATTGAGGAAATGTTGAGAGTTTGATCCATAGACTTTAAAAGAGGATGTAATCAACATCTTCCTTTGTATGATTTCTTATACAACAATAAATTCCAATCCAACATCCAAATGACTCCATAAGAATCCCTTTATGGGAAGGGATGAAGTTTTAAAAACATAATGATGGGACCTTAAATGGTTAAAGAAATTTTAGAAAAGGTAAATACCATTCAACAACACACCAAGGTAGCTTATATTCAATAAAATAGATATAAAGATAACCATTGGAGAGACTTGGAGTTTGAGGTTAGAGATAAGTTTTTCCTCTATATATCTCCATGGAAGATATTCATGAGATTTGGGAAGAAAGAAAATCTAAGTCCCAAGTATATCGACCCCTTTGAGATTGAAGTTATTAGGAATATGGGAACCACTGAGGAGGTGGGGGTGGTTGAATCAGTAGTGATCTTTAAAGATTTATTTTTTTCTTTAAATTAACCCTTGAACATTGTTAGAGTTTCTATCCTTATGAACTATATATATCAACCAACCTTTTATGAAAGGATAATAAATTAAATCTAGTTTCATAATATCTATAAGGTTCACCCCCAATGTGGGTGACTATCTCCTTTATATGGAGACTCCCATCGGTCCATGGAAATTCACTATGATATAAAGTGAATACAATTGATCCAACTCCTGTTATAATACTTTTATTTCTTGACAAGTAATTATACATACTCGCATCAGTTACATAGTTTTATTAGGATTTTGATACAACTTAAGATAAGAAACTTTGAAAATAGATCATGAAAACTTCATCAATAAATTCTCCATCCAGTAAACTCTTCATTAGATATGAATTCATCCGATGTGCCCATGCTTCATATGGTATGATTCCATCTGCTGCACCTTAAACACTATCTATTACCTCTATTTAGTAAACTTATGTTTTATACTTCTATATAATTCACCTCTATCTAGTACCTTTTTCTAGTACCTCTTATTCAACTAAATGTTTACTTGGTTGGAAACTCACTTTTCTATCCTAACAAAAACTTTATCACTTCAGCTCTATCGCTCATATATGAAAAATGTACATTTGTACTATACATACACCCCTTTATAGAAGGGTGCTTCTATAAGAAAGTTAAGGAACCCAAAACTTAAATTTTATATTTTCTTGATCAACTCAATTTCATTATATTCCTCTAAAACATTCTAGAAATTTCTTAAAGTTTCTCAAAAACTTGGCATCAACAACTTTATTTGAACTTACTAAAAACTCAGCTAGATTAAAGAACATTGAAAGAACAACTCAACATGATAATTTTTAAAGAGATTGCAAATTTTATGTAAAGATACTTGGAACTCCATCCAAAAAATATCTATTCGATTCCTTTATAATAACTCCTATGTCTGGTACTATTTTATCTAGTCATAATTGACTGATTGACTCAGTTCAGTACACCAATTCTTTCTTTCTTTGAATGCCTTTGACTTACTTATTTAGAATTACCAGTCCAATATAAATTTGTAAACATATGTTTATTCAAACTCAATCTAGAAATATTCAAAACTTCACTATATTTAGTGCTTCATTAATCCCTATCTTATATAATTGTAACTTTCATCTATCTTGACCTTTCATAAACCCTAATTTTTTTTGCTAGAATGTATACATCTCTATCTAATGTATCTTTTCACCTATATATCTGGTCAAAGTTATGGATAAAATTTTCAATTAGAGATGCAATATCTTTGTTTAATCATCCTATGTCCAATGAAAACTTCAAAGAATAGGATTTTTTCAACATATATGCAGCAAGAACTTCCTAACTTCATATCTTTGAACATTTTACATCTTGTAACAATGTAAAAACTATCTGGCCCATCAAAAAATTAGTTAAAACTTCATCACTTTGTTGATTCAATGATGTAAAAACACAAATAAAACTTTTTCCAGAAACAAAATACTTCCCTTTTATACAAAATCATACAAACTTAGCTAGAATCATGAATATGTTTATGATGTTAATAAATTGGATATCGATATATAATCATCTAAATTGGTAAGAAAAATTTATTATTATTAGTAATCATAGTAGATAAAAATTTATTACGATGAGTAACAACATAATTTCACCTAAAACAAACTTTTGACAACGAATACAAAACTAATTAAAAAATCTATCCAAAGGATCTTCAACATCCCCCTTTGGATTTTTTGGAAACATTAAAAATATTATTAGCAACTATTTTCTTAAAATTTTATCAAACCATAGACTTCTCAAAGAGAATGATTTGACACAACACTTCTAGATAAAGAAATTTTTTGAAGGAATTAAATTCATTAATGATGAGAAATTTTGTGTCCATGATAATATAAACTCCCCTCAATCATTTATTATCACCATTTTTATAATCACACCATCTTTAGATTCACAAAAGGTAGATATCAAAGTTTGTAATTATTTAAAAAAATATTTACTTCTTCCACCCTTGATAAAATAATCCAAAATATCATGGGGGATTTTACTTATGAACTTTATTAAGTCATTAGAGATGGTTGAACATGTATCTATAGCCTCAATTCATCAAATCTTTCCCTTGGAATAAATTTGGTGAGAATATCATCAATTCTATTTTTTTTTGAAATATACTCAAGCATAACATCTTCATTAGGAAATTTATATTTTATAAAATGACATTTAATATCAATTTTATTTGATCTAGAATGTTGTACATGATTTTTGGAAATATCAACCGAAATTTGATCATCACATATAATTTTTAGTGGTTCACCAACATTCACCCTTAAATATTCCAACTAAACTTTCATCCACATCATTTTCATTCAAGTTTGGGTGGTGGAAACATATTATAATTCTGAAGTACTCAAAGTAATGGAATTTATTTCTTACTATGTAATATCACACAACTTTCTCCCAAAAAGAAAGTTTTTCCGGATATTGATTTTCTTTCATTATAATCTATATCCCAATCTACATCAGTGAACCCAAGAAAGGTAATCTGATTAATTCTTCTACACATAATGCCATAATTTATTGTTGCCTTTAAATACATAAGTATTATTTTAGTTACCAATATATGTGAGTCATTTAGATTACTATGATATATTGAACACAAATTAACAACATATATAATATTTAGTCTTGAAGTCTTAATACAGAGTAAAATTCATATAAACATCTAGAAGTCTTTCTAATTCACACTTTTCCTAGCTTCATCTTCACTCAAATTCATACCAACAGAGATAGGTATAGAAACTTCTTTTTAAATTTTCATGCCTATTTTTTAGAAAATCCTTGAAAAAATTTTCTTTATAGGGGAAGATATATATTACCTTCTATTGAACTTGTAAAACCAAAAATATATTTAATTCTCCAAGCATTGAAATCTCAACGTTATTTTTCATTTTTTCAGAAAATTCTCCACAAGTTTTATCCCTATATCCTGAAAATATTATATCATGAATATAAAAAACAAAAATAATGGAACCTATTATCATCTCTTTCAAATAAAAGTTTATATCAAATCTTATTTTATAAAAGATCAACTTCTTCAAGAATCTCTCATGTTTTGAGTACCAGAAATGAGGGGTCTGTTTCAACCCATACAAAGATTTCTTATGCTCACACACTATGGTTCCATCTTTATCAAGTATTAACCCACTAGGTTTATCAACATAAAATTCTTATTCAATTTATATATTTAAGAAAGATGACATAATATCCATCTAATATAGTTTCTAATTACATTGAGTGACAACCAAGAATAGCATTATTATAGTTTTAATTATAACAACAGGGGCTTAAGTTTCTTTAAAAGAAACACCTTACACTTATGATTTACCTTTGAAAACAAGACAATATTTATTTCTTGAAATTTATCCAAGTTCCTTAATATTATCTCTGAACACCCATTTTGTCCCTATAATATTCTTTCCAACTGGTCGAGGAATAAAATCCAAGGTTTAATTTTTTTAAATTTAATCTAACTCTTCATTCATATCATTTAAAAATTCTCTATATTCAACTACCTATAAAAAAGACTATGGTTCCACATATGGGATATGCACTGTCAGATTCTTAAATCTCAATTTCCACCTTTTCTGAACCAAATATTATTGATTTCCAATAATTTTATCATATTCAACTAGTTTTTGTAAAGTTAATAACTTTATAAACTTTCTCTTGGACTTACTTTCCTCATCACTAGACTAATGTAAATAAACTTGTATAGATTAAGGCTCACAATCATCTTTCTTCTCATTAACTTATTTGGAATTCATAATTTTATATTTTATAACATTTTTCTTCTTTAATTTTTTTATTAAGGTGGACTAGATTTCAATAAATTTCACATCCAAGAATTCAACCAACTTATATATTCATTTATTATAACACTTTTAGTTTCTTCCATAAAATGAATATCCCATGAAAATTACTTCTTCTGATTTTTCATCAAACTTTCCCCAATCCATATTTTTTATATTTATTAATTAAGGACTACCAAAAACCTTAAAGTATTTAATTATAGGATTTTTCTTATACCACATATCATTAATAGTTATTTTTAATTATTTTTGAATTAAGCAGATATTTTTTAAAATGAACAACGGTACATGTAGCTTCTCTCTAGAAGGACATCAAATGTTTATATTCAATGAGCCTGATTATTCCCATTTAAACTATAATTATATTTTTACTTTATATAATAATATTTTTAGGAGTGTATAGAGAACAATATTAGTTTTTGATTCCATATTTATTTAGATAGTACTTGAAATAGTTACTTATATACTTATTTCTATTGTTTTTCCCTTGATTTGATATATATACACTAAGTCATTTCTCAATATCCCTTTTGAAATTTTTTAACAATTATATAGACTTTGATTTATGTTTCATAAACATTATTCTGGTCAACTTAGTGAAATCATCAATGAAAGTAATAAAGTAAAAATCAACTTTTATTGATTTATGTCTCATTATTCCCCAACTAGTAGAGTGTATGAGCATAATAATACTTATTGATTAACTTTACACTTGAATATTTCAGCTACTAACCATATTTCCTTTCAGGGAAGTTATAAAAAAACCTCATATTTTCATTTTAGTTGTGGTAAAACTCTTATGTATTCTTCCTTATAAATTATGGTAATACTTTTCAAGCCAATATACCTAAGTATTTGATGCCACCACTTGATTTCATCATCGTTACTTTAGAAACATAAGTTACAAGGATCTACAATTTGAAATAGATTGTCACTTATTATTTATCCCTTAGTAATTTTTTTTACATCTTTAAAACATTGGATGATACATGAATATTTTCTAAAGATAAATTCCTTACTATCATCATAAAGTTGTCTTACACTCAGTAATTTGTTCTTAAGCACATTAATAAAAAAAATTCATTTGAATCTAGTTTCTGAGCATCAATCTCAATTGTGACAATTCCTATAATTTTTAAGAAACTATCATTTCTAAAGGTAACCATTACTTTTTCATGTTTTGATATTTTTAAATATTTTCACATCACTTGTCACATGTGAGGAATAACCACTATTAAGAATCCACAGTTTATTCCTTTTTCTAGGTTTTAGTACAATATCGATAATAAAATATTTATCTTTAATTTCCTTCTTCCAAGCTTCCTTTTCTTGTCAAGTATAAGAAAATTATCTTGGAATTGTTTCCATATATTCTTCAATATAGTGACCTGGTTAGTCACACCTTCCAAAAACATCATCCAAGTAATCAAATAAATTTTTCTTTGAGATATTTTTACCTTATGATGAATTTTCTTTTCTTTCTTCTTACAACATAATAAATTTACTCTCTCTTCTTCCACTATTTCTCCCATTAGTTCATGGATATTACTAGGGAGAGAAATGTTTTGCCAATAATTATATTCCTTGTACCCATATATACCACAAAATCAAAAATATCCACTAAAACTTGATCTTATATAGAGATTTGATTTTTTATTTGAATAGATTATTAAGGTACAATACATCTTTCTTCATTTGATTTTCCTTAGCATGGAGAAACTTTCTTCAGGAGGTTATTTTTAACTTCCATTTATTTTATGTGTTTTCAAATACTTAATCAACCTAATATTTCCCAAAACTGTTTTTTATCACCAACATGGTTAGTATAATCAGATGAAATTTTTTGTTTAGTGGGTGTAGATTTCACCTGATTGTTAGGTTGAGTTCTTCCAGCAGCTTGAGAAGTTTTATCCTTTACCTCTAAAGCATTGTTAAAATTTTGTTTCATTTTCTTCAAAGTATTTTCTTGCTTAAGAGAGCTTGATTGAGTCTTATATAACACTTATTCCTTAGAATAATGTTTTTCATCATGATATTTCATCAACTTGCCTTTTTCTATAACTTCATCTTGAGATTTTTAATATTTTAAATATACTCATATTAATTTTGAAGGAAATATTTATTTAAATAATTATTCTTTTCAATTTATTTCTATAATATCCTGGTCTATTTCTTGAGTTTTCTATTTTTCTCAAGACATTCCAAATGTTATGATCTTAGCTGATATTTCTTATAGGTTTCTTTACCATATTCTTAATCACTATTTGAAGTGTCTTCCTTTATTTAAACATTAGAAAAACTGGTTTTGAACTTATTATATTTTCACCTTCTGATAAACCATTTTTAGTAGAGTCATATCAAATATTTTACTCAACATACTTCTTTAATTTTTTTGGTGAATTATTTCATACTTCTAGTGGGTTTTATATCTTCCTTGGAAGTTTTTCTCCACTTCATCCATTAAGAATTTTCATCAAAATAATCTTCCCATTCTCTATTTTTCTTCCAAAAATAGTTCATTGTGAAACTAACAATATCTCCACACTTGAAATATTAAATTTTAAGTTTTAATTTTTAATTTCATCTACCTTTTTGGTAATTTTTATAAATAAGGGAAATAATTCTATCATTAAATTCTCATAATCTTCCATATATTTTGATTCATTGAGGCCCACTGCCTCATGTTTAGATTCATACTGTTTCATATTCCTTATATCTTCAAAAGACATTTCTTCCTTATTATTATTTTTTAATGTTGGATATTTTCTCATTTTATACACAATAAGAAAGTTATGAAATTACTCAAGAGATAAATCATATTTATATTATAAAATAAATATTTTAAGATAAAAAATATTTGGAAATTTCCTCATTAGTTTCTTAGCAATGGAAGAATCTTCCAAGATATCCCAAAATCCTATGATGTTGCTAAAAACTACATTAACTTTGGTAATTATATCATCAATGGTTTCATCATCTTCCATTATGATATCTTCAAAATTGTTTCTCTAGATTTGTAGCCTTTATTCCATCACTTTGATATTTACATCGAAGATACTTTCTAGTTTTTCCTAAGTTTACTTTGTTGTATTGAGAACCATCACATTCATATAAAAATTTTATGACAAGGACATAAGAATAAAATTTTGATATTTCCTATCAACATAAAGATTTATTTTTCCAGAAAATGTTATTTGAGGATATTTCTCAATGGGTGGATATAGAGTTATAACTACATCAATCACCTCTAGGCCAAGAGATAAAATATCGGGTATCATTCTATTTTTCCATCCATTAATTTTTTTCATCAAAGGTAGGAATACCATTTTTATAAACTGAGTTGATATTATCTATGATATGAAAAGTATGGATCTTACAAAGGAAACTTAAGTGCTCTGATACCATTTTAATTTCCCAAGAATGTGAGAACCACTGAGAGGGGGGTCGGGGTTTAATTAATGTTGATATTTTACAATTTATTTTCTCTTGAAATTAACCCCTGTAACTTGTTAGATTTTTCTATCCTTTTGAACTTTATATCTTAACCAACATTATATGAAATTATAGTAAATCATGTAAGGGCACAAAATATTTACAAGGTCTTCCCTAGTGTGGGTGACTACATCCTTTCCATGGAGACTCCTATTAGTCCATGAAAAATCACGGTGATATTGTGATGTCTCAGAGTCGAATGCCACTTAATAGGTACCCCGATCTCGGTGGTCCACATGGCCTCAAGAAAATCTCCCCAAATTCTAGAGGCTGCCGAATAGTATCAAGGTATTAGGGCGTGTCTATGGGGATACTATTCCCTAATTACTAGAGTGAAACACAAAATATAAATATAAACAAAGGTAAGTAATGGAATCCAATTAAGTAAACAATTAAAGTAAACTAAAGTAATAAATAAACAAGTATAAAAATAACTGAATCAACTAGAATAACTGATGATGATATGTCATGACACTATAATATTAAAAACATGGATACAAGACAACATATATAACATGTTCCCAAAAAGTATAAAGGAAACCAAAAGACTATCCCAAGCATCTTGAGCTCTGGCTTAGTCATCTGCTATCAATACCCATCCTAAATAGAAAGCAATCAAGTGTTAAAATCCCTATGTTTCCCTTTATCAACACTTTCATTCATATAATCTACTCGGATACCAATGGCACCCAGATAGGGTGTGAGATAAATCTCAGCAGGCCACCACCAATGGTGTTTATAACATCCATCCCATGTAATGAAAATGTAACTATGTGTAAGAATGGATATATAAAGTAAAGCAGTACAATGTAACTAAATACCCAAGTACCATCTTTATCCCTTATCTAGTGTATAAACATGTAACATTTTCATTATTTTATTATTAACTGTTTATAAATAAGTCACATGTTGACAATAGTAAAGGTTTTAAGATGTAGTATGGAAACCTATAATGATATTTAATAATGAAGTTCCAATGTAATAACCAAAGAAGCGTAGAACTCCAGGGTTTCAAAATTAGTAATGACTATAGCCTGTCTAAGGGTAAGAGTGTAATCCAAGGATCATAGTCTAAGGAATTCCACAATAATACGCCAATCGATTACAAGGAGTTCATCCAAGGTAAAATAGGGTTAAGCAATGACTAGGCCCAATGGGATTTAGCCATGGAACCAACTTGTCAATGCTAGATCCAAGGAGTGTATTCAAGGAATACTATAATAATATTGAATGGATCCTATGGTTTCATATAGGGAATCCAAATTTAGATAAGGATCGGGTTCTAAGTGGGTCTCAACCAAATCAAGACGCATCCTTGAATCAGGGCGGGTTTCCCGAGTGCTCAAGGAATTTCCTATAGAATCCAAGGTGAAATTAGGCCAAGTCACTCCTATTTTGATAATGAAGTCATATATAATTCATAAGGTTCAAGAAATTACCTTTCATTAGTGTGAAAAGGCTAATTGAGCATGTAGACATTTAATCAAGTCTTAATTAATCGATAAGTCCATTTGGTTCAAGCCTCGCCTTTCATTAGTGAGATAAGGACAAGTAGCATGAAACCATTCATTTAATCCATTTAAGGTATTTTAAAAAGTCAAGGTTCAATCCACCACCTTCAATTAACATGGTAAGGGGTTCTATGAACATGAAATCTATTATTCAATTACATATAATAAGTCCAAGTCATATACTTAGTATACGTTCCAATTTCCATTTCACATTTAATTATCAATTGAAGAACTTACCTTAGGCGGTTAAAGTGGTGAGAATAAAAGTTACTTTCCATTATGAAATTAACAATTTTAAATCAATCCATTTGATATATAAAAGCTTACCCGTAGAAAGGTCAAGCTAAGGCACACCCAAACAGTTCCTCAAACATGTCAAAACACTAAAACAAAAATTATTGAAAACATACTACATGGGATGGATGGAATTTTGGTCATAACCACTAACAACTAATCAAATATTTTTAAAGATCATAACCATACAGTTTTAATGATTATAATCATGGAATATAAATTCAGTCAACAACACCCAATGAAATTAGCAGGCCCCACACGACAATTCCAAAATCAAAAAACATGAGGGATGTATTATAGAACACTCACCTTAGGCTTGTATGACTCTACTCATCTATTATTGGCCTCTAATTTGGATTGGAAAAAAGTATATTTTAGTAAAAGGTAAAAAATTCTAACACCTCGATAACTAGGTAGAGAGAAAGAGAGATGAAGAATGGATCCAATAGACTCGAGTAATTACCGTTGCACATTCAACGTGATTAAAAAAATCTTGAATGAATATTGGATGAAAGAGATATCTTGATACCAATATTAGGCCTTAAAAAATACCCAAAATGAGAGAAAATGAGGACAATATTGTAGGAAATTGGATTTGGGAAGAAGGAGGGCTCAATTAGATCATTAAGGGTAAAAATATAAAATTACCCAAAATTTTTCATGTGCACAATTTTTCATCATGATTTTCCAAAATATGTGCCAACCATGCATGAGAATCTGTAGGAAGGGGCATACCATATGGTTAGTCCACATGGTTAGGAAAATTTTGTGACAACTGTGCAAGATATCTTTGCCTAATAATGCAGACCATCCACATGGTTAGATCTAACTGTACACCCTACCCACATGGTTTACTCTAACCATACAATAGGTCCATTTTCCACAAAAAGTTAGGTTCTGAGATCTGAAAAAGAACCAGACACCCTTGGGACCTTCGCTGACTCAAAAGGCATCCATATTAGTTCAAAAATAAATAATTATACCAACATTTAAAGGATCCATACCTTAGTGAAAAACCAAGTTCTTACAGTCTTTCCCCCTTAAAATAAATCATCCCCAAGTTCACCTTTAAAGGGTGGTGAAACACTATTTGAGAAAAAAAATTGGCCACTGGACATGTATATTGGCCTCTCGCTCCCTTTTCTTGTTTTGTACATGGCCGTGATACCATAACACCCACATTAGAGTAACATACCGATCTTGGAGAGCCTTCATGCTCTGGTTAACGATGCGTATTGGATACTCCTCAAAGGTATCATCAACATCTTACTCAACTTCCTCTAAATAAAAGGTATGATATAGGTCATCATGATAATGGTGAAGATGTGAAACATGGAAGATGTCATGCATGGAACAATACCTCTGAGGTAACAACAATCGATATGCTACCATACCAACTCTCTCTATAATTTCAAATGACCCTACATAATGAGGCGATGACTTCCCTTTCTTCCATAACCACCTATTCCCTAGACTAGGTGATAATTGAAGGAAAAAATGATCCCAGACCTCGAACTCTAGTGGTTGTCTATGGTGATCAGCATAGGATTTATGTCTAGACTGAGTAGTATTCATACACTTTCTGATCATCTGAACCTGCTCGGAAGTCTCCTAAAGAAGACAAAGACCTAGTAGATCTGCCTCACCTACCTCTAGCCAACACATGGGTGAACAGAACAACCTACCATATTAGGCCTCAATAAGATCAATCTGAATCGTCACCTAGAAGCTATTACTATAGGATAACCCAATGAGTGGTATATTATTTTCCCAAGAACTTCCAAAATCATGGAAACATGCTTGGAGAATGTCCTCTAGGACTTGTATTTTCTGTTTCAATTTTCCATTAGTATGAGGGTGGAAAACTGTGCATAGAAGCACTTGTGTTCCCATAGCTTTCTGCGAGCCCTTCTAGGACTGTGATGTGAAATGAGTGTCCCCATCTGAAATGATAGTACGAGGGACCCCGTGTAGTCATATGATCTCATAGACATATAGTCTTCTTAGATCACCAACTTAGAAAGTCTCTAGAATAGTAATGAAGTGGTTTTCTTTCATTAGTAGGTTAATAACTAGCCATACAATGTCTCTACCCCTCAACAACCTAGGTAAGGAGACTATGAAATCCATTGAAACATCTTCCCATTTCCATTACAGGATAAGAATCATATATTACAAGCCTATAGGTCTTTGGTGATCCACCTTCACTTGCTGATAGGTGGAACACCTAGCGATAAATCCTAAAATCTGATGTTTCATCCTAGACCACCAATACTGGTGGTAGATATCTTGATACATCTTGGAGATGCCTAGATTAAATTCTCATTGAGAAGCATGGGACTCACACATAAACTCCTCTCTTATATATGTAGGAATCCAGAAAAATCCATGTATGTGTAGGATGTCATCTCTTTCCACATAAAAATATAGAGGTAGGTTACCCCCTAATATACTCTCATGGAGAACCAAGCCCTCAGGATCTGAAAATTGTCTACCCTTCACCTTCTCAAGGAGAGAAGATGTAACTGTCAAGGATGAGAGGTAAGGCTACTTGTTACTTTCATGAGAATCCAAATGCAGCTCAGAAAATAGGTCCATTAACTTCCATTCATCACTGGATTCCTGTACGACATGTTTCCAAGTTTTTAAACTCAATAAATTAGTAACTAAATTGCCCTTCCTAGGCATATAAGAAAGCTCAAAATCAATGGATTGTAGATATTCAACTCATCTTTGTTGTCTGATGTTCAAGACATGCCGAGAAAAGATATATTTTATGATTTTGTGGTTCATATTCCCCAAAAAGTTCTCACATAATAGATATTTTCTCCAGCAATGTAAGGCATGAACAATATCTTATAGCTCAAGGTTGTGCGTTTGGTAGTTTCCCTGTCACAAACCAACCCAGGTCGACTCGAATCTGGTCACCCGAGCTAGCCCGTGGCATATACCGAGGGGCATTCCAGATCCCCACAGGCTGACAACTTATGATGGGCATCAAAATCTAACTGTTTGGAAAAATTTGTCCCATGAACAAAATATGACCAAATAAATAAATATTTACAGTACAAAAATAAAACTATAAGAAGAAAGAAAATAAACTGTATATAAATCCTCATGACCTTTCAGGTCACCACCCAACTTAGAACCAAGTCTTATCCAACATTGAGCAGCTGAACTAGGAACCTGAACAAGAAAATGAACCTACAACTGGAAGGATATAATAGGTTTGAGCACCGAGATGCTCAGTAGGGATTCTAGGAATAAACCACCAAATCCAAAAGTTATATTTTCTGAAGCAATCCATAAACACAAGTTTGAAATACAAGTATGAAAGTAGGTTTTTTACATTTTAGAATAAGTAACATTTTTTTCACATTTAATGTAAACCCAACACATTCTACATACCATTCCCAAAACCAATTTTCATTTTATAAACAAAACCAAGACAGAAAGACCAAGGTTGTGCTAAAATAAAATCGGTAAATAATGAAATCTAGAAATAAACTAACAGGTATAGTTGAAATTAGTCAAGAAATATAAATAATTAAGTAACCATGGGTGATACTAAGCATCCCTAGAATACCCATAGACGTACTCGGTTCAGAACCACCTACCAGCATATGGTGAAGCCCCATAGTCTATAACTAACTGATCACCCTCACAGCAAAAAAAATCAGTAGCACTCCCCATCTGGACTCTATACCTACCAATGGGTACCAAACCATATAATCGAGGCAGATAAGGAAACATAACTCAATAAACTAAAAGACTCCAAGGAACCCATGGTGGTTATAATAATCATACTATGTAAGTAGGAGGCCCTTGCACACATGAATCACCTTACCATATCGTCACTACATTTGCCTACCCAAAACATAGACGCTTCCTATGAATTCACCCATAAAGGGTTACCCTAGATAGGAGTGCCCCCATACTTATATATATATATGCATACATGTCAAACATACAAAGTTCCAATCAGACCTTCACATAATTTGGTTATAAAAACCACTTTATAAAACACTTGGAGTTTTCAATCGGGCCTTTAGTTTTACATAATCAAATGACTTTATGAAAAATATTACACAAGCTCTTTTAAAACAACTATAAACACCACTTTTTTATTTAAAAATCCAAACTGGACTCTAGGTTCTATGTTTAAAAGAATTACCATAAAATTATTTAGTAATACTATGTACAATTTCGTAAAAAAAAACAAACAAAATGACCCCTTACACCACACACTCAACAAAACATACACCAAAAGACAAATGAGAATAAACTCATGAATTTCTTTTCAAATGAATTTAAAGATCCGCATGAAGAGACCAACAACATTTTGAAAAAAAAACTCTTAGAAAACTGAGCTTTCGAGAAAAATACCAATTCAAAGCAACATATTCATTTGAGGTCACACCCATGTGTGGGCTTAGAGCACCCATGGGTGTGCCAACATCTAATGGTGCATTGAACCTCAAAAGAGACACAAAATAATTTAAAACCTATAACATTAATAATAATAATAACCATTTTAATAATAATAAAAATAATAATAACATTTTAATGAACACATTTATAATAATGTTAATAATAATATTATTATTATAATCATAACACTTTATTATTAAAAATATTATTGTCTACACAATAATATTATTATTTTTATCATGTTTTTAAATATTTACCCAATTTAATTTTCATAAAATTTTATTATTTTAAGAAGTGGGCCCGAGTACCTGGGCTAGCCGCACAGTTACCGCCAACCATGTGGTGCCTACGCACTAGTCTGAAACCCATAAAGTATTATTAATCTTCAAAAATTAGACCATTACTCACCCTACACTTTAGAAAGGCTGACCAAAGCCAAGTAATAATAAAATAAAATAATTCTATAGGTTGGGGTGTGACAGTTCTGCCACCACAAAACATCTTACCTCTAGAAAGTCACCAAGCCAAAATTTAACACAACTCAAGTCCATAACCAAACAAAACCAAAGGGAACTGAGAGTCTCAGGGTGACCATTCCCAACACACGTCACACCCGAACAATTCAAGAAGAGACCACAATAGAAGATTGAGGGGAGAACACGAGAGGGTTCTCACCACTATAAGAATTTACTAACATAGAAACCTTGATACCCTAACACACCACCACTAGGGGGGGGGGGTGGACATGGGAAATACCAAATCAAAATCATTTAATTTCTCCTCATGGTCTGAACAATACCCATGAGACATAGACAAAATACTTATACGAAACAACCTAGCAACTTGAGGATGAGAAATGAACTCAACACTTCCCATCAATTTCACGAAACCAAAAATCCTCCTAAAGAAAACAGTTAAGACCAAATCAAAATTAGAATGGGTCCATTTATTCATGGGGATAACACCCTTCAAGGATAACTAATGATTTGAAAGCCACATTAGGGTGGTACTGTAGCAGTACTATAGTAGTGGAGGGACTATAGCAACGATGGGTACTGTAGCGGTGGTAGGACATTGTAGAAGCGGCATGTACTGTGTGGTACTGTAGTAGGAAGGTACTATAGCAGCATGAGTCTATTCACAAAATGGGATTTGGGAAAAAAATTAGGGCCTACGGGCCATGTAATGGGCTACATGCCCACTGGGCCTTCAGGCTATGTACTGGGTCTCCCTCTGCCTTGTTAAAAGAAGTATTTGCTTTGCTTTAATAATAAAATGAGGCTTTGGACACAACCTTTAAAAAAAAGTCCGCTTGAATTTCGGTAGAATGAGCTCATAACACCACCACAATAAGGAAGATCTTACGATGATGAAAAAAATAGAACAAAGAAAATTTGGATATTTAATCCCAAGGCTGAAAACATGATCCGTTCTCTGGTTCCACACACCCTCGACAACTCCGGACTGTGCGCGAGCTTCACCCTGAGACCTATGGATGAGGCCCTGATGGATGAAGCATCTCCTGCCTCACAGTCAGGCATTTTCATCCTCTAGTCCCTAACTCTTTCCACTCAATTATTCAAACAACCACAATGGTGGTACATTTTCAAAAGGATGCAACATGATGTCTTTGAATTTCTAGACTGGCCATACCAGTGGCACACAAGAGAGCGGTCCGACAAACTAGAAGCCAGTACCGACAGAGAAGATTTTTCAGAAACAGGTTTCTCTGGAAGGCACCCCTCTCTAGGTTGGGAACCCTTATGAAATCCAACCACCCCAAACTACACCCCAAACTATAATGACCATTAGACATCCCATATTTACTAGTCCAGAACTGGACCCTTAAATAAACCTGAGATGACATGAACCTTAACATCCCCAGGAGTTCCCAACAAACTAAAGACACATTCAATTTCTACGAACCACACAACTACTTCTAACTAACATAGATTAAATCAATAAATATGCAACACACAAAAATAACCTCTAAATGGGCATGAATCATTAGAAACTTTGGGGAAATTTCTGGGCGGAATATTCAGAACAACATGAATGACACAGTTGAAACTGGCATCAATCCAACAATCAATCAAAAGAAACACCTCGAGCTCAAACAAACTGGCTCGGAAGCCAGAAGAACTTGAGCACAACCAACAAAATATTTTCAAAAATCCAATTTCATATAAATTTTCCAAATGGCCACATTTCTAAATGAATTTCAAAATACTGAAACCCTCTTTTTAAACCAAATTCAATTCCCAAAATTTTATTTCCCTTTTTTATTTAAAAAACACACTTGTAGTCCCTTATGAACTATCAAATGTGAATTAATCCAATACCACTTACATCATCCATGAACAAGTGCCCCCACACACTCTCCGCACATACCCACACACATGTGACCCTTCATAAAGAATGTAAAAACACTTCCCCTTTTAAAAATCAACTTTACCCATTTAAAACAATTTGATGAAACCACTCCCATTCCAAAACCATTTTCACTTTAAAATTCCAATTTGAATTTAAACTCACACTCACATAAACTGAAATTAGAACGAAACACAACCAACAATAAACCATCAGAATGAGGAACTAGTGTCTACGCCTAACCCAGTGACATGGTGGTGAGCCATGGCCCAAGTTAGGAATAACACTAAGAGAACATTGAACTAGGAACTTGGACTCCACATGGGTCACCATCCCACGTGAGGCCACAACATAACCTGATTCGCCTCTACTGTCATCCCTCAATCCAAAATGACCCAGGACAAAAGTCTCAGATCCCGGACTACCTCTGGAGACTCGAGGATTAGTGTGAGAAAGAGTTCGTGACACTCTCCCCACACCTACCTCCTGATTCCCAATAGTCCTAATATACTTCTACCAGAAACCCCAAATATGAAGGGCCCGACTTTGATACCATTTTTTCATGAACCAACCCGGTTCGACCCTAAACCGGTCACCCGAGCCATCCTGCAGTATATCCCGAGGGACATTCCCGATCCCCACAGGCTCGAAACTAGTGTCGGACATCAAAATATAGCCATTGAGAATTTTTTGGCCCATGAACAAAAAATAACCAAATAAATAAATATTGATGTTAAAAAAAAAACTAGCATAGGAAAGAAAATAAACTATACATACCTCCTTGTGACATTTCAAGTCACCACACAACTCTGAACCAAGTCTACTCTAGCATTGAGCAGCTGAACCAGGAACCTGAACAAGAAACTGAACCTGCAACTGGAAGGATATAATAGGTGTGAGCACCGAGATGCTCAGTAGGGATGCTAGGAATACACCACTGAATCCAAAAGTTCTATTTTCCGAAGCAGTCCATAAATACAAGTTTGAAATACAAGTATAAAAGTAGTTTTTTCACATTTTAAAATAAGAAACATGTTTTTCCCATTTAAAGTAAACCCAACACATTCTACATACCATTCCCAAAAACCATTTTTCATCTTATAAAAAAAACCAAGACAAAAAGACCAAGGATGTGCTATAATAAAACAAGTAAATAGTGAAAGCTATAAATCAACTAACAGGTATAGCTGAAAGTAGAAAAGCAATGTAAATAATTAAGTAACCATGGGTGATCCTAAACATCCCTAGAATACACTTGGATGTACTCAGTTCAGAACCACCTACCGGCGTATGGTGAAGACTCATAGTCTATAATCAACTGATATCCCTTGTGGAAAAAGAAATCAACGACACTAACCATCTGTCTTCTATACCTATTAGTGGGTACCAACCCGTCTAATTAGGGCTGATAAGAAACCACCACTCGATCAACTAAAAGATGCCTAAGAACCCATGGTGGTTATAATAATCATACTGGGTTATTAGGAGACCCTCAAACATGTGACTCACATTATCATGTCATCAATACACTTGCCTACCCCAAACATGGACGCTTCCTATGTATTCACCCATAAAGGGTTACCCTAGATAGGAGCGCCCCATATACTTATATATATATATGCAAACATGTCAAACTTACAATGTTCCAATCAGGATGTCACATCATTTGGTTATCAAAACCACTTCATAAAACACTTGGATTTTTCAATCGGGCCTTTAGTTTTATATAATCAAATGCATTTACAAGAATATTGCACAATCTTTTTTAAAACAACTCTAAACACAACTTTGGTATTTAAAAAGATAAATGGGCCTCTAGGTTCTAAGTTTCAAAGCATTACCATAAAAGTATTTAGTAATACTATGTACAATTTTGTAAACAAAAACAAACCAAATGACCCCTTACACCACACACTCAACAAAACATACACCAAAACCCAAACAGGAATAAACACATGGCTTTATTTTTGAACAAATTTAAAGAGCCACATGAAGAGACCAACAAAATTTAGAAAACAAGAACTACTTAGAAAAATCGAGGTTTTGAGAAAAATACCAATTCAAAGCACCATCTTCATTTGAGGGCACGTCCATGTGTGTGACTAGTGAACCCATGGGTGTGCCAACATCTAATGTCACATAAAACCTCCAAAGAGATGAAAAATCATTTCCACAAAAATACTAAGTTCCACAAAACCAAACAATACAGGACAAAATAGTTCCATAAAATGTTTCTATAGGCAAACAACACTCAAGACATCCAACAATGCCATTTGAAGATAAATGCATTTAGTTCCAACCAAGTTGGAAATGCATAAACATGCGCATAAATAGAGGAGCATCCAAAAATTCATTTTTAATCAAATCATTCAACAAGAAAACACTACCATGATTTAAATATAAACCTAACAGAGGTGTGAAACATAATCTAAGATTTAATTAAGAAAACACAAGAACTAAATGGATTAAAAATGGGAGCAAGGGTATGGAAACACCGACACATAACCAAGGAACTATTTCAAAGCTATTTTTTACAATTCTAACAATCATAAAAACACTACAATAAATAAAATATCATGCTTATAAAGGTGAGAATAATATTAATAAATTAAATGAAATAATGAAAGTGAATATGGAAAGCTCCGGATGAGGGAAAATATGGAAACCCCTACCTCAAACAATGGTCACCCCATGCTTTTTAACTCAAACAACAGCTCGATCACACACACACACTTCCATATATATATATATATATATATATATATCTATATATATATATATATAAACTGATGCATGTTCTCCCCGCGCCATGAGGGAACATGCACATAGAAGATACATATATCTATACATATCCATACCTAGGAATATTCATGCGCGCCTTCGAAACCGACCACAACTCCCGACGATAAATCCCCAAGACTAAAAAATAACACAAATCCCTAAAATAAAATTTAATCCAAACAAAGCAATCAAGATACGATTTAAAAACCAACCCTAAAAAAATCACAAAGTTCATAAGTAAAACCCAAATCATATTTTCATAATTTTATAAAACAAAACTAAGGGAGACACCCCCAAAATCACATTAATTTACTTTAAAATCTCATATCACATTTTATCAACACCCTAAGTGCATAAAAACATAAAAATAATTAAAGAATCACACCAAGGACCAATTTTAACCAATTCCATCAATGCCAAAACATCACAAAAATCTATACTAGGATACCATAGGGATGCAAATTATATTTTAAAAACTAGAAAAAAAATATTTGGAACTTAAAAAATCATATCATTGAAGATGCATGTAGATTTAAACTAGGAAATAACTCAAAACATATTTTTAACAAATTCTAAAAAAATTAGGAACACTATTGTAGGATAATTAAGGGTATAAAAAATCTGAGAATAACGTTTTAAAAATAAATGAAAGAGAATAAGTATTATTTGAGTGCTATGGAAATGAAATATGTGAATTCACCTACCTTGGAGGTGCGCGAATACAACTATGCTTCAGTAGAAGGAAGAAAAGAACTTCACGGACCCTTCACACACCCTAAAAATTGAGAAACACACAAAAATTGTACCCCTATATTAGGTTTTGGCCAAAATGCCTAAAAATGGACAAAAAAATGCACCGAATGAGGAGAATACCGGAGAGGGAGGTCGTGGATGGAGAGGAATGTCATTGGGGAGGAGGTCGTACAAGGAGGGGCGACGTAAGGAGGGGCTGTGCCAGACCTAGCAAGTGGTGTGCTACTGGATGGAGGTGGGATGTTGGATGGAGGGATAGGGTGCTAGAGGTAGGGGTGGTGTGAGGAAAGAGGCCGCCAAGAAGGAGGGTGCGTTGACGGAAAGTGCTAAAGAGGTAGGCGATGAGGGTGGTGGCTGTTTGAACGAGAAGAAGGGGGAGAGGGATGTCGCTCTGCAGGTAAGGGGGGCCTGTACAACACTGCAAGAGGGGGTAAACCCTCTTAGGTCTTCAAAAAAAAGAAAAAAACCTAATTTAAAACCTATAACGTTAATAATTATAATAATAATTGATTAAAATAATAATAATAATAATAATAACCATTTTAATAATAATAATAATAATAATAATATTAATAACATTTTAATGACCACATTTATAATAATGTTAATAATAATATTATTTTTATAATCATAACACTTTATTATTAAAAATATTATTGTCTACACAATAATAATATTATTGTTGTCATGTTTTTAAATATTTACCTGATTTAATTTTCATAAAATTTTATTATTTTAAGAAGTGGGCCTATAAGAGAACCCATGCCGTCTGCAGAGGTACCGCCAACCGTGCGGTGCCCACGCACCGGTCTAAAACCCATCAACTATTATTAATCTTAAAAAAAATTAGACCATTTCTCACCCCACACTTTGGAGAGGCTGACCGAAGCCAAGTAATAATAAAATAAATTAATTCTACAGGTCGGGGTGTGACATTCTATCATGGGGCCTCAACTATAGAGATCCGTACATAATGACTCTATCCTCCTTTATTAGTGCTTCTCCTAGGTCAATTCCTAATGCATTATAAAAGACTGTATAACATCTTCTAGGCTCTAGAGGAATCAGAATAAGTCTCACGAAAATAATCCCTTTCAACACTTGAAAGGATTTTTCATACACTTCTGACCATAGAAACTTGACACCATTCTTTGTAAGAATAGTGAGAGGCGAATAAAGGCATGATAAGTCATATATGAAATGCATGTAATATCCAACCAGCCCCAAGAAACTCTGTGTATCAAACATGTTCTTGGGCTTCTATTATGAAACTACAACACTAACCATATTAGGGTAAATAGATACACCTGATTCTGAGATAATTTGACCCAAGAAGTGATTTTTTTATCTAGAAGTGGCACTTAGCAAGCTTGACATAAAGCTGCTACTCTCTCAGTGTACTTAGAATGATCTCAAGGTGTTTAGGATGATCATTATGGGTATGATAATACAAAAATATGTCATCCACAAATACCATGAAAAAATAATTTATATAGGGATGAAAAACCTTATTAATTAGAGCTATGAAAATGGTTGGCACATTTGTAAGACCGAACAACATAGCAAGGTACTCATACAGAACATACCTGATATGGAAGGCTATATGAGGTGTGTATGATGGCCTTACACTCACATGGTGATATCCCAACCTTAAGTCAATCTTAGAGAAGACCCTAGATCCTCAGATCTGGTCAAAGAGATAATCTATTCGAGGTAGTGGATACTAGTTCTTTACCTTGATCTAGTTCAACCTTCTGTAATCAATACATAGACATAAGGTTCCATCCGAATTCTTAGAGAAAAGCATGGGCGAACCCAAATAGGATGTACTAGGCTGTATAAAACCTTTGGCCTCTAAATCCTCAAACTTCTTCTTGAGCTCCTGAAGTCTTGTAGGTTCCATACTGTTTGGAGGAATGGACATTGGAGCTACTCTTAGAATAAGCTCAATCGTAAACTCTACCTATCTCTGAGGAGGTAAGCCAGAAAAATCACCAGTAAATACATCTCCAAAATGATCCACCACTAGAGGGAAATAATCTTGACATAAACCCCAATCCTCTATGAAGATATTTTCAATCTGGGTGGCCACTCCACATAGATTATGATGCTCTGGTCTTGCTCTACTAGCCTAGACATCCCACTCACCCTTATGTAGATAACTAATTTTCTATAGTCACTTAAAGGATACCCTGTAGTAATAAAAGTCTAAAAAAAATGATACTGAAATAACCAATAAATCTTGAGAATGACATCGTATCCTATCATCTTGAGAATGAAGTGGTTCTATAATAAAGGTTAACTTCCTACCTCAAGGGGACAATCCTTACATTGGCATATTCCCTATGACCGCACTTCTAATGGCGTGTCTAGGGTCATCACACCACAATAATACTGTATCTTCAGTTTGATACCTTCCATGAAAGATATAGAGATAAAATATTTTGAATAACCTATATAAAAAAATAAGATACTATGGTGGAGGATACTAGAATAGTACCTCATACTATAGATGGTTCTACAACCTAATCCTCGGGTATCAGCTGTAGTGCATGAAACTGACCTGATCCATGACCCTATGCAATAGCTGGATGACCACGATCAAAATTGCTCTGCTAGAGATACTAGTGATCAGGAGTCTGACTACTGTGACCATAACTTCCTCCTCATCTAGTCCTACTGGTGCTATTCCAAGTACCCACCTGACACGGTGAAAAATAACCCACTCCCGAAGGTGGAACTGGCACAGATCCTTTTCCACTTGAAGATGGTGGAAAGGTCCTGAATAATCTCTAAAGATGCCCCATATGGACATAATACTGACACTCCATTGGGTCTCTATCACACTAAGGCTTCAGATGCTTCAATCATCTACACTGATGACACACCATAGTGTTATCAATATAGATATTCTGGCTATCACTATCCTTACGAGAAACCTCGAGGGAACTTTTCCTGGCATCGAGAGAACTACTATCCTGGCACAAAACTAATCCTCTATACCTAGTACTATTTATATCCCTCAGTTTTTGCTTAGTGATATGAGCATAATCGACTATTTTATAAAAATTAGTCAGGAGAAAGACATTTACCTTCGTATGGATGGCATACACAAGCCCATCCTCGAAGCATCTAGCATGAAAAAGCTCATCACCGGCTAGAAGTGGTTAAAAGTATTGTAACTCAGTGAAATACACTGAATATTCCATAAATAACATAGAAACCTAATTGAGATTCATGAACTATCTGACTCTATCAACTCTCAATATCTAAGGAGAGAACTGATCATAGAAGGCAGTATGGAAATCAACCCATGACATGCCCTGATGACGACCAGCCTAGGTAATCACATCCCACTAGCGCTTGGCCGAATCAAAAAACATGTAAGTAGAAATATTGACCCTATGCTTTGGAGGCTTCTCCATATTATCAAAGATAGATAGGGTGGACTCTATCCAAGACTCAAAAACCTACAAACTGCCATCCCATGAGAAGGAAGGAGGCTACTATTGCTGGAACTCGCGAGTCAGATCAGCCATCGTATGTGCAACTCATGGAGCACCATGCATGGACTACATCAAATATAGGAAACTATCACAAAATTTGGAATTAGCACCTATATCAGGTAAAAAATGTGGTGTCTCAAGTGGAACTTCTGGAGGTAAGACCAGAAGATCATGTCCCACCAAATCTAGATAATGATTGTCGCCACCCTCCTGGCATACGATATGAGTACGTCATGGTGACATTGATCTAAAAATTCCAAGCACATGCCTCAAGAAAATATTTAAGCAGATAGATAGAAACACTTATGGAATCGAAAAAAGTAATGTATCACTACCCAAGGTATACTACCCCAACTACCCACTTAGATGACCAGGTATTGGTAATTTCTCAAGTAAAAGTTTCATTTAATTTTACATTTAATTACTAGGTTCATTCATTTACCTTTCATAAACATGAAAAGGTGGGATTAGGATGTGCAACCATTTAATTTTAGAAGTCATGTTTTAGTTTATAATGGATATTCATTCCTAGTTAATCAATACCCATACATCTTATCACTAAAGACAACACCCATTTATTAATATCATAATGGCTCAACTTTGTAAATTACTCATCCCAACCCACAAGGTCCCATAACACCTCATGAATTGAAACAAACAATCACTCAATTGAAAATAATAATAATAAAACATAATCTAACTATCACAACACCACTCAATAATCACTGGCATATCAAGAAATGAAATTTGTGAAATGCAACTATACGACATGGAAATATGCATGACCTGAAAAATTCTATGTGCCTATAATGATGAATGTAACAACGATCCTATCCCTCATATCATTAGGCCAAGTATGAAGTGAAATTATCAATCAACATAATAATCCAAAACTTCACACAACATGTGATTCACCCAACTATGCAATGATATCAACTATAATAAGAAAAAGTAGGTAAACAATTATAATTTAGGTAACTCTACTTTTACCCTGAACATGGATTCACGATGCCCAATCATGGCTTATGGTTAAGTTTTAAGCATTCCTAATCTCCAATATATTGTCTCCAAATAGTAAATAAAGAAATGAAACTACTCTAATACCACTTTGTGATGTCTCAGACCCAGATGCCACTTATTAGATTCCCCATGACTGGTGGGCCACATGGCCTCAAGTGCATATCCTCAAATTCCATAGGCTACCGACTAGAAGATAGGGTCTAGGGTGTTTTTGTGGGGAGACTATTACCTTATTACCAGAGTGTAGTATAGTGGATAAATATAAACAGAGGTAATTATCATAAGAAAATTAAGTAAACAATAGAAACAGACTAAAGTAATAAATATACAAGGATAAAAATAAATGAATAAACTAAAATAACTAATGATGATATGTCATGTCACTATAAAACTTGAAAACATGGATACAATATCGCAGCCATAGAATGTTACACAAAAGTATAAAGGAAATAAAAAGACTATCCCAAGCATCCTGAGCTCCGGCTCAATCATCTTCTATCAAGATCCATGCTAAATAGTAAGTATCAAGTGTTCGAAGCTGTATGATTCCCTTTATCAACATCTGCATCCATGTAATCTTCTAGGGTACCAATGGTGTCTAGATAGGGTATGAAATAAATATTAGTGGGACACCACCAATGGTGTCTATAACATCTGGCCTATGTAATGGAAATGTAACTGTGTGAAAGAATTCATATATAAAGTAAATCAGTACAATGTAACTAAATACCCAAGTACCTGCTTCATCCCTCAGTTGGTATTTGGACATGTAACCAGTTCAATATTTTATTATTATCGGTTTATAAATAAGTCACATGTTAATAACATTTAAGGTTCCAAGATGTAATAAGATAACCTGTAATGATATTTAATAATAACGTTCCAAGGTAATAACCAAGGAAACATATTCCTCAAGGGCCGCCTACTCAATAAAGAATATAGCCTAGCTAAAGGTAAGAGTGTAATCTAAGGAGCATAGTCCTAGGAATTCCACAATAATATGCTTACCAAGTCCAAGGAGTTCATCCAAAGTAAAATGGGGCTAATCAATGATTGGGCCCAATGGGATTTAACCATGGAACCTACTTGTCAATGATAGATCCAAGGAGTGTATCCAAGGCATCTTGTAATGATATTGAATGGATCCTATAATGTCATACTAGGCATCCAAATTTAGACAAGGATTGTGTTACAGGTGGGTCTCAACCAAAGTAAGATGCATCCTTGAATCAGAATGGGGTTTCCAAGTGATCAATGCATTACCTATGGAATCAAAGGAGAGATCGAGTAAGAAAACACTTATTTTGATAATGAAGTCATATATAATTCATAAGGTTCAGGGAATTACCTTTAATTAATGTGATAAGGAAAAGTAGCATGAAACCATTCATTTAATCCATTGAAGGCATTTTAAAAAGTCAAGGTTCACTCTGCTACCTTCCATTAACATGGTAAGAGGCGCCATATACATGAAACCTATTATTCAATTACATATAATAAGGCCAAGTCATATACTTAGAATACTTTCCAATTTCCATTTCATATTTAATTATCAATTTAAGCACTTTACTTAGGTAGTTCAAGTGGTGAGCATTCATGGTACTTTCCATTATGTAATTCAAAATTTAAATCAATCCATTTAACATAGAAAATATTACCCTTAGAAAATTCAATCCAAGGCACACCCAAACGATGGATCAAACATGTCAAAACACTAAAATAATAATTATGGAAAACATCCTACATGGTATTGATAGAGTTGTGGGAATAAACACTAACAACTAATTACATATTTGTAAGGAGAAAAACCAGAAAATTCTAATGATTATAAGCATGACATATAAATTCAGTAAACGACACCCGATGAAATCGGAGGGCCCCACATGACAATTCCAAAATAAATGAACTTGAGGGATGAGTTATAGACCACCTACCTTATGATTTTAGACTATTATTCTCCAATATTGACCTCTTATTTAGATTGGAACAAAGTAAATATAAGAAAAAGGTAAAAACTCTCACACCTCAATAACTAGGTCAGGAGAAAGAGTGAAAAAGAATGGATCAAATAGACTCGAGTAGATACTGTTGCACATCCAATGTGATGAAAGAAAGATTGGAAAGATATCAGATGAAGGATATCTATTGATCCCTAGATTTGGCCTTCAAAAATCTCTAAAATGAGAGAAAATGTGGCTAATCCTATTGAAAATAGGATTAGGGAAGGAGGGATTAATTAGATCATTAAGGGTAAAAATGTAAAATTATCCAAAATTTAGTCTGGGCATGGTTTGTCTGCAGATTTTTACAAAACATGTGCTAACCATGTATGGGAATCTGTATGAAGGGGCATACCGCATGGTTAGGCTACACAGCTAGGGAAACCATGAATCAACCGTGTGAGATGACTCTACCTAAAAATATAGACCATCCACACTGTTAGATCTAACTGTGCACCCTACCCACACGGTTTACTCTAACCATGTGAAAGGACCATTTTTCCTAAAAAGTTGGGTTCTGGGATTTGAACAAGACCCAGACACCCTTGTGACCTTTTCTAACTCAAAATTCATCCCTATTAGGTCAAAAATAAATAATTATACTGAAATTTAAAGGATCCATACTTGAGTGAAAATCCAGGTTCTTACAGATATGAAGTGAATAAAATTTATCCAAATACCATTAGACTCATTAAGTCCCTAAAAAGGTAATTATAATGACTTACTTCTATTATAAAGTTTTCCTATGCTTTAGATCTAACACAAGATAAGAAACTTTGAAAAAAACTCACAAAAACTTCGTCTAGAAATTATTTTTTCGATGCACTCTTCATCTGGTATTAATATATATGGTGTGCCTATACTTTATATGGTATAAATCCCTTTGGTTTTCCTTAGACACAATTTTATACCTATTTCTAGTACATATTTTTGGTACACCTCTACCTGATACCTCTTCTTCAACCAAATATTTCCTTGGTTGGAAAATCCCTTTACCCTCCTAACAAAAACTTCAATATTTCAAATATATTAATTTCATACGAAAAATATTAATTTTTAATATACTTTCACCCCTTTATATAAGAGTTATTCTATGATAAAGCATGAGAATCCAAAAATTTAATTTTTCATTTTCATTCTCTACTCAATTTTGTTGGATGCCTCTGAAATATTCTAGAAATTTCTTGAAGTATCTTAAAAAAATGGTGTCAGAAACATTCTTCAAACATACTTAAAAATTTTCTTGATTAAATTACATTAAAATAACAACTTAGAGTCATTATTATTAATGAATCTATAAAGTTTATATAAATATACATAGAAATACGTCTAAAAAATGTCTATCTGGTGCCTTTACAAGAACCCCTATGTCCGGTACTATTCTATCATGTTAGTATTATCTGATTGACTCAGTTAAGTACAGTCATGATTTCTCTATCTGAATACCTTTGAATTATCTCCTTATACTTATTAGTTTTATGTAACTTTTTAAATATCTATTAATTGGAATCCAGTCTAACAACACTCAAAAATTCACTCTCTAGGGTGATTTATTCATCCTTTCCTAATGTAACTAGATATCTTTAATATATCTTGAACTTTCAAAAACATTCAATTTTCTACTAGATTGTATAAATCTATGTCCAATAAGTTTATCTGAACATACTTTATCCGATGAAAACTTTAGAGAAAAACCTTCATTCAACATATGTTCACTAAGAAATTCTCAACTTCACATATTCAAACTTTTTATAGCTTTGAATAATTTACAAACTGTTTAGAATGTTTGATCGTCAGTTACAACTTTATTAGTTTTTTTTGTTAACATTGTACAACCACAACTCAAAATTTTTCTGGAATTAAACCTCTTCCCCTTTGTACAAACTCAGACAAACTCAGTAAGAATCATGAATATGTATGTTAGGAACTTGAAGATTAACATAAAATCATTTAACTTGGTAAGAAAACATTCTTATAATTATTAAGCAGTTGGAACTTTCTTATGACGAGTAGCAACATAATTTCACCTAAAACACAGAAACATTCTCAAAAAAAAATGTTGAAAAAAATAAAAAAAATCATTAAAAAATCAACCTAAAGGATATTTAGGGATTCTGGATCAAATCAGAGTAGTGGCCTATCGATTATCACTACTACCAACTCTGTCTCAAGTACATAACTTGTTCCTTGTATCCCTATTGAGGAAGTGCATACCAGATCCATCACATGTAGTGAATTCATAGGTGGTACAACTGTAAAATGATCTATCTTATAAAAAGAAACTGATGAAGATCATTGACTATAGATATAAAGTTATACGCAACATGAAAATTCATTAGTCAAAGTACTATGATAGAACCATAAGTATGAGGAGGAGACATGGGAACTAGAGGAATTAGTAAAATAGAATTACCCATATCTGTTTTCATCTTAATGAGTGAAATGAAATTTCTAGGGAAATATTTTTTAAGGGGGAAGAATGTAACAACCCATAATTTTATCAATGAAATTTCTCTTCTAATTATATAGTTGTTTCATATTTAGTAATATTGTATTATATAAGTCACATGCACCAAATTATAGAACCACCAATATTTTATTATATTAATTTTAACATTAAGTTTAGAGAATAGATATGTCCATATGAATTTAAAGTGTTACAACGTGATAAAAAATAGAAAATAAGATAACTATAATATTAAAATTTGGATATTCTCGATCTCCTATAATAATCGTACCCATGAATAACATTGTAGAACTGAAATAGAATATTAGTAATGTAATATTAATTTTGAAAATGAATATATATATATATAAATTTGAGAGAAAATAGAAGTGAATGAAGAATGCATGAAATATGAGGTATTTATAAAAAGTAGGTAACCCATACGACTACTATAAATATAACTATTGGAATAGTAATATGAATGTTGGAATAGTAATATGACCGTTAAGAATAATAACATGATAATCAAAATTGTATTCCCACCCATGGAAGTGTAAAATAATAATTAGGTATCCTATAAAATAAAAATTTTACATATTTATATCATGATATAATTAAATAAATGTTTTAAAATAATTAAATAAATGTTTGTATTTTTGTAAAACATATATGTTTTATTTGATTTTTTATAAAAAATATAAAAAATATAAAAAATATAAATAAAATTTATTTTCCTAAAATAGTTTTATAAAATAATTTTAATTTTATTTATAATTATAATATAATTTTATGAGACTATAAGTATTTTTTCAAAGGGTCATAAAAATGACCATAATATTAAAATTAGTATTTTTCAAATAAATAAGGATTTTATTTAAAAATTAAATTTCTCATATTTATAAAATTATTTTTATAAAATTGATTTTATTTTTGGAATATACATGTAGAAAAATAGTTAGAGTGTTTTTTTATTTTTCTAAAATAGTTAAATTTTTTGTGAATAACGAAATACAGTAAAATACAATATTTAACATTATAAGATAAATACATGAATTAAAAAGTAGTGTATGATGTAAGAAACCATTATTTTGAACTAAAATGAACTAATTAATATATATAGTTATAATATTCATCACTATTGGTAGTCTCAAGACGAAATAATGAACTAATCAATATTATATTCAAAAACACCTATCTCCTCCTCTTATAAATACCACCCCTCACCACCCCTTCTCCACACACCTTATAAGACTTTTATATAGACAAAAATATAATAATTAATATCCTAAACCCTAATACCACTTCTAAGGAGTTTATTTCTTAAAAAAATACAATTCCAAAGAGCCTTAAGGGATGACATAAGAGGAGACATCCAAAGGATAAGCTAACACCCTCAACTGAGTTTTTTTTCTTCCTACATATCCTATAAAAAATTCCATACAACATGATATAATGAATAAAGTATCATAAATATACTATAATTTTATTTTTTTAATGAAATATACATCATAAAACCTATTCTAGTTTTATTCTAAAATGAAAATGTTGTTCATAATATGGTCGGGTCACCACCTCCATAAACAACATACTTCGTTTTTCTCCACCTCCTTCAAGGATGGTTATAAAAATAATTTTATGGTTAAATATGATGATATTAAGTATATTAAAAATTATTTCATGTTCTATAAAGTATTCATAATCATTTAATTAAATAAAATAAATCTGGTTCATGATGGTCGGTAAAATCACTTAAATGAAGTAACCATAAACAATAACATTTATAATAAATGAATCTTACATATGTCGTAACACATATGTATATTTGGGAATATTTATATTTATATAAGGAAATTAATATCATTTCATTTTACTTCTATAGTTATAGTCTTTTTTGAAAATAACTTCCATAATTATCCACAAACTAATGCGACTATGGAACCATGTAATGAACAACCTTAGGACAGTAGAAAAAAATGATATCTCAATTAAATGACTCTAAACTAAATTAAAATGTTGATAATAAATAAAATTTATTTTAATAAGTTTCTAAATAACATGTTTAATCTAATTTGATTATTTATAAGTTTAAGTTAAAGTACATAACAAATCTGGATACAAGGTAAGATAACTTCTGAACCACCCTCCTTTATTTTGGGTCATGACCTTTCCCTCTAAAACTCACTTCATTACACTATTATTCTGATTTATTAATTTAATATTATATATATATATATATATATTGTCTAATCACACACATATATATATATCAAGTTATCATAACCTTTATTTGGTGGGGATATACATGTTCTTAAGGTTTCCCTATCAATTTCATTCATCAAGAAAACCCAATTAAATGGAACTTCTCTATTTCTTACCCCATTTCATGTACCATTACATATTTTTTTTAAAACATATATGGTTTATAAAATTCTTAATTATATTATAGAAAAACATTTTTAGTTCATTTATGGTTTTATGGAAATTAATATGCTCTTCCCATCTTTAAAGACTCTTTACCCTTTTCCCTTAAAACCCCACTCAAGAGGTACATTTCTAAAGATAAATATCCAATATTTTTCACATATTTATTTCAATTGGAGATAATTTATCATGTACTATTGTTTTTTTTCATAAATTAGTTTCTAATTTTTTTTAATTATTTCTTTCATGGAAACCATTATGATATTCCATCTGGTTATTTTATATGACATGATTATGAAACCCATTTCTTTCCATGAGAAATTATTATGTTTATTCCTTAAACTTGATTTCCATTTGTGGAATATATATTTATGTATATTTTATTATCTATGGAATTATATATCCCTTAAATTAATTGGTAAATATTTATATATCATGAGATTATATGTATTGGATTAGGGAGTAAACCTAATATGTGATGGGACTATATCCACCATTTTATGTTGTCTTGATAGTGAACCTTAACTTATGCTTATTCAATGTTTTATGTTGTTACCAAATTACTATGATTAAATGATATTATTATGTAATATTATTTATTTCATAATTTAATATGATTATTCAAGATACTTATCTTTATGATATCATGATATTTCATTTGAATCATATGTTATACTCCTTTATCATGCTTATTCTCTTACTTGACTTTATAGATCACCCTTTTTTATGTATTCCCATAGTTATCATATGTAGTATTGGAATATCAAGGGAATTTAGGATAATTTTATAGATTTATAAATAATTATGATGTAGTTTATGATTAAGTTTTTATTATGTTCTTAATCTTCCAAAGACACCGGACCTCTTGATTTTTAGGTTTTGTTTTATGGATTTTTATGTTGAAAATCATGTAATTATATGTGTAAGAGGCTTAGGTATCTATAATCAATATATACTATTAATAACCATACAAAAAGTCATATAAAAACCTCTATATACATTCTACCTCCTTGAATATATATTAATAAATTATTTTGGGTTCTAAGAAGATTTTATTTCCTTATTTGAATTCATATTTGATAATTTATTGTAACACCTTAGATTTTAAAATATGAACATCATATTTGATAGAATGTATGAAATGAAACACCAAGTATATAAGGTAATATAATATCTTGAGACTTTATGATATATTTATTTTTAAATAAATTCAATCTTTTTTATATCTTTCAATGCACACAACATGATATTTGAATGAAACATGATACCTAATTAAGATATTATTATTTAAACATGACCATTATAACCTAGCTGTTACGTTGAAGGGTATGAATAATAATAAATAAATTATGAAGATCATATAGTTTAAATATGTATAAAATAAATAAATTTTATATCTATTTATTAGATATAAAATTAGAACCATTTGAAGGAAAAATAAATGTATGTTGAAAAACTGTATTTTTCTAAATGGTGGTTTAGTCGTGCTTTTCATACATAATTTATAATTAATTTTTATCTATTTTATAAAATTTATTTTAAAAAATAAACTTTATTTTTGTTATAATCATATCAAAATTATTATAGGGTTAATTTTTTTGATTTTTTTGAAAAGTTTCATTTTTTGATGAATAGTGAAAAATAATGAATTTTAATTAAACACTGCTTTTTTTTAAAATCATTTATAAAGTTAAATTATATTTCAAATTAGGTTTAAAGTTAAATTAGTAAAAGTATATATCTTTTAATCTAATTTAGGTCATTGATATCATTTTAATAATGAATTTTGATATAAAAACTTAGTAAAATTTTGAACAGTTTCTCTTTGAAAATTTGCTTTCTCATAGCATCTAAGAGATTAATTTTAAATTAAAATTTTCCACTTATGTGACTGAAATTTTAAAAAGTGGATTAAATATTTATAATAATAATAATTTATTTTATCTAATAAGTTCAACATAATCTTTTACTATAATTAATAGTGAAAACAGTAAAAATTATTTGTCGCGATTAAGGTAAAAATGGGTTTACCGGGGTTTAAACTAAGAATATAAGGGTTAAAAATGACCCAAAACATGTATAAATACTATTTTATGGAAATATTTACATATTATACTTAAAAATTTATAATATAGGGTCATTTTTAAGATTTTTACATGTGAATTAATTTATCATTTTGGATTATTTTTGGAAGTTTTCAAGTAATTTCCAACAGGGTTCCTTTTCCCCACTTATAAATGGGAACTACCTACCCTCAATTATTCACAACCCTCAATAACATTGTATCAAAAAAAACCTTAAAAAATATCTCTAAAAAATAATTATACATATTCTAGAGCTTTTGGTCCTCCCAAAAGACCATCCCTAGGGTCCTTAAGATGATATCCAATGAAGGTTTCTCTTAGAGAAGGAAATTATCTTAACAGAGATATTTCATTTTATTTATTATAAATAACCTTAACTTATGTTTTATAAATTAAAATATAATAACACCATTATATCACATAAAATAATACGTTATTATGTTTATGTAAAAAAATTTATCCATCTACACTTCCATTAAATGGGAAACAAAATCATCGATCATGTGTACGACGAACTATCGTCTTGTGAAACGATGTAGTTTTCTTTCTATCACCACCATCCAAGGTTAGATATAATGATGGGTTTAACAAATTTATATGATATTTATGATATTATTATACTTATTTAATTTTAATATCACATATACCTTTTTATGTTCCATTCTATTTCAAATATGATAACAACGCTTATGTGTACGACGAACTACCGCCACGTGAAGAGATGCGCTTCATTTTTCACTTATAATTTAAATGGAATGTAATAAGGATAAAATTAATGAATATATGTGATATATGTGAGCTTATATTTATTATTTAAAGTTAATATATCACCAAATTCCTTACCATTTAACTCGTTAAGGGAATGATATTTCCGTTCATGCATATGTACGACCTACCGTCTCCATAAAGCGATGAGATCCATTTTCCACATCCAAATTTCATAAATGGTTATAAAAATGTATATACTGAGTAAATATGATATTTATAACATTATTATCATAATATATATGATATATATATATATATCCTATTCACAATAACCAAAACTTTCATGACAAAACATGCATGAGAAAACAAGGCAATTAACACCCAAAACAATGAAAATAATGATATATTATTACAAATAGGTGGTAAAATGTTATAAGGGGATAATATATGATATTATAAATATCATTATGGATTTTTTTATAAATTAATAACATGATTAAAACCATTATTCAGGAGTTACAAATACATTCAAAGGAAATGAAACTTTAGGCAAGGGTTTCTTGTCTCACTTTTACTTATTTGAGACATACACCCTATTTAACACTTATTCCTTTGTGTGGTTTATATAATTCCAATTTTGATATGATATATCATGAATATATTTAAATTAATAGTATTTAAATTTTCATTTGAATTTATTTCTTTCATGGTTTATATGATTCAAAGTTACCTAATTGACAAGGTTTTATTTCACAATCTCATCATTATTCTGGATTTTTTTGTTTAAGTATATCTTGGGAGAATTATTTGATATTTATATATTAAAATCAATTTATTTTATTATAATATGATTATTCATGAACATTTCAAGTAATTTTACCATTTTTAACTCTTTTTTTCTTAAAACGGTTGATAAAATGTTTTTAAGAAAAATATGATTTTATTTATCTCTTTTGTCAAAAATCCATTTTCATCAAAATTCATGTTTTCTAAAAATATTTTTTTTAAATTTCAATATAGATTTATTAAACAAATTTTTACCCATTTTTACTTTTTACAATTTTTTTAAAGGAATCTTAATCTCATTTTCAAAACAATGCTTGTTTGGATTTTACATAAAATTTTAAAATAATATTTATTTTAATGTGTATGAAATGAACAGAATAATACATAGTTATAAACACTCAATGTTTTGTAACTTATTTAACAATATTTAAATGTTATTTTCAAATATATTTTTAATTTTTTTTGAACATTTAGTTTTAAAATGTGATTTTTAAAATGCAAAGGTTATTTCCCTCAAAAAATGTTTTTATGATATTTTTATGGTATTTATACTCATCAAAGAAATCAATCCTTTATTGAACTTATTATCCAATGGGGATAAATTGTATTGATATCATCCTTATTATTTATTTATGTGACATCCTGGACCTGAATACCATGTAACCCAGGCCCCGAGCTTGGTTGGCCACATGACCCCTTGTGCGTCTCCCCATAAGTCAGGGGATGACGACTAACAATGAGGGTTTAATGGTATATTAGTAGGGAGACTATACTACCATGTCAAAGTAACAGAGTGAATGTAATAACAATAATCATTAGTGGAAGAATAAACAATTATACAGATAAATTAAACCTCGAAAGAATAATAAAAACAATGGAAGAATGATAATATAAAAAAATTCCTCATAGGAAATGTCTGATACAGATATTCATGCATGGAATGCCAGTATAAAAAGGGAACAAAAAGTAGGAAATAGACATACCTGGAACAATAATATAAAAATAAAAAAAATTCAAAAGATTCTCCATAGCATCTCAAGACTAAGACCCGTCCTCTGCTACTAAGTTCCACCTAAGTAAAAGAGTCAACCATTAGATGAGGGGTGCTTGCATCTATCCACACCTTCAGGAAAACAATTAGCTTGAGTTACAAAGGCAACCCAAATGTGGTGTGAGATAAATCTCTGTAGGCCACCACCAATGATGTCTACGTGTAATCTGAGTGGTGATCATAAGTAAAAAGTGTGAAGCTAACAGTAGGAAAGTAAATCAATATAAACAACTAACCTCCCACTCAGGTTCTGAAGGACACCTAGAGGGTCTACCTACTTCATCTCAATGATGGAATGTCTGAGTATGTCACATGGTATATTTATATATTGATATAAATGTCATGGGGATATATTTCCTATTTCCCACATGTGAAGAATGGCATAGAGCTATTATTTGTACAACCCCCATATAACAGAATGGGTCAGGGCTATAATACCTACCACCCACATTTTATAGAATGGATTAGGGTTATAATACCTACCACAAAAATTTTATATAATGGATCAGGGCTATAATTCCTACTTCCCACATTTAAAAGAATAGACCGGGGCTATAATGCCTACCACCCACATTTTACAGAATGGATCGGGGCTATAATTCATGCTGCCCAAATTTAATATAATCCATTAGAATAACAATGATAAAGACATTCATATTATGAAATGTAAGGCAAACCATCTTACAACATTTCAAATTAGATAAATGACTGTTATGAAATGCCTTTAATGATAAAACACAACAAGGGAGTTGACATGCCATCCCTTGCTCCATTCCATATGATCCAAATAATTCACAAGGATTTCAGCCGTCATATCCTAGCCAACCCATAAAAGTCACCCATTTCATTTTATTAACAAGTTAATTCCATTTACAAGTCTCAAATCAAATAAAAAGGCTATATCAAATAGTCATAGGGTAAAATTGTAAATTTCAATCCATATGGGTCCAAACACACATGGTATGTCTTGGATTAGTCAAAATACATGTGAGAAAAAGGCTAATTCATTTAATTACCATGCAGAGATACTTGAACCATAAAACCCTACTTCGAGAAATTAGACTAAAATTGCCAATTTTGGTGGAATTCCCCTTGAGAGTCCATATAGTACAAGGGTGATCTCTAATTCCCTAACTAAGAGTCAATTAACCTAATTCATCACTCTAGATTCAATTAGACATGAATAAATCAACACATTAAAGGAGATTGGCAAGGGCCATCTCGCGTCACAATGATATTAAATATGAAACGACCAAAAATAAAATAGAAAACTATGTGACCACCCACCCTAGGGTCGTAGATGATGACTTGATGAGTATAGGCCTTAGATTCGGATTAGGTTGGAGTAGATCTGAGTTTTCATCCAACAACCTAAAAATATGATGAAAGATCCTACACCTAAATAGCACAACCGATGGAAAGATTCAGCGAAGAAAGAGGGGCATAAGAGGTTAGCCTTATCAAGGGGGATCTGAGGCTTCCAAAGGATTGAGAAACGGTTGCCGGATAGAGGAGCAATATGATATTGAAGGAGATAGAAGATTTGAAACCCACGAGATAAGAATAACAGCTGTGCGCATGGAGCAACGGAGAAAGAATAAATAAACCTAAATGGAATTAAAGAAAAAATGGTAAATTTTTCCTAAAATCTGACTCACATGGTTTATGTGCATGGTTTGGGAAACCATTCCCAAACTGTGTGTAAGGTTCTATCCCCTTATAGAAATCCCACACATTCTATGTGCATGGTTTCCTATACTTTAAAAAACACATAAAAAATAGTTCTTTAACTTCTGAAACTCTCTACAGTATGTTGCATTCTCGTGTGTCTGGGCCCGCACAACTTCTCCTAACCGTGCAACCCAATCTACTTTCCCCTTTTTCAGAGCTCTGAGCTCCAAAAGTTCCCCATACACTCATGTTCCCTCCTTATCTTAATTATAAGGCTTCACTAGGACCATTCAAGACATTAAAAAATTAAAACTAATGATACGTACCTTGGATGAAGAGTCAGGTCATTACAACCTCCCCTCCTTAAAGAAAATTGTCCCCGTATTTCCATTCCAAGGGTAAAGAGGTAATGTTAGTATAGAGTTCTCGCCACTGAGTTTTTACATCATCTTCCCACTCCAAGGTCTCATCCAATACCCTATCATACTTCCCTAGCACCCATATAAGAGGAACAAACCTACCTCAGAGTTTCTTCACACTCCAATTAACAATACAAACTGGATAGTCCTCGAAGGAAGCATCCATATCCAGCTCATCCTCCTTAGGTTGAAAGACATTGGATGGGTCTGGATAATACCGACGAATCTGAGATACATGAAAGACATTATACATGAACTAATATCTCTGAGGAAGTTACAATTGGTAAGCTGCTGGTCTGATCCACTTCAAAACCTCAAAGTGTCCAACAAATCTCGATAATAGCTTACCCTGATTCCGAATATGTATTTTCCCTAACTTGGGATAGAATTTCAGGAAAACCTAGTCGTCAAACTTGAATTCAAAAGGTCACTAATGCTTATTGGCATATGATTGTTTTTTGGACTGATCTGTCAACATATGCTTCTGAATCAGCTGGAACTACTCTAAAGTCTCCTTTACATGATGAGGTCCAAGGACAACTACTTCCCCTACCTCCAACCAACATAGAGGAGAGAGAAAAGGCCTACCATAAAAGGATTATAGGGATCCTTATCAATGGTAGCCTGGTAGCTATTATTATAATAAAACTCAATGAGGGGAATATGTTCCTCCCAAGAACCCCTAAAGTTGAGAAGGCACGCATGAAGCATATCCTCAATCAATTGGATTGTACGCTCCATCTTTCCATCAATATAAGGGTGATAAGTCGTGCTTAAAATTACCTTCATACCCAAGGCCTTCTACAACCCCTGCCAGAACCATGAAGTAAAACAATCATCTTTTTTAGAAATAATAGAACGAGGTGATCCATGAAGACATACCACCTCCTTGAAGTAAAACCTTCCCAACTCATCCACTGAAAAGGTCTATCACATAGGTAAAAAGTGTGTGACCTTCGCTAGATGATCAATGACAACCCACACTGCATCGTTTCCATGAGGTGCTCTAAGTAAACCAGTCACAAAGTCCATCAAAACATCATCCCTTTTCCACCCAATAATGGACAATGGATAAAGAAGACCTTCCATTCACCGATGTTCTACCTTCACTTAATGATAGGTGGAGCATCGCGTAATGAAACTGTTTATCTCACGCTTTATGCTAGGCCACCAATATTGGCTCCATAGATCTCGGTACATTTTGGTGACACCAGGGTAAACTACCCATGATGAGGCATGAAAATACCTCATCAGATCCTCTCTGATGTCTTCTAGGACCTACACACACACATAATAGAATAGTATCATCCCTATTGACTATATAATAATAAGATGTGTCTTCCTCTGAGACACTCTCCCGTAGGACAAGGCCTTCAAGATCAGAAAACTGTCTCGACCTTACCTATTCTAGAAGAGTAGATGTCACCGCTATGTATGAGAGGATAGTCTGACCATCATCCTCCTGAACTTCAATTTTTATATCCAATAATAAGACCATAAGATTACATTCATCACTAGACTCTTGAACTGCCTGTGTCTGAGTCTTTCAGCTCAGAGAATTGGCTATTAAATTCCCTTTCCCTGGAGTTCAGGCATGTTTGAAATCAAATGATTATAGGTACTCGACCCACATATGATGCCTGAGATTAAAATACCACTGTGTGAAGATGTATTTTAGGCTTTGGTGGTCTGTGAACATGAAAAAATGATATCCCAATAAATAGTGTATCCAACAGCGAAATTCATGAACAACTATAGTGATCTCGTGATTATGCATTGGGTAATTTCACTCATGAGGCCTAAAAGGAAAAGAACCATATGCAACAACTCACTCATCCTGTATTAGAACTGCTACAATCTCGACACCATATATGTCACAATAAACTGTATAAACCCTTCTTGGATCTGGAAAAATTAGTATCAATGCTAAAGTAAGTCTACCCTTCATCTCTTGAAAGGATGATTCACAAGCTCCTAACAAATCTAATTTCACTCCCTTTTACATCATACCTATAAGCAGCGCTGTAAGGAATGAGAAATCTAAAATGGAATGTATGTAGTATCTGACAAGACCCAAGAAACTCTGAATATCACATACGTTCTTGGGATGCTCCCAAGAAACCACAACTGTCACCTTCTATGGGTAAACTGAAACTCTTGACTCCGAGATGATATGAACCAAGAAGTGAAATTTACTAATCCAGAAGTAGAATTTACTGAGCTTAACATAAAGACGATTCACTCTTAATATATTCATCATGATCTCAAAATGGGTTTCATGGTCATGTTTCAATCAAGAATACACCAAGATATCATCTATGAAGACAACTATAAATGAATCTTGATATGGGTGGAAAACCCAATTCATAAGATCCATAAAGATAGAAGGAGTGTTCATAATTCCAAACAACATAACTAGTTACTCGTAAAGAACATAGATTCTCCTCAAAGATGTGTGAGATATGTCTAAAGTCCTGACACACACCTAATGATAGCCTGGCCTCATATATATCTTTGAAAACACCTTCTATCCTCGAAGCTGATCAAAGATGTCATCTATTCTAAGAAAAGGATACCGGTTCTTGATAGTTAGCTAATTCAAATGATGGTAATCCACACAAAGACTAAGGGAACCATCCACCTTCTTGGAAAAGAGGACAGGTGAACCAGAAGGATAAGTGCTGGGTAATATAATCTTTTACCTTCAGATCCTCTAATTAAGTCTTTATCTCATAAATCTTCTTAGGTGCCATCCTATATGGAGGAATGGTCACAGGTTCCACTACTATAACAAGATCAATAGTAAAATCCACCTCTCATACTGGTGGTAGACTAGAGGAGTCATTAGGAAAAACATCTATGAAGCACTCCACTACAGGAGGGAAAATAGTGGGTTTCAACCCCTGATCATTTAAGTAAATATTGGAAACCTGTTCTATAACACTACCCAACCTCTATTTCTCGGGTCTTTATCATGTCTCACAAACATCCCATTCTCCCTTATGCATGTGCGTAATGCCCTCTAGTCATGTAAACATCACCCTATAATGATATCAGTCAATATGGTCTCTATAGGGAACTAACTAGTCCATCCCGACGATTACATCAAAACCTACCATATTAAGAACATATAGGTTCCATTAAAAAAGGTAACTGCCCATCTCAATGGGACAATCCTGAAAATGATGAACACCCTCTGAACGGATACCTAGAGGTGTAAGTAGCATCATAAATCCATGGTAAAACTCCACATCGAGACCCAAAATCTAAGTGATTGCCTTAGATATGAATGAATGATAAGTTCCTATATCAAAAGAAGGAGATACTAAAGTGGAGGATACTATAATCATACCAAATATAGTTTAAGGTCTGGCACTTTACTCTTGCGACATAGGCTGGACTGCATATAACTGGCCTGTATCACAGCCCTGAGTCACTGCTTGACTACCCCGAGTAGTCCTGCTCTGCCGGTATTGCAAATCATACATCTTATTGCCTCTTCCTTGACCACCACCTTAGCCTGATCGAACAATGGTATTCCAGTTTCCTGACTATCGTGATCTTGTTGACCCCGCTCTAGATCAAGCCATAGGTTAAAATACCTACTATTTAGGCACTGGAGGAAGAAATATGCAGAAATGATGGAGGTGAACCCTAATTCCACAACCTCTTCATTTAACTGGATCTCAATTGCACTACCTCTTTTAATTCCCTGGCACTCCGTATTAGTGACAGACAGGAGAGAAGCCAATGGAAGGGGATTGAACACTACCACTCCCATGAGATTCCCTAAAATGATTCTTTCCCCCCAAATAAGATCCACTAAAATCTTTCAGTACTAAACTTTCCTGTATTTCACCATTAAAATATCTTATATTCTACTATGTAATTAGGCCCTGGTTGACTATCTATGAAATAGTCGTCATCCTAAAAACAATGACCTGTGATCGGACGACATAACACATCCCATCCCTGAATTTCTTAGCAGCCATAAGGTCATCAATGTCTAGAGAATAAGTGAAGCACATCAACTCAGTGAAACAGGATGAGTACTCAATGAATGACATGGTACCCTACTAAAAATTCATAAACTACCTAGATCAATTAGCCTTTAGAGTATAGGGAAATAAGTAGTCATAGAACATAATTTGGAAGTTAGACCAAACCATCTCTCTATGTTGTCCTACTTGGGTGATGAAATACCACAACCTCTTGGCTAAGTCATGTATCATGTAGGAAGCTAGCTTGACCCTCCACTCTAGAGGAATCTTTAGGTACTCTAAGATAGAAAGGATCACCTTAATCTAGGACTCCATAGCAAAAGGTCTTCCATCCCCTGATAAAGTGGGAGGATGCTATTGTAGAAACTCATGAGTTAGCTCTACCATGCTCAGGATAGGTCACACTCCACCCTGCATATTCTGCATCATATGTAAGAATCCCTCTTGAAACTAGGTATCATCACCCAATTCAGGTATAGGAGGAGGAACCACAGGTGGCTAATCTGGAAGAACAACTGGCGGTTCAGGGCCCGCTACCTCAGGAACATAATTGTTTTCGCCTTGAGGGCGTATGATTGGAGGACATCATGGGGTAATAATACTACAATGTCAAATGAACATCATGTAATAGATTTAATAAATTCAAAGGATTGCATTTAAAAAACTATGATAGGTACAAAATCCTTTCTAAAATAATGAACACACCTCTCTTCTTGCTTCTAAAGCTAGGACTAGATGTTGGAATAGACCATAACATGCCAAAAGAATGAAGAACACCCCTACCCACTACCAACATCAAGTTCAGTTCAATATTATAAGTTAGTCATATGGAAAAGTTTGTTCTCAAGTTACAAGTCATTTTAACCAGTTTAAACCAATGATATGTCATTTTATGGCCTATAAGGGCCCATACACCGTATAAGTCAGAATATGACACTCACTTGATTGTCATTGACATTTTAAATTTATTATACCTGTGATTATATCATTTCCCAGATGGTTGAGCTAGTTGGAATGCCATTTTCTGATCCATAAGGTCCCATACACTTTATGAATCAAAGAATGGAACCCAATAAACTCACATCATAAAATGATCCAAATCCTACAGAAAAGTGTCAGCACAATTTCATATATATAAAACAAGGCACAACAATATGAAACATGCAATAATCACTTAAATTTTAAACATGATATGAAAAAATGCATGTCCTATTCATATTGTGCCTACCGTGATGCATGTTCTACACATAACCCTCATTTCATCGGGTCGAACAATGAAATCAAAAATCCAATATCAACAATATTAATAACATCCCAAAACATGTGAAGCACCCAATGGTGAAATGATATCAACAGTAAAAGAAAAATCAATAACATCAATAATTTAAGTGAAATGGTCTTTACCCTATACATGGGTTCATGACACCCAAGAAAATCTTGTGACCAAGTTCCAATCATTTCTGACCTCTAATATATTGTCAAAAAATAGTAAATCAAGAAAGGAACCATCATCTAATATAACTTTGTGATGTCCCAGACCCAACTAACATGTAACTTAGGCCCCAAGCCTGGTTGGCCACATGACCCATGACACGTCTCCCCATAAGCTAGGGGCTGTCAACTAGAAGTGTGGGTTTAATGGTATATCAGAGGGGAGAATATACCCCCATGTTAGAGTAACACAAAAAATGTAATAACAATAAGTAGTAGCAGAATCATAAACAGTCTGACTGATGAATTAAACAGTGGAAGAATAATAGAAATAATAGAAGACTAATAATATAACAAAATTCCTCATAGGAAATGTTTTGATACAGATATGCATGCATGGAATGCCGGTACAAAAAGTAAAAAAGTAGGAAATAGATATACATGGAACAATACTAAAAAAGTAAACAAAAGTCAAAATATGCTCCATAGCATCTCGAGCCTAAGCCCACTCCTTTGCTCCTAAACTCCACCTAATAAAAAGAGTCAACAACCAGACAAGGGGTGCTTGCCTCTATACATAACTATAGGAAAACCATCTTCTTGGGTGCCAAAGATGACCCGAATAGGGTGTGAGATAAATCGTAGTAGGCCACCACCAACGGTGACTACGTGTAATCTAAGTGGCGCTCATAAAAAAATAGTTTCCATATAACAACAGGAAAGTAAAGCAATAAAAAATAAACAACTAAACTCCCTATCAGGTTCGGAAGGACACATTGTGGGTTTACCTGCTTCATCTCAATGCTAGAATGTCTGAGTATATCACCTGTTATATTTTCATATTAACATAAATGAAACGGGGCCATATTGTCTACCCCCTAAATGTGAGATAATGGAACAAAGATATTATGCCTATATCCCACATATAATATATCCACATTTTACATAATGGATCAGGGCTATAATACCTACCGCCCACATTTTACAGAATGGACTGGGGATATAATTCCTACCTCCCACATTTAAAAGAATGGCTCGGGTCTATAATGCCTACCACCCACATTTTACAAAATGGATCGGGGCTATACTACTTACCGCCCATATTTAACATAATTCACAAGCATACTAATTATAAGGACATTCACATTATAAAATGTAAGGAAAACCATCTTACAACATTTCAAATTAGATAAGCAACTATTATGAAATGCCTTTAATAATAAAACACAAAAGGGAGTAGCCATTCCATCCCTTGATCCATTCCATATAATCCTAATAATTCATAAGGGTTTTTCTTTTCACATCCCAGCCAACTTATACAAGTCACCCATTTCATTTTCTTAACAAGGAAATTTCATTTACAAGGCTCAAATCAAAGGAAATTGATATATCAAATAGTCATAGGGTCAAATTAAAAATTTCAAGATAGATGGGTCCAAACACCCATGTGGTGTCTTGGATTAGTCAAAATACACCTGAGACAAAGGAAAATTAATTTAATTACCAAGCTAGGATCCTTGAACCCTAAAACCTTACTTTGAGAAATTGGACTAAACTGGCATATTTTGGTGGAATGCCCATTGGGAGTCCATATAGTAAAAGTGTAATCTCTAATCCCCTAAACAAGAGTCAATTAACCTAATTCATCACTATAGGGTCAATTATAGATGAATAAATCAACACATTAAAGGATCTTGACAAGAGTTGGATCAGATCACAATGAGATTAAATACAAAACGACCAAAACTCAAATGGAAAACTACGTGAACACCAACCATAGGGCCATAGATGATGACTCACTGAGTATCTATCTCAGATTCAAATTAGGTTGAAGTAGATCTGAGTTTACATCCAACTCTTAGAAAATAAGGTGAAAGATCCTACACCTAAATAGTTCAATCGATGGAAAGATTCAACGAATAAAGAGGGGCACAAGATGTTATCCTTACTGAGGGGTATCCGACGCTTCTGATGGATCGAGAAATGGTCATCAGATAGAGGAGCAGTAGGAGATCGAAGGAGATGGAAGCTTGGAAACCCATAGGAGAAGAAGTGTTGTTGTACACATAGATAAAGGGAGAAAGAAGAAAGAATCATAAATGGAATTAGGGAAAAAATGGTAATTTTACCCTAAAATCTGACTTGTATAGTTTCTACACATGGTTTGGGAAACCGTTCGCAAACCATGCATAAGGTTCTATCCCCTTATAGAAAGCGCACACGGTATCTGTGCACAATTTCCGAAAACCATGCGCAAACCATGAGAAACAGTTCTGCAACTTCTACAACTCTATGTAGCAGGTCGCATTGGGCCCGCACGATTTCTACTAACCGTGCGACCCAGCCTACTTTCCCCTTTTTCAGAGCTACGGTCTCCGAAAGTGCCCTGAACGCTCCCATAACCTCTTTATATTTATTAGAAGATTTCACTAGGACTATTCAAGACATTGAAAAAGAAAACTAATGATCCATACCTTGTCCAAAGAGTCGGGTCATTACACTTTAGATGGTTTATTATCAGTTTGACTGAGGATGTATAATTTTATTACCATTCACCATATTACCTTGGATGTTTTATGATTATGTTTGTTTATTGGATAAAGTATTAACATTTAATATGATATTTTTTAAATATGAATGTTTATGTTGACTATGTTTCACCGCATTCATATATGAGGAATGAATTGGACTTTGTAAGTGATTGGTGGAGCCCCATATAGCCCCTCGATGCATCGATAGGTCTTATGAGACAAAATATATTAGGTTTTGGATGAGGTATTACCCATTTATATTGATGTATTGGAACAAGGACTTGATGGTATTAGATGTCTTGGAATAAGGTCTTGATGGTTTTTTTGATGTCAAACATTATTTATTCCATAATTATGAATTCAGTTATTGATATTCCATGTGATTATTTGACTAGTTAGAATATCCATGGTTAAGTTTCATTCTCATGGGGTTATTTACATGAAATTATTTGATAATAATTTATTCCCACCATATTATGCTTAAGTTATTGATTAAATAGAACGTGTTTTAGTTATTTACCATGCCATATTGATTATTCCTTATTTATTTATAGATTTCTCTATACGCTTACCATTTTTGAGAATCTAATCTAACCCATTTATTATGTCTTATTTTCCCCAGGATACGCGGAAGTGTTTTGTGATTGATATTCAGGGATACACTAAAGGGAATAATGAAATTCTCAAAGAAAATTCTTGGTGTATTTTTTGTTTTAAAATGTAATGTGAATTTAAAGTATGTATATAGTCTACCAAGACTACTGAAATATTCATTATTTTATTATGTGATTCCTTTTATCTTATGCCAATATAATAAAGTAGACATTGGTTATAGGGTACTAGGGTTGGGGTCACTATAGTTGGTATCATATGAAGTTTAGTAGAGACCTTGGGAACTATATTTAGGAAAACATAGATTACGGAACATAAGACTCTGATATAATTTAAGGATAAGTATACAAGAACATCCTAAAGATTTGGTAAGGAAGATATTATGTGGATTTTCCTAAAAAATATATCCATGTTTGGATACTATAAATGGACATGGTTCTGGAATAAATGTACATAGGGTAATAACTCTAAAAAGGGTGCATTAGGCTTGACCCAATCATCACCTAGTTCATGAAAATGATCCATACTATTCATCTAGTTTGACACTTATAGGGGATATAATTAGGATAATTCAAATTTCATTTATAAACCATTATAAAGGATTAGAAAATAAATATATATCCAAAGAAACCATGTTTATGATCATGAGATTTTCTATACATAAAAATTATCAATTTATGTTAAGTGTTTCATGAGTTTTTTTATTATACATTATTTTTCATAATGTTATGATCTAATCAAGTGTATACCATTATTTAGAAATAGAATCTAATAGAAGGAATGAGAACTGTATCAATGCATCTAGTACAAAGAGTAAGAGTGATCGTTTCTTTGATGGTCTTAAGAGAATCTTGTAAAGGGAACAAGTATCCCAAAAATTCTCATCATATGAATAAATAGTGTCATGTTATACCAAGGAAGAGAAATAAGTATCTAAGTATTATGTTTTATGAAATGGTTTAAATTAAACTTTGGATGAGGTTTTAGAGATTATTTATTATATTGGATAACTTATGATAACCATCATGGTTTTGGAAAATATTTATAAATATATAGAAAGACCTGTCAATATTTTATAGATCTTATGATCCATCAATAGTTAATTTTAGTTCTTTAGGCATAAAAAGTTCATCTTGAATAGACATTTCTCATAGTAAGAAATGAAGTGGAAAATGAATGAATCACAAAAAAATATGAAATTGTGACTATGAAATAGAGATATACCAGGTAAGTATATTTTGATATATTCTCAATCTAGATGGTAAAGGAATTCCTTATATCTAGGAAAATTATATTAAAACAAAATTACATCCTAATACCATTATTTATATTGAACCAATGGTATTTTAAATCATCACAGATTTAAGGTTTTGAGATACTTGACTTTACATTGATCATTTATTTTCTTGTGATCCACAAACTCTATCATTCTCTATAATTATTTATGTTTTTCTTCCATGTCCACATCTTCACTTTCAACAAATGTTCTTCTACTTAGAAACCTAGTTATTTGTTATTCTATACGACTTTTTTATTTTTATTGTCTATTATAAAGGGGATGTTTTATTAACCCTTCTTAAGATGTGGGATTTCAAGAAGGGTATTTTTAAATGAAAAACCCTTTATTAACAATATCAAGATTAAATTGTGAGGACACAATTTATTTAAGGGGGTAGAATATAACACCCCAAGATTTTAAAATATGAACATCATATTTGATATCATGTATAAAAAGAAACAAAAAGTGTTGAATGGAATATAATATCATGATACTTTATGATATATTTATTTTTTTAAATAAATACAATCTATTTGATAACTTTCAATGTACGGAACACAAGGTTTTAATGAAACATGACACTCTATTAAAATATTATTATTAATTAAACATGACCATTATAACCTTAATGTTAAGTTGTAGGGTATGAATAAAACAAAATAAATTATGAAAATTATATGGTTTAAACATGTATAAAATAAATAAAATGGATATATATTGATTATATATAAAATTATAACCAGTTAAAAGAAAAAAAATGTAACCTAAAAAACTGCATTTTTCTAAAAGGTGGTTTAGTCGCGCTTTGCGCCCATAATTTATAATTAATTTTTAACAATTTTATAAAATATATTTCAAAAAATAAACTTCAATTTTGAAATTATAATATCAAAATTATCACAAGGTTAATTTTTGGTATTTTTCTGAAAAGATTCATTTTTTGATGAATAGTGAAAAATACTGAATTTTAATTGAAAAATGCCTTTTTGTTTAAATTATTTATAAAGTTAAATTATATTATAAATTTATTTTAAATTAAAATTAGTTAAATTATATATATTAATTTAATTTATTTCATTGGAATAATTTTTATATTGAATTTTGATATAAAAAATTTGTAAACTTTTGAACATTTTCTCTTTGAAAACTCGCTTTCTCATTGCGTCTTCTGGATTAATTTAAAATTTAAATTTTCCAATTATGTGAATTTAATTTCGAAAAATGGATTATATATTTTTAATAAGAACAAATTATATTATCTATTAAGGTAAACATATTTTTTGACCATAATGAATGGTAAAAACAGTAAAAACTATTTACCACGGTTATATTAAAAATGGGTTTACCAAGGGGGTTGAACTAAGAATAGGGTTAAAAAAGGACCCAAAAAAATATAAATTATATTTTTTGGAAATATTTACATATTTTACTTCAAAATTTTTAATATAGGCTCATTCAGAATCTTTTCCATGTGAAGGACTATCATTTTGTATTCTTTTGGGAAAATTCCAAGTAATTTTCAAGAGGGTTCCCTTTACCCATTTATTAAAGGGAACTCCCTACCATCAATTATTCAAACACATAAAGAAATTTATATATACCAAAACCCACCAAAATATCTCCCAAAAATCCTTATAAATATTCTATATCCACTGGTCCTCCCAAAATACCATCCCTAGGGTTATTTAGAGGAGATCCAAAGGAGGTTTCTCTTAGAGAAGGTAATTATCTTAATAAAGCTCTTTCATTTAATTTCATATTTTTCCACATTAAATTGTGTATTAAAACATATAATAAAATTATAACAGTATATACATATACTAATATGTTATTATTTTTATGGAATAATATTTATCCATCTCTACTTCCATTAAATGAGAAATGAAATCATTAATTATGTGTATGATGGACTACCTCCTCGCAAACCGATGTTGTTTGTTTTCCATAAGCACCATTTAAGGTTTTATATAACTATATATTTAACATAAATGTATTATATATATTATATTATTATACTTCTTGAATTTTAATATCATATATAACTTTTTTATGTTCCATTCCATTTCAAATACGATAATGTTTCTTGCATGTACGACAGACTACCACCTCATGTAACGATGTGATTCTTTTTTCACTTATGATTTACATAAAATGTAATAAGGATAAAATTATTTAATATATGTGATATATATTATATTATATTTATTATTTAAAATTAATATATCATCCAATTCCTTACACTTTTACTCATTAAGGGAATTATATCATCGCTAGTGCGTACTTACGACCTACTGTCTCCACGAAGCAATGCGATTCATTTTCCCTGTCCAACTTTCATAAATGGTTATAAAAATATATCTAATGAGTAAATATAATATTTATAAAATTATTATAATTATAAATATGATATATATATCTTATTCACAAGAACCATAACTTTCATGACTGTCACGAACCGAATCTGGTCTCCACTATTAACGACACCAAACCCGGCCCATGGCAAGGAAAGAAGGGATTTCCCTATCCTCACGTGCAGGAAAAAGTGACTGTGTATCATTTATCTTGGTTTGGGAACGATTTAAATGAATATGTATACTTAAAATATCAAAAATATTTGATAAAATGAATTTGAAAAATTCATACCAGCAAGGTTTATACAAAAATCCAAAACTAAATAAATAAGTTCAAATGAAATAAAAAAGGTCCAAAGACACAATTAAACAACAAAAAAACAGCCCCATGGACTCCACATGGCAATGGGGTCATCACCCCCAAGCCATCTCCACAACTCCATCCCAAGGATGAGGACTAACACCCTGAACCACCATCACCTTTGGCCTTTCCTTTACCTGAGTCAAGCATAACCAAGTATACTTACATCCAAGGGGTGTAAGTAGGGTGTGAGACTAATACCAATAGGATACCAACAAATTATTCTAAATAGAATTCAATAAAATGTGAAAAGGCAAGCGGTTTTAATACACAAAGAAAAGCAGTGATAAAATCCAAGAAATGTGACTTTCAATTGATAACAATTTTCAAGCTAAAGATTTCAGAATGTTCACACATTTAAAGAGAAATATGAGCTACTATAAAGTACTTCCAAAAACAACCCACAATAAGGGTAAATACCACAAATCAAATGAGCACCAAAACCAGGAACACCCCTAGGAAAATAGATAGTCTCAGGCCCTATGTACCTCATACCTCGGTGTAAAGTATCCAAGTAACAATACTTTCCCATTCATGATCCACTAGTAGGGAACATAACCATAACCCAGTGGTCCCCAAATATCATCCACATAGTTTAGTTAGAGTTGTAGTTATCCATTTGCTCAGTGAAACATGGACACAACCCATCCGGTTCACTAGCCGTACTAGTACATATCCGCCCACCTAAGTACCCTAGATTCCCCTTTTTGTGTTCAAACAATTTCAGAAAACAACATACATAAATTTGAATATAAAACACCACTACTTTTCAAAAACAAACAATATAGTATCTACACACACGTTATACCATTTAAAACACACAACAAAACATTTTGATTTTCAATAAAACAACCTCTCAAAATATCCAATTGTTTTGCACCCAAAGCTCTTTGAAATATCCACTTTTCACACTATGCACACACTTTTAAGTCACCCAAAAAAATGGAAGTTAAATAAACTTTAATGAAACCAACAATTCATTTTTTGGGTAGCCCCATGTGAACCAAGAAGTTATATCTTTTAAAAACCCCCATTTTCACACAAACATGGCACTTAAAGCCCATTTGCTTCCCAAACACTATTTAAACAGACTTTCGCAGCAACAAACAAAAATAATTAACATTAAAAACCTTATTTTCAGTCCTAATACAGTTCAATAAAATCCACTAAGTAATTATTTCTCATCCCCAAATGAACCAATAAAAGATTAGTATGAAAACCGCCCAATTTCACCAAAAATTGGAACTTAAATTTCATTTGCTTTATAAATGAAACTAAAACCAATTTTTGCAGAAACATTCAAATTAAATAAACATAAAAATACCATGAACATAGAAATATAAGTCACAAAAATTTCATGCAAAATGGAATCACCTACCAAATTAAGGAAAACCCTTGAATCACCGTGAGAAAATTAATTCTCACCACCACCGCACCAATAAGGACCTTGAAAAAACCTAAAACCACAATAATTGGAAAAGAAAACCCAAGGTTAGACCTTAGGTTTGGAACCCTACCCACTGGTCATTTGGGAATTCATGGAAGAGGGAATAAACCCTAATAAAAACAAATGAAACCCTAAGCAATTTGAAATAGGAAAGAAATGGACTCACTTACTTGAAGTATCCTGAAGTAATCACTCCAAAACAATAGTAGATGAAATTTAAAATAGCTAAAATTCAGGGGTTGTTCTAACAAGATTTAGGAGGTAATTTAAGAACTGGAATGGAGGGAAAAGACTAATAATTGAGAGAGTTAAGAGGGTATGAAGTTACCTCTTCAATTCTGGCCGATTTGAGATACCCTATGAAGTTTTGCCCTAATTCGCGATTTCAAAGAGCTCTAAGGAGGGGGTAAAGGTAATGGGAGATATCCTGGGCTTCTTAGGGTCTAAAGGTAGGTATAATAACCGAAAATTTTATTATAATGAATAATATATTAAAAAATTAAAGAAACCATTGAAAACTGGAAAATGGGCTTTCAGGTTGTCCCAATTCTTAAATAAAAATCCAAATACCCCATTTTTATGGATTCCTAAGGGGTCCAAATTTCATTTTTGGTGTTAAAAGGTCAGTGGATGATATTTTGGAATTGGAATTGGAAAAAAATATTTAAAAATGAAATAGTTATAAAATAATCAAAATCGGTTTTTAAATCTGGAAATGGGCTCTCAATTTGGCCCAAATCATGAAAACTCACCCTTTCCTCCGGAAAAGAATGGGAAACCACTAAAAAAAAGAATTAATGAAAATTAAATGAAATTTACCTTTAAAATAAGTTATTTATGTGAAAATTATCCCCACCATGAAATACTTTCCACCCCGGAAAGTCAACATGAAGCTTGATTTGAAAACAGGAATGGGTACTCTTCCTCGACCCATGACTTCTGCTCCCATGTCTCATGAGTATCACTACCATGCTTCCATAGAACCCGGACTAATGGAATATACTTCCATCGAAGTATCTTCTCTTGGGAGTCCACTATTTTCACCAGCATCTCAATAACAGAAAAGTCAGTCTCTATCTCCAGTTCTTCCCAACTCAACACATGGGACAGATCTGAGTTGTATTTCTTCAACTGAGAGACGTGGAAGACATCATGGATGGATGTCAATTGAGAAGGTATGGCCAATATGTATGCCACCTTTATAATACGATCAATTATCTCAAATGGCCCGACATACCACGACATCAACTTACCTTGCTTCCCCAATCGACGATGGCCCAGACGAGGGGCCACTTTCAAGAATACCCTGTCACCCACAGAAAACTCTAGGCCTCGATGCCTCTGGTCAGAATAATATTTATGATGACTCTAAGCTGTCAATAAGCGCTGCCTGATCAAATTTATCTTCTCAGAAGTCTCCTCTATAAGGATCGACCCCAACAGTGAAGTCTCTCCTACCTCATCCCAACATAGGGGGGATCGACATGGCTGACTGTAGAGCGCCTCAAAAGGGGCCATTCGAATCGAGGATTGGTAAATGTTATTATAAGAAAACTCAAACAATCCCAAATGGCTATCCCACGAACCTCCAAAGTCCAGGACACATGCACAAAGCATGTCCTCCAAAATCTGATTTGCCCGCTCTGTCTGACCATCCGTCTGAGGGTGGTATGACATGCTCATCTTAATCTAAGACCCCAAGGCCTTCTGAAGGCCTTCCCAAAATTGAGAAGTGAAGAGGGGGTCTCTATCTGAGACAACTGCTGATGGTACGACATGGAGTCTCACCACTTCCCGAAGATACAAATGGCCCAACTCATCCACTTTAGTTATATCTTTTATCGGAATGAAGTGAGATGATTTGGTCAGATGATCAATCACCACCCAAATGGCATTCTTACCCTGATGTATACGAGGTAATCCAACAATGAAGTCCATGGAGACCTCGTCCCAATTCTAGGTAGGAATGGGTAGTGGTTAGAGGAAACTGGAAGGCCTTTAGTGCTCTGCTTTCACCTGCTGGCATGTGTAGCATCTTGAAACAAATTCCTCTATGTACCATCTCATAATAGGCCACCAAAACTGCCAACTGACATCATAATACATCTTAGTGGCACCCGGATGGACAACCCACTGAGACTGGTGGCTCTCTTGCATCACCACCTTCTGCAGAGACAACGACACTACTGAACGGCCCTTGTAGCACAAGATGCCCTTAGGAGATGACGACCAATCAGAGGATGTCTCCCCACCATAAAGAAACTGCTTCAACTGCTGACAAAGCTCATCACTAGGCTGTTCCTGTAGAATCAACTCCAACAGAGAAGGAGTCAACTGTATGCTCACCAAGAATTCCCCTCCACTGTGTTCCCTGGTCTCCACATGCATCTGAGAAAAGAGCCCCATCAATGTCCACTCATCACTGGACTTCCTCAAAGCCTACACTGGAACCCTTCTGCTCAAGGCATCGGCCACTACATTACCCTTTCCTGAGGTATAGACAATGTCAAAGTCATACCCCTGCAAGTAATCAATCCAACAATGCTGCCTCAAGTTGAGGTCCTTCTGTGAGAAGATATAATCCAAGATTTTGTGATCAGAGTAGACCACAAACTTCTCCCCAAAGAGGTAGTGACGCCATGTCTTCAAAGCATTCACCACCACTGCCAACTCCAAGTCATGGGTCGGGTAGTTGTTTTCGTGTGGTCAAAGTTGGAAAGAGCCATACGTGACCACATGATCATCCTGCATAAGCACACACCCAAGACCCATACCTGAAGCATCACAATATACCACATATCCCTTTCCAGCCTCTGGTAAAATCAGCACGAGGGCGGTAGTCAATCGCCTCTTTAGCTCCTCGAATGACACCTGACATTCTGAACCCCATACAAACATCACCCCTTTCCAGGTGAGGGCGGTCATCGGTGAAGCAAGCTGAGAGAAATCCCAAACGAATCGCCTATAATAACCAGCCAAGTCAAGAAAAATCCTGATCTCGAACACATTCTTCGGTTGCTCCCGCGACATGGCTGCACTAATTTTCTCAGGGTCCACTGATACTCCATGCTCCGAGGTCACATGCCCTAGAAATCTCACCTCTATGATCCAGAAAGTGCACTTTGACAACTTTTCATAGAGGCGGTGATCCCGTAATGTACCCAAAATGATCCTCAAGTGATGTTCGTGTTCCTCCTCAGATCTAGAGTATACCATAATGTCATCCACAAACACCACAACAAAGGAATCGAGATACTGATGAAACACCATGTTCATGAGTTCCATAAAGACCACTGGAGCATTGGTCAATCCAAAGGGCATGACTAAATACTCAAAGTGGCCGTACCTGCTTCGAAAGGCTGTCTTTGGAATATCTGACTCTTTCACCCGAAGTTGATGATACCCCGAATGCATGTCTATCTTTGAGAACAACTTTTCCGCCTTCAATTGATCGAAAAAATCATCTATTATAGGCAAAGGGTATTTATTTTTAATTGTTACCTTATTCAGATTCCGGTAGTCAAGGCACAACCGGAAGGATCCATCAGCCTTTTTCGTGAAGAACACAGGAGCGTCCCAAGGAGAGACACTCGGGCGAATGAATCCTTTGGATTCTAAGTCTTCCAGCTTTATCCTTAATTCCCTCATATCGGTGGGGTCCATACGATAAGAGGGAAGAGATATCAGCTGTGTTCCCGGTGCCAGATCAATAGAAAACTCCACATCCCGCTCTGGGGGAAAACCTGAAAAATCATCCGGTAATACCTCCGGAAACTGATTCACTACATGAGGTAGTTAACCTTTAGGGGAAAGACCATACTCTAGCACGAACGAAGATAACTGGAAGATAACACTTCCCAACACTGGGAGTGGAGGCCCTGCGTGACCTGACTAAGGATCCCATTCTCCACGAAAATCCTGATGACTCACATCAGGTGCCATGAAACTCACACGCTGTATGGAGAAATAGATGTGTGCCTGGAAGTGTACTAGACAATCCATACCAAGTATTATGTCAAACAGTTCCATATCTAGAACCATGAGGTCCCACTCTATCTCAACCCCTGACACAGAAAGCGCACACGAGGGGCACCTACGACCCTGCTCCTTCTTTCCCAGCGGTGTCACCAACTCCATCGCGAAAGGCATCAACTCAGTTGGAAAATTCAGCATGTCCACAAAATGGGAAGAAATAAATTAAATAGAGGTGGCAGTATCAAAAAGAGCAGTAGATATAGAAGATGTGATCAGAATGGTACCTCGAACTGTCGACGGTCCCACCTATGATCCTGATGGTGCCTGATCCACTGCATGGAGATGTCCAATATCTTCCTGAGGATGATCGCTAGTCTGTGGTTGTGCCCTGAACTGGCTCTGCCTAGAAGATGATCCAGCCCTACCCCCACGACTGCCAAATCGAGATCCCCCAGTCCTCAACGGCTTGGAATGTGCTGGCACTCCTCTTGAAGCCACTGACCCTGCCCCACTTGGGAGTGGACGTGCCACACCGTAGAAGCGCTGCAAATGCCCCATACCTCCACACTAGTAACAAGGCTTCAGAGGAAGTGGAAATGATGGTTGGATATGCCCAGGATTCCCACATTGGTGTCACATGACCGATATCACATCAAAATCCACAGAAGAAAACTGCCCGGAAGAGTGGCCTGAACTGCTACCTCCTTTCTTCACATGATCCCCCCGCTTACTTTTCTTCTTTGAGGAGCTTCCACTACCCACTGCTGATACTGAACCATAGAAACCATCCCTGCCTTTAATATCGATCTCCACCATGCACACCCGATCAACGACCTCAGCATAGGTCCTCAGCTTAAACAAGAACACTTGGGAGTATATCTCTGGTCGCAATCCTTTCTCAAACCTCAGGGCATTCACCTGCTTGTTAGAGAAAATTTCTGGAGCATACCAAACCAACTCAGTGAAACGGTTAGCATACTCCATCACATATAGATTCTCCTAAAAAAGTTCCATGAACTCCCTAGAACTAGCATAAGACAACACCTCAGGGAAGTATTGGTCATTGAAGACAACCTTGAAATCTCCCCAGTGCATCTGCTCATTCTTCCCAGCCTGAAGCACTGACTCCCACCACTTACTACTGGGACCCTCCAATAGAAATGAGGCACACTTTACCCTAAGATCCTCGGGTGTTTCCAGGAACTCAAACATACGCTCGATCTTCTCGATCCATTCTTCTGCTTCCTAGGGTTCTGAGCTACCTCGGAAGGTAGGAGGCTTGTTTTTCAGAAACTCTTGTGCTTTATCTTTTCTAGGACCTGTCTCTTCTACCATAACATGAATAGGAGCAGGATCTGGTCCCTTTCCTAAATCTTGGATAGCCTGAACCACAGCCTCCATGAGCCTCTGATCAATCGGTGTGGGAGAACTCTCTCCAGCTTCCTCCTGTGGGTGCGTGGGAGCTTTCCGGGGAGGCATGTTGCTACAAAATGCAACAGTCACAAAACAATAGTCAATACAAAAATTCTGAAAATTTTAATCAAATACATCAAATATAAATAAACTAAACACATTTCAAAAATAAAAAAACAGCTACTCCACATCCACCTGATGTCCACGTGTGGTCTACAGCCCACACGTCTCACCTGGAAGTGAAGTCAATCTGTAAATTCCAACATCCCCTAGTGACTCATGGTCTGCCATGAGAGGTGCATGCCAGACACCCTACTCACAACCAAAACCCCAAGCCCTGACAATCCTATCTCCTATCTATCCCGACTAATCCCAAAATATCAATATAAACCAAAAACTTTAACCTCCTCAGATACCATTTTGTCACGAACTGAATCTAGTCGCCACCATTAACGGCACCAAACCCGGACCATGGCAAGGCCCGAAGGGCGTTCCTTATCACCACGGGCTGGCACAAGTGCCCGGGTATCATTTATCTTAGTTTGGGAATGATTTACCTGAATATGTATACTTAAAACATCAAAAATATTTGATAAAATGAATCTGAAAAATTCATACCAGCAAGGTTTATACAAAAATCCAGAACTGAATACATAAGTTAAAATGAAATAAAAAAGGTCCAAAGACACAATGAAACAACAAAAAAATATCCCCATGGACTCCACATGACAAGGGGGTCATCACCCCTAAGCCGTCTCCACAACTCTATCCCAAGGATAGGGACTAACATCCTGAACCGCCATCACCCTTGGCCTTTCCTTTACCTGAGTCAAACATAACCAGGTCAACTTACACCCAAGGGGTGTAAGTAGGGTGTTATCCTAAGCCCAATATGATACCACCCAATGATTCCAAATAGAATGCAATAGAATGTGAAAAGGAAAGCCGTTTTAATACGCAAAGAAAAGCAGTGATAAAATCCAAGAAATGTAACTTTCAATTAATAACAGTTTTCTAGCTAAAAAATTCAGAATGTTCACACATTTAAAGAGACATATGAGATAATTTAAAGTAATTCCAAAAAAACCCCTCAACAAGGGTAAATACCAAAAATCCAATGAGCACCAAAACCGGGAACACCCCTAGGCAACTAGATAGTCTCGGGCACTATGTACCTCATACCTCGGTGTAAAGTATCCAAGTCACAATTTTTTCCCATGCATGATCCACTAGTAGGGAACATAACCATAACCTATTGGTCCCAAAATATCATCCACATAGTTTAGTTAGAGTTGTTGTTATCCATTTTCTCAGTGAAACAGGGACACAACCCATCCAGTTCACTAGCTGTACTAGTACATATCCGCCCACCTAAGTACCCGGGATTCACCTTTTTGTACTCAAACAATTTCAGAAAACAACACACATAGTTTTTCATATAAAAAAAACACTACTGGTCACAAACAAACAATACAGTATCTATACACACTTTATAACATTTAAAACACACAACAAAAAATTTTGATTTTCAATAAAACAACCTCTCAAAATATACAATTGTTTTGTACCCAAAGCTATTTGAAATATCAACTTTTCACACTATGTGAACACTTTTAAGTCACCAAAACAAAATGGAAGTTAAATAACCTTTAATGAAACCAACAATTAAGTTTTGGGATAGCCCCATGTGAACGAAGAAGTTATATCTTTTAAAAAACCCCATTTTCACACAAACATGGAACTTAAAGCCCATTTGCTTCCCAAACACCATTTAAATAGAATTTCGCCGAAAAAAAAGAATAAGCATTAAAAACCTTATTTTTAGTCCTACTACAGTTCAATAAAATCCACTAAGTAATAATTGGTCAGCCCCAAATGAACCAATAAAAGATTTGTATGAAAACCACCCAATTTCACAAAAAATTGGAACTTAAAATTCATTTTCTTTATAAATGAAACTAAAACCAATTTTTTTAGAAACATTAAAATGAAATAAACATGAAAATATCATGAAAATAACAATATAGGTCACAAAAATTGCATTCACAATGTAATCACCTACCAAATTAAGGAAAACCCTTGAATCACCCTGCAGAAATTAATTCACACCACCACCACACCAATAAGGACCTAGAACAAACCTAAAACCACACTAATTGGAAAACAAAGCCCAATGTTAGACCTTAGGTTCAAAACCATACCCCTGGTCATTTGGTACTTCAAGGAAGAATGAATAAACCCTAATAAAAACAAATGAAACCCTAAGAAATTTGAAAGAGGAAAGAAATGGACTCACTTATTTGAAGTATCTTGAAGTAATCACTCCAAAACAATAGTATATGAAATTTAAAACAGCCAAAATTCAGGGGTTGTTAGAAAAAGATTTAGGAGGTCATTTAGGAATTATAATGGAGGGAAAAGAGTAATAATTGATAGAGTTAAGAGGGGATAAAGTTACCTCTTCAATTCTGGCCGATTTGAGACACCCTATGAAGTTTTGCCCTAATTCGTGATTTCAAAGAGATCCAAGGAAAGGGTAAAGGTAATGGGAGCTCGCCTGGGATTCTTAGGGTCTAAAGGGAGGTGGAATCACCGAAAATTTCATTATAATGAATAAGATATTAAAAAATTAAAGAAACCATTGAAAACTGGAAAATGGGCTTTCGGGTTGGCCTAATTCTTAAATAAAAACCCAAATACCCCATTTTTATGGATTCCTAAGGGGTCCAAATTTCATTTTTTGAGTTAAAAGGTCATTGGAAGATATTTTTGAAGTGGAATGGAAGAAAAATATTTAAAAATTAAATAGTTATAAAATAATCAAAATCAGCTTTTAAATCTGGAAATGGGCTCTCGATTTGGCCCAAATCATGAAAACTCACCTATTCCTCCCGAAAAGAATGGGAAACCCCTAAAAAAATAATTAATGAAAATTAAATGAAATTTACCGTTAAAATAAGTTATTTATGTGACAATGAAAAAACACACATGACAAAAAAAGACAATTAACACCCGAAACAATGAAAATAAATAAATAATATTAAAAAAAGGTGATAAAGTGTTATAAGATGATCATATATGATATAGAAAATATGATTATAGTTTTGGTATAAATTAATAACATGATTAAAAACATTATACATGAGGTACGCACACATATGAATGAAATTAGACCTAAGGTAAGGGTTTCTCGTCCCACTTTTACTTCCGTGAGACATAAGCCATATTCACCACTAATTCCGTTATGTGGTGTATATAACACACCTTTTGATATGATACATCAGGAATATATTTCTCTTAATTATATTTAAATTTTCATTTGAATTTATTTATTTCATGGTTCATATGATTCCAAGTTACTGAAGTGGTAGGTTTTATTTAACAATCTCATCGTTATTCAAGATTGTTTTCATTTAAGTATCCCCTGGGTGAGTTATTTGATATTTATATATTAAAATAAATATATTTTATTATAATATAAATATTCATAAAATTTTTAAATTAATATTACTATTTTACACTCTTTGGTACTTAAAATGATTCGTAAAATGTTTTTAAGAAAATCTAACTTTATTTCTCTCTTTGGTAGAAAAAACTCTTTCATAAAAATCCATGTTTGCTAAAAAGTTTTATAAAAAAATTTTCAAAAAAGTTTGAACATTTTAAAAATGATTTATTAAATAAATTTTTACCCATTTTTACATTTTAAAAAATGTTTTAAAGGAATCTTTACATTGTTTTTAAAACAATGCATGTTTGTATTTTACTCAAAATGTGAATGGAATCTTTATTTTAACATGTATGACATGAATTTTTTGTTTTATGATTTCATGAAATCTTAATGTTTTAAAAATTATTTTACAATATTTATAGTTAATTTTTAAATAAAATTATTTTCAAAATGTTTTTTTTAATTTTTTTTTTTAAAAATGTGTTTTTCAAAATAAAAAGGTTATTTTTCTTAAAAATATTGTAAGGATATTTTTATGGAATTTATACTCATAAATGACATCAAACCTTTATTGGACTTATGATCCAGTTGGGATATATTGTAATGATATCATCCTTATTATTTATTTGGATTTTTTATTATTAGTTTGAATGAGCATGTACAATTTTATTACCATTCATCATATTAATTTGGATGGTTTATGATTATGTTTATTGATTAGGGAAAGTATTAACATTACATATGATAGTTTTTCAATATGAATGTTTATTTTGATTTTGTTTCAGCCCTTGCATATGAGAAATGAATTGTACTTTTTAAGTGATAGGCGAGGCCTTCTATAGCCCCTAGATGCATCAGTAGGTCTCATGATACAAACTAGATTGAGTTTTGGACCAGACCTTACCCATTTATATAGATTTATTGGAACAAGGCCTAGATGGTACTATATTTCTTGGAATAAGGCCTCAATAGTATATTTTAGATGTCTATAATTATGCATTTAATCATTATGAATTCATTTATTGATATTCCATATGATTATTTTATTAGTTAGAATATCCATGGTTAATTTTCACGTTCATGAGATTATTTATATGGAATTATTTGATCATCATTTATTCCAAAAATATTATGATCCAGTTATTGATTAAATGGAATATGTTTCAGTTACTTATCTTATTGTATTTATTATACCTTATTTATTCATAGCTTCTACTATACTATTACCCTTACTAAGCATCTGATATCACCCATTTATTATCTTTTATTTTCTCTGGGATATGAGGAAGTGTTTTATGATTGATATGCACGGATACAATAATGAGAATAATGAAATTCTCAAAGAAAATTATTTGTGTATTTTATGTTTTAAAATGTAATGTGAATTTCATGTATATATCTAGTTTACCAAGACTACTAAACTATTCAGTCTTTTTGGGTGCGATTCCTTGTATATTATTATAATGTAATAAAGTAGAAATCATCTCTAGGATATAGGGGTCGGGGTCAGTACATTTATTTTTAATGTAAAACAGGTTTGGAATTGGGGTTTTCTATTATTTTCTTAGTTGGGTTTGGGTACCTCTATTTTAGTGATTCCTATACCTATTACCATTCCTAAATATCTAAATATTTATTTAAATTTATATTTTAATTTTAATTGAATTAAAAAAATCAATATTCCATTATTCCATTAAGGTGTAAATTTATATAATGTTATTTAGATAGTTTCCCTCCTTATTTTCGACTAAAGTATATAGTAAGTATTTTTTAAAAAATAAATTACGCATTAATTTTTTTATACCATTTATTAAATTTAAAATTATTAATATATATATTTTTATTTATGTTTCAACTGATGCGATGAAGTGTGAGACCGGAGGCTCAACCTTTTGAATCTATTTCAAAAAAATTGGAAGCCAATGATTTTAAATGTGTGTGGGGGGAGTTTATATTTAAAAATATACACATTTCAAAACTATTTGTTTCAATTAAAGCATCCTCTTTTTTTTAAATTATTTATTTTGTTAATATGTTTGATACCATATATTATAACATTTATAACATTTGAATTTGAATTTAATTTTTTATTACTATGATTACTTCATTGATGAGAACTTTAAATAAATTATAATCACCCAAATATTTCATAAGAAACAATGAATGAATCAATTTAGTGGGAAAATAAATTGAACACTTTATTATACTTGTTAAAAATAAAAGTTCACAATAAATACAATCAAGTTATATGATTAAGAGATGAAATTTCTCAATATTGTAGGCATTGGATGTGCACTAAAATATACATGCATATGATTCATTCAGATTAAATGCATATGATGCATGTAAATAAATCCTAAGATGCATGTAATACATACATGTGGTGTATATGAATAAGATGCATGTACACCCGCAATGCATGCCGAAAATATAGAGACACAACATGTGAATAAAATTCCTATATTCCATTTCTACCATGTTTTAAATTGTTATAATCCATTAATAATGGATTAAATACTTTTCATTATGATCATTGAATGCATTGATATATGAGGGTGTCATTTTATAATGTCTATAATTCCCAACACATTCCTCATTCATGGAGGAATGTTAGGACATCACCTATAAAATGAGAATTGGTTATCCATGTTTATAGGAGGGTTGATTACATTCATTTGATTCTTATAATGATCATCAGTTTCATACAAAGTTCTTAAAGCCTTCTCTTTTTTCCGAGAATCATTTATCTCTCCTAAGAAGGCGTTATAACCCCTTCAAAAGCTCGAGTTCCCTATAGTTATGAACTGGGATCCAATGACTAGTCTACCCACCTCAAAGGCATTATTACTTGATCTGATTCTCCTCATAGTCTTCCTCAAGAATTCCCCTACGATTTAGGAAGAAGAAATCTATTGTAATCCCGAACCAGTTATGCTATAGTTTTGTATGTTTTTTCATATATCTTGCACATTACTTCTTTTTGAGGATAGACCCATATTTTTTGGGTTTTGTTCCACTAACAAAGAGTTATATTATGATCCTAAAAGGCTTAACAATGGTGTTAAATAATAGGTTAAAGGGTTAGCTGATTCCTGGGATCTATCACGCATGAATGCTTGACAAAGTGTGGCTCTCCAGCCAGGGGATCCGTTGTGATGTAAAGAGTTTCATACCCAAAGAGTTGGGGAATTTAAGTTCTTTTATAGGTTCATATGGATGTAATGTTAGATGTGTTCGTATGAGGGAGTGTGATTACAACCTAATAGTTGCATTAGAGAAACCTTCCTCATTGGATCAATGGGAATTATTCATTGTTTATTAAGAACTCAATATATGAATTTTACTAGTTTATTTTTTCATTATATGATAATATAATGATATTTATGTAATAAATCCATCAAAAGTATCATGTTAATCTCTTAATATGATTGGGAATACCAATGATGTGAGTGTTGTGTGATAAAAATGGTTGAAAATTAGTTTTACAAAAATAGAGAATCTAGTTTTTCTTAATTTAGTGAGTGTATAGAGTTTTAATGTAGTATTTAATGTGGGATTGGTATTACATTACGAGAAAAAAATAATATAAAGAAATGAAATCTAATATAAAATTTAGTTTTAAAATATTTTTTGTGCAACATATATCATGGGTGAAAGAGTTCCCATGAATTTCATACAGATTTCATGCATGACTTGTTTCATACAAATGAAATTAATGTAACATGAAAATGTTGATCACAACATGTAAATATCATGCGAGGAATGCAGGAAGTGGGAGTGGCTTGCACAAAATGACACACATAAGAGAGGATGAATAATACCCATACCTAGTTAATCCCATATTTATAGTGACCTTGGCTTTTTACACATCCCATCACATGATTTTAATCATAATAAAACATCAAATTACAAGCCAAGGATCATAAAGTCTAGTATCTTGGAAGACTAGGTACATAAAACTGAGAAAATGAGACTAAATAAAACATTTCGTTATTTAATCTCCATAAAGAGATCCTAACTTACATTGTGATCACAAATCCTCATAGGATAACCTAGTTATAAAATGAACAAAGGTATGAGCTAAAAATATCAATAAGGGAATAAATATAAAAATAAATCTTTAATACATGGGTTAGAAGGCATGACATAATGATATAAAAAGGAATGGAACATATGGAATCATAATTTACAAACATGACATCATATAAAAATGGATTAATAGTAATGTGGAAGAAACATAAAACATGAATTTATCATGATTCAAGGCCTGTTACAAATAGAGTAGCACAAGTCAAGGTTAACCACCAAGACCATTTCACATAGTAGCACGAGTCATGGATAACCACCAAGAACGTTGCACATAACATCTCATTAGACTAAAATTTACCCAAGGAATTGTAGTGATATATGGGTGCACCCATATTAACATGTTCATGAATATGTTTTCCACATAAATAATAATACACAATCAATCATACATAAATAAAAGGGTACTGATGGAAAGAAATGGGTATCATAATCATGTCCTAAAGCATAATAAATGGGTGTATCATAAAAGTGACCATAAAAGAAAGGAATTAGAACATACATGGAAATTAATAATGTAAAATAGTCATATATCATGGTAAGTGATGTCAAACAGAAGTGATAACATGTAAAAATAGTATTTAAGAAATTTTAGCATTAAAACATTTTAGTGACGTTTTAAGGAAAATACTAAGGAGCATTTAAAATAGAAAAGGGGACAATATTTTATATAAAACTAGTAGTGAAACAAGAAGGTTTTAATAATAAAAATAATTATTTTATCAAAATAATTATGGCTTAAAATAGATGATAGAGTGCACTTTTAATTGGGTAAAAATCTAGGAAGTTCCCTTAAACAGGTTTTCTTATCAGGAAGTATTGAGGAGGGAACCAAATACAAACATGTATATCCCCGAAAGTGAATAATGAATGGAAATTGATACATGAGTTTGGATCATGTAAAAATCATTTATAATATTTACATAAAAATAATAGATAACTTCATTTGGGTAAAAAGAAAGATAGAGAAACCTTAAGGAATAATGGAGGTTCAGGTAGAATCCCTTACCTTAAGTCCGATGGTGTCCTTCACTTGATCTTAATGTATTGTATAACCAAATTAAATCAATTAATTAATATTTCCAGAACCTATTATAAATTTAATTTATTTATTATAACTTTATTAATTTCAGTCATGTCCCTTTTAATGTGTTAAGAGGTTCAATATCATTGTTTGGGAGCATTTGTTTCCTTGGTTTTCAAGATCAGTTTACTTATATATATGTAAGTATAAAAATGTAATATGAGAATTGTTGTCCAGAATTGATGTTTTATGTTATTAGTGAACATATATAATATTACATGTTTATAAAATTAATTTGGTTATTTTTAGTGAATATGAATCATTATATATAACTTTAATGATAATCGTTTTGGTCAATTGGTGGTTTTTTATCACAATGAATGCAATTTTCTTTAAAAATTAATATAATATGCACAAAAGATTCCAAAAAATTACATTGGAAATAATACATATGTTATAGTCTGTTTCAACCATAAAAATGGTTTCATAAACAGAATTGAATATGGTAATATAAATTGAAAACCTGTCATCCTTGAATGTGATAAATTAACACATCTCGGATGGTGTTTTCAGTTCTAGTATAAAAGGAGGGGAAAGGAGAGATGATGATGAATTATTAAATTATCATAAAAAAATAATAGTACATTTAAGGTACTGGATTTCTCATAGAATTTGGATGATATAAGGCGATGAAAGAAAAATAAATAAAGGAACTTGAATGAAAATAAAACAAATGAAAAGAGGAATTTACCTCTTGAATATATCTTACTTGAGAACCTCTTTTTAAGAGAGGATTTGGTCTTTTGAAGATAACAAAGGATGTTGGATGTGGGAGAGTGGATTAGGGAGAGATTTGAGTAGAATATGTACTAGGAACAAGGCTTGATAGGTGTGAGGAGAGTAGATAAAGAGGGGTGGTATTTATAGTGGAGCAGAGGAGAGTTTTCTCCATATTTTATTCATTATTTTATTATTTTGCTAAGGAAATGAAATATTAATGATCATCGTGACCTAAAAACTTTAATATGTGCATGTGAGTTCTAACCCATGGTTCTTACCTCAACAGAACATTATCCACGACTCAATAAATCATGTATTTAGATTATTTGGCAAATTATCGTATTTTACTATTCACAAAAATTCATGTATCTCAGAAAAAATCCGAAAAATTAACCAAAACCATTTTTTGACATGTATAATTAAAAAATGAACACCATTTTATGAAAATAATTTTCTAAATATTAGAAACTTATTTTTTAATTAAAATCATAATTTACTTGAAAAATTCAATTTTTAAAATTAAAAATTCTTTTCTAACACTTTAAAAAATTAATTACGGTATCCTAAAATTATGTTATAATCACATGTCATAGAAATAATTATTCATTCATAAATTTTATGAAAATAATTTTTCTTTTAAATAATTAAATGAATCAAAAAATTGTAATTAAATATACATGAATTACAAAAATACCCACAATTAATTAATAATTTTTAAAATATTTACTTAATTATACTATGATATATTTATATCATATTATCACTTATAATATGGATATATTTTATACTTTCATTAGTGAGGTTACTATTCAATTGGTTGGTTTACTATTCATAAGGGTCACATTACTATTCTAAAGGTCAAGTCACTATTTAATGGGTATACGTTCCTTAACTTATAGCGATACCTTTTGTTTAACTCATTATTCATTTATGTGATTTTTATTGTGTTCTATATGTAATATTATATGATTATACTATAAGATATAATTATAAGAAGGGAATTTCATTGATAAAACATTGAGTCGTTGCATTCTTCCCTCTTATGAAATTTCGCCCTCAAATTTTCATTTTATATTCTAAGTCATAAACAGGTGTGGGTAATTTTACTTCATTGACTCATCCAGTTCCCAAGTTGCCTCTTCATACTTATGGATCTGCCATAGTTCTTTGACCATGTGAGTAGTCTTGTTCTGTAGATCATTATCTCTATGATCCAAGATCATCACTGGCTGCTCTTTATAAGAAAGGTCATTCTCCAACTGTACCACTTATAAAGAGAGTACATGTAAAGGGTTTGGTATGTACTTCCTTAAGAGGGATACATAGAATACATCATGTACATTAGAAATGGTAGGTTGAAGGGATATTTGATAGGCCATAACTCTAACATGGTCAAGAATCTCGAAGGGGATGATGCACCTGGGACATAACTTTCCTTTCTACCAAAACATCATGACCTTATTCCATGGAGATATGTGGAGGAATACCATGTCTCCAACTTTGAACTCAAGTTCCCTTCAATGATTGTCTGCATAACTCTTCTATTGACTTTGGGATACCTTGATGTGCTGCTGAATGGTTTTCACATTCTCCACCATTTATTCGACCATTTAAGGTTTTAATAGCTTATGTTTACCAACTTCATCCCAACATGCTGATGTTATGCACCTTTTCCTATAAAGGGATTCATATGAATCCATTCAGATGCTAAAGTGGAAACTATTGTTGTAGGATAATTAGACCAGTGGAAGATGTTGGTCCTATCCTCCTTTGAATTCCATATAATATGATCTCAACATGTCTTCCAGTGTCTCAATTGTTCACTCAGATCATCCATTAGTTTGAGGATGATAAGCCATACTGATGTTTAGTTCAATACTTAGAGCATGCTAAAGAATTTTCCAGAACTTCGAGGTGAATATTAGATATCTATAGGATAAAATAGGTAGTGGTACTCCATTCAGTCTTACCACCTCTTTCATATATATATCCATGAAAGTTTATCCAAGGAGAAGACCTCTCAAATAACGATAAAGTGAGCTGTCTTTGTAAGATGATCCATAATGATCTATATAGCATTATTTCCTCTTGATGTCCTTGGAAGTCTAATGAAAAAGTTTATAGTAATGTTCTCCCACTTCCATATTGGTATTGATAGTGGTTTCCTCATCCCCTTATACTTTTGTCTTTCAGACTTCACTTGTTGACATACCAAGCACTTTGATGTATACTCAGCAATCTCATTCTTCATATTGTCTCACCAAAAGTTTTCCCAGATATCTTGATACATCTTTATGATCCCTGGGTGAATAGAGAAGGTTAAGACATGTGCATTATTAAAAAGATCGTTATTTTTCTCTGGATCAGATGGTACACATAATCTTGACCCAAATCTTACAACTACTTCCTCATCAATCTTAAACTCATATGATTTCCCATTTTTGACAACTTCCACTATTTTTTGAATTTCCATATCATTTCTTTGACCATCCATTATTTTCTCCATGTGGGATGGTTGAAAAACCATTTGAGAAAGGATATGATGTTCCTCCCTTATTATTCCCATATATATCCTATTCAAATCTACGAAGATTGGATCCTTTTCAACTCCCATCATTAATAAAGATTCTTGATCCTTTCTACTTAGAGCATCCACCACCTTATTTTCCTTACTAGAATGGTAGTGGATTGAGCAGTCATAATCCTTGACGAGCTCTAACCATATTCCCTGGTTCATATTAAGATCTTTCTATGTGAATATATATTTTAGACTCTTGTGATCTATATATATCTCACACTTCCCCCAATAGAGATAATGTTGCTAGATTTTCAATGCAAAGATCACAATTGCCAACTCCAGATCATGTGTAAGATTGTTTTTCTCATGTATTTTCATCTTCCTTGAGGTGTAGGCTATCACTTTATCATTTTGAATCATCACACACCCTAAAAACTTATTTTAGGCATCACTATACACCACAAATAGTTTTTCACTTATCCGGAGTGCGAGTATCGGTGCAATGATAAGCCTCTTTTTGAGCTCCTTAACGCTTTCATGACATTCTTGATTATAGAAAAACTTCACTCCCTTCCATGTTAGCTTGGTCATTGGGTTTGAAAATCATGAAAAGTTCTTCATAAATTGTCAACGATACCTAGCTAGACCCAGAAAGCTGCGGATCTCTGTTACAGATGTTGGTCTGGGCCACTCTTCAATTGACTTTGTCTTAGAAGGTTCTATTGATATTCCTTTTCTAGTGATAACATTCCCCAATAATGATTCTTCCCACATCCATAAATCACATTTACTATACTTTTCATAAAGTTTATCTCTTTGTAAAGTCATCAGAACATTATTCAAATGCTCCTCATGTTCCTCCATACTCTTGGATTAAATCAGAATATCACCAATAAAGACTTCCACAAATTTGTTGAGGTAATATCTAAAGACTCTATTCATTACATTCATGAATATTTCTGGATCATTAGTGAGTCCTAATGGAATAACTATGAACTCATAGTGTCCATACCTCATTCAAAAGGCAATTTTGGTGATATCTTCCTTTCTCACCTTTAACTGGTGATATCCCGACCAAAGGTCCACCTTAAATAACTAACTAGCCCCAAATATCTGATTGAACATGTTATATATATATGAGGTAGGGGATAATTTTTCTTTATCATGATTTTATTGATCTCTCGATAATTAATATAGAGGTGCATTTATCCATCATTCTTGTTAAAAAAGAAGATTTGTTCACACCAAGGTGAAGCACTCGGGTGTATAAAACCCTTCTCTAGATTCTCCTATAACTACTTCTTCAGCTCTTCCAACTCAACGATGGCCTTTCGATAAGGTATATTTGATATAGTTAGTGATCTAGGAATAAGTTAAATTAAGATCTCAACCTCTCAATCAGGAGGAAGTCCGACCAATTATTTAGGGAATACATTAGTGTAATCCCTCACAATGGGAATGTCTTCAAGTAGTATCATCTCTTTTGTATCAATAATTTGAGCTAGACATGGTTTCTCATAAGATATTAATATCCAAACTTGAGAAAATGATTCTAAAAGAGATTCAACTTTTTTACTTACACTTTTAAAGAATTGGAGGATGCATCGGGATGTGAAGAGTGATCTTCCTTTCCTGATAGTTGATGTTGGATTTGTATAAATATATACAATCCATGCCCAAGATAACATTGAACTCCACTAAAAGAAGTATAAAAATATTTTCTAGGAGGTTTGGTCCACAAACATTAACTAGGGAGGAGTTATATACTTTTGATGTAACAATTTCCCCATTCACTATTCTCATAGATAACTCAACCTCCAAATTTTGAGGGGGTTTTTGAATAGTTCTACTAAACTTTTAAGATATTAATGAATGTATAGAAATAGAATCAAATAGTATGTTCACTATTATTAAATGAATAACCAGTGTACCTATCACCACATCATTGTTCGACTCCATCTCAACAGTTATGATAGTATAAGCCCTTTCTTGTTTCCTTAGAGGTTGTTGTTGATTGCCTCTGACAAACCTTGATTTACAACAATTGTTCGTATAATTCCCATGTTCCTTGTAGTTGTAACACTGCACTATAGGCTTCATGTTCATTTGAACCTTCCTTTATTCTTCCACGTTAGTAGAATTCTTCATATCCCTTTGGAATTTCTTAGCCAGATGTCCCATTCTTCCACTTTTGAAACAATTCCTGGTTCCCTTTAGATAGTTCCTAAGATGCTTCTTCCCACAATTTTGACATGTGGGATATTCGATCTTATTTCCATCATGGGATTTATTTATCAAACCACCCATATTAGACTCCATTTTCAAATTTTGGTCACTAGGCCCATGAGACCATTGAGAGTCTCTAATCTCCATTTCAACCTTGAGGGAACAACAGAAAATCTCCTATTAACTGTCTAACTCTCAAATTTCCAACACTTTTTATAGAATTGGTTTTAGTATGCTAAATACGTGATTCGACTTGATTTCTATGTTCATGACAAAGAAGAATTCATATCTTTCAATCCTTGTGAATTTTTCTTCATATGCATAGATGGACTCTTCTTCCTCCTACTTGTGTCTACGGAACTCTCTTTTCATCTTGAGACTGAGGGTTTGGGGAAAATATTTATTGATTTTTTTTCTTGAATTCCTCCCAATCCATGGAATCAATTTCCTCCTAGGAATTTGTATTCTTGATCAGTTTCCACCACTGATCAGCTTCCCCATCAAAATGGTAGACCACCGACACAACTTTCTCTTCTTTTAATCACTAGAGTACAAAGAATATCTTTTCAATGGATTAATACACTATTCCATGAGTAGGGGATTGAAAGATCTAATAAACATGGGAGGCCTTTTCCGTATGAAGGATTCAATAACAACTTTCTCTTTTATTGGAGGAGGAGAGAATTACTCATGATTCAAGTTATTATTCATAACTTGAACCAGTTGAGCAAGTACTGTTATAAAGTTTTGAGCATTCATTCCCAGTATATCAGGAATATTATTAGGGCAATCGTCACATTTCCTATCACATTTATTGTTGGAACGTGTTCTTCTATTTCTCTCCATTAACTAAGAAAAATAACATATGATTAGGGGGCTTGAATACTTAGCTAATAAGTATAAAAAAGGAAACTTTAAACATAAAAGGATAAACTCTTAAAGGAAAAGTATATCCTAAATGTGATTTCCTAGATTTCAATCTAGGATATCCTTGATTTGTTTCTTAACTTATATTCGTATGGGATATTTTTTTGTTCCCTTAATAATGGTTCATACTAAGTTTATGAATTTACCAAAGCATATCCCCTGGAAGTGTCAAACCAAGAGTGCTGTAAGGCCCATTGTCATGCACCAGTTTTCATTTGAGTCTAGATCAATGAAATGTTTTCGGGTTTTATCACTAGATACATCTGTTCCAGATCCACATCCACTTGTTTGTATCCATAAAGGGATGTATTTTCTTGATAAACCACTTACTCTATACTTACCAATATTTTGGGATGTTTTATTATAATTATTCTCATTCCTAAGGTTCTTACTAAAGTGATTTATTCCAAATATTTAAAAATAACTAGACCATCCTCTGATACCAACTATAGTGACCCTATCACTTTACACATATCATTACACGATTTTAAGCATAATAAAACATCACATTACAAGACAAGGATTGTAAAGTCTAGTATATTGGAAGACTAGGTAGATAAAATTGAAAACATGGGACTAAATAAAACATTTCTTTATTTAATCTTCATAAAGAGATCCTAACATCCATTGTGATCATACACCTTCATAGGATAACCTGGGGATAACATAAACAAAGGGATGAGTTAAAAATATCAGTAAGGGAATAAACATAAGAATAAAGCTTTATCACATGGGTTAGAAGGTATGACATAATGATATAAAAGGCATAAAACTTATGGAATCATAACATATAAACATGGGATCATATAAACATGGATTCATAGTTATGTGGATGAAACATAAAACATGAATTTATCATGATTCAAGGCTTTTTAAACATAGAAGATCACAAGTCAAGGTTAACCACCAAGACTGTTTCACATGGTAGCATGAGTCAAGGCTAACTGCCAAGACCATTGTACATAACGTCTCATGAGGCTCAAATTTACCCAATTCATTGGAGAAATATCTAGGTGCACCCATATTAAAATGTTCATGAATATGTTTCCCACATAAATAATCATACATAATCAGTCATACATAAACATAAGGGTACCCATGGAAAGAAATTAGATTCATAATCATTTTATAAAGCATAATAAATGGGCGTATCATACAAGTGCCCATGACAGAAAGGAAATAAAAAATAAATAGAAATTAATAATGGAAAATAGGTATATATTATGGTAATTGATGTCAAATAGAAGTGATAACATGTAAACATATTATTTAATAAATTTTATCACTAAAACATTTTAGTGCGGTTTTAAGGAAAATACTAAAGTGCATTTAAAATAGAAATGGGAATAATATTTTATATAAAACCAGAATTTAACCAAGAAGGTTTTCATAATAAAAATAATGATTTTATAAAAACAATGGTGGCTTAAAACATATGATAGAGTGCACTTGTAAGGGTAAAAATTTGGGAAGTTCCCATAAATGATTTTGCTTATCGGGAAGTATTGAGGAGGGAAAAAAATAAAAACATGTATATCACCGAAAGAAAATGATTAATGGAACTTGATAAATGAGTTTGGATCATGTAAAAAACATTTATAATATGTAAATAAAAATAATATAAAACTTCATTTGGGTAAAAATAAAGATAGAACAACCCGAAGGAATAATGGAGGTTCAGGTAGAATCCCTTACCATAAGTTCGATGGTGTCCTTTACATGATCTTAATATCCTAGATAAACAAATTTCATTCATTAATTAATATTTATATAACCTATTATACATGTAATTTATTTATTATAACTTTATTAAGTTCATTCATGGCCCTTTTAATGGGTTAAGAGGTTCAATATCATTGTTTGGGAGTATTTGTTTACGTAAGGATAAACATGTAAGATGTGAATGGTTGTCCAGAATAGAAGTTGTATGTTATTAGTGAAAATACAGAATATTAAATTTTTATAAAATTCATTTGGTTATTTTGAGTGAAGATGAATCAATATATAAAACTTTAATGATATCTGTTTTGGTTAATTGGCGATTTTTGATAACAACAAATGCATTTTACTTTATAAGTTAATATCTTGTATAAAAAAGATTCCATAACCTTAAATTAGACATAATACATATATTATAGTCTGGTTCAACCATAAAAATGGTTTCATGACCATAATTTAAGATGAGAATAGAAATTGAAAACCTATCATCCTTGAATGTGATAAATTAACACATCTCAGATGATATTTTCATTTCTAGTATAAAAGATTGGGAAATGAGAGATGATGATGAATTATTACATTATCATAAAAAATTATAGTAAATTTAATTTATTGGATTTATCATAACATTTGGATAAAAGGAGGTGAGGAATGAAAAAGAAATAAAGGAACTTAAATGAAAATAAAATAAATGAAAAGAGGAATTTACCTCTCGAATATATCTTTCTTGATAACCTATTTTGGGGTGAGTATTTGGTATTTTTAATAGAAAAAAAGATTATAGATGGGGGATAGGGGATTAGGGAGAGATTTGAGCATAATTTGGACTAGTAATAAGGCTTGATAGGTTTGAGGAGTGGAGGTAAAGAGGGGTGGTATTTATAGTGGAGGAGAGGAGGGTTTTCTCAATATTTTATTTATTATTTTATTATTTTACTCAAGATGAGAAATATTAATGATTATTGTGACCAAAAACTATAATATGTGCATTTGAGTTTGAACCCAAGTTTCTTACCTCAGCATAACACCATCCATGACTCGATAAATCATGAATTTAGTTTATTCGGAAAATTATCGTATTTTACTATTCATAAAAAATCAAGTATTTCAGAAAAATACCAAAAATTCACCCCAATAATTTTTCGATGTTTAGAATTAAAAAATGGACTCCATTTTGTGAGAATACTTTTCTAAATACTAGAAACTTATTTTTTAACTAAAATCATAATTTACTTGAAAAATACAAATTTAAAAATTAAAACTGCTTTTATAACACTTTGAAAAATTAATTAAGGTCTCTTAAAATTATCTTATAATCATAATTAATCAAAATAATTATTAATTAATAAATTTTATGAAAATAAATTTTCTTTTAAATTATTAAATGAATCATAAAATGGTAATTAAATATACATGACTTACAAAAATACCAACACTTAATTAATAATTTTTAAAATATTTACTTATTTATACTATGATATATTTATATAATATTTTAATTTATAAGATGGATAAATTATATTTATACTTTCATTAGTGAGGTTAATATTCAATTGGTCGATTTACTATTCATAAAGGTCACATTAATATTCTAAAGGTCAAGTTACTATTTCATCCGTATACGTTCCTTAACTTCTAGAGATACATTTTCTTTCATTCATTCTTAATTTATAAGGGTTGTATTTTGTTCTATATGTAATATTTTATGATTATACTATAAGAAATAATTATAAGAAGGGAATTTCATTGATAAAACATTGCATTGTTACACCATTGGTTTTTGGTTCAGATAAAGGATGCCTTATTGCTTAATTTTCATGGAATATCAATCGACTAAGCCATGTGTTACCCCGCATGTGATTCCCTGACTTCCTATACCACTAAATTTCCTAAGAGATAACTTATAATCCATTGTTCCCATGTTGAAGTATGCAGGATCACAAACCCTTTTTCATATGCCTAACATGCCTGCCCTCGAGCCAGGTCGGCTGTCCCTATGATACATGAACAAAGGGTTATTTATATATAATGATTTTAAATTATAATTTGACTATAAATAATTTTTTATAATTTATAATTTTTTTACAAGCCTAAGATATATATGAATCGTTCATATTTATTCCTCATAATAAATAATTTATTTATTTATTTCAATCGAGAATTAAATGAGATTATTTATAATTTTTTTATAAATAATGAAAAGGTATTTTGGAATGTTTTCATATTTTATGAAATATTTTTTATAAAATTCATTTACTATAAAATTTTAATGGTTAATTGATTAATTTTTTGGAAACATTTATTAAAAATATTCCTATAATATTAAAGAGTTAATATAAAGAATATCTTTTTAAAACTAATATGGTTTATCAAATGTTTATAAATAATAAACAAAAGGTATTAAAATTTTTACTTAATTATATAGAATATTTTTAATCTGTACATAAATTTTTTATTTATAAATCATAATGATATTTTATAATGAGTTTATAAATAAAATAAATAAGGCATAGATATAAAGAAGTTTATATTAAAATTAAGGGTTGTTCATAATTAAATAATTTGAACTCTTAAAATTAATAGAAGGCCTTATTTAAATATATTATTTAGTAAAAATATTTTTTTTGATGGTTAATTTAGTTAAGGTTTAAATAATTTAAAGTAAATAATCTTTCGATTATGAAAAGCTATTTTATGAAATATAAATTGAATTATGAAATGCGTATAATTTATGAAATATCATATGTTTAAAATTAAATTTCATATAATGTAAAATACGAAATAGTTCATCTTGAAATTGGATATAAAAGTGTTCATGTAAAAGATTATTAAATATTCATAATTTTTAGCTTAATTATAACATATTTATTATAAGTTCTTAATTTATGAATTTTTTGAAAATTTTTCTCATGTTTAAATTTATAAAATTTTCATTTACTTAATTTATTACTTTCTTTATTCATGTATATAAATTGTTTTATATTGTGAATATTCTATATGAAAAATTTATGTGATAAATTTCTTCCAGGGTATAGATCCCTACATTACATGCTAAGTACGAGTCCATACAATTTATTTTTCATCTATCTTGACCCTAGTTTATTTTTAGAGTTATGAGCTTGATAATAGTTGTTCAATATATTTTATTTGTATTAGGGGTTTGATATATCATTAATTGAATTATATCTTGAGTAAAGTATCCTTGGGGAGAGGGAATAGGGGTTGGACAACCCATCCACATGGAGGCTTATGATTTTATCTAGAACGGTGAGGGGTTGGTTGTCTATCAATACAAGCTTACTCATATGGATATTATCAATATCATATAACTCTATGAATTTATATGAAAAGTTTTTATACCTTATGCATGTGAGGAATTCAAATATGTGTGAATATAATTGGCTTCTATTTTTGGGTAAATAACACAAACTTATGGGTTGTGTAAAAGGTTACACATTAATATAGTTTGAAAAAAATTAATTTGGTGGGTGGAATAGGTATTCACAAACAAAATCCTTGTAAGAATTCATACATAAAGGAATAAAATATGGGAAGTGTAAAGACCCCGAACCTAGTATCCCATAACAAGTGGTTACTTTATTACATTGGAATTGGATACAAGGAATATAAGCTTGAAGGACCAAATAGTTTAGTAGTCTTGGTAAACTAGATACATACTTGAATCTCACATTACATTTGAAAACATAAAATAAACAACATTGTGAAAGTAAATATTCAGCATCCTTGAAATAATTCAAATATTCCTTCTTAATATCTAAGAGAAAGGAAAAAAAATAAGTATGATCTCAAATTCTTAGTAAGGGTTACGTATAGGGGAATCTATTATGAATAAATAATACATAATCAAAACGGAACAATGAATAAATTAAAACACATTCTATTTAATCAATAAATTGACCTCAAAGAATATTATGGAAGGAATATATGATGATTAAATAATTCCATATGAATACTAACATGATCTTGAAACTTAACCATGAATATAATAACCATTAAAATAATCATAGGGAAATTAATAAATAATCACATAATGATGGAATGCATAATGCTGGATATCATAAACATACCTTCAAGGCCCTATGTCTAAACACCATACATAAATGGGTAAGGCCTTAGCCAAATACCCAAAAAATTTGGTCTCTTGAGACCTATCAATGCATAGAGGGGCTATATCAGGCCCCTCCCATCACCTACTAAGTCCAATTAATTTACTATAAGAAATGGTTGACTAACAAATCAATATATAATCAACATAAACATTCGTATTGAAAAACTATCATACATAATATTAATATTTCCCTAGTCAAACTAATCATATACCATATAGAGAAAAAACAAGGATGATATCATTATAACATATCCCCAATGTAGAACATATAAAATAAATATTTTGTTATTGTTGAGGAATAGAAGTATCATTAATTTTTTAAGAAAACAACCTTTTTTACTTTAAAAATCACTTTTAAAAACTAAAAATTTCCAAAATATTATGAAAAAACTATTGGAAAAGAACCTTATAAAATTATAAAGTAAACTTCAAAGCAGTGCGTGGTCTTGAAGGTGGGAAAGTTCTATTCAAGTCAAGTACATTAAAATAAATATTACTTTCACATTTTTGAAAGAAAATTAAAAAATTACCTTGTTTGGAACACAACGGGAATATTCCTTTGTAAAATATTTTGTAAAAAGACAATCATGATTAAAAATGAATTTAAAAAATAATATGATAAAATGAAAAATTTTCTTAAACAAATTTTTATAAAACATGTACATGAAAGAAAATATTCCCAATTAAATAGAAAATAATGTATGTTTTTCTTATATTTTATTGATATTTTGAGTAAATAAAAGAGTAAAATGGAAGGAAAACTTATAATTTTTAAAAATTACTAGAGGAGAATAAAATATAATGTATTTAAGATAGAAATATCATATAATTCCACCAACATATACTTAAACATAAAAAATTCTCAAATAATGGTGAGATTATGAAATAAACCATTACCACTTTTGGAAACTTTCGAATCAAAACCCACTTAAAAGAAATAAATTCAAATGAAAGATTAAATACCATGAATGTAAAGTGATTGATAATATAACATATCAAATGGTCAGTAGATATTCCCCAGAAAATAATACAGGAGTATAACATAACATATGTCCCAAATAAGACAATGTGAGATGAAGAACCATTACAATGATCATAACACTAGAGTGAGAATTAATTAATGAAGCGATTATGTGTAAAAAATGTAAATCCACAAAAAAAAGTTCAAGTACAACATAAATCAAACAAATTCCATTTCACACATAATATTAACATTATATAATCAATGCATAAGTGATATAACATAATGAAATAAAATTGAGTCATGAAGAACTTACTACTTGGTAACATTCAATTAAAATACCATTGGATAAAATAAATTGAATTGAAATATAAAAATACACGAATTATAAAGAATTCATGATATAAAATTTAAACGTGGCCATATATACACTATATAAAATAAATTAGGCACATAACAATTAAATATGCCTCAATGAAGGAAAATTGAGATGAAATCTATTACCTCCAGTTTGACTCATCATGTGCATTATTTATCTTCATGAATAATAAAATTATGTTAATTATTTACTTTATTAGTATTTTTTTTTTCAAATTTACTATTCCTTTTATTTTATTTATTACCATTTTATATTTAATTACTTAATGAATTAATTTCACATCATAGGTTTTGATGATATTCAGTTCATATATCAAAAATGAAAACAACAGGTTGACTATTGACAATGAGGTCATTATTTCATCATATAAAAAATAATAATAATAAAATAAAAATCATTTTTATATATCAATTATACTGTTAAAACTAACCATAAAATATGGTTATTAAAAATGAACTATGTTACAATCATGGAGATGGTAATCCGTACATACAAATGAGAAACATTTCCATTTATAATCATTATAAAAATAAGGTTAGTATTATTTAATATTTATATAATTATAATATTATGATAAATACTATATAATTTCTTTAAATATACTAATATGTATCATCCATGTGATGTGGTTATGAGAAATGAATCACATCGCTTCATGGAGGCGGTAGTCTACACATACGCATGAATGACGTTATCATTTTTAGTGAATGTAAAGGTAAGAAAGTAAATAATATATTAACTTTTTAGAATGATAAATATGTCATGAATATAATAAATATACAATAAATCCATCATTACAACTATCTGTAAGAGGTGGTGATGTAAAACCAATTACATTAGTTCATGAGGTGATGGTTCACCGTACACACGAACAATGATTTCATTTCCCATTTGATGGAAGAGGAGATAAATATAGGGGTATGGAATTAACATAAAAAATATATTTATATTATATATAATAATTTTGTTATATCATCATGGTTTAATAATATCTTAATTAGGTGTAAGAATAAATAAAAAAAATCTCAGTTATGAACGATACCTCTTCTTTAGAAAACCATTTTAGGTTTGAACCAAAATCCTTCCTAGGAGGGTTTTATAATCAAACCAAGAATTCTAATATTTGATAAGGTAAGTTGGGAAGGAAATTGGGTATGTTTGAACCAAAAATAAATGTTTTTTAAGTGTGTATAGGAGAGGACAGGGGGTGCCCTTTTATAATAAATGGGAGGGGTACTCTTTAAATTTCTTTAAATATTAATTTAATATAAATTAATTCTCATATTAAAATGAATAAAAATTGAGAATATTAAATTAAAGTATGATTTTGAGTCTAAATAGTCTCATACAATTAAAATTGGACAATTTTAGATTATTTTTTCACCCTTATCTTTTTGTTTTACCCCCTTTTAACCCTTTTTGACATTTACCATGGTTATAAGGTTTTTACTCTTTAGGGACCAAGAAACATCCTATAAAATAAAAAAAGGCCCATAAATGGATCCCTATTTCTACTATAAACAATTTAGAATTTAGTTTTATGAATATAATATTTTTAGTAATTTTAAATCGTTTAATAAAACATTATTTATTATAAAATATCATTAATGTCCATTTTGACTCTATTCATTTAATTTGACTTTTAAAACATCAAGACAAGGATGAAATTTGAATCTATAACTAAAAAAATTTCCTAGAATATTATAATTATCTAAAAACTTTCTAGAACACAATAATTTTTTAAAATTTTATTACTTTTAATATTTTTAAAATTATTAATTTTGTTTTCCTCTTAATTAAATAATTACTGCATGAGTATTGCATAATTATTTAAGGTAATTATTTCTATGACATCCTTGACCTAGTGACCACTTTTTGGTGCCTCGATCTGGGAGATCACATTACCTTATGCATGCCTCCCAATATGCCAGAGGCTGATGACTAGCTGCATGGGTCTATGGATAAACGTTGGGTAGACTATACTCGATTGTCAGATTAATTCCACAACAGAAATTATATCAAAAGACATAATAACCAATAATAAAAAATAATGTAAAACATACGAAAATGCGAAGAAGTTACCTGAAAACACATGCTATAACAATATTATTGATACACTACATGTCATGTTTTCATAAAATAAAATCCAAAAACCAAACTACCAAATATCCCAAGCACAGACCCAAGTCCCAACCCAGTCCTAACATCCCATGCTCCAACCAAAAAACCCATGCATGAACAAAACACCAGGTCCTTATCTTGAACATATATCAAAAAACAAGTAGCATTTTCTCAGGTACCCAAGTTCCCTGGAAGCCTGAGTAGGGTGTGAGTACAACTCAGTAGGCCACCACCAATGGTGTCTAAGAAATATCCAATCAGTGAAACAATGTATGAAAACAATAATGTGAAAAAATTGAATGAGGAAACAATGAAATAATTTAAGTAATTATCTAATATCCATTTTATTCATTAAGTTCTATAGAGTCAACCAATCAACAAGACTAACTCAGGTCACACTGGAAATCTAAGACAAGCCATAAGGGGCTACACACACTTTTAACATTAAGGGGATATTCACTAATCACAACTATCATATACCCATTAACTAAAAATATTCACTTGATCATTCTCATCATTTGTCCTAGGAGTTAGGCATTTACATAATTTACACTACCACCTAAGCTAGTAAATTACCATACATAAGGGAATAGGTCAAGTTTACTATCTCACTAGGTATAAACATTTCATAAACAAATACATTACACTTACCTTAGAGCCTCAGTCCAGGTAGTCTCATCAAATTCAACCGTTAGGGGCATAGAACCCCAGTCCCCTTATCTAACCCATGAATTATATGACTATCGTTTGGAGCCTCAGTCTAACCCGTCCCATGGGCATAGATCCTTAAGTACAATACCCCACACTACCAACCAATGTGCACATTCTTATTTATCCATTTACCAAAAATACCATATCACAATCCCTAAAAAACCATTCCACATAAAATTTACAATTCACATTGTATAAAACACATGAATCATCATCAAGCCTTAACCCCTTAGAACATTTACCATTTTCTTTTCTTAGACCAACTAATCCATTTCCATTTTTCATACCATAGCCCATTTATCAGGTTCATAAATTCACATGCATTAACCCATTTACAAATTTTAATTACAAACTCATGATTCTTCTGCTGCATTAACTTTATTCTATTGAATCACTTTTCACATCATTCCAAACATCGCCTTATTTGATTTCATCAACTAAAAACATTCATTATTTACTTAGTTTCATAATCATGTTAACACGCCAACATAATCGTTATGGGTTATTTGTCACTAACCTTCATGTCCTTTCAATTACTATAGTCCCATCAGACCTTTTAAACTACATCATGGAAATAAGAACAAATTAAAATACTTATTTGAAATCTTCTTGAAACCACCCTTTAAAACCTGGGTCTTCCTCTTTGAAAACCTAAAACATTCCCCAAGGCTTTCATTACCATTTTCTTCCATTCAAAATAATCATTAAGCATTTTCTCAAGGAATGGTCCACACACCCATTTTAAATCGTCATTTGAAAAAAATTAATAAGAAACCCTCTTCAAAACATTTGAGGTCAACACCCCTTTCAAAACATTTCCCACATTGAAACCTCAATTTTTTATTGAAAACCATGGTCCGGTCAAAACCCCCAAACAAATATTTAATTTTTTTTAAATCCCCTAGGTTATTTCATAAATATAATTTATAATCAAATCAATTTACCCTTTAACCAAGCCCACATACCCGGTTACAATTTTACAACCCATCTCTCTCACATTTCACTTATATCAATGTTCCCTAGTTCATTTCATCAGTTTGAGGGTTCAACACACCCCAAGGTTAGCCCTAGGTTTGATCTCACATCACCAATGAACCCAAAGAAGTATGTGAAGGGTTTTCCACCTCAATCTAAGGCAAAAAAACACTTTTCATAATCAAGGACAAAGAAATGAAAGAAGACAACACATTAGCATAACCAATTACACATATAAAACATCAAGACTATGGTAAATAGATTAGAGACCACTTACCTCATGATTGAAGATGATTAATAGCCCAAATGCATCCCTTGATTCGAACTAAAACACCATTTATAGGACCAATTTAGAATCTAATAGAAAAGTGAGGGTTTTTGGGCTTTGAAAGTAGAGAAGAGATTCAACAATCCCTAATCCAGAAAAAAGAGCAAGGAGTGTTAAAATCACTCTGAGTTTCGATTCACACCAAACGACACTCCAAATGCCCAAGAATCAAAGAAGAATCACCCATAGAGGGGGAATGGGTTACTGGTTCATCACCTTTAATGTCGGTGGTCAAATGGGGTGAAAAATATTTGAATAAAGAAATAGAATCGAGAGGAAAAAATGGTAAAATCCCACTTTTTAAGGGTCATACAGATTGGTCACATGGTTTTTCAAACCATGCACCAACTATGTGGCTCCCTCTATCCAAGAGGGGCCATGCCACATAGTTTCCTAGGAGTACCCAAATAGTTTGAAAAACTATGTGGTAACCATGCACTAGCCTCTTTCCTAAAGGGTCCCCCAAGATATATGGTTTCTTGGGCCAGATGCGTGATTTTTTATAACCATGAACCAACTGTGTGCTGCACACTACTTGACCTATTTTCTCCTCCTTTCGTGTACCACACCCCTAGGATACCCCCCAAAACTTACCATACTCCCAAGAACCACTTCATTATCCAAAATAAAGGATGTTTAACCAAAATTTAAAACAAGGAAATTCATTCATGAAAGGTAGGGATCTTACAACCTCCCCACATTATAATGGCTCATCCTCGAGTTGTACTTCAAAACCATAATGATACCCAAAGAATAAAGGTCTGGTCACATGAACCACCTATAAAATTTCATTTTCAAACCTTTATCTTAGACAAAATTATACCATCATAAAACTCAGACCTAGGAAACAATCCTACCTGAAGATACCTTCTCCACCATAAACCACAAACAAAAAACTTAAGGCCTCTCAAGGATGCATCAACCTCAACCTCATAATTACCAAAATCAACAAAAGGTAAAATTCTGGGTAACATCACTGGTCCAACATGAGTGGGACATCAACAAGGAACTACATTACCCTGGGAGAGCCAACCAGAATTCCCTTGGTCTGATCATCTCTACCATTCATGGCCCAAAATTCTTGGCGCCATCTCACCTAGTTTTAAAAAGTATAATTTTGAACCCGGATCAATGTAATAAATGGATACAAAGATTCCAACCACACTCTCTAACCTTAATTGGTCTGAAACTTGAGGCCCAATGGCCTCTACCCCTTTTCAAACATCTAAAGTACACCAAAGAATAACCTTCATCTCAAATAACTCAACCAGTCAAAACCTGAGCCAATTCTTGTCACCAAAACTACGTCACCCAGACGGATACTACCCATGTCCATCCAAATCATATTATCGTTCACGTAACTAACTGACCACTTTACCAATTTAGTTCTCCACACCATATAATCTAACTCTCCACCACCATTACCTGGTGTGGGAACCTCCTCCATCAACAAGGAGACCAACAAAACCTCAAATTTTTTTTTCACAACATACCTAACACATTTTCCAACTCACCATGCCCAAACATCCATGAAAACTCTACCCAACTTTGGCATGAATCCTTTCTAGTGAGACCACCTAGATTAATCAAACCTTTGTCATCCTATCTCAACCAAATAAAACTTGGTTCTTCCTCAAAGCCCATTATCATAACGGGGTGCACTTAACTTCTCAACATTAACTAAAGGTGGCATATAACCCACCACATTGGTCCCCTTTTTCCTAACCATGTTAGGACAAGCCCGATTACTCACTCCATTGGTGCCCAAATTCCACTATGGGCATGTCGTCCTCTACTTGGACATGATGCCTTCTTATCTAAGGCATATCCCATCATCTATGAACACCCATCGAAGTCTACTCTCGACCTCTGGTGAAAATCCACCACCATACCTTTCGCTACTCCATAAACTATTGTCAGCTCTACAACACCCACCAACATGTTCTGTTTCAAATACTTAGATCACCTCTAAAACCATCCTAAGTTTGAAGTTGTTGCTCGACTCGGTATACCACTAGATTTTTGGCCCACCTAGCCTTACCCAAGGAATCTAAACATTCCCTTAAAAACTTATCATTGGTATCCTGATGCCACCATATCCACTCTACGACTTGATCCATTCATCTATGACTAACCTACCACTCCCCACCATGGGATTATTGTTATCACCTCTTACCTCAAGCTATTTCAACCACTATGGATCATGCTTAGATCACAAGATGAACCTAAAACTTGTACATGGTTGTCCATCCTTTCTCGGAACAAAAAAACTGATGTTACACGCTACTCGTTCTTGAATTCTAAGAATTGAACCCATGGCATTGGCCTACATCCCATCCATCCCGGGGACTTCACCCCCAATAGGTCGATGGTGTACTACTCACCACATGTAAGATCCCAAGTTTTCTTATGAGGTACATATATTTTATTTTTGGTTTAAATGACTTGTTTTGACCTTATGTGAATGTTTAACTTGATCATGGGTGTTTTGGAGGTGTCCGGGGCTTGTTCAGAGGCCGGAACCAAGTTTTGGGATGAAAATGACCTGGCGTATAGTTAGCGCATGACTTGCGCAAAATTTAGGTAAACCATGGGAGAGGTCTGAAAAATTTAGATTTTAGATAGATCAGTTCCCCATGGTTACTGTATGGTTATTCAAAATGTGTGGGGTAACTGTGCAAAGTTCCCCTCTTAGGCAGAGAAGTGCACACGGTTTTCGCACGGTTTAGGAAACCTTGCGAGTAAACCGTGTGACCCATGTTGTGTGTTTTTCTAAAAAATTTAAATTAAAAATAAGTTTTCCTTTTTAAACCCAAATGGGTTTTTCTCTTCCCATGAACATAACTCCCTATGTAGCTCCCCTTTGGCACCTATCTTAGGCTTTGAGGCTGAGTCGTCTTCCGAATTCCGTGTTGATCGTCGATCATCTCTACAGATCTGCAATGGTAAGTCCTCGATTTTTTTTAGTTTTTCTTGATTCTTTGGAGCAAAGACTGTGCTATTTGGATTTAGGCTCATATGCCCTAATATTCCATTCTTTTTCCATTATTCAAATTTCTTCCAAACCAGGATGAATCAGGATACAATACTAGACAAGCTGTCTACTACTGAGGTTAGGTTGGTGGTCTATACTTTCTTTCATCTTTTCTTGGTGTTTTTCGGGCGTTCATATGATATTCTATTCATTATACTTTTTGAAAAGGTCTCATTTTTGAGTGAGTAGATTTTAGTAGCTATAGTTTTACTTAGTGAGGCTGAACATGGGTTTCGTTTAGGTGCGTTGGCACCCATTGTTCATTTCAATGTCACCCGGGGGGTGTGCCTTTTGGGTTTAGCTTGTTTATGCCTATTTAAACCACCCAAGGGGTGTGTTCTTGTGCTTTCCTAGTTAGGGTAATCTCTTATATGCCTTTATAGCTTTAGTAGCTTGGTTAGGATACATACTACCTCCTTGCATACTGATATCTTGTGACTCCATACCTATTTTGATATCTTGGATTCAATAAAATGCATTTATATGGGTGGGTATACCTATATGTAAATGAATAAAGGAATGTTAAATGGATTATATATGAGGGTAGGCCCATATGACTGGTAAATAATAAACTGTTTGCATGAGTGGGTATACTCATGGCTTGTTCTTGTTGATGTGAGTGGGTATACTCACATGTTAATTGAATGTTTAATTTGAATGTTTGAATGCTTGAATGAATGGTGTGATAGATGCCTTGGGATGCTCTCCTTGGATCTAGAATGTGGTAGTGGACACCTTGGGTTGACTCTCCCCCTTGGGTCTTGATTTCGTGGGATTCCTCTGGCCTTGCTACCCCATAAGACCTTGCTTGCTTGAGCTCATGTAGGACTTTCTATTGCCAGGATCGTAGGACCCCAACCAGTGCCTAACTGAGTTTCCACCAGGGATTCCCATATGACTCGATGGGATGCCTTGGACATGCTCATTAGATCCAGACCTCTGTGGTCTAGATATTATTACTTGGATGCCTTGGTCTTCTAACACCTTGGATCTGGCCCTTGAGGTCTGCTACTTCACTCTACGGTGTGGCTATGGGATGCTACTTTCACTATATGACATGGTCGTGGGATACTTGATTTATTTATACAGCGTGGCTATGGGTTGCATGATATAGATGGATGTACGACATGGACGTGTGAATTTCTTGTTACCTATTATAGCTGCCTTATTAGGAGCTGACTCTCTTTTGCCGGTATCCATAAGGGTTGATCAATTGTACTTTACAATAGACTTATGCTATGGGCATATGCACTTACTTACCAGTTGTTTACACTTGATAGAACCTTTTTCGAATTGCTATTAGAATTGTATAGACCTAGGTGGTTGCCTACTGGGATGTTTATCTCACACCCTGTTTGGGCCTCCTTGGGGACCCAAACAGATTATATGATTGCAGGTGATGATAGGGATAAGCACCCTAGTACATGTTGTTGATTTTTTCTTTGGAGCAGGGGAGCATAGGACCAAGCTGAGGCTTACGATGTTGGGATATTTTTTTGGGTATTTTTTTGGATACTTGTATTGGATTTCCATGTACTGTTCTGGCTATTTTCTAGATACTTGTACCATCTACATCATTTTTGTATATGAGACACTTTTGGTTATTATTATGTATTCTTGTCTACTTGTCTTACTTTCAGTTGTCTGATTTTTATTTTGATTCTGCTATTATATTATGTTTGAATTCCAATTTGATACTCTAGTAATGATGGAATAGTCTCCTCATCGACTCAACTAGACCCTCACTACTAGTCAGCAGCCTATGGCATTTGGGGATATGCGCTTGAGGCCATGTGGCCAACTGGGCTCGGGGCACCATTTCTGGTGGCATCCGGGTCCGAGACGTTACAAAGTGGTATCAAATGGGTTTTTGTTTTCTTATTTTACTTATTATTTGGTGACAATAGACAAGGATAGTAAGGAAATGGAATTTGGTAATAAATTATTCCTAAGAGTAGCTACCCTGTGTACAGGGAAAATCCAAATTTCCTAGAATTGAGATATGATTTTCTTGATTTTTGACTATTACAGTTGATTTAATTTCACCGTTGGGTGATGCACATGATTTCTGCTATTACTGTTGATGAAATTTTGGGTTCTATTTCAATTGAAACCTGATGAGATGAGGTTTTTCCATCTCATGAATCATTTAGACACTTGTTAGAATCACATGCCCTGAATTATTCCATGCCATTTAGGATGCATTATATATTGTATGCTATTGTGATAGTTGACGTTATATTTGTGCCTCTTGTTGTGTTAGTTGGGTGCAGTCGATAAAGATGTGATGTCATCCCTCAATCCATAAGGATTAGGGGACCTTATTAACTGGGAAATGATGCACTAGTGTAATGTAAATTCTAAATGAACTTGTTACACCTATGGTTTGAATGGGAACCAAGGTTTGGGTTCATGAGGTGTTATGAGCCCTCATGGATTTAGAATTGGGAACCCATGGTGGAATTTCCAGGGTAACTATGTGAATTGAAAATGGAAACTCAAATGGTGAATAGAGACTTGACCTAGACCCAAAACTTGAGTGAGAAAGAGGCACAATTATAGTGGTTTGTTGGCTGTTCTTTATACAGTTCTGGCATTAGGAGTAGGTTATGGGTTTAACTTGGTTTCTAGGAGGGTTTTGACATGTCCTATGCTTTGGAGTTTTATGCCTGGATGTTGTTCTTTTCTGAGGTGTGCGTTTGGCATTGTAGAGACATTACACCACGACGACCTCTAGTCGTATGCCGCGATGGAGGTGATGACCATACTTCGGAGACGGTGGTCCACAAGCTACCTCATGATCCTCCTATAGTGCCAGCTGCATCACTTGTGGCTATTCTAGACATAGGTGCTGAGGTATAGTTCCATGAGGGTTTCTTTCGCTATATGAAGAATTTCCAGGGAGCACCATAGCTAGCCTTGACTGTGGATGAGATGACACGGGTGTTCCAGCCGTAGAATCCTTCTACATTTTTAGGGCATGGTATACCACAGGCTGTAGAGCTGTGGCTAGATACCACGTTAATTTTTTTTTGAGAATCTAGAGATTCCTCCAGAGTGGAGGGTCAAGCTCATGACTTTTATGATACATGGAGTGGAAAAGAACTTGCGATAAATTTTGAAGAAGGTTGATGGGATGCATAATATGGGTTGGGATGATTTCCAAAACCACTTCTACAACTACTTTTACCCCGTGACTCTACGGGTAGAGTGGGCTAGTGAGTTTATGTGTCTAGTGCAGGGCACGATGATGATTATGGGATACTCGAGATGCTTTACAGAGCTACAGAATTTTGTGCCGATGTATATTACTGATGAGATGTTGAGGGCAAGGTTATTTGAGGAAGGTCTCATACATGCTATCAGATCTCAGGTCAACATATTCAGGTTGCCTTCTATCACTAATATTGTGAATTAGGCATTGATTATAGAGCGAAACCTAAGGGAAGATGGGGGTATAGAACATGGGAGTGTTGTTTCTCTCCCTAGTGGATCTACATATTCAGACAGGAAACACCGTTTTGAGGCTTCCCGTGATGCGAGTTCTAGTCAGGCTGTGGGTGCAAGTATCTTGGTTTTTTTCTATCAGTGTGGTAGGTGAGGCCACATGAAAAATCAGTGCGACTGTGACACAATTGAGTGTAGAGATTTTGGCAGGATGGGGCACATGTAGTGGTTTTGCAAGACCTTTCCTCCAGTTACGAGTGGTAGTCTACCAACTCTAACATCAGCTTTAGGATTAGGTTTTTCAGCTCCATGTCAGGCTGGGAGCTGGAGTAGTGTAGGCCGGTTAGGCCAGGTTAATTGTGGTTTTGGCCGGGGCAGACATACACCAGGTTCTCAGAGACAATAGGGTGGATCAACTTTGGGTATCCAGGAAGTGTCATAGGGCTGCGGTACATGTCATACTTATGTAGTGCAACATACCCAACTGGATTGGGATCCGGGACCATCTATGAGAGAGCTATGATCTTAGTAGATTCTACTATTGCATCTTCTCTTTTCAATATAGGTTCCTCTCATATATTTGTCTCTACATGAGTGGTGAAAATCCATGAGCTTGTGGTTTTTCTTTCTGAGGGAGTTTTAATTCAAGACACACCATTGGGAGTTAGAACGAGTGATGTATTCGAGTGTATAGATTGTCTCCTTGAGAATGAATGGTGTCACTTAATCTGAGATATTTATTTCCCTGATATGACAGGGTTTGACGTCAATCTCAGGATGGACTGGCTCATTGCTTATCGACCGTACATTGATTTCTATCTCCATAGGGTGACTTTCACATCCACAGAGGGTGAAATGTTTATTCACAAGGGTGAATGGGATGTATAGGAGAGTAGAGTTAGACCCGATCATCATGGGCATGGCATGATGATAGCCTATATTTCTAGTTTGTTTCTAGATGATCAAAGAATGATTCAGGTAGACTTTCCTCCTATGGTTGAGCACTTCAAGGATTTATTTCCTGATGGCTTTTATGGTTTACCTCTTAAGAGAGAATTGGAGTTCTCCATCGATCTAGTTCTAGGAGTTTCTCTAGTATCCATTCCTCTGTAAAGGATGGATATAACGGAGTTGCAGGAGCTCAAGAGGTAGCTAGAGGATTTGGAGGAAAAGGGTTTATTAGACCCACTACTTCCCCATGGGGTTTGCCAGTCCTTTTTGTGAAAAAGGTGGACGAGACTCTTAGGCTATGCATGGATTATCAGAAACTGAACCAATTGATGGTTAAAAACTAATTTACCTTGCCATGGATAGATGAACTGTATGATTTGATTTGAGGAGCTCGAGTTTTCTTGACTATTGACTTGAGATCTGGATATCACCAGGTTAGTGTTTGAACTGCATACATACCTTGTACAACCTTTTGTAGTAGGTATGGGTTATACGAGTATCTAGTTATGTCATTCGGTCTCATGAATGCAACATCAGTTTTTAGGGCGTTGGTGAACCAAGTGTTCCATACTTATTTGGATTATTTTTTGGTGGCTTTCATGGACGATATATTGGTGAATTCTCACAATTGACATGACCATACCAACCTTCTTGAGATTGTTTTGAATACAATGAGAGAGAATCAATTATATGCTAAGCTCACATAGTGCCACTTTTGGATAGATCAAATTCACTTCTTGGGTCACATAATCTCAGAGACAGAAGTGTCAGTAGACCCCGAGAAGGTGAGATCTATAGTTTCCTGGGAACATCCCAAGAATGTTTTTGATATAAAGAGTTTATTGGGGCTAACTGGATACTACATAAATTTTATACATGAATTATCACGCTTAGAAACACTATTTACAGGCTTGAATAAGAAGGGTGTGAAGTTTCTATGGTCAGAATCTTGTGAGACAACCTTTCAGGAGCTGAAAGGGAGGTTGACATCAGCACCTGTTCTAACACTTCCAGAGTAGGAAAAGATCTACACGGTGTATTGTGATGCTTAGGGTATTGGGTTAGGGTAGTGGTGATACAGTGGGATTGAGTTGTGGTGTATGGATCTCAGCATCTTAGGCCTCACGAGAGGAATTACCCTACACACGATCTCAAGTTAGCTGCATTTGTTTATGCGTTGCACTGTTGGAGGCATTATTTATTGGGAGAGAGTTTTGTGGTGTACATAGACCACAAAAGCCTCAAGTATATCTTTACGCAGCGTTATATGAATTTGAGGCAGTGAAGGTGGGTGAAGTACCTATAATCCTTTGACTTTGAGCTTATCTACAAGCATGGTAAGGGAAATGCAGTAGTCGATGCACTGAGCAGGAGGATTCAAATACAGACAATGCAATAGGCTAGTAGCGATTGGAAGCTTATGGAGTTGTTCTATGAGATGCATCTGGAGGTGCACGACAGACATGGGTAGACTTTTCTTTCATCCTTAACAGTTACCTCTACCCTACTGGATAGATTTAGGATGGAGAAGTTATCAGATTCAGAAGGCCTAGTTCTACGGGAAGGTGTGATAGGTAAGGACCCTCTTCCTGGTTGTACAGTATACAATGATGAAATCCTACGTATCCATGGACATGTCTGGGTTCTAGTGGACATACGTAAGGATTTGAGGTAGGAGATTCACGCCTCAGCTTGGTCATTGCATCTCAGTGTCACTAAGATGTACCGTGACATGAGAATATAGTACTGGTGGAAGTGAATGAAGAGAGAGGTAGTAGGTTTTGTTATGAGGTGTTCCACCCATCAGCAGGTGAAGGCAGAACATCAGCGACCATCTAGGATTTTATGATAGTTACCCATCCTAGAGTGGAAATGGGATAATGTCATGATGGATTTAGTGATAGGTTTTCTGAGGTCTCCTCTATGTAATGATGATGTGTGGGTTGTCGTTGAAAGGCTTATGAAGGTCTCACAATTATTTACGATCAAATAGACCTTCAGTGTTGATGATATTGGAATGTTTTACATCTGGGAGGTGGTTCGAATTCATGGGGTCCTACGAACTATCATTTTAGATATGGACGACCACTTTACGTCTTGTTTATGACAGAATTTTCAGAGGGAACTGGGTATATAGGTTCTTTTAATCACATCATACCACCCTCAGACTGATGGCTAGTCAGAGCGTATGATACAAGCGCTAGAGGACATGCTACAAGCATGTGTCCTAGATTTTGGGGGCTCTTGGGAGATGAAAATTCCCCTGGTTGAGTTCTCCTACAATAATAGTTATTAGGTGATAATACAGATGGGACCTTATTAGGATTTATACAGTAGTCCATGCTTTTCTCCCCTGTGATGGTTAGAGGCAGGTGAGGCAACTTTACTGGGACCACATCTCGTGCAGCAGACTTCTGAGTTGGTCCAATTGATTTAAAAGTAGATTGTTTCTGCCCAATCTCGTCAGAAATCATATGTCGATCGCTGAAAATGACCTATAGAGTTCAAGGTCTGGGATCAGGTTTTCTTACATGTTTCACCGAGGCTGGGAAACATGCAGTTCAAGAGGTAGGGTAAACTTTCACAGAGTTATTCTAGGCCATTTGAGATTCTGGAGAGAGTTGGGTTGATTTCCTATCAGTTGTAGTTACCTTAGAGGTACCAAGCCATACACTATGTCTTCCACGTATCTTATCTGTGTCGCTATCACTCAAACCCATCTCACGTTTTTCAACCTGAGGAGGTTGAGCTTCCAGTTGATGCCTCCTATGAGTAGCATCCAATTCATATTGTTGACAGGAGCACAATGGTTCTCCAAGGCTGGTCAGTTCCTCTAATACGGGTGCTAGGGTAGCATGACCATTTATAGGATGAGACTTAGGAGAGGGAGGCTAACTTATGTGCTCAGTTTCCAGAGTTGTTCTCAGAAAAATCTTGACCACCCTTCAAAGAGAAATTCGAGAACGAATTTCTATAAGGGGGAAGATTATAAGAACCCGAGTTTTCATATGAGGTATAGATATTTTCCTTTCAATTAAAATGAATTTTTTCACCTTATGCGAGTTTTTATCTTGATCATGGGTGTTCCAGAGGTTTCTAGGGATTTTTTGGAGGCTGGAACCAAGTTTTGGGCGGTAAATGACCTGGAACACGGTTTGCACATGGCTTGCGCACGATATAGGTAAACCATACGAGAGGTCTGAAAAAATGAAGGTTTTGGACAGAGTGGTTCTGCACGGTTACTGAAAGGTTAGTTAAACCATGCAGGGTAACTATGCGAAGCACCCCTCTAAGGTAGAGAGGTGTGCATGCTTTCGGTAGGGTTTGGGAAACCAAGCAGGTAAACCGTGCAACCCCTGCAGTGTGTTTAAAAAAAAATTAAATTAAAGATAATTTTTATTTTTTAAACCCAAATGGGTTTTTTCTCCTCCCATGCACAGAACTCCCTATGTATCTCCCCTTTGGTTACTATCTTAGGCTTTGATCATGATTCATTATTTGACTTCCATTTTGATCACCGATCATCTCTACAGATTCGTAATGGTAAGTCCTCAATTCCTTTTTAGTCATTCTTGATTCTTCGGAACAACGATTGCACTATTTGGATTTAGGATCATAAGCCCCAATATTCCATTCTTCATCCATTCTTCATATTTCTTCCAAACCGAGATGAATTAGGACAAGATACTGGATGAGCTGTCTACTACTGAGGTGAGGTAGGTGGTCTATACTTTCTTTCAGCTTTTCTTGGTGTTTTTTGGGCATTTGACCGATATTCCATTCATCGTACTTTCTAGTAAGGTCTCATTTTTGAGTGATTATCTTTTAGTAGCTGTAGTTAGACCTAGTGAGGTTGACCATGAGTTTCGTTTAGGTGCGTTGGCACCCATTACTTGTTTCAAGGTCACCTGAGGGGTCTGCCTTTTGGGTTTAGCTTGTTTATGCCTATTTAAACCACCCAAGGTGTGCGTGCTTGTTCTTTCCAAGTTAGAGGAATCCCTTAGATGCCTTGATTGCTTGACTATCTTGGTTAGGAGATGTAATGCCTCCTTGCATATTGATATCTTGTGATGCCATACCAATTTTTACAGCTTGGGTAAAATGAAATTTGTTTATATGGGTGGATATAACTATATGTAAACGACTAATTACATGTTAAATGGATTATATGGGAGGGTAGGACCATATTATTGCTAAATGATAAACGATATGTGTGAGTGGGTAGAATCATGGCTTGTGCTTATTTATGTGAGTGGGTATACTCACATGTTTGTTGAATGTTTAATTTGAATGTTTAAATGATTGAATGAATAGTTTGACAGATGCCTTGGAATGCTCTCCTTGGATCTGGAATGCGATAGTGGATGCCTTAGGTTGAATCTACCCCTTGGGTCTTGATTTTTTGGGATGGATTAGGCCTTGATATCCTATAGGATCTAGCTTGGTTGGGCTCATGTAGGACTTTCTGTTTCCATGCTCCTAGGACCCCAACCAGTGCCTAACTGAGTTTCCCCAGGAATTCCCATGGGACTCGATAGAATGTATTAAAAACACTCCTTGAATCCAGGCCTTTGTAGTCTAGATATTATTACTTTGATGCCTTGGTCTGCTAACACCTTGGATTCAGCCCTTGAGGTCTGCTACTTCACTATACGGTGTGGCCATGGGATGATACTTTCACTATATGGCACGACTGTGGGATACTTTATTTCTTTATAAATCATGGTTGTGGGTTGCTTGATACAGATGAATGTACGACATGGCCACGTGACTTGATTATTTCTTGTTGTAACTGCATTTTTAGGAGCTGACTCTCTTTTGCAGGTACCCATGAGGGTTATTCAGTTGTACTTTACAATAGACTTATGCCATGGGAATATGCACTTACTTACCAATTGTTTACACTTGCTAGAAAATTTGTAGAATTTTTGTTAGAACTATATAGACCTGGGTGGTTTCCTACTGGGATGTTTATCTCACACCATTTTTGGGCCTCCTTGGGGACCCAAACAGATTATATGGTTGCAAGTGATGATAGGGGAAATAACCATAGTACATCATGTTGATTTTGGATTTGGAGCAGGGGAGCATAGGACCAAGTTGAGGCTTGCGATGCTGGGATATTTTTTTGGGTCTTTTTTTATTTATGGGATAATTGAATTGTATTTCCCTGTACTGTTCTGGAAATTTTCTAGATACTTCTACATCTGCATCATTTTTTATATGAGACACTTTTGGTTATTATTATGTATTCCTGTCTGCTTATCTTTCTTTCAGTTGTCTGCAATTTATTTTGTTTCCTCTATTGTATTATGTTTGAATTCTGTTATGATACTCTCGTAATGAGGGTATAGTCTCCCCACTTAATCACTTAGTCCCTCACTACTATTCAACATCCTATGGAGTTTGGGGAGATGTTCTTAAGGCCATGTGGCCAACCGGTCTTGGGGCACCGTTTCAGGTGGCATCCGAGTCTGGGACGTTACACCACATGACTCCACATATGCTTCCCCAAGAGCATAGCCTCTAAGACGTCCCATATCAAACCAAAACACACTCAAACCACTGGGTATAAATCCAGATCCTCTTCAGTGCACCCGAGACAATGTCAAGATATTGGAAATGATAGTTAATAGAGAAAGTACACTAATAATTCATCGAGGAACAACACCAAAAACTATCCACCATTGATGTCACCTCCTACTATGGGGATACCTTGACCTATGATAAGTATCGGGATTCCCTGCCTTCCAATGTTTCATCTGCACTCAAACACCACAACACAAATGGGATTCTGACCAAAAAACACTACCACTTCATGAAACTTAGACAAGAATTCAAAACACAACATTCCCCTTGGTAGTACTACTGTTACCCCACTAAAGTTCTTCCAAAATGACCTTAGAGATTTACATGGAACACATCAATCACCACACTAAACCACAACCCAAATGCCTCATGCATAACCCACGCTTCCCCCAATGATCCTGCAAAATTATGATGGAGTTCATCCCAAGAAACCTATTTATCCATCCCAAAAAACATTGTGTATTTAAAAAGAAATCCCACACCTATACCTCTGAAAATCATTCAATGTCCCACACTTTCCCATGACTACACACTGAACCCGACTCTAGGTTACACAGATCATACATCACTAGAGCTAGGCCCAACACCCACTTACTAATATGATTGTGCCTCCTGGTCAGATATCTTTATTAGACTTAAGGAACTCTCAACATTATCATCCATTGAACCGACCATTAGTATAGGAAAGCCCAACCATGTGACCACCACTACCCTCAAGTGTCACATCTACACCAAAAGGGACAATTCATGCTTGGTCAATCCTATCCCACTCAACCAAAATCAACATCAGTTCCTACAATTCTCCACCATCAAGGACATAGGGAATGGATCATAACGACCTTGAAACTTTTCAAAACAAAACTTACAACCAAACACAAGTACTTGGACACATTTTGATAAAGAAATCATACACTTCTAGCACATTATTAGACACCAACTGTGCATTGATTCTACCTCTAAAGAAACCACTCGTTCTTCACATATTAAGGAACCCTCTACACTAGTCCAACCATCCTTGAGTCTACCCTCGATTTCCCAAAAATATAAATTCATAACCACCACTCAAGCCTCATTTTGAAATCCATTAATTTTCCCACTTAGCCCTCTAGTCCACATCCTGTCTAAGAAGCACTCTCTGTGTGCCACTACCAATGTTCAAAATGTCTATCTGCATCATACGCACCCAAAAGTGCTGACAAACCATCCAATCTCTCTCAGAGGTCATCATAAAAGATCAAATGGTGTGAACTCCCCAAACTGGATTCATTTCAATCAAAGTGAACTTACTCTATATCTCAAATCCATAAATATAAAACCTCAACCAACTCACTACTCATAGTGGCTCTCTATCCCCACTTTAAAACACACCGCATCTAACACACCCATGTAGACATTTATTCTAGGTTTAACACCAAGAACACCCACACACATATGCTTGAACCATGATCCAAACACCCATAGTGTCCAAAACACAACTTGCATGATCATAATACTTAAGAGTTTCCACATCTATATTACCGAACAACAACTCTTAACACATAGTCACAACATTATTGAGGGAACAACAAGCACATATCTTTTACCATACAATGAAACCCAAAAAATCCTCAAGACTAAAAACTAAGGTCTCGGACTAGTTAATTATATCTACCCAAACCACCTATACACAAGGTCCAATAATAAAACTAGGGATACCCATTTACAATATCCCTACCAATTAAATCATGTTTTATCCCCCTTCTGAATTAATCTTTACAAATTAAAACCAAATATTTCACCTTTCAAAACTCTCTACATCCAAAAAAATCCAAGATTTATTAAAATTCATTTTCATTAGAACATTCCTTTTTCAAAAATTTTAAGGAAATATCAATAAGAAATATAAAAAATAATAAAAGTACACTACCAACATATGAATTCCAAGGTACTATCAATCATATGCAATATACAGACGACCTACCAATCCTATATGCCTAGCATAATGCATAAAATCCCACACCATCTCTTACTATAATAAGTAAAGAGATAAACCTCATTAATAAATAACATCACATACAAGAGTTCCAAAAAAGGTGGAAATAAAAATAATTTGTAAAAGAACAAATTAAACATCAATTCCCACCCATATAAACTTCAATTTTCCCTCATACATGGGCCTACAGGAACCTAGGAACGAGCTCATTACCTGGCCCTAATAAGATACTATTTTCATATCAACCATGCCCCAAATAGTAAGACAAAAGACACGATCTAATACTACTTTATAACATCTCATACCGGTGGCCACTTTCTGGTGCCTCGATACGGGTGGTCACATGACCTCAGGCGCACCTCCTTGTATACTAGAGGCTGCCGACTAATAGAATGGGTATATGGAGATACATTGGGAAGACTATAACTGTTTTTTATAGTAATTCTATAGAAAAAATGATATCAATAGATATAATAATCGGTAAGAAAAAATAATGGAAAAAATGTGACAATTCCAACAAGTTACCTTGAAACATATGCTATAACAATATGATCGATACACTGCATGTCAAGAATTCATATAGTAAAATCCAAAAAAATACCAAATATCCCAAGCATGTACCCGAGTCCCAACCCGGTCCTCAAAACCCCTGATCCAACCAAACAACCCATGCATGAACCAAACACTAGGTCCCTTTCCAGAACCTGTATTAGAAAACATGTATCATCTTCTCAGTTACCCAAGTTCCATGGTGGCCTGAGTAGGGTGTGAGTAAAACTCAGTAGGTTACCACCAATAGTGTCTAACAATACCTAGTTTGTACAATAGTGTATGAAAATAATCAAGTGCAACAAGTGAACAATGCATTAAAGAAATCATTTAAGTAATTATATTTTATTCATTTTATCTATTAAGTTCTCTAGAGTCAACCAATCAACCAAACTAACTCAGGTCACACTGGAAATCTAATTCAAGGAAAAAGGGGTTAGACACAATTTTAACCTCAAGGGGGTGTTAACTAATCACAAATATCATATAACCATTAATTAAAAAAATTAACTTGATCATTATCACTATTTGTCTCAGGGATTAAGAATTTATATCATTTATACTATGTCTTAAGCCAGTCAATTACAATTCATAATGGATAGGTCAAGTTCCCTATCTCACCAGGGATACAAATTTCATAAACAAATAAATTAAAATTACCTTAGAGACTCAGTCCGAAAATTCTCATCAAATGAAACCATTAAAGGAATAAATCCTCATTCCTATTCCCTAAACCATGAATTATTGGGGTGTGGTTTAGAGCCTCAGTCTAAACTGACTTGTGGGTATATATCCTCAAGTCCAATACCCACTCTACCAAGGCATGTGTACATACTTATTTATCCTTTTACTACAAAAACCATATCACAAACCATACAAAACCATTACACATAACATTTACAATTCACATTGCATACAACATATGAATCATCATAAAGTATTAACCCCTTATCACATTTACCATTTACTTTTGTTAGCCCAATTAACCCATTTCGATTTTTGATACCATTTCCTATTTATAATGTTCATCAATTTACATGCATTAAACCATTTATGAATTTCAATTACAAACTCATGAATATTTTAACACATTAACTTTATTCCATTTAATTCCTTTTCACATCATGAAAAAAATCCCCTTATTCTATTTCATCAACTAAACACCTTTATAATTTAGTTCATTTCATAACCATGTTAACATGCCAACATAATAATTATGGGTTCTATCTCACTAACCCTTATGTCCTTTCAATTACTATGGTACATTCTGACCTTTTGAACTACATCATGGAAATAAAAACAATTTAAAATAATCATTTGAAATATTCTTGAAACCACACTTTAAACTATAAGTCTTTCTATTTGAAAAACCAAAACATACCCCAAGTCTTTCACTTCCATTTTAAACAATTCAAAACAATAATTAAGCATTTTTACAAGGAAGGGGAAACACCCATATTTCAAATCATCATTATAAATCAATTGATAAGAACCCATATTCAAAACATTTGAGGTCAATAACACCTTTGAAAAAGTTTACCACATTCAAAAATTAATTTTATCATTGAAAACCATGGTTGGGTCAAAACCCCAAAACACATATTTATTTTTTTAAATACCCTTGGGAAGTTCATAAATATAATGTATAATCAAATAAATTTACCATTTAACCAAAACCATACACCCGGTGACAATTTTACAACCCTTTCACTCCCACATTTCCCTTATCTCAATGTTCCCTAGTTTATTTCACCAGTTTGAGGGTTTGGAACACCCCAAGGTTAGCCCTAGGTTTGGTATCACATCACCAATGAACCCAACAAGGTTTGATAAGGGTTTCCCACCTCAATATAAGGCACAAAAAACATTCATAATCAATGAAAAATAAACATAATAAGGTTACACCTTAGAACAACCACATAAACATATAAAACATTAAGACTATGGGAAAAATAATCAAAACCACCTGACTCATGCTCGAAGATGATTACTGGACCAAAATCATTCCTTGATTACGACTCAAAAACCCTTTAAATACCAAAATTAGAGTCTTCTAGAAATGTGAGGGTTGTAGGGATTTGGAAGGAGAGGAGATATTATATAAGCCCCAATCCAGAAAAAAGAGTAAGGAGGAGTGTTAGACTCACTTAGAGATTCGATTCACACTAAATGACACTCCAAATGACCAATAATATAAGGAAAATAACCTATGGAGGAGGAAGGGGATACTTGTTTGTCACCCTTACTGTAGGGAGGTCGAATGGAGTAAAAATTAGGGAAGAAAAAGTAGATTCAGGAGGGAAAAATGGAAAACCCACTTTTTAAAGGCCCTATGGTTTAGCCGTAGGGGTTTCCAAATTGTGTGCCAATTGTACGACTCCCTATATCCAATAGGGGACATACCTCATGTTTTACTGGGAGCACTAACATAGTTTGGAAAACTATGCAGTAACCATGCGCTAGCCTCAATTCGAAATCATCCCACAATTCACACAGTTTCCTAGGCTAGGCATATGGTTTGTTCTTACAGTGAACCGAACATGCACTACATACTGATTGGCCTATTTTCTCCTAATTTTGTATCCCATAACCATGGGATACTCCCAAAACTTCTCATGTACCAAAAAACCTCTTCATTAGCCAAAACAAATAAATTTTAAACAAAATTTAAATAAGGACATGCATTCACGAAAGGTCGAGTTATTAAAAATTCATCACTAAAAATTACAAATAAATTACCATGATAAAAAAAATATTTATCCTTAAAGTAAATATTTTTAACTAAAAATAACTCCTTTTTATCCCTATGTGAACATAAAAGGGATTTTTCAAAGTAAGAGAGAGACATTTTTTCCTTTTCTTTAGTTAAATTATTATAAAGGTCATAATCATGGCCAGATGAATCCAAAAATAAAAAATATCCAAAAATTAGATGATATAAGGTTGAAATATTACAAGAAAATAGAAATTTAAAAAGTTTTTAGGACATTATAACCTTTATATCTTTAGTTTAACCCCATGTAAACCTTTTTTACCCTTAACCGTGGTAATATATTTTTTACGGTATTTACTATTCATTATGAAAAAAATTAGATTGAAATTATTAAATAATATTAATTATTCTAATTAGAAATATGGAATAAATTATATAAAATTCAATTAAAATAAGTGGATTAATTTAATTTAAAGTTAAACTTTCAAGTATGACAAAATGTAGTTTTTCAAAAATAGCATTTTCAAGGAAAAAATAATTTTACATTAACTCTATGACAAGTAATCTTAATTATATATTTTTAAATTCATATAGATAGATATATAATATATAAATTTAATTTAAATAATCCTTAATTAGGGGATATTTTAATTAATTAAACTAAAAAACATTATTCACTTAAAATAGTTTTCAATAAAATACAGCATTTCTCACTATTCATGGAAAAATAATTTTTTTAGGAAAATACCAAAAAAATAACCCTATTCTAATTTTCACATGTTTAATTCAATAATGAGGTTAATTTTATGGAATAAATTTTATAAAAGTATCAAAAACTAATTATATTATTTACTCATAAAAAGTTATAAAAATCATTTTTGAGGAAAACATATTTCTGAAGAATAAATTGATTTAAAAAAAAAATTGTGTTATTATTTAAAAATAATTTATCAATACATTTATATTGAGTAGGAATTTCATATATATTTTATAAATTAGTTAATCATATTCATACCTTCTAATTTAAAGATTAGTTAATAATGGTCATATTTAAATAATATACTTTTTAGGTTGTTTATGCTCGGTGTTGCGTGTCATATATTCTATAAAACAAAATATAATTATTTTAAAATAATGGTGTATTAAATTATCCCCAAATTTAATAAATTTAATCCTAAATATTTGCACATGTTCTCAGAAATTAGGGTTTTCAATTGAAAATACCGTTGTTGGAATCCCATATCGTAAAAAGGGTTAATAAAAATTCATCTTGATTATATAGAAAGGGAAGTAGGAAGGTCATTTAGAATAACACATAATTGGTTTCAATGTAGGAAACAATTAGTGGAAAGTGAAATTATGGAAATTAAAGAAAATTAAAATGCCCAAATAATTATGGATATTGATAGAGATCATTAATCACAAAAAAGTGAATGGTCAAGAGAATGTTAACAACCATAAAACCATAAACTGATGTGGTGTAAAAAAGACCATTGATTAATTGGTAATGAAGGAAAATGTATAAATTATTTATTTCTAGATCATTTTCCAAGTGTTGAGTTTTTTTACTATCAAGATCTAGAATACTAGAAAATATACTTGATATCATTTTATTTTATAAGCATAATTTCGTCCATTGGTTATGCTTTGACCAGTTTTAACTTCATTTATTACTCTAATAAATGAATTTACAATATGATTTTTTTATGAATTAAGTAATAAAATTAACTTTAAATAGATCATACGATCTATAAAAGAGTGTAAATTCTTTTTTTATGTCTCTAAATATTTACCAAAATAAAAAAGGTTATCACAATTTATCCAATATAATAAATTAGTCTCTAAACATCAACAGTAAAACCCAATGTTTAACTTAATATTTTTCCATCAAATAATTTAAGTAAAAAAATAATATTAACCAGGAAATTATGTAGGCTAGTGGCACGTGATGCACCCTTATCGTCATTCAGTTGTGGGTTCAAGCCCCTCCACCTTACTAAATGCGATGGGTTGTCGTTCGACATGCATGATGCCCCTTTTCTAAAACTATATTTATATAATTCATATAAAATTCTCAAAATACGATTAAAATACTTATAAATATTATTAATCATCAAATCACTTTTTAACCACTAATTTTTTCTTTAAAAATTATTATTTTTTTTCAAAAAAATTAAACAATTTTAATTGAATCTTATTAATTTATCCTCAAAGATCATATTAAACCTAAATACTATAAATACATTTAAACTTATGAAAATATAATTCTTCTTAAAATAATATATCATTTTTTACCAAAGGTTTACATATACCCCAACCCAATAAAACATCTCCCAATATATCATTTATCAAATGAAAATCCCATCACTTAAAACCTCAAAATGGGTGTCTAAGACTTTGAACTTATGATCAATATTAAACTCTTAAAACCATTATTGTATCCATAAATCCTAAGTTAACATTATATTAAGACACACATGTTTCAAAAAATTAACACAATCCTTATATGTATCATGATTCTTATAGCCAAAATACCATTGATAAAAATAATTCTACAAACTAATTCTTGAATCCCAATACATAAATACTTCAAACCTTTTACTTCAATGATTGGTACAACATAAGTCCTTCCTTATTCTAGGATTTAACCTTTAAAATAATTAATTTACTTAGATAACACCTATGTTTTCCAAATTTAATACAATGAACTAAAATGGATTTATAGGATGAAATTTATTTATATATATTGAACTCCTCAATTTTCGTCAGAAATTCATTGCTCTATTCCATTATTTTTCACACATTTTCCTATTATTTTGAGACATTCTCTTGGGGGTATCTTTCCACATTTCTAACATGAAGGAAATAGATCTTTCTTCCCTCTATAGTCTCCACCACTCTATCCCTTAGTAGACTCCATACTTGTCTTATTTGGTGAGTATTATAGTTGGTTAAGGTATAGGTTGTTAATCATATATCAGGATAATTTGTTAGGAAAAAAAATATATTTTACTTTAATTTTGATCCCATTTGGTTGCTCAAAATCACCGCATTATCCATTATATTCAGTGTTAACATCATTCCTTCTAATTCCATCCATTGATAAAAACCAAAAATCATGGTATGGGAAACAATAATCATAATTATGAAAAATATTTTATAGGATGTATAAATCATGACACATTGTTTTTAATCTATGATACATTAGGTTTAACATAGGCCATCCATGATCATTATCTATTAAAATACTTTATGATAGTTTAAAAATAAATAGTGAATTAACCCTAGAATATCCCCAAGAGTGTAAAACCATGTGCGCAATAAGAGAACACTCACTATGCACCATAATTATAGTCCATATGCAATCAAACAACTCTTTTCAAAGTTATTACCACAATATGTATCTGTTCTAAAACCACATCCACTTGTAGTATCCAAATAGGGATGTATTACTTGGAAACCAATATAATCTCTACCTTACTTGAAATTTTAGGCTATTATCTTATTTTTATACTTTTCCTTAAATTCAGTTATAGATTTATGTTCAATAATACATGTTTTCCTAAATCTAGTTTCTAAGGTTTTTACTAAGATTCCCATGATATAAACTATAATGTCCCTGAACCTAGTAGCCCGGATCTAATGGTTACTTTATTACATTGAAACTAGATACAAGGAATCATATCCAGAAGGACCAAATAGTTTTTAAGTCTTGGTAAACTAGATACATACTTATTCTCACATTACATTTGAAAAAATAAAATAAAAACATTGTGAAAGTAATATTATGTATCCTTGAACTTATTAAAAATTTCCTTCTTCATATCTTAGGGAAAGAAAAAAATAGATGAGCTCATATGATCAATATGGGTTACTTACAGTGAAATATGTCATGAATTAATAATGAATAATCAATATGGTATAACAGATAACTGAAAACACATTACATTTAATCAATAACTCAATAATAAAGAATATTATGATAAGAATAAATGATAATCAAATAATACCATATAAATAATAACATAATGTTGAAACTTACCCATGAATATCCTAACAATTCAAATAATAACATGGAAATTAATAACTAATTTCATTATGATGGAATGAATAATGATGGACATCATCAACATACCATCAAGGACTCATTCTAAAGAATCATACATAAATGGATAAAGCCTTAGAATAATATCCAAACTAGTTTTTCTCATGAGATATACTAATGCATCAAAGGGATATAGTGGTCATATCCAACCAATTACTATGTATAATGCACTCACCATATGAAATGGAGGATAAAAATTCAATACATAATCAATATTAACAATCACAGTGAAAAACTAGAATATAAAATTTTAATACTTACCTAGTAAAACTAATCACAAAACATCCCTAGAAATACTAAGGATGGTATCGTTACAATATATCCCCAATGTAGAATAATTAAAATAAAGGGTTTTTGTCATTTATGATTATAAATACCATAAAAATATCATTAATACATTCTTGATGAAACTAAACTTTTCACTTTGAAAATTACTTTTAAAAACAAAAAATTTAAAGAATATTAAGAAAAAAATTCCTTGAAATAAAACTTGAAAAATTTTAATGGAAGCTTCAATGAAATGAGTGGTCTTAATAGTGGTAAAGTTCTGTTCATGTCTAGTATGTTGAAATACAGATTCTTTTCACATTTTTATAAGAAAATTAAAAAGTTATCTTATTCAGAAAATGACAGGAAGATTCATTTTTAAAACATTTTTGTAAAAATAAAATCATGGTTAAAAATTACTTTAAACAATACTAGGATAATATTAAAAAAATTCTTGAAAACATTTTTATAAAATATGGAAATTTTAGGAAAGGGTCTCGAATAAAGAGGAAATAAGGTCTATTTTTCTTAAAAACTTTTTTTTGATCTTTTTATTACATAAAAGTGGAAAATGAATGGAAAAATTATAATTTAAAAAAATAAATAGATTATAATATAATATATTACTATTATTATAGAAAGATCATATAATTACTTTAGTAGAGACTTAAACATAAATAATCTTGAATAATGATAAAATTGTGAAATAAACCTTTACCACTTTGGTAACTTTCAAATCATAAGCCCCATGAAATAAATTTCTTCAAATGAAACAATAAATAACATGAATGTAAAGATATTAAACATATAACAAATAAAAGGATAATTATATACACATCATAAAATTTGATAGGTGTATAACATAACATATATCCTAAGTAAGACAATTTGAGATAAATAACCCTTACAATGATCATAAAGTTGAAGTTATAATTAATAAATGAAGTTATTATGTGTAAAAATTTAAATAAAAAAATAAGTGGAATTATAATATAAATAAAATACTTTCCATTTCACACATAATCTCGACACGATATAATCAATGAAATAGTGATATAGCTTAATAGAATAAAATTGATTTATGAAACACTTACCACTTGGTAACATTCATGTGAAATCCCCTTGTATGAAAGAAATTTAATTTAAACATAAAATACCTTTAATTATGAATAATTAATGATATAACATGTAAAATGGGTAGTATATACCCTATATAGAAGAGAATTAGGTTTATAATAGTAAAATATGCCTCAATGAAGGATAATTGAGACGAAATCCCTTACCTCTGGTCCGAATCATCAAATACATTCATTATATTCCTAAATAATAACCTTATGTTAACTATTTAATTTTCTAAGAACAATTTTCAAGTTTATTTTTACTTTTATTTTATGTATTACCAAGTTATATTTAATTACTTAATCAATTAATTTCATGTCATACGTTTTGTTGATATTTGGTTCATATGTCCAAAATGACACCGAAAGGTTGACTATGGAGAATGTTCTAATTATATAATTATCTCAATAATAATAATCATGAAATAATTATAATTTTATAAATAAACTATACTTTTAAAATCAACTGATGAACATGGTTTTGAAAAATGAACTACTTTACAATCATGGTGATGGTAAACCGTGCACATGAGTAACATTTCCATTTTTCAACCATAATTAGAAAAAGAAGGTAAGTATTATTTTATATTTCTTGAATTATAATATTATAATAAATACCACATAATTTTTAAATATTATTATATATCATCCATGTGATGTTGGGATGAGAAAAGAATCACATCGCTTCATGGAGGCTGTAGTCAACACATACACACCAATGACATTATCATTTTTCAGTGAATGAAAAGGTAAGAAAGTAAATGATATATTATATTTTCATAATAACAAATATTTCATGAATATATTATATATACATTAAATTCATAACTATAACCTAGAATAAGAGGAGGTGATGGAAAACGAATTACATCAGTTTGTGAGGTGGTAGTCTGCCATAAAAACGAACGATAATTTTGTTTCCCATTTGAGAGAAGAGGATATTGATATAGCGGTATTAAATTGGAATAAAAAAATAAAATTATATTTAATATATTTATATTATTATATAATAAGGGTTGAATAAAATTTAAAGGTGTTGGAATAATAAATAAAACAAAATGATCGGTTATGAACGACACCTCTTATTCGAACAACCTCTTTAGTTTTGAACCAAAATCCTTTGTTGGAGATTTTTATAATAAAAAATTGACTCTAGGATATGTTAAGGGAATTAGGGAAGGGATTTTGGTAGGTGTTTTCGAATATAAAAGTTTTCTGAAGTGTGGAGAGGAGAGGAGAGGGGGTTCCCTATTATAGGAAAGGGGAGGGGCACTCTTGGAATATTCTAAAGTATTAAATTAATATAAATTAATCAACATATTTAAATAGATCAAAATTTAGAAAATTATACAATAATATTTTTTAGTATAAATCATATAATATGATAAAATTTTGACAATTTTAGGTGATTTTTTTCACCCTTATATTTTTGTTTTCCATTAACCCTTTTCGACATTTACCACGATAATAAGGTTTTTTACTCTTCAAGGGCCAGAAAACTCTTTATAAAAGGAAAATAGCCCATAAATGTAATATGTTTGATATTATAAAAAATTTATCATTAACTTGGAAAATTTTAAGATTTTTATGAATTTTTAATCATTTAATAAAACATTATTTATTAAAAAATATCATTAATGTCAATTTTGACAATGCTAATTTAATTTGACTTTAAAACATCAAGACTAGGATTGAATTTGAATATATACCTTTAAAAATTCCCTAAAATGTTATAATTATATAAAAAATTTGTGAAATATAATAATTTATTCAAATTATATTACTATTAATATTTTAAAACCCATTTATTTTATTTTCCTTTTAATTAAAAAATTATCATGTCGGCGTTGCTTAAGAATTTAAGGTAATTATTTCATCAATAAAAATTAGAAATAATTTACCATGATAAATAGAAATTATTTTACCTTAAATTTAATATTTATGACTAAACATGCATCCTTTTTTATCTTATGTGAACACATAAGATATTTTTAAAAGTAAGAGAGTGATATTTTGTCATTTTCTTTACTTAAATTATTATAAAGGTCATAATCATGAGCATATGGCTCCAAAATGGTAAATTAAAATAAATTATATGAGTTAAGGTAGAAATATAGCTATCTAGTATAAATTATATAAGTTTTTAGATCATTATAACCTTTATCTCTTTAGTTTAACTCCCGATAAGCCTATTTCACCCTTAATTGCGATAATAATTTTTTTAATGTTTTTACTATTTGTTATGAAAAAATAAGTGGAAATTATTATCTACTATTAATTATTCAAATAAAAAAAATATGGAATCTATTTTATCAAACTAATTTAACAGAATTTTTTGAATTTACTTTAAAATCAGACCAACAAGTGCGGCAAAAAATAGTTTTATGAAAAATACATTTTTCAAGGAAAAAATGATTTTACATTAACTCTATGACTAATAATATTAATTATTTGAATTTAAATTCATAAATATAGATATATAATATATAAATTTAATTTAAATAATCCATCATTACGGTTGTTTTTATTAATTAAATTTAAAAAACATTATGCACTTAAAATGATTTTCAATAAAAAATAGTATTTTTCACTATTCATGGAAAAAATAAACCTTTTCAAAAAAATCTGAAAAATTATCCCTAATATAATTTCAATATTATAGAGTCAAAAATTAATTCAATTTATCAAATATATTTTAAAAAAGTGTCAAAAATTAACTATATTATTTTCTCACAAAAAACAGTAAAAATCATTTTTGAGGAAAACATATTTTTGAAGAATAAATTGACTTTACTAAAAGTAAAGTGATTATTTTCTAAAAATTTATCAATAAATTTATATTGAGTTGGAAATTCATATATATTTCATAAATAAATTAATATTATTCATACCTACCAATTTAATAGTCAGGTTATAATGTTCATATTTAAATAATATAATCTATGGGTTGTTTAAGCTTGATGTTGTGTGTCGTATACACTATCAAACACAATGTTCTTATTTTAAAATCTCATGGTGTTACATTCTACCTACCCTAAATAAATTGAGTCCTCAGAATTTCATATTATACTCAGAAATCAAGGGGTTTCTAACTAAAAATACCTTTATTGAGATCCCATATCATAAAAAGGGTTAATAAAAATTCTTATTGATAAGAGAGAAAGGGAAGTATGGAGGTCATTTAGAATAAAAAATAACCAGGTTTCTAAATAGGAAATGAAAATATTGACATAGAAAAAAATCACAATTCCCAAATAATTATGGAGAGTGATATAGATGAATGATTACATGTAAGTGAATGACGAAGATAAAGATAACGACTATAAAACCATAAACCATAAACTGATGATGTTTGAAAAAGAAAATTGACTCATCTGGAATGAAGGTAAATGTATAACATTTTTATTTAAATATAATTTTCATAAAGGTGAGGGATTGCTTTACTATCAAGATAGAGAATACCAAAAAATATACTTACTTGATGTAACATCCCGCCCCAACTCATTGTCTTGAGAGGGAAGAGGAATGTTAGTTGGCCTTAAGCAGTATTCCCAAGGTTCCAAAGGTTGGTAATAGATGCCGAGGTATTTGAGAATAAATTGGGGAATGATATTCCCTTGAGACAAAACCAACCAATCAAACAATCCAATATCAACAAACTACATGATACATGTGAACAAAAAAACCAACTCATACATTACCAAAAAGGATACCAAACTATTTCATAGAAATCCCACATGCCAAATACAACCAAGTCAAATAACAGAGTACCAAGAGGGTGACTACACAAAAAGACCCCAAATAACTAGGAAACCATCCATATCTCCACACCAAGATCCATGCTCCATGAACCACAACATCACCAAAGCATCATGCCGAACCGCTAGCAAAATGAGATGCCTTACTCTTACCTATGTCCTAGAATAAAACATCTACAAAAGCACCAAAGTTCCAAAGCAGGGGTGAGTAATAATACTCAACAGGATTTCCCCAAATGAATTCCCTACACACTCCCCTAGGATAAAATAATTAGCACATTTATATAAAACAGATTATATAAAACATTCAATAGTGAAACAACTTTCAACAAGACAAACACACCCTTACCAAGCCACCTTTTCCCAAACCATGCAACCCAAGGGAAAACCAAAAAACCATTTCACACACCATTCCACAATTTCAAGTTAGCATAACAAATTCCTTCTTGTAAAGTAACACATCCCAAGGAAACCAAAATGGTGGAGCTTTCGTCCAATCCATTCGCTATATTTCCAACCAGTGGTACTTCCTGCCCACTTATCCTTTAATGGCGGACCTTCCATCCACTATGCATCCCATTTTTATAGTGTTACTTCCTTCCCACTTCCATAAAATCCACACAGTCTATAACACTTAATCATCTAACAAGCACTAAGGACCAATGCCACCCAAAAGCACACCATTATTCCCATCACATGCCAATTCACTTCAATAAATCACCCATTTATTGAAAACAACCTTTAAACAATTTTCCATTCCTAACCACATTTCAATAAACAAAATATTTATTGAAAACCATATTTCACAAAACATTTTTCATAATCAACCACTAACAATTTTAAAATCAACATTCTAAAATCACACAACAATCCCCTTTTTGCAACAACAACCCATTTACCCTAAATCCCCCAAGTCACCATCAAATGGGTTTCCAATAAGATTAAGACATCATTATCACAATTATTTTCAAGGGAAAAAATTAATTGTACCAAAAACAATATTTCTAACCAAGTGGAGTCGAGAGAGAAACCACCTACCTTTAGGGTTCCAGTGAATTTGACCCACAAGAAACCGCACACCAATCCGGGAAAACGCTCCACAAAAACTGCTATAGATCTCCTTCCCTATCATCAACAAGACTTAAAATCAACACCCAAGGCAACAAAAACCCTATATACACACACAAAGGGTGTATATATATAAACCAAGAGAGAGAGAGAGATGTAGATCTAGAGGAAACCTCAAATGACCATGAGAGGAGACTTACCTGAGAAGAACCACCTTTAATCCACCAAGAAACCCCTTCGATTTTCTTCCAATACGTGTGGAAGAGAACCTCAAAATTTTGAGAACCCAAAAAACCGAGTGAGGCTCGAGTGGGAGAAAGTTTGGAATGAAATGAGGCAAGCCCAAAGGAGACCGAATTTAAAAGCCCATTTTAAGTGGCCGCACAGTTAGCCCGCACAGTTTGTCAAACCATGCGTTAACCACGTACATGCCACTGCCTTCAGATAATGGGTCCACATGATTACCTAAAATGGTTTAGAAAACCATGCATATTCCATGCGAAGCCCAATATCTCCCCATGAATGGTTCTTAGAGAACCCGCACGATTTTCCCTAACCATGCTCAAACCACGCACCCTTAGAAATTCCACCAAACTTATTCAAAACCATTCAAAACTCTCCCAGCCTATTCCTAAATCATCCCAATAACATTAAACACATAAAAAGTCATAAAAAAGGCTACATACCTCAAACCATGGGTGCTACATTCTCCCCACCATTGGAATTTCTGTCCCCAGAATGTAGAGAACCATCGCTTTGCCGAAAGAGCTCGTTCCATTGGTCAGTCATTTCTTTCTTCCGCTCCCAAGTCTCTTCTTGAATCTGACCATGCTACCACAAAACAAGAACTAAACTGATTATTTTACCATGAAATACTTTTTCTTGCCTATCCATAATCCTCAATGGCACGTACACCAAGGAAGCATTCGGTTCTAGCTCAACATGATCCCAACGAATCACATGGTCACGATCTGGCTAATACTTTTTCAACTATGACACATGAAACACATTTTGTACTGTACTAAACTATGGTGAAAAAAATCAAACAACAAGCCACCTCTCCAATCTTATCAAGTATCTCAAAAGGCCCAATATAACTCAGATATAACTTACCCTTTTTCCCAAACCGAAAATTTTCCAACCTAGGAGAGATTCTAAAAAACATATGATCACCCACCTCGAATGGCAACAGTCGTAGATGATGATCCACATATGATTTCTGACAATATTGAGCCATTTCCATCCTCTTCCTGATCAACATGATTTTCTCCGAATTCTCTTGGACCAGGCTCGGTTCGATCATCGAAGTATCGCCCATTTTCACCCAATATAGTTGAGAACGACATGGACACCCATATAATGCCTCAAACGGAGCCATATGTATTGAATCCTGATAAATTTTATTATAGTCTAACTCCACCAATGGTTAGTTATCCTTATATGAACCACCAAAATCCATCACACAATCTCTTAACATATCCACCAATGTTTTTATCATCCTCTTGGATTGGCTGTCCGTTTGCAGATGATATGTCATGCTCATAGTCAAATGTGTTCCAAGGGCTTGCTGCAAGTATTTTTAGAAATGATATGTGAACCTCATATCTATATCTCATACAATAGAAACTATAACACCATGCCTCTTTACCACCTCCTAAATATATATTTTAGAATGATCCTCTACCGTATGAGATTCACGAATCAGGATGAAATGGTCCGACTTTGTGAGTCGATCCACAATAACCCATATGGAATCGTGTTTGATGACCATTCTCAGAAGACCTATCAGAAAATCCATTGCTATCTTCTCCCTTTTCCACATTGGGATTGGTAAAGACTACAAGATGCCTGCTGGCCGCTAATGCTCTGCCTTGACTTGCTGACAGTTCAAGCGTCTCGAGACAAACCCGACCACATCCCTTTTCATTCCAGCCCACCGAAACTATACTTTCAACAACTTATACATTTTACAAATTCTAGGATGGAAAGACCTCCTGGAATGATAATAAATCCAGAGAAGTTCATCCTGAAAAGCCACAAGTATCACCATCTGATTCGAAAAACACAAGACTGAATTCCCATTCAGTTTCCAGTTCTCAATGGTCTTCCCACCACTAAGTTTTGACCCCATCTCCATACACTCGGAATCTGATGCATTTTACTCTTTAACCAAATAATCCAAGTCAGGAACCAACATAAAAAAAAATAAGTCCGTTATTCCACCCTAGTCTTCACATTCCAACTACATGTTGGCTATGATTGACATCAACTTCTACTGATCCTATGCCTATTTCACCACTTGAGAATATGATTTCCTACTTAATGCATTATCCACTGATTTTCCTTTACCTGTTGTGTACATTAAGTGTAAATAAAACACATGGAGATATTCCATCCATCTCCTTTTCCTTAGGTTCAAATATCTTTGTGAGAAGATATGCTTTGAGCTCTTATGATCGGTAAACACTATAAATTTCTCACCGAAGAGATAATTACGCCAAATTTTTAAAGCATGAACCACTACTTCCAACTCTAAATCATGTGTTGGGTAGTTATTCTCATGAAACCTCAACTACTATGATCCATATGTAACCACATGACCCACATGCATGACAACACACCCCAAACCTGATCCCAATGCGTCACAATACACCACGTACCCTTTCCTTGGCTCTAGAAAAACCAAGATTAGTTCTGATGTAAGGAAATACATTAACTCTTAAAATCATTTCTGTTACTACTCATCCAATTGAAATGGGATATTCTTCCTTTTCAAATATGTCATTGGTGAATCCAATCATGAAAAATCATGAAAAAATGTCGATAATACCCAGATAGACCAAGGAAACTCTATATCTTGAAAATGTTGTTTGGTGGTTTCCATGAGATAACCGCCTCTATCTTTTTCGGATCAACTGAAACACCCCTCTTAGAAATAACTAGGCCAAGGAAATGAACCTCTTGTATCCAAAAGTCATACTTTGACAATTTGGCATAAAACCAATGATCCCTCAAGATCCCCAACACGATCACAAAGTGCGTCTCATTCTCTACCATTTTCCACAAATACACTGGTATATCATCCAAAAATACCCCCACAAAAGAATCCAGATATCTTTGAAATATCTGATAAATCAATTCCATAAACACTACTAGTGAATTCGTTATACCAAAGGGAATAACCACATACTCATAATGGCCATATCTAATTCTGAAAGCTATTTTCAGAATATACTCCTTCCTCACCTGCAATTGATGATACCCTGACCTCAAGTCAATTTTGGAGAACCACTGAGATCCCCTCAACTGGTCAAACAAATCATTAATGTGTGGAAGGGTATATCAATTCATTATTTTAAACTGATTAAGTCTATGTTAATCAACACAAAGCCTCAAATTTCCATCCGTATTTTTAACAAACAAAACTAGCACTTACCATAGAGACTTGATAAGATGGATGAACCCTTTGTTTTATAACTCTTCAAATTGTACATTTAATTCCTGTAATTCTTTTGGTTCCATTAAAAAATATGGAAGTGAGATAGGACTGGTCCCCAGAAGGAGATCAATAATAAACTCACATTCTCTCACTGGTGGAAATCCGGATAATTGTTTAGGAAATACATCCATAAATTGATCCACAATTACCATAAAAACACTCTGATCAACACCTTCCACCAATTCTAATGACAACCCACTAACTGATATGAGATCTTTGCAATAGTTAGTGCCAAAAAATTTGGTGCACCCAGCTTTGCACTCTTCTCACCCTTAAAGAGATGTCTAACGCCATCCTCCATCAAAAAACTAATCGTTCATGCATAGAAATCAATACAGGCCTTAAAAATTTCCAACCAATCCATTCCCAGGATTTTATCACGAGCATCCATCTCAAGCACTGAGAAATCCCATATTAATTTGATTCCATCCATAACTAAACAATAACCTCGACATAAGATGGCTCAACACTCTCTTTGAACCAAATGAGTTTGTATTTTCAAAATAGAAGGAATAATTTACACATGTAAACCTAACAAATCAATGATTATAGAGGCAATAAAAGAATGTGAAGCACCCGTGTCAAACAAAGCTTGCATCAACGTTGAATTTAAAAGAACTGTACCTCACATCGTGGATGGTCTCGACTGATTATCCACTACAACCTACTTAGTTACAAACAATTGATTTCTTTCCATGATCTACTATTTATTACCCTACTAAGTCATTATGTTATTCTGAGAATAACCATGACCCAATTTACTATACAGAAGAGGGGTATTCTTCTTCCCCCATCCCGTCGAGGCAGAAGATCCTTGTGACCCCTAAGGAGTGTCACAGACACCCGACCTCAGAGCATTTTGACAATAATGCTGCAGATTCCCCATATGATTACAATTATGACATGATCGAGGTTGTGTTGTACAATACCTCTTGATGTGGCTCATAAAACCACACTGAAAACATCCCAAATTTCTCTAAGGCTTCGGAGGAAGATTCAACGATCATGTCATTAGATTATGAGCCATACTCCCACCTTGGAAATAAGTGTCCCTATTCAGCTTGAACCTAGCATTCGAGTTCCCACTATTTCCCATGAGTACCAACACACTTCCCCTACTTGTATCTATTATAAGATCTCACTCATCCACCATAGCTCAATTCCCCATTTCTATGTAATCATCTATACACTACATTGCTATCTTGGAACAAATTTCCTGGTTCAACCCAACTTTAAAAATTCGTGCCTTCAACGATGTATTACCCACCAACTTTGGTGAAAACTACACTAAGTTCATAAACATAGCTTCATATTTTGTCCCCACCATTTTACCTTGC